>MU270012.1:52933212-54133212 GCA_021432705.1 Caranx ignobilis
CCAGGTGGTGGAGGGATGAGAGGATGCTGGTGTGGACGGTTTGCACCTAGTGTAAAGCGGATAGCTACACGCACGTGCTGATCCTTTAGGTAGCAGAGATTATGTGTGTGAGGCGTTAATGGTGCATGTTTAATTGCGTGATGAGAGAGTGTGCAGAGCACTGCAGCATAATGCAGGGGTCTAGATATGGCTTCCCTGTTGACACAACATCACAGCACTGCACAATAGCTACAAACACACGCACGCACACGCGCACACGTACACACACACTGAGTGAGAAAAGGGCAACGTCATCTCATGCTGCATGGAATGAATGTTGTTATTTGTTTTGTTTTAAATGGATGTAAAAATGCAGATGTAAAGAAAAGCAAAGCACAGGCTGCACGCCCCTCACGCTGCTGCCACACATGCACATCCCAGCATATACCGACCTGTGGGTGACTCGATGCCCGCCGAAGCGTACCCGGAGGCGGTCGGCGACGGGGAGGACGAGGCGGGGGGGATGATGGATCCGCTACCGCTGGAGCTGCCCCCAGGCTTGGGGCACTTCTTGGATGACTTCTTCTCCTTCATCCAGGGGAACTCGTGGGCCAGCGGACCGGCCGGGGTCGCCGTGACCGAGGCAGGGGCCTGGCCTGGCGGTCCGGGCTGCTGAGCGCCTCGGTGGTGCGTCTGGAGGCCATTAGTGGCGGAGGTTCTCCGATTCTGCTGGCTCCTAGCAGCCGGTCTCGGCTGGCTGGCTGTGCAGGGGCTGAGGCTGGGGATGGTGTGCTCGAAGGGAGGCGGAATTACTGTCGACTCCTTGATTGATGAAGTTTGAAATGACTCCAGGGCGGCGGGGAAGGACGTCAGGCACTCTGCTAGGGATGGCTGGCTGTTTATAAAACCGATCTCCCTTTCAAATTCAAAATTCATAGCTCCCTCAAACCGGTTTCACCTTCAAACGGCGAGACCCCAGAACAATCCAGTCCCCCCCAGAAAAAAAAGAAAACACACAAAACACCAAACAAAACACATATAGACACACACACACACACACACACACGCACACACCACACACGCACACAACACAATACAGCCTCTTAAAAATTAAAAAGAAATGGAAAAAACGCACGATCACATAGGCTCCCGACCGCAATGGCGTAAATGCGGTGGCTATAATAATTGTGTATATTGGTGATATTACTAGCGTATGGGGACCTGGGTAAGCTAAACTGAAGAACTATGGGACGAAATTGCAGCCAATTCCTGGTCATGTGAGCCAAAACAGCCAATCGGGACCGGGGCCTGGCGGCAGTGATGGCTGTGGGAAGCAGCATTATTATTTTTCCACCAAATGCTATGGCAGAGAGAGGCGATATCACATGATAGGCGCTATTGTTTTGTCTTAACGGGGGGTAAATTCTGGGAGGAAAAAAAAAACGGTGAAGGGAGGCCGTTCGCCATGTGCGCCGTGTGGGCGGCGGGAGCAGAGCATCCCCGAGCCCCGCAAACAATAGAGCAGCTCGGGAGCACTTCTTGGATTCTCTGGGTGATGTAATGACGGTTAACATTAGGTGAACGGAGCTGGACACTCTCTGTTTGCAGTATGGCTCCTTCCTCCAGAGAGAGAAAAGATGTTTACAGCACTCAGCTCATTAATCTTATGAAGTGTGACAAGAGGCTGAAAATCCCCAATTTACACACACACACACACACACACACACACACATAAAAGTTGGAGAGGCTGTTTTAGATGGCGCAGCAGCTCAGGAGGAGAGGAGGATGGAGGTGTTTTACTCAGCGGTAGAGAGGAAGAGACAGATTGGCTTCAAACAGAGCACACAGACACAGAGTTAGATTTGACTGTGGGGAGATGAGACGGGTGCCTCCGGGTGTAAGTCTACTTTTTATTTCATGGACTTTGTGTTTATTTTGTTGTTTGGGATGTGGCGCGCGTGCGCGCGCGCTCGTGTGTGTGTGTTTTCTTAAAGCGACGACGCTGAATAATGTCTAAATATAATCTGGACCTAAAATAGTCCCCGTACACGGTCTCCAGAATTGTTCCTGCAAGCCTCCATGTTTGCCCCCCCCCCCGCCCACTGGTGTGAGTGTGTTAAAAATGTGCGAGAGTTCACAGCGAGGTCGCTCCACGACACCGAAGGAGGTGAACATGTTCCTGCTAATAGTAAAAATAATAATCCAGCTGCAGGAGAGAAGCGAAGAGGCCCTCACTCTCTAACAGGACGCACATGTAGATTTTTTATAAAGATCAGGACCTCGGGAGTTTAGCAGAGGATATTTTTGGGGAGGGCCCGAGGAACCCCGAGTGGAAAAAAAAGAAGTGCGGTGATCAATCTTTCTCTCCCTGCAAAGAGGCTGACAGCAGCTCCGCGCTCTCCCTGCATAACAAGGAAAGCTCCAGTCTGTCTCTGTCCTCCAGCTCCACTCTTTTACTGCCTCTGATTTTTTTCTCATGACTTTTACGCGCATCAAAAAAATAAATAAAAAAGGCGCGCGCACGGGAAACGTCACGCGAAATATTTAATGTATTAAGAAGAATCAGTTATCAGACTAAAAACGGGTCTAAACTCTCTGCAGCTCCAACATCGTTCCCAGGGATGTTTAAGAAAAAAAGAGTCAGAAAGGGCAGGAACGTGTGGGAGTGAAGGCCATTGAGCAGCAGAAAGCGCAGGCAGTGAGTGGGCCGAGGCTGAACACACACACACACACACACACACACTCACCGAACACAGCACACACAAGCTGCTGACTGAGCTCCAGGGTCACAATCCGCGGCACCACTTTGTTTTTTTTTTGTTTTGTTTTTAAATTTTATTCCTACAGAGAGGATTTTAAAAAGATGTTTTTATAAAGTGTTACTGGGAGTTCTGGTCCTGTCGTCGTTTCAGGGGAGCACCGACTAACTCTGTATGACTCATCTCATTTCATTCACTTTTAGTTTTGCTATATTTTTATTATTTATTTATTTTTTTTATTTATCCATTAAATTCTATTTAGCTGAATAATCATTAATAATTCATATTTGGGTTTTGACTGGTCTATTGTTGTTTCATGTAAACAAAGTAAAAGCCTCAGATGTTACATAATTGTACTTTCTGCTTAGTCTGTTTGATTAAAAAAAAACTAGCGGATTTGTGCATCAGGCAACAACAACAAAAAACCCACCCCATTAGTATTATCAGTATTAGATAGATAGATAGATAGATAGATAGATAGATAGATAGATAGATAGATAGACACTCTGTCTGTCGTCTGGACCTGTGTGTATGTGCGTGTGTGTTCTACAGTCAGAGCTGGACTGTTTTCAGCTGCGCCTGCGTTGCTGAAGCCGAGCCGAGCTCTTCGTCTGTTTTTATGAGGCAATAAATTAGATCCAATCTCTGCTTATTGGTGTTTTTATTGTCTGTTAGTCCAACGGAGATGTAAAGGGAAGTGCGGCCATTATTTATGGGAGCCTGATTTATGTTCCAAGTTTTAAGCTGCTCTCGGGCCTTTGAGCACACGCCGCGTGCAATAGAGGGAGAGAGAGGGAGGGAGAGAGCAAGAGAGAGAGAGAGAGAGAGAGAGAGAGAGAGAGATGGGGTGGGGGTTAGAGATCACGTGACCAGGCCAAGGCGGAGGCCTCGGGCTTTTTTTGTTTTGGTCATAAATATGAACAGAGGAAATGTGTGTGTGTAAGTTGGTAGAAGTCGGTGAGTTGAGTTTGGATCACAGGTGGATTATCTGTGGTCTCCTGTCACACGCTGAAACACGTGTTAGTTCACTTTTTCATCAACAGTAACTTTTTCACAATAATCATGCAAAGTGTGACAATCCGAAATATTCAGACAGGGGATGAGCTGAAACGTAAAAGAGGTCAGCACACTCCAGTCTGAGACCTGTCAAGGAAATGAGACAGCTCCACAGCTCCAACCATCTGCTGGACACAGTCAGACCACTCTGCTCACTAAAAGCCCCCTCTCTCTCTCTCTCTCTACTATCTACATACATACATATATATATTTGTATGTATGTATAAATACACCAATATTAATGATCATGACTACAACCCCTCCCCAGAGAAGATTGTTTAGTATCAGTAAGAGTCAGACTACTTGCACTGAGAACTGGCTCTGAAACACTGAATTCATCAGGGATCCTGAGGAATGTTCATGTTCATGTAGAGGAACAGATTTGTCTCATGTGAAGCATAGAGTTCAAAGGGCAAACTGGGTTTCAGTGTGTTGCTCATGGACACTTCAGCAGCATGTGTGAGGAGGTTGAATCCAGATTGTCTTGCTCCTGCTGACTTTAACATGAAAACACATTATTTGCATTATCAAATCACTGACTATATTCCACATTTCCTCCAGCAGTATATCATTCTTGGAGGAAAGGGCTCTAGTGTGTTTTCATCACCAGCTGTGACAGTTACCACTGCTGAAAACATCTGTCAGATTCAGTTACGTGAGGGCAGGTTTGACTGATATCAACACTGAGTTTGAGCTTTGTGATTCAGAGTAATCAGACAAAAGCCACAAAGTCTGAGAGGTCTGGCACAAGAGAAAAAAAATCAAGTGGTGACGATGATAGCTTCAGATTCAGTTATTAGATTTTACTAGAGGAATTACTGTTGGCTGTAACCTTAGAATTTAGCTGGGATGCAGCCCAGTACTTGACACTAGCATCAGTGGAGGCTCGGTGCTGGTATTGCTATGGTAAATGAACACCAGCCACCAGCTAACAGCAGCATAATAGGCTGTGACTGGTACATTTGCCAAGTTACCAACCTTCACTCTGTGTAGTTTGTAAAGACAAGAGCAGACTTAAAGTTTCCCTACAGGGTGAAGATGTTTCTTTTTAATGGCTGACATGTTACATGCAGCGCAGGGCTTGACATTTAATAATAGTTTTTTGAAAGTGATGCTTTTAGCCTCAGGCATCTACTTGATATTCAATACTAGCATCAGTGTCAGGTTGACTGTAAACCAGAGGCCTGCAGCTCAAAGACAGAAAGACTGACACCTGGTCTAAGAGTTCTGAGCAGCATTACAGACCATGTGATCTAACACATGACATGTATGAGAGGAAATATTTATGAACACTGAGAGTTAGTGATGTTTCTAAAGAAACTACTTTGCTAGGTTTTTGCTATTTCTACATAGCCAACATCAGCATCAACAGCTGTTTACTTACCGGTTATAGGGTGTCCTCTTCAGAGAGTGGCTGAAAGTGATGGGGCAGTCTGATCGGGCTGGAGCTAGCTGGTTAGCATGCTAACTTCAGTAGAGGAAGAGAAATGTTAGAAATAGAAACAAAGAGTGAGGCAAATAGAAACAAAGAGTGAGGCAGCTCTTGGTGAGTAAAGGAATTACTTTGGTGCTGAAGCTACAATGTTTCTTTTTAGAGGTAAATGGCTAGTAATGCTAATGCTGGCCATGTAGCAACAGCTACAAACTTCTCTATAACTCCTTTAAGACATTAAGGTGGAAGTACAGTGACCTTTTGACTTTAAGCTATCAGTTGTATACCAGGCTGATTTTAGAAGAATACGTTCATAGTTAATAAAAATGTTTCACTCTAACAGTTGGATGTGCTGAAGCTAGGCTGGATATGTTCATAGGCCTGCTGTTTGACTTTGCTCCTCCTGAAAGCCAGCAGGATCGCAGTGTCTATGTTTTTATGTTGCTATGACAACCAATACCACTGGCATCAGCAAGTTTTCACCTGATAACGACTCAGCCTATTCCGCTGGGGGAAATTTATCAACTGAACCAAAGTGAGTAGAGTTCTTCACAAAACCGACGATAGCTCTGAATAACATAACCTTTTATTAAAGAATTGTTTGACAGACAACTCTCTCAACAATCAAAGAAAAGGGAGCTACAAATGACAAAGAAAGAAGTTGTTCTTCTCCAAAAAAGACTTGTTCTTTTTTTTTCCAGCTAATAGTTTGTCTAACTTTTCTGACTATGACAGGGCGGGTCACTGATCCCCACCCTCGCCTTTTTCCTTGTACAAGCCAAGACATTTATGTACAAGGGTCATTATAGGAACATAAAAACTACTTATTTTTCTTCTAAAATACAAGAACTAAAAAAATTTCAGTACAATGGACAAGAAGAAACACAACGTTGTTTTTTTTTTTCTTTCATAACAGGTAAATACTAAAAAAGTACAGTATTTTTTCTTGATATAAATACATGAAGGATAAATAATAATACAAAACAGAAGGTCTTCTTTAAACTGGCTATAACAAATAAATATTTAGATATGAATGTTCACTTGAACACACATTGACGAAAGACGCTTTGATTGGAGGGCCTTCCGTCTTCAAAATAAGATTTCATCATTATTATTATTATTTTTTACCTTTAACCATCAAAATGTAAACTCTAAGTGCAACAATGATGCCCAGATGTGAAAAGCATTTGTATGAATCTGCATTTTAAAAACCACTGGTTTCCTGTCAGAGCATCAGTGAGTGTTGTGTCAGTGTGTGTGTTGTCCCCACACTGCTCTCACTGACTGCTCAGATCAAATAAAGCCAGTGGTTTTTAAAATGTATGATGCACACCAGCTCAGATTTCTGGGACATGCATTTTTGTTCAAATATATACCCTGTATCCACGTTAAAAGTCAAGATATGTGAGAACAAAAGAAAATAAAAAAAATGTGGACTTTAACGCATTGGTGTGGCGCTAATGTAAGTGAACCCTTCCAAAGTGAGGAGAGATAGAGAGAGAGAGGGAGAGAGAGACAGAGAGAGAGAGAGAGAGAGAGAGAGAGAGAGAGAGAGAGAGGGCAATGACTTACCCAAAAATAAATAAATAGTGTTCTCCACTCTTATTATTTACCCTGTGTCGATGATGTGCTAAAATAAGAACATTAAAGATTTCTCTTCCATGTTTGTTTGAAGATGTCAACAGCTGGAACAACCAGGCTGTGGATGTGTGTCAACAAAAAAAGGCTAGCTTAGCGTTGCCCTGTGTGTGTGTGCATGTGTGAAGGTGTGATTAGCTAACGTAGCCTAAAACACGTGTGTGTCTATGGGACCTAGTTTAGCCTCTGAGCTCGTAGCTTCATAAACCCTGTTAGACTGATGGGAGTGGTGGTGGTGGTGAGTGCATGTGCATGAGTGATGGATGGATGTGTGTGTGTGTGGAGCAGGAGGTGTGTGTGTGTGTGTGTGTGAGTGTGTGTGTGTGTGTGTGTGTGTGTGTGTGTGGGGGGGGGGGGGGGGGGGGTCGTTGTGGGGTGGTGGAAAAGTTTGGCCTCCTTCAGAAGCCATGTGCTGCTGCCACAGACAGGAGACAGTGTGTTACTTGTGACTGGGTCTGAATGGACAGAGACAGGTACGACAGGAGACAAAAAGAGACGGTGAGGAGACCGCCATCCGGGGGTTTTATGCACTTTGTGGGACCAGGAGAAGACGAGGGCTGCCAGCTCCTGCCACATATTTCAGTTGTTCCTCTCGAGCTGATGGAGAGGCAGAGCCCTCCACACGGCTCGGCTCGGCTGACAACAGCATGTGCTGCCTGGAGGGGAGAGAGCTCGGCGTCATAAATCTAACCACCTCGTTAACTGCCCATTAAAATCTCAACTATTTCATTTACCAGGCGGGAGAGCTGCCTGTGTGTGTGTGTCTTACGGGCTGATTTTATTATCAAAGTACAATTTTAAAACCACATACTAGTTCTAACAGAGCTTTATAGGCTTTTTTACTACATGTTATCTGAACTACTGCTGCAGTCTCCTTCGTCTGAGCAAGAACTGTTTGGAAAAGTCCAGTAATACACTGGAGGGAGGGTGTTATCATGTGAGTGTGGAAGACGACTCACTGTCCACCTTGTCTCTCATGATTCACTGTCCTAGGACAAAGTCATACACTCAGGGTAAATGTCCATGAGAGAGTTTAAAGAGTGTTAAAACCTGTAAACACTGGTAAAAAATAAAGTTCTGTTTTTCTAATGAGAGGTTTAAAAGTCATAAAACAATGATTTTCTGTGCTCACTTCCTGTATGAGGATGTGAGGTTGAAGCAGTAGAGAGAAGTTAGTGAGTTTGGTCCAAGACTATAAAGTTCTTTGAAGGTTCTGGCAGCTGCCACTGAATTTTAACTACTTGCAGGAAGTTCATTTTATCTTTGCTCGCTTTTTTTTTGGCAACTTTAATGTTTTATGGTTTGGCTTCGCTGCAGCTACTAGCTTACAGACACGACCTCTATTTGGTTGAAATGAAATTAACTGCACTTTTAAGGTACCAGTGAAAGCTCTGGGCCTGATCAGACTGGATGGGGCTTTCTGAGGGTGGTGGAAACAGGGTGGGGCTGTTTGTGAGTGTGAGCACAGGACAAACCACAGGATGGCTGCTGCCTGTCTTGTTTTGTCTCCCCTGTCGTCCCCTTTGCAGCAGTAGCGGTGGAGTCCCCACATCTTAGTTAGTCTGTTAGTGAGTCTTGTCGTGTTACTCGTTCTGTGTCGTCCTCACTATTTTCTACGTCGTCATTTTGTTCCAAACCTGCTACAGGTGAGTGAGCTTGGGTGCTTCCTGGATTCTGCCCTGAGTCGAGGTGTGGTGCGCTGACAGCTCAGTGTACGTCGGGTGCGTGGGCGGGTCGCAGGTACCTGGAGGGCCCCCTCCGCCCACGTGGTGCTGGTTGGCAGCTGACATTGGCCCTGCCCCATTGTAGTCCATTGTTTGATGATGGGGAGGCGTGGGGCCGAGGTGGTTTAGCCCATAAATGGAGGGCCCCGAGCTGGGCATGGGTTCCACGTAGCTGCCGCCCCCCACGTAGACCGGACTGGCCTGCATGTTGGTGGGAGTCCCGTAGCCAGCGCTGTTGGCCTGTACAAGACCGTGGTGGGGATGGGGGTCACCATAGTCCGGGTCCGGGGCACCATACTTCTGCTGGGAGGGGCAGCCCTTCATGGGGACATTGGAATAGGCAGTGGACATGGAGTAAGAGACTCCCTGGTGGGGTTTGCCAAAGGATGGTGGAGATGGGGCGTCGTACCCAGTCCCTCCTCCCCCGCCTCCCCCTCCCATGGAGTGCATTGAGTTGAGGAAACTGGCGGAGGACTGCATGGGCAGGGGCGGGGAGCCGGTGGGCGAGGGCCCTCCGGAGCTGGAGCTCAGGCCCTTGGACTTCTGGTCCTTCTTGTACTTCATGCGCCGGTTCTGGAACCAGATCTTGATCTGGCGTTCGGACAGGTTGAGCAGGTTGGCCATCTCCACGCGCCGTGGCCGGCACAGGTACCGGTTGAAGTGGAACTCCTTCTCTAGCTCTACCAGCTGGGCGCTAGTGTATGCCGTGCGAGCCCGCTTGGATGATGCTGATGAGCCACTGGTGGGACTCTTCTCCCCGCTGCTCCCACTCTCTGCTCCTCCTGATGCTGAGGACACAAAACATACGACAGAAACACAGCAAGTGAGAAAAACTGTAAATAGGAAAAACAAAAGAAACTTGAAGATGAAGAGAGGAAATGTGGGAGAAATGAACCAGAAAGGAAGACAGAATAAGAAACAGGTGAAAAGAAGAAGAAATAAAAACTGAGCGAGCCAGAAAGGCAGAGAGAATAAAACATTATCAGGCTGCATGCTGGAGGAAACAGAAATCATTCCGGTTCTTAATAAAGCAGAGGGGGGTCCAAGCAGGCTGGCTGAATTATCCCTTGATATTAGTTGTCAACACTTCATAATAGTGGCAGTTATTAAGAGGCCAAGGCCTCGGAGCTGGCCGAGGGCAGCTAAATTGCATCTTGGCTGGGAAGACAAACCCCCAACAGCAACAGCAGGTGTAGCACCAGGACTACAGGCAGGAAGCGAAGGTGATGACACACTCTTCAGTCTGCTCGCCAGCTGAAGTCAAACTTCTCAGCACATTTATTGTAATAAAAACTCAGACTTCTAAAGTCAGATGGAAGATGTTCTTTTGGAGAAAAAGATTTTATCACATGTTGTAGAATTATCTTTCTATTTGATTTGATTTGACATTGATTTGTGTCATTTAAAATGTAGTCAGCTGTAGCTTTCCAATAGTCCTTCAAGGCTAGAGATGAACAATATGCAAAATAAAAATCATACTGGGATTATTGTTGACATATATGATGATATGTGTTTCAGTAGCAGTGGTAGTTTTTACAGTTCACCTAAAATGGAATGAATATAGAAATGATGATGCTGGGGTGTTTGTTGAGACTTGTGCTCATGTCTGGATTTGTACACTGGGTCATCTCTGTGTCACTGCTAAGATTCATTTATGGTCTGTTGTGACAGTTTACCAGTTTATCAGACACATTGCAGCTCCTGCCATTTGGAAGTTGCCCTGGGCCATATTGTAATTGTGATAATATTTTGATTAATTGTTCATCCAGGTGAAGCTCTCATGTCTACCCCAATGTGAGCTGATACATTACAATTCATAACAAGCACTGAGATACTGGCCCTCTACAGTTCTACATTTTTCTCACTGGTGTTTATTTCTAAGGTCAGAGAGAGAGAGAGAGGAGAGAGGTAACCACTGTGTCATCTGTCTCACAGAGCAGTGGCACTCTCTAAACCACTGTTTCAAATTCTCCTCAATAAACAGCCTAATCTCTGCTCAGTCAACAGAAAGACTTTCAAACACTCATATTCATTACAGCAGAGAACCCTCTATTCTCATTGATAACTTTCTATTTGAATAAAATACACTTTCTTCTGCCAGTGACTGTTTTCTTTATCCTGTATGTAGATGATATTCAAATGTTTCATCATGCTGTTTTTTTTCTTTCTTTCATTTCAAATATCTGCTTGTCATTCTACCCTCTCCCTGAAAATCTATTCATCTATTATCATACATGACATTTAAATTCATCCTGTTAATATCTTCCTTCTTGCAGTGGCGTCTGGGGATGTGCAAAAAGAAGATGAGGAGGAGGAGGAGGAGGAGGAGGAGGCCAGGAAGGGGAGGAAGAAGAGCAATGAAAAGTCATATCATAACTGGTGGGCGGAGAGCAAGAAAAAAAAGGAGGAGGTGCAGGGTGGAGAGGAGCATGTGCATGAATGAAGGTGTACAGGCTGTTGGCAGCTGGATAGACAGACTGTCTATAAGTGACAGTGCTGCTGCTGCTGCAATGAGCTGCTCAGCTGTCACAGACGAGAAAGTCGATCACATCTGACTGATCTAAGTCAAGTCACTTCAGATCTGATGATGAATACCTACTCTAAGACAGGGGTGTCAAACGTGCAGCCGGCGGGCCAAATCCAGCCCGGGATGAATTTGCAAATTGTGAAAATTACATAGAAATAATATTGTTGAAATTACATATATTTTTCTCAAGAAATTTCAGGGTGTTGATAATGTTTTGTAAAAGGACATCTCATTAGGGAAACATTCAGAGTTCTCGTTATTTATAGGTTATTATGCTTTTACTTTACTGGTCTGACCCACTTGAGATCAAATTGCGCTGTATGTGGCCCCTGAGCTAAAATGAGTTTGACACCACTGCTCTGAGAGTGTCTATACCAGCAGGTTTTTTGTAACATTTCCCTTCTTATGCATGAACCTGTTTCATGCCTTCCTTACAGCACCACTTGCCAGATCTGATCAGTGAGTCTAGTCTTTACTAGACCTGTACTGATATTATGTCACTGCACCTGGCAACCTCACTGTTAAAACAAGGCTGAAGAGGAAGTCAGTTTTTATGCTAAGCTAGGAAACGACCCCCTGACTCCATTTCTGCACTTAACACACAGACGTAACAATGGCATCCTTCCAGTACTGTCTGCACTCATATCAGCCTACTACGAGACTGTTTTCTCAGTTATATTGTGGTTGCAACTTAATCGCTGGCTGGATTACTGCAGGCAATGTTTTCTTTTTCTAATGGAAGCAACATTTTTTTTTCTTTTTGAATCATGTGCTACATTTTTTAGCAGCAGGCTCAAAGCACAGTGCTGTCACACCAGAGACCAAAGCACTGTGGTTTAGTTTAAGGAGAGATGGTGGTTTTGTTTAAATGTAAATATAATGTTGTGTCTGCAGTCACTCTACACTACCCTTGCATTAAACCAGGAACTTGTTTCTAACCTGAAGCAAAAGTTACAAGAGTCTCAAGAGAAACATTATATATTTAGTAACGAGTCACAATAAGTGGATATTTTTCTGCAACATCAGATTGTATGTGAACATTTAACTGACACAGAGTCAACATGTCTGGGACTTCATAAATACAGAAACTGACATCTCCTCCTCACGCTCCAGTCATAATTCTGTTTCCTTCAAAATGCAATTTGCTGTTGCAAGTGAGTTACATATAAACCAAATTTCTGTGAGACAGAGTTGATTAATCTGTTGCTTGAAAAATGTTCCTCTCCCTACAAGTACATGGCTTTTCATTGCCAGTAACAATATATATTTTTCTCCTGCTTTGACTTGTTTTCTTAAGCACTCCTTTGGCTTTGCAGGAACACTGCCATCCCTCTGCCCTTTGACCTGTTTTACTATTGGCTCTTTGGCATAGCAGAGGATTTAAAGAGATCTAAATGTTCAACTGAATAACTTGAACGGAAAAGACTTTAATTTCAGGTTCATATTTTTCAACTTTCCTGTATAAGAGCCTCAGTGACTCCAGCTCAGTGGCCACATTAGTTCATGTAAAGACAATATTATTTATATGATTTAGATCTGCACAGACTGGGCCACCAACCACAGATAAATAATATCCAGCTCGACTGTTTGCCTGTATTCACATCCCTGTCTAATCCAATGCCTGTGGAAACGAACCTATTTTGCTATAATAGTCTTAAGAAACCTTTTTAAACCCTCAGGGGATCTGGAGCTTGAAAAAGGATGCTGATAAGAGAGGTGAGGAAAGAGGGACTTGGTGATGGGAAGGAGAAGGAGGGATACTGGAACAAAGATGCTAATGAGGAAGGAAAATGAATGAGGAAAGAAATGGATGGGGGAGAGAATGAGCTGAGAAAAGGAGTAATGAGAGAGAGAAACAGAGACTGGTGTAGGAGGAGTAATTATAATGCTGAGACGTGTTGCTGCTGTGGCGCTGTGAGGGGGAGATCAAAGCAGAGACAGACAGAAAGAGGGAGACAGGTGGCGTCCAACACACCATTGCCGGAGTTGTTGCTTGGTGAACAGTTTTTCTGCTTGGTTGTCTGACGACACTCTTTCATCCAGGGAAAGATCTGCTTGGCCAAGGTGGGGTTGGGGGGCAGTGAGGAGGAGGAGGAGGATGTGGAGGAGGAGGAATTCGACGACTTATTGGGGGCTGATTTGGAGGCTGAGGAGGCCCCATTACTGCCCCCTGGCTGCTGAGCCCCTGTACTGCCGCTGCTGGGGTTAGGGGGTAGTGGAGGGGACACCTGGGAGCCGGGGTGGTGCTCAGGTGGCAGGCTGGGCCGCATGCAGCTGCCATTCAGCTCCTTGGTCTTGGCTAGCTGCTGCTGCTGCTGCTGCTGCTGGTGGCCGCTGTTACTGCCCAGCGACTGTAACGAACAGGCAGAGCGCTGGTACGAATCCACCTCCAGATGGGTCGCTGACTGGAAGGCCGGCTGGTGATGGGACACTGGGACCGGGGCATCGTAGCCCCCAAAGCCGTTGGCGGCCGCTGCCGCCGCCGCCGCCGCTGCCCCCTGCACCTGGTACGACGAGTAGCCACCGAAGAGCGTCGAGGAGTTGTCGTAGTACGTTGTCTTCTGCATTTCTGAGAGAGGTGGCGGCGTCTGCTTGTGCTCCGGTCCTTGTTGAAAACCACTGCCGGAAGACCATTTGGTACCGGGGGTCACGTGACAGCGTCCCTCCAACGGTCCCCTGCAATCTGACCTGAAAGGTTAGGAGAGGCAGAATAAAGAAATAAGAGCGATAAATCCATCTTCCTTCAATGAAAGGCACCATGACATGAATAGAAACCACTGCTTTTCTTTCCTCACCCCCCCTCACCCCTCCCTTACCCTCCCCCTCCCCTCTGAGCCCACTGCACAGCCTGCAGATGCTCTGCCGGTGGGGGCACGAGGAGGGCAAACTGTGTTCCCATTCTAGGATTAATGTGAACTGTTTCCTTAAATCACAGCGAGGCTGCACACAGGCAGGAGTCTTCCTGAAATGTATCAATATTGCACTAATAGTATTATTGTAATAATTATTGCTATTATTATTAGGTTATTGTCGTTGCTGTTATTATTAGACTATTATTATTACTATTGCTGCTGCTGCTGCTGCTGCTGTTGTCGTCTGGCCGATCTACTGTTACTATAAATAGTAATAGACTCGCAGCTGTAGATTATTTGTCAGCCTGTTGATTACGTTTTTCACTAATTATTCTTTTTTTCAGCAGCCAACTTGGCATTTATAATTAAAATGAAATAAAATGTATTTTCAGGGTTGTCTGAGTATAATTCTGCGATGTTGGGTAGGTATTCCTGATTAACTCACTGACTTTCCTGTTTTGGTTTTTTTTGTTTGTTTGTTTTCATTTTTAATGTTATTTGTAATAAAGCACTACTCCATCGTGTCAGGTGTTATTCAAGCCGGACGCTGTTGTGTAATGGCGGATGTGGCCTGAGTGTATACGGTAAATTTTCCTCGTGACTGATGTAGGTAACCTACTTCTGTCAACCTCTGGCTTCCACACCGCCTGTGATTTACTGTAGTATTCCATCTGCTCTGCTGTTACCTCACTCATCCTCGAGCTGAGGAGTCTATCTCCGGAAGCGATCGTTGCTGCTGAATATCAGCCTCTTATTGCATCACAGGAGATGCATGAAAACCAGAGCATATTATTGCACATCGAGATATTTGAAAGTTCCAAACCGAACCAACGAGGAAACGAAAAAAAGGGAAGGCCAATCAATCTGCCCACGTGACACCTTAATAAATAGTTTTAGGCTAAATACAATGCCATTTTGTATTTTTGGTCAAAGGAAATTAGATTTCAGACAGTGACAAGGTATTTTCTTCTTTGGTTAATATATCTGGACCTATATGTTCAAATAAGAACGAAAAAATATGCTCTTAGACTGAAAAGGCCAGGAACAGATAGGACAGATAAAGAAAGAGAGAAGCTTCAGCAGTCAGTGATCCATTAGGGTCGCTGAGCTGAGGGCTCTATCATGGTCCCTGAAGGGAACAAGAGAGTAAGAAAGCAGAGGGAGTCTCCACAGACGCTCTATCAGCCGCTCGCCGCTGGGGTGGGCCTGCGGCCGCCGGAGGCCGGCGTGTCCAGCGCGAGAGAGCACCTGGCATTCACTCCTCCTCCACACAGATAAAATGTTTAACGGTGGAGAAGTAGAGGTGAAGCGGCTCCGCTGCCTTTGTCAGGCTGTGTGTGTGTGTGTGCTCAGCTAACTGCTGAGGCTCTCCCACTGTTAGGCCTACTGCTGCCAGTTATCACGTCCCTGTGTTAATACGGCTACAGCAGCCCACACAGATATTATGCGGCCATCGGCTCTGCGTTATAACGTCAGAACACTGAAGCAGCGTGCGCGTCTGGGACTACTGCCTCAAGACAACAATAAAGAGTTGGCTGGTGTGTGTCAGGCCTCAACTACACACACACACGCACACAGACACACAGACACACACAAAACAAACAAACACAAAAAACAAAACAAACTGTTGCAAGACAGCCTGCAAAACCTGTGATTCTTTAACATGTGGTTGGCTGCATTAAAAAACAAACAAACAAAAAACACACACACAATAGGTACTACTGAGCCTGGACTGTAGGCTAGCTGATGGAGTAAATGGGAGATAAAATGCACGTGCATGGACTTGTCTTTAAAAAAACACAACAACAGTAACAGGCTGATGAATCAATAATTACAAAAACATTCAAATGAATAAATTCTGTGTCAAATGCAAATGATTTCGTGTATCGGGTTAAATGACGCAGAAACAATGCAGCCTAATTCCTAATATGTTTTCCCTTAATGTATTATTATCATTATATGTATAATTCGTATTATCATCATCATTATTATTGTTGTTGCTGTTGTTATTATTATAATTCGTTGGTTTTTTTAAGGATTAGACAGGCCAGCCCTACTCCGGCTCTCAGCACATCACACATGTCAGCCATTTATCTTTCTAGTAGACAAGCTGGAATTCTAATTATTTACTCTGAGGAATAGTCCCAAGGAGAGAGAGAGAGGGGATAGAGACTGAGAGAGAGAGAGAGAGAGAGAGAGAGAGAGAGAGAGAGAGGGAGGCCGTGGCACTGAGTGTAGGAGGAATATGTTATTAAATCATATCGCTGTTTCGCCATTAAACAGGACACGTAATGTCTCTGCCACTAGCTTGTAGGACTAGAGCTTAATACAATCACCAACTTTACTAGACGCCTCCCTGAATAATCCACTTATACTGACAGAGAAGCAGCCACCCAAACAAAAACAACAGAGAGAGAGAGAGAGAGAGAGAGAGGAAGGGAGTGAGAGAAAAGGAGAAAGAGAGAGAGAGGGAGAGAGAGAGAGGTTGGCCTTGGTGTCCAGTGTCTGTGCTTTATCCTGGGATATAAAATTACAAATGGCGCCTGCCATGAAGAGCTATGCAGGCAGAGAGACACAGAGAGAATGCATTAACTTGGACAATCCACATATTCCTTATCCTATTAACACACAGTGTGGTGAGTGTGTGTATGTGTGTGTATTGGGGGGGTTAAATTATATTGAGCTGTGCCCAGAAACAATGAAGGATTGGCCTGATCACAGCTATTGTTGCTATATGCTCATGGCCTCGATTTAGGCTGAAATGGCTAAAACAGTGAATGAGGGAATCCTGTCTGTGTAGATGAAATGAGGCTACGGCACACAAACCTGAATATTTTAGTTAGAAATTAAATAAATGTCAGGTGGTGGCAAAATAACAAACCGGAGGCCCACGGGGCAGTGGGACGCTGTGTAGGGACGGATGGAGCTTCCAGGAAAGAAAAATGCCACAGCTTTGTAAATAAGTGGCTGTAAGTGAGGAAGAGCCGTGGACGGAATGAGCAGAAATGATAGGGAAAAGAGAGAGGAGAAGGACAGAGATGGAAGGCCAAGGGAGGGGGGGGGGGACTTGCGGCGGGTATCTGCGGCAGCTTAAAGCATTGTGAACTCTTCTTGAACCGGGATTGAAGTCTATTGGGCCATAAATCACTGAGCCAGCCACTCCGCCGTTCACAAACTGCACAGCCAACAAACACGCTCAGTATTTCTGGTTTGTTGTTTGAGCTCGTGCGTTACCGGCTGGCCTGCTTGCCTATAGCTACCGGTGATTCTCCTTACCTTTCTTTAGCACCGGTGGTCCCGGTCCAGTCCGGCACGGACCCAGCAGCACCGCATCACAGAGTAGTCCCCACCGCACATTCGCCGGGTAATCAATAACAATAATAAATAATGAAATTTAAAAAACAAAAAAACAAAAAACAAATCCGGTCTGGCTTTCTCTCCCGTTTTCCTCTCCCCTTCCCTTCTTCTCTCCGCGAGCCCGCCGCTCCTCCGGTGCTGTCTCGAGACCAGCACGGCTGCTCGAGTCTACCACCACAACAACACCTCCTGGAGCCAGCGGCAGCGGCGGCAGCAGCAGCGGCGGCAGAGCGGGCTGCGAGGGTGGCGAACCGGACACCGTGTGGCATGAACGCCCGACAGATGAGAGGGGTGAACGGACTGAAGACGTCGGTGGGGGGCTCGGTATACACGGGCAGAATAAACAGACGGGTTCGGTACAGGCTACAGGCAGGCTAGCTAGCACACGAGCTGAACGAGCGTACCGGGAGCCTGCCTGCTGCCTGCTCGCGCCCCCCCACCCCTCCACCTCCACCCTCCGCCCCAGCACCAGCACTGCCTGCACCGCTGCTGGCTGATAACAATGGCCTCAAATTTCTTTCTTTTTTAGCCTCTGTCGCTCAAACAGCCAGTCAGCCAGCCACCCAGCCCGCCAGTCAGTCAGACAGCCTCTGAGAAACAGGTCGACCACAAAATGTCACCCCATCGTATTTCTGGGTGGTTGTTCATCCGTCTTTTTTTTAATCCCACTTCTCCTTCTCCGCGGGTCTCCTGCTTCTCTCCTTCCGCGTCCTCCCTCCCTGTCTTGGGTGTGAGTTCTCGCCTCGCTTGGGTCTGTGTCAGGCTCGAGGTGCTGGGTTTATTCCACTCGGCTAACAGCAGCAGGAGCAGCAGCAGCGGGGGCTCTGGCTAGCAGGAGATGTGCTGGTGGTGCCATAGTCAGTGGCCCATTCTCAGTATGTTGTTTACAACCAGCCCGGCTATCAGTAACGCTCACGGGGTGTAACGGAGGAAACAACGGGGCCTGACTCGTGCACTCGTTGATTCCCATCAAAGAGCCCAGCGTCACTCACAAATTATGCTAATTTCACAGGCTGGAAGTGAAAGATGCAGTCAGCTCCGTTAGCCCCACAGACACACACACACACACACACACACACACACACACACACACAGGCTGCTGACGCACGTGCCACCCTTAGTTCATTTAAATAGGCTATTTCAAATGTGTAGCACTCCTGATCATCTGCGGATGATCTGCTGCTTCTTTCCAAGTAGCAGAAACTTCAGCACAACTTTTAGCCTATACAATATAAACATAACCTTGTATTAAATTTATAGAACCGTCTCCCTCCTCTTCAAAATGTTGATTTCAAACGGCCTCTCCATTTTCTAATTAGCAGACTATGTCAGGCTATAGTGGGCCTATAGGCTGCATGTGTAAGGCTGACTCTATTTGTAGGCTGTAGGGTGAGTCCGGGTGGACAGAGATGTCAGCCTCAGGCACATATTTATTATTATTATTATTAGCTATATTTTAATTTTACAATCGTGGGTCAGCTGCTCCTGTCATTTAGTGCGGCAGATTAGTTTAGTGTAGTATTTACTGAGCTGGGACTGTGCAAATTAAAATTATTGGCACTAACATGAAACTAATTTGCTCATGTAGTCCAACTGCAGTCTGACAGAGGAGAGAGGTGGAGTATAACAGAATTCAGAGTGATAAATAAACTACAGTCAGCATAATTATCAACTTTGAAGCTGATCTGAGAATCTTGGCATCAGTCTGTTCTTAAGCATTCACTTTAGTATTTCTCTTTTGGGTGCTGTTGAGGCATATATACATTTAATGGCCTATTAATGGCCAACCTGGTTTCACCACATGGTGGTTCAATAAAACCCAGTTACTGAATGTGTGTTCTTTTTCTACTGACTAATCCTAACATCCTAACTATAACAGTGTTAAATGACACATGAAAACGAAAAGAGAAATGTCCTGAGAACATATATCCTCATTATGGCTGATGTTTTCTTGCTTTTTTGCAATTTACTTTTTCTGCAATAACTTCTTTACAAGTTCCACAACAAATTCAGAGCCAGGCGAAATGTGTCAACAGTCTGACCCTCACATATGGAAACACACACACATTTACACTCTTGGGAAGTATCACATCATTTAAACTCCAATGTTCTTATCATTCACTTGGCTTTTTCTTGTGGATGGGTGACATTCATACAGTGAGAGACCAGCTTTCTTTCGTTTCTCCCTCTCCCTCCTGAACCCACAGGAAATGTGACTCTTTCTTTAAGAGCACCTCTTGAAGCTCATCCTGTTTCTCTGCCTGCAGAAACTACACATGCAGACTGGGCTGTTAAGATTTAAACAAGTCATTTCAAATGTTTAAGCAGAGAAAAAAAATGAATAAAAAAGACTCCCAGGCCAGGAGACTGAGCGAAAGGCTGTGTGTGTGTGTGTGTGTGTGTGTGTGTGTGTGTGTCAGCAGTGAGAGAAGCTCGGCTTTTCAGATCAGTCCTTGCAGGTCTTTTTAGGAAGAGAGCATATGTTCCTCCTGGTGTTTTGACTTCAACACACATGGGAGCAAGACAGGAAGAAGTGCAACAACATGTGGAGAAAAAGGTGAAGTGGGCTCAAGAAAAAAAAAAAGCTAGAATGACACGAAACCCCAGAGGGAAAGAGACACAACAAGGTGAGGCCAAAATGGAAATGAAAACATGAAGGCGTCTTCCAGTGTTTCCACACACACACACACACACACACACACACCGACGCTCTGTCTCTATAGCGTTCTCTCCCGCTTCCCTGTATTTTTATTATTCAGGACGCTACCCCTGTCGTTTATGGCTACGTAAGATTTATGAGTTCTCTCGCACCCAGCAGTGTGTGTGTGTGTGTGTGTGTGTGTGTGTGTGTATGTGTGTGCGTCTGTGTGTATAAACAGCCCAACTTTAAACAGATAGCATTCGCTGTGGGCTGCTGAAATGAGAGGATGAGCTCTGTGTAGGTGGGAGGTGGGAGCCTGAAATGTGTCCGACTGCAACTTTTTCCTTCACAGCTCTTTGTGTGGACGGAGAATCTGCTCAACACCATTACTCATTAACCAAACCACTAATCAGCTCTTTCTTTTGTCTGTCTTTTCTTTCTTCTTCTTCTCCCTCCATTGAACAGCGGTATGGCAGAGAAGTGCGCATACGGAGAAATAAGAAGTGCGGATTACACGTACGTATTGACTTGTGAAAGCACGCCGGTGCTTGTAAAGGATGGCAAGTTATTCTTTATTTTCCTTGGACGTTCAGACGCGCACCGGCGCCTCCGTGTTTCGGATTGAGTCACGGATATTGGGTTTCACAACTGAAACTCTGTGCCCTGCAGAGCTGTGGAAACCCTCCTAACATTTTCTTCTTTTCTCCCTCTGGGAGTTGAGACTTTCAGGGAACTGAGGATGACACTAAGGAATTTCCTCTGACTATACCAGCCTTTATATTCACACCGCACTGCTGTGAATACCAATTCTGCAATATATGAATGATTTATGTGTCATGTTTGTTCCCTTATGTGATGTCAAATGAAATATTTAAAGCATCTCTAGCCTCCCTCTCTGCTGTTGCTGCTGCTTGAGCACCATGAGGAAAGTGGAGAACCAGCTGCTATTACTTGTTAGCATATAGCATCATTAGAGCTGCTGCAAAGTTCTGTTTTAATAACTTTCTTATCGAGTGATGGACTGACCCTGTTCTGCTTCCTGCTGCGGCTGGAGCCGCCATCACACTGCCCTTCACACCTCTGGATTATATTACATTAGCACGTGTCATTACATTATATTACATCACCCTCTCTTTCTCTCTCTCTCCCTCTCTCTCTCTCTCTCTCACACACACACACACACGCATACACACACATCCAGGAAACATTTCCATGCATTCAGCTCTATTTTAGAGGGAAAACTAACTCATATAAAAATACATACTTAATTTAAATACCAACCAATCAAAATTATTATTCACAGTAGTTATTCTGAGCTCTGTGCAGTGGTTTTGAAAACATAACATTTCCTGTATAATGATGACAATAACAATAACAACAACAACAACAACAACAACAATAATAATAATAATAATAATAATAACAATAATAATAATAATAATAATAATAATTTATAAATAAATAAATAAAGGTGTTATCATGTTTGGAATAGTGCGGACAAAGAAAACAACCCTCCAACAATACATGAAATATTTTTCTATAAATAAACGAATAAGAGAATAAAAGCTGAATAAATAAATCAGTCAATCAACAGTTATAATTCTGGAGCGTTTTAACAAACTAAAGCAATGTTTTTTAAAGTCAGTGGCCTCTCTCTCTCTCTCTCTCTCCTGCTGCTTGTAGCTTGTGCAGGACTGAGAGCACATATCCACACAGTTCTATCAGTAACAGGGATGAAACGAAAACAGTGAAACTCACCGAAAGATTTCCTCTTATTCCCAAATGTTTTAGTGGAAGGAAGAGGCTTCCAGATAGCTCCTAATACCTGCGGTTCAGGAAGGGGGGTGGGGGGGTGGGGGGTAAACACAGAGAGAGAAGGGATAGGAAAGAAAGAGAGATGCAATCAAAAGGTCTTGGTAAAAAAAAAAAGAAAAACCGATACAGAGCACAGACCTCTTGTAGTGTATCGAGCGGCAGGGACAGGCAGGAGCCGCTGACAGGCACAGGCCTATCTGACCTGAAATTATCCCGCTGAAATCTCGGAATAATAATAATAATAAAGCAATACGAGCAGAGAGGAGGATGAAGCCTGGGTGGAAGTGATCTCAGTGATCTCTCCTATTGATCCTGGTTATCATATTACACATCCTATTACATTTACCAGGTTTCTCCTCCCTTTTAAAAACACCAAACCACGGGGAAATCTCTTGTCTGACCTCTCTGTTATAAAAGTCTTTAACATTTAACGAGGGGAAATGGCGGCGCTTCCATCACTGTGGTGCTGATCAAAAGAATTTAAAAACGCTCCAGAATTACCTGAAACCAACTCCGTAGAAATGAGTGGAGGAGGCGAACACGCCCTTCACAAATAATTACTACACAATAAAAGTATCACAGATCTTAAAAAAAGATAAAAGAATAAATGACCTGCTAAGTTATTCCATACTTATCTAAAAAGCAACGTGAGCACACAAACTGCTGTAATGATATTATTTGCCTATCTAAGGGCAGAATCTAAAATACAATCCAAGCAGGCTGCGTCTAAATCCTGAACCACATTCATTTTAATGGGAATTACCACAAACTATAAACGTAAGCCTGATGTGGGACCATGATGTAACACACAGCCTGTTACCGCGCTGCATAAATACTGAACAAACAACAAGCTCTGCAAAACTAAAGATGTTGCTCAACATGAGGTGAAAAATGCGCTGCGGATGTTTCCAGCGGTTTCTTCATCCACAACGTGAACATCATTCAGGCTGAACGACACACATCGCGGACAACAGTCAGCGTCACGGGGCCCCGTTATCCTCCTGTGGGGCCGAGCAACCGGGAGCAGGAGCACGCGTCCCGTCCGGTGGTAAACACACATCCATGCACTGCCGCGCGCGCTGCTGGTCAACATGTTCTTAAGGTGGAGGTGTAGCTGTAATTGCAGAAGAGCGTTGACGACCGCACGTTGAAAAGCGCTGTCCGCCTCGTTGCATAGCCGCTGTTATTATTAAAGTGCTGGAATAAAATCTGGGGCTGCTCCTGTTTCTGCTCGTGACAGCTTCCCCAAACACATAAATCAAAAGCAAGGATCTCCCGTCCTCCCCGTACCAGCCGATACCACCACCACCACCGCCACCACCATCACCACTGCTCCTACTCGTACTGCTATAAAGTTATTTATTGTTTCCCCTCCGTGCACTCACACACAGCTCTGGCTGCTGTCCATCCCCATCACAACACCAACCGGGGGATTCCTCCCTGCGTCCCCCCTTCAGCCCTGCGGGTTAGTCGGCAATTTGGAGCCACGGAGCAGGAGTGGACTAGTCTAAAGTTGCCCAGAAAGTGATGAAGGGGCCGACTAGCTTAGCCAGCTAGCCTATAGGCCGAGACAAAGGGAGGAGGCCGCCTCCAGAGCCCCAGAACAGCTGATGAGCCAAATTTTGAGTGGTAGTGCAGACTGAGGAAGAGAGGGGGACTGGAGTCAGGCATCCAAATAAAACAATGCAGACGAGTGTTGTTCTCACGCCGGATAGAGTGAACGTGTGTAGCGAAGGGTGGGACAGCAGCAGGAAGACTGTAGGAGTTGATGGAGGCAACAAAGGGAGGTGAAGACTCCAAGTATCAGTCACTCAAATGAAGTCTGTTGCTCGCATTACTACTGGGTCTATTTGTGTGGTTTCTGTGGTCACCATTGAATTATCCAAACAGGAATGCAGATTTATTAATGCATCGGTAAGAAGAAGAAGCTTCTTCAAAGGAGGGACTCTTCAGTTCTGCTGGTTGTTGATGTGACAGAGCTGGATGGACGGAGCAGTGCTGCGTTTTCAACTCTCTCACAGTCTGAGCAAAGTTTTATCACTGCTCTCTGCTCTTATCTCTGCCTGGTCTGCTGGTGCCATCACCGCCTTGCCTTTACACACACACACACACACACACACACACACACAAACACACACACACACATCCCTATGCAGCAGCATATGCTCCTTTTCAGAGCAGCTTACATTCTCACTGGTTTATCAAAGGCTATGAGCTGGGTCTAAATAAACAGCTGTGGTACCTTTAGACTGGTCTGATGCATTTTATGATGCATTTACTATGTGTTCTGACCTTCCAGATCAGGAGTGGGCAAACTTTTTGGCTCAGGGGCCACAATAAGATTTAAAATTTGACGGCCTGACCGGGCCAGTATCAACTGGATGGAGAGTGTTTCTGTGAACGGATATAAATGACATGTAAAAGCCATGACCTGAAAGTCAAAGAAAACTTACATTCACTCTCAGTGGGAGCAGTGCTGTTGGTCACTGCATCAAAGTTTGTGGTCTTTGCTATAATTTGGACAATTTGGTACCAATATTCAACGGGCTGGATTAAAAAGCCCAACGGGCCGTAGTTTGTCCATGCCTGTTCTAGGGTTCTAGGGTGAGTATCACTGATACTTCACAGACTTGTTAAAAATAATAGCCCTCGCTAAAGCACTCAAATGGGGACATAGGGGACATCGGTGTGGAGTTCCACAAGTAACCTTTGACCCCAGGGAGCAATAGATCCAATCTTTAATGACAAAGTCATAAGCATTTGACGCTTTCACCTGTGAGATTTTAGCTAATACTGAAAGTATCCAGACTGGTTTTGTTACTTTAATGACAGGACAGACTGGAACTGCTGAACTCCTCTGAGTCAGAATCACACTGAGTATGTTGATATATTGAAGATACCAGGTGTATTTGGTTACAAGATTACAGCACAAACATGACATGTGTGTAACTGATGTGGCTGTTTAAAGACAGGTTGATTTTTCCCTGCTTGACTGCAGCACAGTGTGTGTTTTTTTTAAATGAGCACTGTTTTTGTAGCCGACCATCACAGCTCAAATAGTCTACATTCTAATTATAGCCCATGTAGTCAGATGACTGCAGCTGGGTGTTAAAATGCAGACCACATAAACTGAATGACAACTTTGTGGACTTGGTGCATGTAAACGGTGCCACAGGCCCAGTTGGTGATTTATGTAGAGCAGGCATGGGCAACCTACGGCCCGCGGGCCATATGAGGCCCGTTGGGCTTTTTAATCCAGCCTGTCCAATATTGATACAAATTATAGCAAAGACTGAAAACGTTGATGCAGTGACCAACAGCACTGCTCCCACAGGAACTGAATGTAAATTTTCTTTGACTTACAGGTCATGGCTTTTACATGTCATTTATATGAGTTCACTCTTAATCCATCTGATACTGGCCCGGCCAGGCTGTCAAATTTCAAATCTTACTGTGGCCCCTGAGCCAAAAAGTTTGCCCACCTTTAAATTAGAAGTTCAGAACACGTGTAGTTGTTTGTATGAGAACAAAGTAAATGCATAATAAAACACATCAGACCAACTTAAAAGTTTGCCCACCCCTGAACTAGAGTCACAAAAAGCTTTCTAGATTTTCTGAGTGCTGCACCTTTAATCCACTGAGAAGCACAGCTGGGCCTCCACAGCTCAAACAGTAAGCAGTAAAAATACATTTTGATACTAATAATAGCTCAAAAACCCCTCAGCCTCAAACAATCTATCTGTTGATCAAGACCCCCATGTGAATCCAATTTCCGAATCTGACATCATGTGGGCAGAGGCCCGCTGACATTCTTTTCAAATGATCCCCATGCTCAGATTTTCATTGGGAAGATTTTTCATGCTGCTTTCACCAGAAGCTCACGGCTCACTGTTTTGATCTCAGCTCAACTGCAAACAAGTCGATAAAAGTATTGAATGTACAACAAGACACACATTTGTTGACACATGCAGATGTTTGCAGACTGGATGGGGCATTTACAGTCTGTGGGATTATTTTTGCTACCACTCATTTTTACAATCAGCACTAGCAGGGCTCACGGTGCTTTCATTTCTCAGATGAATGTCAAAAAGTGGAACAGGTTCATCGGTAAAATAATTTAGTCCAAAGATCATTTCTGTCTTCCCTTCCCCCTTTTCATACTTCAGTGTCTCTTTATGCCATTTGACCTTTTTGGGCCACCAGAGCACCCATCGCCACCACATTAGCCTCCACAAAGATCAGTCAATATCCTCACACATTTTTTTTCTAAAAAGGCATTTTCATCGAGTCCATTTGAAGCTTTCCTTGAAGTCTAATGAGGTCGAACGGCCACGCAGCCTCACTACGAACACACACACGACCAAATGGGCAAGCGACGACAAACTCAGCACTGCAACGCATTTCATCTCCTCCCCTCCTGCCCTGGGTGGATGACACAAAAGTTTCAACACCGTTTTTTAGATTAACTACTGAGAGGTGAGGAGGACAGAAAGGAGAGAGGGTGGGGGTGGGGGGGGGGGGCTCATGGTCATTCAGTCTGTTTTTTTAAAGAGGTTTTTCATTTGTAGCCTATGTTCTGTCAGTCAGTTAGATTGGTTTGTTTATACATACTCATATTTTTATCTCTGTTATAAAAGGACAGTTCCTGGCACCATTTAGAAGAGACTGGTCTCATGAGGAAAATGTTCAATTATAGTCTACTAATTCCACAGCAGTGTAAAACGATATAACCCACCAGCTTCATATCTGCTGAGCAGCAGGTAGTGAACTGAAAACGGCAACGATCGACCCTCATTACAGTTTTCTCCTAATTTGACGAACACATTCTTTTCATTCAGGCTCTTGAAATGTGAACAGATCTTCTACTTATAAAGTCTGTTGCTCCTGGCTGTAGATACATAACTGAGGCATTACGCTCATGCTGTGTACAAAAGACCTATTTGAACCCTGTTTGAGCCACAGGCCTCAGCTGAAGAAGACTCACTCTGTTCCCAGTTCACAAGAGTCTCCAAGGAGATTCACACGTTTGAACAATCACAGTTAAAGATATAGTAAATTATTCACTTGTATGAGAGGAATATTAGAGGGGAACCAGGGCAGCTGTTTTTGCCACGTTTTTCATCTGCAAAAATTTTATTCTGAAATTTCTGATTACTTTTTAAACTACTGCATGACAATGTGTTGCGGCTGATCTTCTCTGTTGAGCCATCAGTTTTGCCCAGTGGTGCTTCTTGCTGCAGGCAGGATGGCCCACCTCTCTGAAGGGCTCGCCCCAGTGTCACCAGCAGCCCTGAACCAGAAACTCATACCATCAGCGACTTCCTTTGACAAGAGAGTTAATCTTTATCAGAGATGCTAATCTTTAACCTACAACTCAAAGAAAGCCCTGATGCCAGAGACAGAGACACGCACACGGGGGGGGGGGGGGGTGTAGAGGTCAAATTGCCCTCTTTGCTCCTGGGCTATGAAAAGTGCCAAGCTCACCAAGTCTGTCAGGCATGGGTGTGTGCAGGCACATGCTCAGAGTGGTTGAGCAAGACAGGTTTGCAGAGGGCAGATCAGATTGTATTTCTGTCTAAACTCAAAATATACAAGTTAACGTGATGATGGACTAAATTTATATATTTAACCTAATGCTCAGTTTGTACAACCTGTAATTATTGAAGTGCTACATTATATCAGAATAAAAGAAGTCATGGAGTTTTGGTTTGTGTGTGTGATGTCAGTGTTTTCTGTGATTATCTAAATAAAGATTCACAAAGGTGCCAAGCTCAACAATAATATAATACTATAATTGTGGCATATTGTAAAAATAAACAGTGCCAGTGATATGGAGGTTTTTGGAGGGTCAGTACAGTGCCTCTCTGAGGAGCTGTCACAACAACTGTCACCATGTATAAAAACTGACCCTCCAGGTAAAATCATCAATGTCCCATATCTGATGGCTCCTGTGTGCTCAGCCCTCAAACAAACAAAGGACATGGGGGGGGGGGGGGGGGGCTTGGGGAGGATGCTCCAAAGCTTTATGCATCAGTGTTCCTTGGTCTAGCTCAAACCTGGCAGTCACTTTGTCCAATGACTGAATATCTTTTTCAGGGGGGTTGTCACTGTGTATCCAGCTGTGTGACCAAAGATGGATGTTGTTTTCCAGAATACTCAGTGCCTGTGGCTGCATGCTGGTCAAAAAAAGAGAATTTGCAGCAGCGGTGTGTCAGTGCAGCCAGGGACAGCGGCACTCAGTGATATGTGTTAGTAGTAGGCCTAATTTGTGGTTGGCAGTGCCTTTGAAATTGATTTTTCTAAGTTGTTCTTATATTGCTTTGAGGCCTGATTACGCTGAGTTTTGAACAACCTGCACCACTACAGCAGGTCGGTATCCATTTCCTAACAACATGCTCCTCTTACGACACAGGGAAAGAATAAGAAGCCAGTGATTGTAATATAATCAGGCCACTTGGCCCGGCAGCAGATAGGCCTGTTATTAAAGCTGTTACAGCAGGAGGAAGCGGCTGTATGGATCTCAGCCAGAGCTGTCAGCCTTTATACACTGCCATAGTGTTAGGCAGGCCTGCCCCCAATATTTTACTCTGATGGCTGTTTTGCCCATACTTTGTCAGTGATGTATGAAAAAATCTATTAAATGGTGGCTGTGCTGGGATGGCTGTGGGTTTTTCTGACTTAAAAGTCTCTATACCTGGAAGTGAGGGAAAACCGCCAAGGTCACGCCTCGGAAGGAGCTTCTCAGAAAACAAAAAAACAAAACAAAGCAAAATAAAACAAAACTGCCCTCCATTTTTAAATTCTGCCATTTTGTCCTTTTCAAAAAAAGGAAACAAGATAATTAAGACCTGTTCAGTGGTTAGTGCAATTATATTATGATATATATATTGTTATTTTTCATCCAGCTCACGTGGTTTCACATCCCTTCATGCACGCCACGCTACAACTGGTTGCTATAACAATGAGAAAACCATCCAGGTGGTCAGACTGAGGGTGGGTGAGACCTGTTGTGGAATAAACTGAGGCTCAGTAATTCAAATTTAAATACCCTAGCTGTAATTACACGTTTATTCATAACTACTTTCTTGATCAGATCTGGCGAGATGATTTGTTTTTATAGGACCATTTGCTGTGGGTTTGGGTGGGGGTGGCATGACAATTTGTGGATGCGAGAGAGAGGAAAAAAGAGAGGGGGGCGGCTTCTTGAGTAAGCAATCTTTTCACACTATCATAAATCACAGCGTGGCTCACATGCATCTTCTTTCTTTACACCTAGCCATCAGGTCCCTACTCGCTACGACTCATTCTATCCCTGCCATGCACACACACACACACACACAGCCGCCTATAGGCTACTCCAGACACACGCCTCTGTTCACACCACACTTCGTGCTGCAAGTAAACCTCCTTTTAAATAACTGGAGAGGGGGTAAAGAGAGATAGATAGATAGACGGGGGGGGGGGGGGCCCTTGTCTATTACCTATTCTGAAGCATCTGTCTTCAACTATCCCCCCTCTCTCTATTTCACACGCACACATTCACAGCGAGAGAGAGAAAGGGGGGAAGAAAAAAGTTTTGGCTGGCAATGGAGTTCGCACGCGGGCACATCCCGCGGATAGCTGAAGCAGTGTGAGAGAACTACGGTCACACAACAGATAATTAATGACATGTCAAGCTGTGGAGCACGTGGGATGGGGACGCCTTGGGAACACACACCGGGACACTGAGCGAGAAACATCCCACAGATCATACCTGCTCTGTCGGCGTCTCTCCTGGATCTCCTGCTGCTGTTCCGTTTTTCCCTGGATGCAGTCTGTTTGGATGCGGACGTCTGGAGTACAGAGGACCAAAGGATCCCTTCTTGTAAAACCTTGGACGTTTTTTCACAAACTCAGTCGTGTTTTGGAGGAGGGATGTCAGTGAACCGGCCGTTAGACCCGGCGTTACAACGCACTTCTACCTGTTATAAAGCATCTGTAGCCTGGGACGCGCGTGTAACATAACATGACGTCAGGTAAAGCTCCAACAGTGTGAGCCTACCATAAGCACACAGGCTTACAGGCTCTGCTCAGTCTGGGGCTCGCGGTGCTACTTTACCCTAAAAAAACACAAGGCGTGCGCGCGCTCCCCCACCTACCCCCCTTTGCCTGTGCTGCAAAATCCTCCTCGAGCGGCCGCGGGCCGGTGCTGCCTGACCGTCGCCGGCTCCACGGCCAACGCTCGCGCTTTTTCCTCTTCCTGAAGCCTTATCAATGCAGTAAGCTATAGGCTGTCGCCTGGCACGAGAGCAGACGTTGGGATATAGCGCGAGCTCCGGTGAGCTGAACGAGACTCCAGATTGAAGAGCTCTCTCCTGCTAGATTTTTGTGTGGATTGGAGGTGACGCCGCGCTCCCCGGGCTGCCCTGCTCTGCCTCGATCTCTCTTTGTACCTTTTTCTTTCTTCCTCCTTGTCTTCTTCTCTCTCACTCTACCAAAAGAGACAGAGGGCTCATCCTCCTTCCTGTCCCTGGGTATCTCCTGGTCAGCGTGTCTACTCGGACTCACTTCAACACACAGGCTGCTACTTAGCTAACCTGCCCTGAGAGCGCGTTACTGACCTATAACCTTTACATGGCAGTATCTTCCATTTCCCCTCCACGCGCTTACAGTAGAATGGCTATTATGGCTCTGGCCGTTTCACAGCCTGCTTCTGCCTCTAACCCCCACTCTCTCAACCGGACCTCTGGTTGGCGCGGGGCAGACGAGCTGACACCATGAACTGTTTTTGAACTGGGCTGCTGACTGACAGCTGAGACAGGTCGCGAGATCCTGGGGAGTCGGACAGAGAGGGGGAGGAGGGTTCTGGTTCTTGTTCCTGTCCAATAAGGGTGGAGGTCTGGTTGAGGTGCGCCAGGGGGTTAGCGAGGTTCAGCGTGACCCGCCTGTCCGTCCTGCCAGGTGTTGGATATTACATGGAGTCAAACTGCGAGCGATCAAGAGCAGAGGAGGGCGAGGATGGAGGCCGAGAGAGGGGAGAGGAGAGGGTGAAATTCCGCAGTGGTTTGATCTGTGAGTCCACGCAGAGAAGCTGCTTCCGCCCTGTTGTTTTGTGTAGCAGCTACATATTCACAGGTAGAAGTCAGCCTGCAGGCCTGCCCGTCACAGCCGTGACTGGCCGCTCATCAGACGGTAATAGTATAACCATAGTAAACACTTTACGACAGTGTGAAAGAAATAATAAACATCCTAATTAATTAATTAACCACAGCATATCCATATCCACGGGCCGATTAGTTTGATTTCAGCCTCTCGCATGTGGTGAGTGACGACGTAAGCAGCCTCAGATGTCCCGGTAGTTGCAGCACTACAGGCCCATTAATCCACACTGAGCTCTGTACACAGCAACACAACAACAACCGCTGAGGACTGAAGGTCATTATTCTGCGGGATATAGGCTAATATTAAAATGATGCTGTAGACACACGGAGACACTTGGGGCTGTGTGTTAGTGGAGTGCAGGCTGCTTGTTATTTGTGAGGGGTTTGCGCGCTTCTGTTCTCGCGGTATTCGCCGTTATCCACTGCTAAAACGCTCCAAAGAAATAAATCTCAGACACATGCACTTGGCTTTGCTCTCTCTCTCTATCTCTCTGTCTTCCTCTCTCTGCCTGTGTAGGCTATTAGTGTTATCTGCCCACGCAAACATGCCTTCACTGACACAGACACACACGCGCACACAATGAGGGATAAAGCAAGGAAGGGGAGGAAGAAAGAGAAAGACAGAAGTTCAACCACAAGAAACGCTCGCTTTATTTCGACGTCATGTTTTTTGTTGGTTCCCGTCGTGACAGCGGGCAGAGGACGGAGAAGGGAGAAGCTCGTGCCCGTTCCGTTCGTGGTGGTGGAAAAGATCTCCGGCGCAGCAGCTCGCGCGGTCTCTCTGCTCGCTGTCATGTCTTGCTGCTCTTCAGCCGCTCCGAGCTCTTGGATTCGGTTTCAGCAGTTAAATCACTTACGGTTATGAATTAGCACGAGGCGTCTTACTGATTTATTTCCAAACGGGTGAGTATCACCGCGCGAGGCGAGGAAAAGCCCGGGGAGTATGTTGCGTGTGGAGCCGGAGACTGGAAATCTGCAGCCTGTAAGAGCCATTTATGATACAGGTTAAATATGAAGGCCGCTCCTAATAGAATACTGATCATACTAGAACATATTATTATTATTGTTATTATTATTATTATTAGCTTATTATGGTATATATTATTAATATTATTGTTATTAGTCTATCTAAGAGTATTAACCATGCCATGTTTTGAAGAATATATCATCTTGATTTAAACTGGTTCATTTGTGCTGTGAGCATTATTTGCCCCTTCACTTAAATCTTGGGCTTGTTAACTTCCACTCGCAGATTTATGAGGCCGCGTGTTTCTCTGATTTATGTTCCACTGTTTTCCGACTTCCCGCTCCAACCCGAGCTGCCTTCGCCCCTCTCTGGCTCTCTTTTCTCTTTTATTCAGCCACAATTTAAACCTGTTTTCTTCCAAGCTATACTATAAAATGTGTTAAGTCTTACACTGAAATGAACTGCACCAGCTTTTTTCGGTTAGATGAGGGCGGATAGAAGCAGCAGAATCTTTTCCATCGTTGGACTTTTAAGACTTATTATTATTATTTGTTTCATTTTTTCCCTCTGATGAAAGGTTTATTTATTTACGCATTTATTTATTTTCAAATTAACACACACACACACACACTGCTTTTTACAAAAATAGTCAGACACATACATACAAAAGGCTATATATAATAGATAACAATAGCCTATATATATAGCCTATATATATATATATATATATATATATATATATATGTGTGTGTGTGTGTGTGTGTGTGTGTGTGTGTATTTATATATAATAGAGACAGCAGCTTTATGAGGGTTGTAGTGAAGAATGAAGACAATATGGCTGCCAGAGCTCAGAAGTGAGTGGGAAGATGCGCCTTGTGTGAAGACTTGTCTCCCGGACGCGTGGATCTGCACTTGTCTTTGACCATATGCACATCCACATGCACATATGTCCTTTTTAGCGTGCACCAGCCTCGTGCCTTTAGCGTTTTTCTGGCCACTGCAAAGTGCAAAGCGCCAAGAGGGAGAGAGCTGAGTGGTCTGCTCAGAGATTTATAACAAGATTTCAAATGGATTTAGAGGGGTCAGCCGAAAGATCAGTCACATCAGCAGCTAACAAATTCTCTCTCTCTGTCTCTGCACTGATGTTTTTACACTGATGTTTAAATGCGCTTTACGCTGGCTGTGTTTTAAAGTAGAGCGCAGTTCAATTCATGAGAAAGTGATTATAAAAATCCACCTTCCACTGATTACGCTCCAGTGCAACAAAATGCTACAACCACGAGAAACAATTATGGAGAAAATATATGTTGTACATCAATCTAAACAAAAAACAAATCAGCCATCTCATTACAGGCCGGCAACATTTCCAGTCGCCTCCGTTATTCTTTTGACGTCATAATGAGCGGATAATGCTGCCGATGCAGAAGGTTTCGGTGTAAACATTAATTTCAGCCTCAGATGAGCTCTGGTGTCACAATAGGTCAGTGAGTGGTTGACGACACTGCGGTAACACATTAACCGTCCTGTGTTTTCATTAACAAAACGGTCTTCCACATCTGGATTCCACAGAGTAGCTATAGGCCCATACAGCGGCTATAGGTAGAGCTGTATTTAGTGAGGCGTGAGCACAGGGAGCTGAGGCCTCACTGGAGTTAATATCCCCCTCCTGCAGCCTGGACAACAGCAGCAGCAGCAGCTATAATGGATGTGAGACAGGCTGTGATATCATTTCTCAACAGCGTTTCAAATATTTGAACTATTTCAGCTGGGTTTGATGTGGAACTATCTCGCCAGACAAAACACACTTAGAAGTGGACACATGCCTGGATAAGATAAGATAAACCGGCTGCGTCTTCGCTGGGAGGCTCGGGACTATTTTAATGCTGCCGTGTTAAAGGAACTTGTAATTTCGCACTGAGTGTTGCTTCCCCTTAAACTTTCCCCACACTCTCAACCTACCTTGAGCGTGTTTGCCAGGCGCGCGGGCGGCCTGGCCCGCTGCTCTGGAAATGTGTTTGCAGCGCTTCCATGTCACCCAAATCAGATATGAGGTCGAGATAGCAGCGAAATATATAAATATATATGAAAAAACCCTGTCACTCCCCCCGCTCTCTCTCCCCCTCTTCGTCTCTCTCTCTGTCCACAGAAATGAGGCGGGATATTGTTTTTGACACGGCGGCGGACAGAAGAAATACACATTTTGAAAAGCGCTGTCTCTTCCTGCACCTGCCATTATTATATGATGGGAAGCTGCGGTGCCACTCTAATTTGGTTACACTAAGGTTTACACTGGTAGAGATGGCCGAGTGAGGAGAGAGAGAGAGAGAGAGAGAGAGAGAGAGACGGAGCTGGGGGTGCGAAAGAGCAAAATAAAGCCATCCTATGCTCTGTACAACCATCCATCCAACTATAGTATTATTATGACTGTAACCATAATAGCAATGTTGTTCTAATGAATTGAGTAAAGCTTTTCTGATGTCATGTTGTTCAAACTGACCTCGCATTTCTGTAATAAATGCATCTGATGCTGAGTTCACTGTCCTTTGTAAGTTGTACACATTACACCAGGTGGCTCCACACAAAAACAACAGCACAAGCGTCCTCTACTATAGTCACTTATGAGGTTAGCCGATGAAATTACATTTACTCCATTCCACCCCCTCAGCCCATCCTACCTTCCACTGCCAATGGGAAAAGGCTAAAAATACCACCACCAATTCACTGTGTCTCATTGTGTCACTGCCTTTGATTTTCCCCGAAGAATGTAAATAAGGACTGTAACTGAATTTGATAGGAAACATGTAAATATAAACATGGGGGGGGGGGGGGTTTAAAAAATGTCCCAGTGTCTGTCTCTTATTTTCCTTCAACCAAAATTCAAAGAAAAAGAAGAAGGTCTGATTCAGGGCGAAGGATTTGAGCAAAAGCAGAGACGCTGAGTGCTGACATGAATAATGGCGCCCAGCTTCATTCCTGCAAGCATCCAAAGAAAACACAGAAAAAATGGACGGAGAAAGAAGGAGGAGGAAAAAAAACACATCTAAAAAATAAAGCCACAGTCTGGTTTTATCCATGGAGAGAAGTGGATTCTCTGATCTCTACATCAATTCAGCTGCAGCGGTGAAGCATGTCTACAGGAGCCATCACTGCAGGTACTTTTGGTGACATAAATATCAATTCCAGAGCCAGGCTGATTGTGCCTGCAGAGCTCCTGCCAATGCAGAAGCACCCTTAATGATTGCAGTTAAAAGTAGGGCCTGCAGACGTCATGGACTCGAACCGGCACCATGCAGCTTCTCAGCCTGACTACCTTGGCTGCTCTGCTTGGATTCACTCACACATCCTGCTCAGATAGATGAGACTCCCCCTGACCGCCAGGTCCTTTTTATGAGATTTCATGGCGGCCGAGGCGGACCCGGTGAGCCAGATTTAAACAAATCTCCCGTTAATTGGTCGCAGCAGTAATTCAAGACCCGCAGCTACAGCCAGCTACTTGTCACACTGAGCAGAGAAAATAAAAGGCCCCTAGTTATAATCAAGTACAAAAAAAAAAAAAAAGCGGGGGCGTGTGTGTGGGGGCATGGAGGGAAAGACAAGCAGCTCCAGAGAAGGAGGAGAGCCGGAACAGAAAGAGGAGGAGAACCGGCAGAGCTGAGCTCTCTTCCTCCTCTCCTCTCCTTCTCCTTCCTAGTTCCGGTGCATCATCGGTCCATCGACCGTCATTTTTCCCCACCGTCTTCCCACAGCGGAGGAAAACATGATTTATCGTGGGCCCCACCATAAACAACAGCACTACCTCACAAACACACAATGGCAGCCCCGGCCGCACGCTGACACCCTGCCTCACTATAAATCAAGAGAAGTAGCTAGCTAGGAAAAAAAGAGCAGAGAGAGAGAGAGGGAGAGGGAGAGAGAGAGAGAGAAAGAGAGCGAGAGAGAGAGAGAGAGAGAGGGAAAGGGATAGACAGAGGCAGGCAGATAGAGAGAGATGTAGAGGCAGACAGGAGGTGATGGGAGAAAGATGGAGAAGAATATCCAAGTGCTTCTTAAACTCTAGAGCCACCGGCTAACGTTGCATTGCTCCGGCTATCTCTCTCTCTCCCTCCCTCTCTCTCCCTCTCTCTCTCTCTGGTTTGCAGGCTGCTCGGCTGCACGGCTTCCAACCTATAAACAATGGCTGATGATGATGGGTGGGGGGTCATGTGTAAACAACACTATACAGCAACATGCACGATGAGAAAACACGGCGAAAGATGGGTCTTTTTTTGGCGGGTGGTGGGGGGGGGGTACATATTTACCCAACGATGTTAAAATGATTCAGTGAGAGGAGAGATGATGCGGGCGAAGGCGGCGCAGCGGCGGCGAAGATGAGGAAGAAGATGTGTGCGTTCCCCCATGCAGTCCCCTTCCTTTCCCTTCCGCAATACTCACGGTGTCCACAACGACCCGCAAGACGCACGCCCGTCCAAATTTGTTTTATTGCAGCCTCCTTCTCTCTTTTCTCTTCCCCTCTCTCTCTCTGTTGGCGTTTCTCGGTGTCTCCTCTTCTCCCCCCCTCTCTCTCTCTCCCTCTCTCTCTCTCTCCCTCTCTCTTTTCTCTCTCTCTCTCTCCCCCCCCCTCTCTCCGCTGCTATAGAGGGGGCTTGTATTTTTTTTTTAAGGACAGTTGAATTTTCCACGTCAGACACACACACACACACACACACACACACACACTTGGAGGAGCCCCAGTGCCTTACTATTATACCCCTGACGAATACATATCTATTCTTTAACCTCTGCATTAATTATTTAATGAATCACGTGATGTGCTGGTCGGGGCAGGGGGGTGTGGGGGTAAGGGTGGCTAGGTGTTGGTGGGGGGTATCTGTGCGTCTCTCACTTGAACAAATCCGGACCCGTGCGCGCAGCCTGGAGTGCTGTGTGATATAGTGTTTAAAAAATGAACATAAAAACAGTGGAGAAGTTGTGTTCAGCTCTCAGCTGCTCGATGGGAGGGAGTGTGTGCGGTGTGTTAATGTGAGCGCCGTAAAGTGTGAGCTGGAGCTCCACAACAGACAGAGAGAGAGATAAAAGATGATTGTCACCAACTATGTTCGTTTTAAAAATGACTGCACGCCGCGCGCTCTTTCTTCCTTATTCCTCACTGTCACCTCCGGCTCGGCTCGCCGTTACTCGGCACAACGAGGGGAATCCTGCCCTGACACTGTCCCGTCTTATATTTCAGCGGATCTGTTTCCAACAATGGGGAACGTTCGATCCTGACGGTGCGTCACAGCTCACTTTATTTCTCATATTCGCAGCTCCGAAGCTGTAAAGTAAATATTTAACAGCAGCACGGGCGCGAGCCAAGTGTGTCACGGCATTAAATTGTCTGAGTCTAATTATAGTGCGTGTTCCTGGTAGAAATAAAAGAGGCCAGACTTTTCCCCTCCGCGTGTGTCAAAATATGAATCACGTTCCTCTGTTTATTTTTTTAGTGGGGCTGAATTGTGCAAACGCGCAGCTTCTTTTATCCCATGAGCAAGTTTTTTTCTGAAGTGGCTGCAGCTCCAACTGTAATTCACCTCAGAGCCATTTATTCAGGAGGCAGAGGAACGGACAGACAGGAGAGCTGCACAAAAAGAGATGGAGACAGATGCAAACACAGATAGAAAGATATAAGAGGCACAAAGAAAGGGCAGAGAGAGAGAGAGAGAGATGGAGAGACAACGGAGAGACAAAACCACCCGTCGCGAGGCCGTGCAGGGCAGCAACAATAGACCGTCGGAATCCCTTTAGAGCGCCGCGTCTCCCGGTTCCAGAGCTGGAGACGCCTCCAGCAGAACAATGGAGCTCCAGACTCCCAAGAAAATAGTAGTATGGATAGCTGCGAGGCTAACCTATAGCTGTTAAGCTATAGCTACTAACTAGAAACACGTCAAGGTCAAACAAAGGGCCGCAGCAGCTTGAGGACTGAGGTTCCAGAGAGCGTTCACGACACAACACCTGCCCCCAGGTACAGATGCTGAGAGAAGGGAAGCGCTGAGCTCTTCATCAGGGCTGTCTATTCAAACCAAAGCAATTGTCTTTTAGATATTTTACTCAGCCACTTTGAAACAATGGCTAGTAAAGATGAAGAAGTTTAATAAAATGTAATCAGTCGGAACCAATCACCACTTTGAAGTTGTTTCTAAAATGCAGGCTAATCCTCCTAATGACAAAGGAGAACAAAAATCATTATCAAGAAGCAGACAGATGTAGCTTTAAATGTGTTATCAGTGGAACACTCGTTTATTTAGCACTTGTTTCTGACGCACTTGAAAACGCACAGAAAGCCCCTTTAAACTTAAACCGCGGCGGTTCCCTGAGATTTTTCCTTTTTCTTTCTTTTTTTTTTCACCCACAACAAGATTGAAATCAAACATTTGCGGTGGTGATGATGGCGTCTGTAATGACGGCCATAAATTATGGCAATCACAGTGTGAAACAACAGCTAAGATAAGTCGCAGCAGAGACCTGGGCCGGCCTGACAACAGCAATACGAATCAGCTCCACAGACTTGGCACAGGCGCATATACAGAGCTATTACAGACACAACAATGGGTTTCAACGACATAAACATCCCGGCTATGTTGTTGGGTGGGGGTCGTTGAATCATCCGGAAAGAAATAACTTGAAGCTCCGGTGGTGTAGCTCAAGCATGATGATACTGCGTTCAGTGATAGAACAGCAGCGCTGCACGTCCACACGTGCACATATTAATGTGTCTATATCATGAACACACGAGGACAAATATCTGTTTAAAAAACCCACCTAAGCCAATAATTGATATGAGATCATTCAGATGTGATTCACGGGCTGTGTTTGACCTAAAAGCTTATTTCAACATTTATTACAGGCGCTGCTGAATGATAGCTACTAAAAGCCAACAGGCTAATTGAAGTGATGTTGGAGTTCTTTGCGATCTTTGGGGGTCTCTTGCTCCATGATGGATTAAGACAGGTAAATTCTTCCTCCTCGTTAATGATTAACAAGGCTTTGAATAAAAAGAGAGAAACTGAAAATGTCTCTTTGTTGAGATGTAGAATGGCCGTAAAATTAAAGTGTCGGCGGCGTGATGAAGTGCTTAGCTATTACATCACCATGAGAAAAAGCTATTTTATTATTATCATCATCATTATTATTATTCATATTATTATTATTATTATTTCTTATCATGATTTTTAGCCATGTGCTGCTGGTTTTGGTGTTGTTATTGTGAAGGCAGCAGACTGATGTGGGAAAAAGAGCCGGTCACAGAGAGATTGATTTACTGAGCCTCGACATCTTCTCGCCTTTTACTGCGGCTCGTAAATCTGTTGGAAGACGGCAGCACGCGCGCAGGCGCTTTTTTGAAATATATTCCTCCTGTGCCGCGCGAGACGTGAGGTATTTCCCCGTCATGGAGCTGCACGGCATGCAGACATCCCCGTCCTCTCACCATTAAATGTTAAGGGCCTTTCAAAATCAATAGCCAATAACATTTGCGTAATCCAACATGTTTTTTGATGTCATATATGGATGTGTATATGTAGTGCTGTGTGGCGGCCAGGAGCCGTCCGTCTGTACGCTGCTTCTTAAAGAAAGTGCACAGCCCTCTGTGGCTGTTGGGACTGTTTTGTTGTGAGACGTGTCAGGACATTGATCCTGTCATGTCTGACTTCTGAACAGTGTTGAAAGTGTCCAGCCATTGTTACATGTATAAAGGCTGGTAGAGAGCCCGCTGAGTTACAGTACACATCCTTTTAGTTCTCCTTATATTTTACATTTGTACATTTACACTTGTTGTGGAGTTGTTGATTCGAATAATTAGATGAACAGCCGGCAGAATCAGTGTGTGCAGCAGCTCTCTGAAACACATCATGTCCGCATGCTTTTGTCTAAATTCTGCGGCTGATGCACGTCTGTTACTGTGGATGTAACTGACATGGTCTACTGCAGGCTGCAGCACCGACCTACAGCTTTAAAGCGAGTGTTTGCTATTAAAAATGAGCAGATTCAAAACAGATTCTGCATGTGTAACCACATTTAACATGATCTGTGTTTTACAGTGACTATAAATAATGATGGATATGCAAAACTGAGGAGTAGCAAAGCTCTGTTATTGTAGTGAATTTTATTTCCCTTTTGCGCCTAACCTTGACCTATCTGATCATGTTTTATATGTGTGTATATATATATATATATATATATATATATATATATATATATATATATATATATATATCATCATTATTATTATTATGGTCAATGGGAATTATCAAGAGGGAATAAAAAGTTCCAAATGATTTGCCCTATCTTGGTGGTGCACATCCTGCCGCAATATACATTATATAACCATACTCCAGTCCTACAGTATTAGACTATAACCATTAAAAATAATAATAATTATGATAAATATAACTCCAGACTCGGATCTGTTTGTGTCAGATTTGCAGCCAGTGCGTTTTGTTCGTTCGGTTATTGATAAGTAAAAGGTAATGAGGGGGTTGTTTAATACCGCGGTATCAATAAGCTCGCGCAGGCCTAATGCCCCGCCATTACTAAGACAGGCCGCGGAAGCCGATTTATCATTCACGTCTAATGGATATGAGCGCTGCTGTAACAAACAACGGTGGGATCATCAAGCTGCAGGAAGGCTTGTCTCCGTTCACCGTGTGCAGCATCACCGACAGAGTCCTAACGCTGCTCAACGCCAGCTCCACAATGCAATGAAGGAAAAGGGGGGCTTATGAATGGACACAGGCTATATCTGATTTATTAATCATGAGGATGTATTTATTATTATTCAATCACTGTTAAGAAGCAGGATGCTTTAATACACGGAGCCATCTTATGATGCTACTGCAGATTATAGATGTAAAAAAAGGAAGGAAACAAATAATTATAAAAGAGCGCTTTTTTCAGTGGCAGTTAAAATAACAGTTCGTAGATCGAAGAGGAAGAAGTGACTCAAAGAGTAAAGAGAGTGGGATATCCATAGGTTTACTGTTTGTGTTGTCAATCACACCTAAAGCAGCTCTTAATATGCAGGCAGAATCATTTCATATTCATCCTTTCAATTGCCCATTGAATAATGCTACAATATAAAGTCACCGTGTTATATTACATCAACGTGCCTTATAAAAGGAAACATGCGCGCGCGCTGCCAATTGGTAACCACTTGGCTCTCTCTGTCTCTCTTTAATACTCAATACATGTCCACTTTTAAATGGCTCGCACGCTCCCTCCCTCCCTCTCTCTCTCTCTCTCTCTCTCTCTCTCTCTCTCTCTCCACACACACATACACCCACACACACACACCCACACACACGGACTGTGCAGTAGGAAAAGCCTGGCAGCCATATATCTCTAGTGACGACCTCCTCCTGCAGCCCGCGCGCCTCCACCGTGACCTCCTCGGCTCCTCACGCTCTCCAAAATAATAAATATCTCGGGCAAAGCGGCTGCAACAAGTCCGCGAAAAGAAAAAAGCAGGCGGGGTGATTTGTCTAGCAATTAGCAAACCACCGCGAGACTCCCAGGCCAGAGAGAGAGAGAGAGAGAGAGAGGGAGGGAAGTTGGTGCAACTATTTTTTGTGCGTGTGTGAGAGAGAGTGTCTGATTTAGCCTTTTGTGATCATTGAACCAGTGAGCATGAGCACACACAGAATGAAAACATATTGGAAGTTACAGTGCATGTAAATGTATGTGCCTGCATGCATATGTGTGTGTGATCCATGAAAGTGAGCAGCTTCCTGTGTGAAGCTGCTGTTGAAACATCAGCCCCATCAGCTGTTCTCAAGCCTCCAAACATCCCAGCGACAGCAAACTGCAAAGCAGAAGCAGCTGATGTGTAAACTCCAGGTCAGAGTCAGAGCTGGCTCACATCAGTCTGCTGGTCGGACTCCCGCTGTCTCGTGCTTTCACTTCACAGTTACTCAACTGCTTAATCCCACTGAGATTACAAAAACAAATCTCCTTTTAGATGTTGAGAAGCGTCAGGACGAGCTGTAAAGCTGCAGGAAAAACAACTCATATCAACAAACAAGGGCAGAAGCGGATTTTAAAAATCACTAACCTGATGTCTGCTTTCACTAACTAAGAGCTCAGCAGGCTCTGGTGCATCAGCGGAGCAGCAGGGGTTTTAATTTAACAAGCGTGTTTTTAATGAACCTGCATGAGCTCAGGGCAGAAATTAGATTTACTCCATTCAAGGTTTCAGGCTGAGAAACTTCACAAACTACTGCACTGCATCTCTGTGGGAATCACTCAGGAGTGAAGCTGCAGCACTGAGAGCAACATTTGTCTCACATGCATCTGCTGCCATGTCCCTCTCTACTTGTTTCCTCTGCACTGAAACCTGCAGCATCTCCTTTCTTATGGCTGAACTGTGCAAAACCAGTCAATCACAAAACAGTCCAAGTCTGCACAGAAATATTTGTTTGAAACTGCCAACATAAACAACCAAAGTGTGTAGGTCACGGCTGTACTGTGATGCCTCTTATTGTCCTTACAACAAAATACAAGATAGAATCAATATGATAAGCTCATTGTTGTTAATGCCATACAATGTAGGCCTAGCTAGTTCAGTTCAATACAAATCAAAACAAGTACAAGGACATAACCATGTTCAAGGGGAACTATGCAAGTTCAGTCGCCTTTTCACTGTTTTGGTTGCTTGTTTCTCTACGGAGCTCTCCCTACAGTTTTGGAGTGCATATTTTACAATACTGTCATAAAAGCTCAGTGTTTGTGCATTTGTTTTCAAAGAAGTCAGCAATCCATGGAGCGATGTCTACCCAGGTGGGTAACATTATATATCATAAGTTTTATGATGTGCATATTTGTGTTGTCGTATCTGTCATAAACAAGAGATTATGGATTACAGGGCAAGTTTGTATCATGGTGCCGCACAGATGAGATCTGTCACAATTGCTCTGAAGCTGTTTAATTAAATGTAAAAAAAAAAATTATGCACAGTTCTTCTTTAACCTTGCTGCACTGTCAGGGTGGAGTTGGCCTTAAAACCTGCAGGTTCTCCTACATGCCCTTCAACTTGGATGACCATAGGTTTTTTCCGTGACAACTCTCCCCAGGATTGTTTCCTGAAATTGCACCATGATAAAGTGTAGATTCACTGTTTGGTTAAGTTAATAAATGACATCAGTTAATAAACATGCAATAAAGGTTATAGGGTTCTGTCTCTCGTGACAAAGACTTTGTGGCTCTTCATACAACATCATCTGACAGTCACATAAATAAGAGACACACCACAGATCTGTGTCTGTACCTCTAAAAACACCACAGGACTATCACGTATAGTATTTATATGCACATTTTCAATGTAAAACAACTGATATACTCAATCTACTGTACATCCTTGGAGCCATCTCATCTGGCGCAGTCTTTCTATGTCAAACCATACAATCTGTGTGACTCTGGATTCTGTTTCTTCATTTCCTGTTTATTTCTAATTTTTCTTTCTCATGACCGTGGTCGTTTTGCTTCCTGTCCTTGTGATTCCCACCTGTTGGACTGCCTACTGCGCCCCCGATAACATTTCCCCCGTTCACTTGGCTTGTGTGTGTACAGTGTGTGTTCCTCTCCCTCGCTGTCAGATCATCTGTGTCAGTTCCTGGTTATCTTTCCCCTTGTGTCACTAATGTGGTGAATCCTGTTTTTGCTCCTGTCTGGTTCCTGTTCATGTTTCCTGAGTTTCTTCTCAGTGTTGCTTCTTGACTGTCAGTTTTGGATTGTAGACAACCTTAATGAGATGATCTTGTCAGGATTTACTTCTGTAGCCAAAATGGCTGCAGCATGAAGTGGAATGATACAGTTCTGTCACCTGGCTATCCATTATCACCTTAGAAACTTGGAAGAGGTAGGTGCTGCTGTCACAGATTTTGTGGCTCTTTCAATTGCAGCACTCACCTCTGCCACTTCTGACTCATCAGATTTTGAAGTCTGCCCTCAGCCTGCTATCCAGTTGCTAGCCTGCTAGCCTCTTAGTTGCCACTACAATGCTAGCCTGCACCATACCTAAAAAAAAAAAAAAAAAGGAATTGCAGGTCAGAGAGACATTGAACCCTGTAGTTGCCCAATGTCACAATCAGCACCACTGGGACTCAGAAAGACTTTGAGTTGGTGGCCTCTGATGCCCAGCCTTTTCCTATGTCAGAGGCCCCAGCTCACATCCTGCCTGTTCCTGAATCAGGAGGCCTGATCAACAGCAGATCCTGATTTTAAGTCGACAGTCCCTCACAAACTACCAGACCTTCCTGCACCATGAAGTGATGGGTGACTCACCTGGCTGTTTAACTCTGTTGCGCCTGGTTCTCAGCTTTGTCTTTGGCCTTGGCGATCAGCTTCACCTGTTCACTATCACTGTGCACGAATAGCTTCTGAGTTCCTCTCACTGTGTCTGATCATCTAGCTCCTATGTTTCCCTTGTGTCCTTCTTGTTCCTGCCTGGATCTTTGAAAGCTCCTCAGTTTCTTGAACTTTGTCCCTCTGCCTATCTGTAACATTTGGATGTTGGACAGTGCGATTATCAAAGTACCATCACTACATTTCCTCCCGTTCCTGTGTGTTTGCATTTAGCTCCAAACTGTCACATGGAAATGTAGAAACACTGGAAGAGCAGAGAGTCAAGGCCTCTGAAGAGTCAAGGTGGAAAATCAGAGTTATGCTATAATAAATAGTGGGGTCTTAGTCTCAGAGGATGGTCAGTGACTGGCGTGACTCTAAAAATATCCAGGATCCCATTCAGGAGAACTGATAGCAGTAAATCACATCCTGCTTGCCGTAGTTGAAATCAGGAATATATGGTCTGTTTTAGATTCCAACAGATTTGAATGATGTATAACTGTCAAAATAATTGAAAACTCTTTTTAATACACATTTCCTATGTCTGCGGCTGACTGGATCTGAACAGAGCTTCTGTCTCTGCAAGAAAAAAATAGCACAGTCAGATTGCTGATGTTTTAGACCTTAGTCAAGTATAAAATTTGTTGTATGGGAACCTTTTGACAGTAATAATGGCAAAGTGGAACAAAGAAGGCAAATATACGTGACTGTTTCATTGATTAATTAACACCCCCACCCCACCCCCAGCTGTAGGTCAGGGCACCAGGCTGGAAAATGACCAGCACCCATTAGTCAGTAAAGAGTGGTGCCTGCATCTCTCCCCCACAGATTTCTAGTAAAATAAGCCGTGTTATTCTCTTCTTGATTTTATTTGTGTGTAATACTATGTAATGCCTTTAATTTCACTAATCATAAACTAGAGTGTGGTGACATGGCTGGGATGGGCCTTGGAGGTGAGAGAAAAAAAAAAAAGCAGCACAGCAGAGTTTTAGCAGAGCAATCAGGGGGTGCAGCCTGTTTACACTGAGGTCCCAGTCTGTCCAAATACTGCCCAGCATCAGGCTCCTCTCAGGTTCTGCCTGACAGGGCGTCTGACCTTATAGGTAAAATGTCTCACTACAGAGTGCCCACTGCTTAGAAGACAGAGAAGACAACTAGTCTGAACCAAATGTCACAAAAAAGAGCTAGGCCTATGGGCAAACTGTAATCATGTCAAGCATTAAACCATGGTTCCTAACAGCCCCTATATTTGGTAATATCTCTTTCGATTGCAGCCAGTCTCCCTTTCATAAGCCCAGTCAGCATTGGCCCGTGGCTGACCCCTGACCAGGTGTCTGGCTTGTCTGTCTGTCTATCTGAGTGTGAGGGCAGAGTTATCACCACCGTGCCCTTGGGTTACAGTACCCTGGACTGGGCTTGTTATGGCTTAGTGGCCTGGGGGCCTCCGGAGGTCTGGGAATGTCCGAGGGAGCACAGGGTCCAGCAGCCTCACGAGGTCAAGGGGGACCATGAGTGGTGGGGGTTGGAATGGTGTGGATGCGCGGGGGGGGGGGGGGGGGGGGGGGTCAGCCTCTGACTTCAGAGCCAGTGGACCTCATCGGTCAGAAAAACCTGTCCCCTGGTTGAACCCTCCGTGGCCGCAGCTTGGCCATTCCGCCGCTCCTGCATGGCCATCGATTTTTCCCTCCTCCATCTCTCCCTCGCTGCCTCTCCTTCGATACCAGCCGCTTCTATTCCTGCCATTTGTTTCTCCTCCACGCATCGCATCACGTCATGGCCCGCGTCCTCACGAGAGACTGAGCCCCATCCACCAGAACCGTTGCCCTTTTATCTTTAATTCAGGCCAAATTGATTTCTGAAGGGGTCAAACAGGAGTGAGCGCTCTTCCTGCAGGACGCTGCTGCTCGGCTCAGCAGATACCGGAGGCCTGAGCGCGCACGGCGACCCTGCGATCGTTCGCAGTTCATTTAGAAAAGCCTTTGCAGATCGTTTGTTTGAAAGCTAAATTGTTTTGGAGCGCAACCGGGAGAGTATCCATTAACCAGCGCTCTCCCACTTCTTCTAATTTTTCTTTTTCACACCCACCCCTGTATTATTCATCTTCACACTGAAAGTCTCTGCAGCTTGTTTGCACCTGGCCAACAAAACACACACACTTACAGCAGTATATTATTACAGGCTATGGGCCTAAACCACAGCAACGCGTCACGACACCAGAAAAAAATGCATAATAAGCTCCTTGTTGGCGTGGCGATTCTCATTTACTAGCAGCAACTCTTCTTATCCTAAATGCACTGAGCAGAGGTCACACTGCAGCATATATGCCACTTCCATTCATAAAATATAGCTTCAACCGGATCTGAAAAATCACACACAAAAATGAATTGTCTCATCAAAATTACTCCCACGCATAAAGGACACAGGCGCAACAGCAGATGCTGCAGCAGCCGAGGCCTCCACAGTGACACACACACACACACACACACACACACACACACACACACACACACACACAAATGACACCGCTGAGGCAAAAGGGGGGAACGGAAACAGTTGCAAAAACTCAGGAGAGAAAAAACACAGCACAACACAACAAAAGCCAGCGTCTGTCTACACTGTAGAAAGACACACACGAGCACACATTCTCACCCAACACAAACACGCAGCTCCAAAAGTCCCTGCGCGAAAATCAAAGCCCCCACGGCCATAAATGCCCCCTTCGCCTGACCTCGCCAAATGCGCACGAGGGCAATAAAACCATAAAAACTGTTTCGTTGGTGTTTGCCTCTGCTGCTCGGAGAAGGGCGCAGAAAATGAAACCGCAGGCATCTTACCTTGCACGCCGCCTCTCTGTGCGACCTCGGGGCCATCTTCCTGTCCTGATGCGCTGCGAGGACTCTGACTGGTTTGTTGGAGTTTCTTTACAGGGATTTCCCTCTTTCCAATGAAAGAGGAAAAACTTTTTTTCCTTATGGTAGGATACTTGTGGGGTGTAAAAATAGCTTGGTAGTGCGTGGGAAGGGGAGGTGTATGTATGAGAGTTTATGCGTGTGAGGAGGGGGTGTCAGAGAGGGAGGGGGGTGTTGGGTTGTCTTCCAAGACGTCTTCTTTTTCTTCTCCTCTGTCTGTGTCTGTTCCTTGCCCTCTGTATCTCCTGGCAGAAGGGGTCTTGTGTGTGGCTGTCTGGTGACAATAGAGAAGAAGGAGAAGAAGTGTTAAAAGAGGAACACGTGATTAATGATTTTTCTTGTATAATTCTCGCATTTTTCTTGAGGTGCCGTCCCCTCTGCCCTGTCCTGAAAATAATGGCTGTGAACTTTTTCAAGGGGTTGCAGTGAGGAGTGGGTGGGGGGCATTCTTACAAAAAAAAAAAAAAATCTGAGCCCATTCACAGGGACAGCAGAAGGCCGCGGCTGATAAAGGTGGCTAAAAAGAGTCAGGGGTTTCTTGGTGGATTTTATTGTACGTGGTGTCACCCAGCGCGATAACGCATTTATTTCCACCCGGACCGCGAATACTCCAGGGGCTTTAGGAGTTATTGTGGGGAGAGGGGCGGCACATATGTGAGCGCATGTGTGCAGATACTGGGAAGGGATTGTTTCTTTACATGCTCCAATATAAGACATTTGGTGTGTAGACAATTAGCCTACAGCATCCTGACACAAATATTATCGCAATGCCTGCGGGGTTGTGTAGGCTAGAGTGGAAGAACCCCTATCTACCACCTATAAGCTATATAGGCCATCGCACACATCCAGCCATATCCGGCTAGTTTTGTTGGGAATGTGTTTAGATCACATTCTCAGATCGAGTTCATAGTTTATATATAGGCCTATATACACAGTCAAACGCACTGCGCCCCAAAGCGAAAAGCTAACCCATGGTGACGGAATAAAATCTTTAAACTTGCATTTCTACATGTTACATATGGACTGAGATTTTGATTTTATATGTATATATACATGCATTTTAAAGTAAAATGTGGAAATGCAAGTTTAAAGCTTTTATTCCGTCACCATGGGTAACGCTTTTCGCTTTTGGGCGCAGTGTGCGTGCGCGTGCGTTTGAGCATATCTAGGTAGGCTATACATTTTGATAGGAGGGCGGTTTTTGCTCGAGAAGCCTTTCATAAATAGGAAGAAAGCAGATAAATGGGCAGAGGGAGTCTCTGTGGCAAGAAGCCCAGGGAGAAATCAACCAACAAGTAATAGGGAATCTTCTCTGGGCCGAGAAATACGAACGGACCAATTTGGGGGGCACAGTTTTTTTTGTTTAAAGTTCATCGGGAGGAATGCTATTTTCTCGTTCTCCCCCCTCTTGCTCTATATTTTTCGATACCTGCTCTAAGAAAAGAAAATGAAAATTAATACGGGAGCCGCGCCTTACAAAAGAAGCCATTCGTCTTGTTGATTATCTATTTGGTTGTCAGGGTTTGAGCTATGGCGCCGGCCTGCTCCCTTTTTGTAATATATAAAAAATAAAACACACACGCGCGCACAGCACCAGTGCAGAAAACAACGATAGGAGGAAAAAACTGAGCAAAAATTACACTCATTAAAGCATTAAAAGAGCGAGATATTTAATTCTTTTTTTTTTTTTTTTTTGTTTGAGTTGAGAGCCAGAGGAGGAAGGAAGGGGGCTGTCCCACACTCTTTGTCGGGCCGGTGCGTGCGAGTCTGAGTGAGCAGCCGTTAAATTAACGGGAGAACGGGAGTGAAACGGAGGGACGTTCTGTGATTTAAAACGAGATTACAGGACGTAATGTACCAGGATCATTCAGGGCTGGGGACAGATTAATCATCGGAGCCCCCTGATTCCTCAAGTCAGGTCGCTTTGCATTTTGTAGACAAAACCAACAGTGAAATGAATGAAAGTGAAAATTATTTATTGTGAGTGCACGCGGGAGAGTTTGGGTGTTGTTGTAAAGACATCCTACACGAGAGAAGACAGGAGAAAATGGGAAGCCGAAAAAAATAATAAAAAAGGTTAGTCTATTAAATATCTTAAACAAATCTTTAATTTGTTTAAGATAGGCAATAGGCAGAGAGGAAAAAGGCAATAAAAGATAATCACGAGAGAAGAAACGAGAGGAAAGAAGAGAGGTGTCTGCTTTTTCAGCCATTTATTTAAATTTCAATGGACTATTTACAAATAATAAGAAGGTAGACACTGAGTAGGCATAAGCACAGAGAGGAGCAACTTACATATCACGGAGGTAACACATGTTCAACAATATCATACATACCATATCATCATCATCATCATCATCATCATCATCATCAAGAAGGACAGGAACTGATCTTTGGAATGTTAAGATTTATATCAGTTAGAAAACACTGGCAGAATAAAATGTGGCACGAGGAGAAAAAAAACAAGAAAAGCAAAGTGTGCGCGCGGAGACAAGATGAGACAACGAAGAGAGAGAAAACGAATCAACACCATTCAGACATGCAATAAAAGGCTCCTTATTCTCCCGAATGTCTCTGGCTAGAACAATTACTTATCATTAAATAACTTTTGTTTCACATACAGGAAATGAATAGCGCTTTTTTGTATTGCAGGTAATAATTATTATTATAATAACTCGTCACACAATTTAAAAAATATAAAAGCTCGAAAAAGCCGTCACTTCATCAACAAGTAGGAGAAAATAAGATTACAAAAATAATAATAATAATATATAAGTACAGCTGAGGTAATAGGTAGTACCCTACATTGAATAATGCTGCGCCTATGATGTGTTCTGGGGCTAGTTGAATATTAGTGTCCTTTGTTTAGGCAGCTTCATAAACTGTGTTTGGTGCGTGGTATGAAAAAACAAAACAAACAAACAAAAGCCTTAACTTGACGTTATTTCTCTGGAATCACCCTGTTCAGTCTTTTTCCCTGTCGGCAACATGAACGATCAGCGGACCACATGAACGCATCCTCCCGTGATTCACACCGAAGCCAGCATATATCATTTTACAATCAACACTGAATTCAAAAAGAACTACAATTAAAATTGAAAAAGCTATAGGTTTGTCATTAAAGAGAACAGAAGTGTCAGCAGTTATAATGCTGTCACTCTGTATCATAGCGGAGGTTATAGCCTGTTGGATGGTGGAGTATAATCAGGTTTCACAGAGGGATATGTGCACGTTTGTATACGTGTGTGTTTGTGTGTGTGGCGGTGCAGTTACAAAACTTCTCTTGACGAAATGAGGGTACCATGTATTTATTACACGTGCGTGTGAGTGTTTGAGTGGGGTGGGAGGGTGATTGGTATAGTGGTTTGGAGAGAGGGTATGTGTGCGTGTGTGTGTGTATGTTGGGGGGGGTAATGGGCAGAGCCGCGGTTCACCCCTTTGCTTTGTACCCGCAGAGTAAACATGACAAATGGGCCTCGAGTATGGCATGATTAAAGATGAAAACGAGGATCCATCTTCACCAAAAAAGTCTCGGATAAAAAAAAGGAACCAGACACACACACACACACACACACACACACACACACACACACACACACGAGCACGTTCTATTCAGCATACACCGTCCCGTGCTCTCTGATAGAGAGGAGAGAGAGAGGGGAGGGGTGGCTGGGTGAGATATAAAAAGAAAGGAATTTAAAAAGCGGAGGAAGAGACAGGGAGAGACTGGTGGGGTCAAAAACAAATAAGCGACCGCTTCATTTTTTCATTTCTCTCTGTTTCTTTTCGCCTGATTTGTTCGTTTCTTCTTTCATGAATGGGAAGTCTCCCCCTCCACCCGACACGTCATACTGATAGTGTGTAACAATAGCACAGATGAGGGCCACATCCCTCCCTCCAAAGCGTTACTCCGGTCCAAAGTGCAGGTTCCGGTGGTTACAAGGCATTCAAGTTTGGAAACCGAGGTGGGGAAAACGTGGGACACACGTCAGACAAAGAGCCAAAGTATGGGGCTATAGTGGTCCGGAGCGGTTCTGGGAACCGGTGAGGGACTGGGAGTTTGTGTTGCTGCTGTTCGTCCCGGAGCGGACCTTCGTGTTGGGCAGCTTGTGGTCCTTCTTCCATTTCATCCTCCGGTTCTGGAACCAGATCTTGATCTGCCGCTCTGACAGGCACAGTGTGTGCGCGATCTCGACCCTGCGCCTGCGCGTCAGGTACCGGTTGTAGTGGAACTCCTTCTCCAGCTCCAAAACCTGCTGGCGTGTGTAGGCCGTCCGTGACCGCTTCGGCTCGCCCCCAGTGTAGTTTGAAGTCACTGTGGGAGAAAACAACCCAGAGAAGACTATCAACAACATACAACACATACAACAACAGAAAAACATACAGGCTGAAAATAACACCGTCATAATACAACAAAGAAATTATAAACTAAAAGAACTACTACAATACCAATAATAATAACATTAATAACAATAATAATAATCCTCATTATTATTATAGCAGACAGTGCCACCTGGCCATATTACAGAGGACGTAAGACAGTAACCGCAGGGAGGGTAATGTAAGTGCATCATGAACATGCAAGGAAGAGAAATAAAGGTCCCGCCATCATGACTGGAGCTGATGTGGGAGATCCAGTGTAACCTTGACAGGCCCTTCACTGATTACTCTCCTGTTTTTTCTGGCACTAACCTGGTGTTTTAAAAGCAGCTGTCATTGCTACTCCGCGCTTTGTTTCCGAAACGCTGCGTTTTCACTGAACATATGTGGTCAGGTGTCATTTCAGGCCCGCGGTGGTGTGGTGTGAGTCCTCTGCATGCACGCACCAGCCTGACGTCCGTGTCCAAATGTTGTGATTTGAGGGCAAATCGAGGCCACTGGACTCAAGAGGTTCAAAACTGCGCGCCCGCGACCAGGCAAACGAGAAACCCATGAGAACAACAAGCAGAGCAGCGACGAGCTGAGCAGCTTCCCTTTTCCTTTTTTTTAATGCACAGACGGACTGAGCGCGAGGATGGTGCCATTGTCTCCTCTTGTATAAACTGGTCGAGGATGAACCTGGTGGTGGTGGGGGGCGGGGGTGGCGCAGGGGTAAGACAGCTACAACACAACGGCATTCAACTACGATGATTCAACACAACAGGACAGTAACAACTAAACATGCTGCAGCGGAATTCAGAGACATGACAGCTGCAATAACTGTACAGAGAAGGACACACACACACACACACACACACACACACATCAAACCTTTTTCTTACCGCGTGCACAGGCCGGCTGCAGAGAGCGAGCGAGTTACGGTGACTTTGCAAAAGTGTCATTTATATGGTCGCGCAGTACTCACTCCGATTATCCACAATACACAACAGGCAGCGAGTCCGTTAGAACATTACGGAGAAGCCATAATAGACTGGAGCTATTCGGCGTTATATTGGTGTTTTACGGCCGGCTCCATAAACATGAATATTTCAGCTGCCATAAAACTTTCCCTCCCCTGGAACAACGAGTGGGGAAGGAAGGCTCGACAGAGTAAAGTACACCGTTTATACAACCCGACCACTTAAAATCAAATTACCAAAGCATAAAATGTAACTTATGGGCTCGGTCTGAGTTGTCATAAGGCGAGGTATTAGAGCAGACGAGCCTGAGATCGGACTTCAAAAGGCACCTCAGCACAGAGGTGTAATAAAAATTTATGGAGGGTGTAATTATATTGGCCCTGCAAACAGACGATCGTAAATCTTGACCCAAGGGCTACTCTTCTACTTCTAACAGAAAACAGGGAGGGGAAGCCATAGATCCTGACGGTGGACACCTAGCTGACTGCATGGGCTTCAACCGCAGGCAGAAGGCGCAGCGCGAGAGAGAGAGAGGGGGAGAGAGAGAGGGGGAGAGAAAGAAAGTTTGCATGTAGCACTTACCGATGTTTACATGGACTTTCTTCATCCACGGGTAGACAACGGGATCCTTCCGAGTGCTCACGGGGGAAGAAGTGTTTTGGCTGTGGGGCGTTTGGCCGCAAGACGGAGGTGGAGGCGGGCTGGGTGTCACCGACTCGCAGCGGTGACTGTGCTCCGAGACGGGGGTAGTAGTAGTCTGCAGCGCAGCCGGGGGAAGGACGTGACCCCGAGGGGACATGACCACCGAGGCTGGCTGCCCCGCGCGCTGGCACGTCGTATAGGGCGGCTCGGCTCGCTGCTGCTGCTGGTGGTGTGGGTGGTGTTGATGGTGATGGTAGAGGGAGTCCGGCTGAAAGGCGGCAGGCTCCTGCCTCTGAGAGCTGTAATAGTCCGGAGAGTGGCTGGGCAGATAGTCGCTCTGTGAGTATTCCTCGCACGGGGGGAACTTCGGGTCCACATAGTTGGAGTTGATCAAATAGGAGCTCATGGCCATTAATTTCAGTCTTTTTGTGGAATTGCACCTACTCTGAAAATATATAACTAAAATTTATATCTCATCCCTTTACTCTTCGGTTATTCCTGCTCCGTTGAACCCTCCTACTTTTCTGTCAAGTGAACAAAGTTAAGAAGCCACGTGACGGCAGCCGACCAATGGCGAGCCTCCTGGACAAACCCCGGATAAGGAAATGGGATTAAGCATATACAGAGCCACGCGCATTATCATATGGCCTCGGTTTGTGGGCATTGAGTCTTACAATAACCCCCTCCGCCCCCCTCGCCTCTCTCCATATGCACCGCTCTCCCCACATAGCGCATTTCTCCGCCACATGTCGGCAGGCACGCCGCTCTGAGCAGGCACACAATCACAACAATAACAAATCGCGTCCGAATTGGCTGAGGCGGCTCCTGTGTACGTGCACGCGCACCAGAGCGCAGGCTCCGGTACAAATGTTGTCATCTCGTGCTCTTTGCAAATTCAAATAGATCATAAAGAAAACATAAAGGAAGGAGCAGAAAGAGAGAGAAACCGCCGGAGGGGTGTGGGAGGTTTCCAGTGGCGGCTGCACCTCCTCCTGTGTGTATACTGGGTGTGTAGCGACATGTTTGACAAAGTTTTTTCTTTCTTCTCCCCTGTTCTTTTTAAATCGCTAATATCGGGGAATGGGAGAGTTGCCTGACTCCGGCGCCACCCAGCAGCAGCAGCACCATGTCAGAGATAAATCTGGCTTGTTTGGGATCGATAGAAAATTCATCAACTAATTCAGGTTACACAGTCTCCTAAATCACCAGCAGCCCTTTGCATTAAGAATGAGAGTCCAGCACCGTTCCCCCTTAAACAGAAACACACGCACTGCTCCAACAGGCGCCTGTTCTCTACATGAACTCCTCTTGCATGATAATTCAGACTCAACGTTTTGCCTCGCATGGATAAATAGGATTTATTTCTACCCACGTTCCGATATTAACATCACTAGCATAGCCAGCCCATAGGAGGCACCCAGACTGTGCGGCTGCTTTCTGCCCTTGAGCGGTGCATTACTGAACACAGACACACCGTTTGTATCTGTACCTTTGTTTTTCCCCCTGCAAGAGGAGTCATCTCCCCAACAGTGACCCACTCACACAAGCTGCCACAGAGCCCCGTTTTCCCTTTTTCACAATGAAACACACACAGTCGCCCTTTCTTCCTGTTATCACACACCACACACGTCAGGACTCTGCACAACTCCTGTACACTGCTGTGACATTCACATTATTATTCCAGCATTCTGCTTAAATACCTGCTTCATGGAGGTGGTAATAATAATGATCATTTGAATGCCAGTCAATTTACTTAGTGCATATATATATATATATTGCTATGTTTATTTTCATCTAGTCACAAAACCAGAAAAAAACAACAAAACACAACGAAACAGGAGAGAAGGCAGTGTGCACTTTGTGTTGTGTTATCAGCACAGATTCACACAGGCAAGATGATGGAGGTGATGGAGAAGTCCTTTGTTTCCAGAAAATTGACCGTTTCTTACACCCCCACCCTACCAATACCCCTCACCCCCTGAGCCCGTCCACAAAGCCGACTGTATCATTTTTCAAATGATTAAAAAAAAAAAAAAAAAAAACTCCAGCTCAACCTGCAGCTCTGAGTTGGCTTTTAAAAGTATGGAACCACACACAGCACCACACAGGGGGAAGATGGATTCAAATCGAATCAACATCATCTAATCAAGAACCCCCTGGAATAAATACAATCTTTAAAAACATTTACTAGGTTCATAGTTAAAATGAAAATATACATAAAACAGCGTTTTTTCTTATGTTTTACTTAAACCAGCTGATCTACAAACGAATTCAAAATCAAATCGAGAGCAGAGTGAATAAAGGCGCGTGCAGCCACTAATAACCGCTGCAGGCCTCTGCTGCCTCTGTCCGATCCATCGCAGCCGTCGTGTATAAATCCACTATATACTCCCCTAGAAGCGAATTTGTGATTGCTTTAATGATTTTTACACAAATCCGGATCTACAGGGTAGATATAGAAGACAGTGGCTCTCTGGAGGCGCACCTTCACACTCGTGTTACTTTCATAAAGTCGCTGTCGGAGCCACAGCGGAATATTTCCATCCATCTGTACATGTCTCTGATCCCTGACCCTCCGCAGCGCTGCTGGGGAGCTGGGAAATGAAGTTATAAAGCTCTAACGCTTCCTGTGAGGCAGGGCTACGATTAAAACAGCTGAGGTTGAAATAACAAGAAACGTGGTCGCCATTTTTTTCTTTAAACCCATTTTCAAGCATCAGAATGTAAAGAAAATATGAAGGAGGCCTTTAGGAAAAGAAAAAAAAGAAAGAAAATCCTGGTTTAGACATATAAGAAATAAATGCTGACCTTTCAAAATAAATGTCAGCCATATCGAGATCAAGCAAAATGTTCATGTTCTTCATGACGTCTCATACTGCTCTTATGATTATTGTTATTATTGTTGGATGATCTAAGTGGGAATATCAGGCCTCTGCAACAGTTACTCAAAATGTACATATTCAGACAACTTTCCGTCAACCTCTCACGCACACACAAGTTGCCACAACTCTAATCATCCAAAGTATAATAATCAAATTTAAAAACAACAACAAACAAATAGAAAACGAAGAACTTGGCCTCCTCAGCTGCTGATGGTTCTGACTAAATGTTAGAGCAATTTAGTGAAAGAGAAGACAGATTTCTTGGCACGAGGAAACACCGTCCCATCACAGGCTGTTCTGAATAATGTGAGTGAAGAATGGATGGAGCGATGAATAAAGCAACGAATGAATCCATGTCCCTTCACGATGCTAAATGCATTTCACGTTTTAACTGAATTAAAAAGCCGCACATGGGCCTGTACTCAATCATGATTCTTTTTCTTCTTTCTCTTTCTTTCTTTTTCTCTCTCTTTCTGTCCGTCTCTCTTACATAGGCTATTTCCTTCTTTAGTCTATCCAACTGAATAAAATAAAATAAAATAAAATAAAATAAAATAAAATAAAATAAAACAAAATAAAATAAAATAAAATAAAATGAAAGGATTGTGTATGTATGTAGCTCTATTATAGGACAGATGTCTGTAATAATAGAGGGGTGGTGGATTTTAGGCCTAAACGCTCTTCCTCTTGTGTTTTCCATGTCACTTCTAGCTGCTCCTTCTGCGCCCACATTGATTTTGTGACACTGGCTCTCCCTCGTCGCTTCAGGCAATATTGCTGTTCTCCGTTTCCCCTAAAAGTTGCTCATACATCACCTGAACGGACCACAAAGGCAGAGAGTGGAGTCACTGTCACTAATCTGCTTCTACCCAGCTCCACATATTCTATTCAGTCTTCTCTTCAGTTGATTTAACTAGTTTCGACATAACCCTACAGACCCTCTCTCTATTCTATTCTATTCTATTCTATTCTGCGCAGGTGTGTGCATACTTCCCTCACCTTGACCTCCCGCTCTGCTACGGGTCATCTCAGGTATCTGTCATGATGTGTTTGACTCTGACTGCGGCACTTCCCCTCCCTGTCACGTTTGTCAAAAGCAGCCACTGAATTCCGGTTACAGCTTTAAACACTCTCATGAATTTAGAAGATCGGAAAAAAGAGCCTCAACTGTCTTTACCGGAAAGACGTATTTGATCCAGGCGTAATGGAAACAACACATGCAAAATAAGACAAAGGTTCAAACTATAGTGATTCATTTTAATACGTGTTCTACAGTAGCTATTCGTTTGAAATGCGCTGAAACACACACACACACACACACACACATATATATATAGATATATATCAAAAAAATCATCCTTGAGTTAGCTAAACCCGAACCTGGGCTGAGGACCACTTCAGCGCTGTGGAGCCCCACCTGAAAAACCAGACCGGCCTGTTGTGAAACCCGCACACACACACACACACACACACACACACACACACACACAGCAGCTGCTCCAAGGTTAAAAATAAAAACTCGCTCCAACATTTAGACGTTACTATATCAGAGCGTGTCTGACTGAGGGCACGCGGAGAGAGGAAGGAGGAGGGTGACATATACAGGGGACGCAGTGAGTGGAAAAGGTCAGCGGATCTGGAATCAGACATGTGACTTTTATTGCGGGTCAATTCCGTTTACAACTCAAACACCAACAAGCGCAAACGGAGATGGAAGAGAAAGAGGGGAAGGGGTGTGTGGGGGGGTGTTTAAATAAAAAGCAATAAAATGTGCAGGGAGCGGAAGAGAGCAGGGTGAATAAATAACTTTAAAGTCTCTTCAGTCTGAGAGCTTTTACCAAGCCAGCTGCTGCCGGCTCACTAAAACTTCACATCTCTGCTGCTGCTTCTCTTCTTCTTCCACTGAGAGCTGGGATTATTGTCTTAAACGCGGATTAATTCTATCGAGCACAGAGGTAAGATTTCACTTCAGCAGTGGGGTGGTTTTATTTAATGACGGGTGAATGAGACGTAGCAGAGAAAAGTGAAAGGCTCTAACGGAAACATTTGTCCGTTCCCTATAAAATCAAATCCTAACAGAGTTAGATTTTTGTGGTCATGCGCCATCTTATCTGAAAGACTACAACAAAGGGCCTCGGAGGCTTTATTTTTTGGACCAACAGCAGGCCCTAACTCGTATGAAGGCACACTGGGACAATCAAAATGAACATATTGAAGGGTTAAACGGCTTCATTATCCGCAGCGAGCGGGCCTTGTCAGTGTTCTGAAATATTACTGAGGTGAAAAAGCTGCACAAGAGAAATGTAGTTTCACTCCTTTTGTGCAGTTTGATAAATAAACCGGGCTTCATTCCCCTGGTTATTGTCATGCAAAGTGACGGACGGAGATAAAAATGAAGCTCCACGGAGCAGAGGCCTGTCCCTCCCCGTGGCCACGATTCATCTGAGGGTGTTTTCTCACAGCTATTGTGCTGCAGTGGGGAGCTCGCTCTCTTGGTTTAAAACCAGATTCTCTTGTGTAGGCCCAGCTACATTCACTACACTGAAACAACAACAAAAATCCGTTCAATTTAACTGCATCCATGATCAAACTTTCCACGAGCAACGTGTTTACAGCAGTTCAAATATGCCTCAATACATAACCACTCCAACCGCTCCAGCTGGAGCCAGTGCTAGGCCATAGACGCTCATGCAGCATTTGAGGGACATCAGCTCTGAAACAAAGGCTCCCAGTAGGATGGAAACATTTGATCAGAGAGACAGCACGTTAGCAATCAGCGGAGGAAAATAAACAGCTGAAACCACTGGCGCTCTCACACAGCCTCATAACCAACATGCTCCACATAGGCTCCAACATGTGTGGGTCAACAGCAGAAAAGAAAACCGCACATCTGGATCTAGATCTGGATTTTTTTGTTTTCCTTGAGGACAATTTCATTACAGTGGCACGAGCAGCTCTGTTTTTTCATTTTAGATTTTTTTTTAACATTGACTGAAATCAGTTGGCACTTATAAGCAACCACACTATTTGCTATGATGAAATGAGATGAAGGATGTTGACATCTAAGGCTGCTGTGAATGAAATTTCAGACTGACACAAGTGAAAGTTAAAAAGGTAGTTCTCCAGCCTGACCTTTAACCTTCACTGGCCACGACCTGGCCTTCACCGTCAGTATGGCCTACAGTGATGATAGGTAGGCCTACCTATCAGTCAGTCTCTCTATCTATGTCTGTTGATACGTCCATGAGGAAACAGTAGGCTAATCCCAACTAACACCACAATGCCCACGGAGCACCCAGTCCCGAGAGGCTACAGAGGACCCAGAGAAGGAGACATGAACGTGTCCAGTTCATATTCCCACAACCCACAGCCCATAATAAATTCAAGATATGAATTGATAAAGTTACCACGAGCTAGAGTGTATTGGTAGCAGGGTGAGAAAGGGAGGGGGAGGAGGGGGTTCTGCGGTAGCTACGCCAGCACGTGGTCTCCCCCCTCTCTCCCTCCCTCCCACCGCGGGCAAAACACCTGCCACACACGGTAGCTACGAGCGAGAAAAAGCGGGGGCGCACACACGCACGCACGCACACACACACACACGCACACACACACACACACACACACACACATATGCAAATTAGGACGCATCTTCTTCTAGGCGATTTCTATTTAGTGTGTAGGCTACTCACTTCTCTGTCGCTGCTGGACCCGCCTTTCCTCTCCGGTAACGTCGTCACATTGATCTCCACAGTTTTTCCTCTTCTTACCGTCATCACATGTCTTTTTTTTATTTTTCTCGCTCTTCTTCACCTCTGCACAAACCCGCAGCTGTTTTTCTTTTCCGCTCAAATAAGACTGAGGCGCTCATACCTTAGTTCCTCCTCCTGTCGACGCCACAGGTTTTTTTTTTTTTTTTTTTTTTTTTGACCTCTTCAGGATTCTTCATGGTACCTTTAAAAAAAAGGTCATTTTTTTCTCGTGCGGACACTCCTGCTCGCGTGCACGCGCGCAAACGCCGAGACGCACGCCCTCCGGTCTCTCCGGTAAAGCGTAAACATGACTGTATATCCGATCGGTGTAGCTCAGTCTCTGCGTTAAAGGAACCGGGATAACGCTGCATAGGTAGAACCGATTTAACTGTGATAATCCAGCGAAAACAAAGACAGTACGTCACCATAACGTTGCCTTCACCGGCACAGGGCGCTCCCCGCGCGTGAAAACCCGACAAGGCGATAAATGACAGAGGAAAACCCCCCTGACCAGTGACCGTCCCCCGAGTTCCCCGGTGCTGGGCGACATGGAGCGGGTTGGGGCTGAGGAGGATCGAGCTGGGCTGCGGTGCAGACTGTGGCTCTTTAAGGCATTAAGTGTTGTGTGTGTGTGCATGGACTCAAGTTTTCAAATTAATCTGCCAGTTTGGCACACTCTTTGTTTAACGGGCGAGGCGTGTCACCCCGCGTCCCCGGTACACATTTTAATATTGGTGAGACGCGCTGACCTCCCGTTCACCCCGAGCACAGCCAAGCCCTTTCCCTCACCCCCTCCCCTTTCCACACCCTTTCTTTTTGCCATTTCCACCTCTCCCTCACTCCCTTCTCTCCCTCATCCGCTCTTTCTGTCATTTGGTTCTTTACCCCTCTCCTCTCTCTCTCTCCGTCATACTAAATTGAGTTGGAGTCATTACTTTGAAGAAAAATGGTCAGCAGATATGGAGAACGGGAGGGGGGGCTTTCTCTCTCTCACACACAGATTTTTCTTTTCTTCTAGGATCATTTCTCCTTTTCCTTTGTTAGGAGCTATAAATATAAATGACACCACCATGCTCGCTAATAGGTGAACCGCAGAGGAACCGCAACATCACTCCGCAGTGTTACACAGATTTGCGCTGAAATTGTATTGAGGCTTAGAGTGGGTACAAACAGCCGTGTTTAGCGTGGAGGTCAGACTCCGGGGTATCACAGTATCACAGTATCACAGTATCAGGTGGATTTATATTGATGTTATTCGACTCTTTGAAAACGAGTTAACTGCAGCCATATGTCCACACTGCTCATTACACCACTATTACATGTCTCCGTCCTATCAATAACACACTGCTGCTTATATCAGTATCAAAAAATAAAATAAAACAATAACACACACACACACAAAACACGCACGATAGTATAATAGAAATAAAAAGAGGAAGAGGTCTGAAAACAAAATTATTCCAACTTCAATGGTACCACACAGTATATATATATATATATATATATATATATATACACACACACACACACACACACACACATACAATATATACTGGTTATTTGTTATCTTGACAGGCGGGAGTGGCTACAATCTAAATTGAATTAATTCGGTGAACTCAGAATGAACCCAGGAATAAGACTGGATCATAACGTAGTTATTCACTCATTACCTTTTTAGGATGTGACGGGGGTAAACCGAGCCAGGCGGAGCCGTGCCGTCCCGAGACATCATTCAGTACAGTTTTGACTTCCTACTGTTTGTGACATTGTTTGAGGTCAGACAAAAGGCTCACAGATCTGAGGGCTTATTCCCTTTCTTTCTTTCTTTCTTTCTGTACCCTAATTCTACATTGAACATTGAAAATATTGCCAAATTATTTATTTTACAGTGTCACACACACTGGATCAGGAGAATGACGTTTAGTGGTTATTTAATAAATATTTACTCTCCAATACAAAGAAAGAAAGAAGGTTGCAGGCTCACAAGTAAACAGTGGCTGACATTAATCTCGCTGTGGGAAATCAGATAAGTGCAGTAATAATTTTTGGATGGTGAAAGAGATAAGAGTTTCTTTTTGACAGGGTTTTGTCGATAAGGCTGACGAGAGGGAGAGCTCTGCTTTGCCAAAACGGTTATATAAACAGCTGTGAGCTCCAAGCATAAAACCACCACTTTACCACTGGTCATGCACATGCACAGGCGCACGCGCAACGCTAACAAAACATTGCTACAATTTCTCCTTTCTCTATCTACAGCAGATCTGGTTATTGTGACTACAATAATTAATTTTTCTTTAAGGAGTCGTTATGATATCCTCTAAATAAGAGTGAGGGATTCAATTGTTTTATTAATAGGTGTATCTGTTTATTTTGACATAAATTCAGTTGGACCAGGCCAACAGTTGTCATATTTTACATTTATTAATTAAGATAGCCTATCATTCGGTCATTTCTATTCCATATCCTTTTTCCACCATGATCAGTGTTACGATCAGCACTTAGCTATCACAGCCTACAGGACAATAACAACCCAATAGGAAACAAATGTTGGCTGGTGTGAGCAGAATGTGTAGCCAAACACCTGCACCCCACACACACCTCCATCCACCAACCCGCCTCCATGTCGCCAAATACCTTCCCTCCCACCACCACCACCTTCAACCTCTCCATTTTTCCTGCCTTTCTTTCCCCTTCATCTCGCGCTCTCTCTCCCTCTCCTTCTCTCTGTACAGGAGGAGCTTTGCTTTTGTCACGAGAGACAGGAAGGGAAGGTCAGGCCTTCACCTCTCCTTTGCCTCCTGCTATCATTTCTCTCATCTGTGCCCCCTCGGTATGCCCCTGCTCCTCTTACTCCCTCCCTCCCACTCTTTTTGCCTTTGACATAGTGCAATTGGTCTGGAGTCGAGTGAGTGAGGAGAGGCGAGGGCGGAACTCACGCACGACGGTGAACTTTTGACCCTTCAACTCCGTGAACTCTCTACTTTAGGCCGGCTGGTAGCTAGATGGGACATCCAGCCAGGCTGTTCTCCTGATAATAACCCTGGATTCGTCTTGGTCCTCCGCCTCGCCTCGGGCAGGAAGACAGGGGGAACTAAGAGACAAACACTGACAGTAGGTCTCAGTTCACTTGCTGCCTGAGAGACTGTCCAGTGCTGCACTGTTAGCAGCGTTAGCCGAGTTTTAGCCGTGTTAGCTGTTGGTCTCCACCTCCAAACAGAGAAAGGCAACAAACAGCAACATTAATGAGGATATGGTGTTTTTAAAAGGCTCGGTCCAGCTCATAGGCTACATAGTAAAGTGTGTGTCCGTACACTCACCACCACCCATCTGCAGAAGACGGCGACAGTTCTGACAGCTGTGTATTTTTACAGCCTCAGTGAGACGGGGGTTGTTACAGGTTAACGTCGGTTAGGATTCAAAAACACGGGGGCGCGTGCAGGGAGGAAGGGAGGGAGGGCGGCAGGAACACAGAGCGGGGCGCGGAGGGATCTCAGGCTCGGTTCATGCTGTCCTCTTGGTCTGAAGCGGGCTCTGGTGGCGGCGGGAGAGAGCTGCATCCTCTGCTGAAATACTGCCTCGTCCTCCGGCTACACACACAAGTCCCATAGTTTGAAGGCTATTCACTTAATATAGGTTATATCAGAATTAAGGTTCGTTTTTCACTAACTATCTTACAATTGTTTGTTTGTGTGTGTGTGTGTGTGTGTGTGTGTGTGTGTGTGTGTGTTTTCGTTGTTTTTTGTTTTTTTTTTTTTTTGAAAAAAAGAATAAAAAAAAAATGACCGACCAGCTAGAGTATCCAACCGCTCAGCGCCCCAGCAAAAAATGGAGGATGGTAGAACTAGTGTTTGACAATAAAAACTTGATTTAAAAAATAAAGTCTGTCTGATCTCTCCATAGTAATGTGAGTAAACCACACAGCTAATGAACCATGTATTCCTGTTTTCTGTTGTGATGCTGGTCAGCACAGGTGCCATAACCTGAAGGTGAAGTGTCTAATCCTTAGCTTTAAAATTAGCCAGTCTTTAATTTTGTGAACCAGACTAGCATTAGATTAATCTGTATGAGACGAAACCCTACAGACCAGTCTGTAATAGCCTATCTTATTGGAGATTAAAACAAACCGACATGCTGCTGAAGCTCATTCATTCTAGTTGCGGGAGGAAAAGCCTCACAAAACGGGAGCCATGGCGCCTTACAGAGCAGAACAGTTGATAGGGAAAAAGCTTATAAATCTCCGGTCACTGATAGCCTGGTGGTAGCAGAGCAGCACTATTTTTTTCAAGACCTTACAGTTAATAAACCTATGTTATCTGTACCTATCTGAAAGTGCGTAACCCAGGCGAATAGTGAACATGGCATGAGCTCAAAAGCACACAACACAACACCCACCTGCAGCTTTAAGTATTTGCATGGTTGATGACCTGTCATAAAGCATCGCCAACACAAACAAAACCTGGTGGTATACAGACTTTATACCCAGTCTCACAACCAGTGATAAAAGTTTTTATCGGATACAAACACTCAGGCTATCTGAAAGAAGAATCAAAGCAAGGCGCGTTTCCCTTTGTACAACATCCAAGGTTGATTTAACACATTTCTATCTTAATTATTATTATTATTATTGTAACAAAAGGGAGCTGGTAATCTATCTATCTATCTATCTATCTATCTATCTATCTATCTATCTATCTAGTGGAAGTTTCGTTTGTCTGAGCCGGAAATGGGAAACACTGACAGATAAATCAAAGCAGACAGCTGTTAATTCCTTTCCCCTGTGCTGGAGAGGTAAACACGCGCATAAGGGATATATAGTGCCGCCGCGCTGTGCGCTCTGCTGCGCCTGCGCCGCAGTGTCCTAGTGCAGCGCGCCGCTCGAGCCTGTCTGCTGACCTCGCGGTGACTCCTCCTCGTGCATTATTCATGATGCATGGCCGCGCGTTTCACCCCTATCAGTATGCCGAAGACATTACCGCTTCGCAAATGCCGATTTAAAGGTAAAGCAATCACAAAATGTGTGTGTGCCTCTGTGTGTGTGTGTGTGTGTGTCCGTCTGTCTGTCTGTCTGTCTGTCTGCTCCGGTGCACTGAACAGAATGGTCTTCCGTGTGACTATAAATGCGCAGTAAATAATACAAATATAAAGATAAACTGTGATAAAAGATGTAACAGTCGAGATTAACACACAACCAGGATCATCCACCTTTCCCTCTGTCGCTCTCTCTCTGTTTGCAGCCTCGTGCCCTGCCAATAAACCCACCAAACACAACAAAACACACCCCGCTCACTCCCACACAAAGCCAGCGAGTCTCTCACACTCAGACAAACACACACCTTTGCAATGAAAAAAAAGTGGGCAAGTCGGGTTATTTACTCACCCCACTCATCATCACCAGCACAGAGACCGTAAAGCCGAACTCAGCGCCTCCTGACAGGTTCAAAGGAGCAGCAAGCCCGCACACATAATACACACTGTACACATAATGGTGAGGAGAAGCGGCTCTGCAGGCTGGAGCTGCCCTGAGTACATAAACGGGAAACAGATGACAATGACACACATAGCAAAAACAAAAGAGGCCATACAGAGCCGCCGCTGCTGCCCCTTCCCATGTAACAGCACTGCACTTGTGTCACGCATGTTGCTTTTGTGTGTGTTGGTGTGTAATGTATGCGACTGTGTGTGTGCTTTTTTATAGGCCTATCTTTTTCTCCCTTTTCTTTCTTTTTTGTTGTGGGGGGTGGGGGTATCGTTCAAAGGAGGAAGCTGATGAAAAATGAAATGGGGACTTTTTCGCCTTCCTGTTTACTGAACTGAAACTTCCTCCAAGACCCCCCTCACACACACACACACACACCACATTCGTGTAGTGTATGGTGGGTTGCATGAACCGTTATCTTACAGTGGAAATATGTTTATTTGTGTTACGCTGGAGAAAATGACCTACATACAGCCCATAATTAGCCTAGTTATGATTATTAAAAATGTTGTCATTTATTGTTGTCATTTCTGCTTGGTTTATACCTATTAAAATGGAGTTGTGGGCCTAACACGTTCTGGTTAAGCAGCGGCTTCAAGACAAAAAATCAAATGGAAGTATATATCATTATTTAGGGGCAAAATCCAACAAATCTCTGATAAGTTTTTCTCGAAAATTATTTTTACTCTAATATAACGCAGGCCTATGTCACTAAGGCCTTTTTTCAATAGTTGCCTTTAGAAACACAAATACATTGTATGGGAATCTGCTGGGATGAATTGAAGCTGTTTTTTATTATGGAGCAGAGAAACACTACCGAGGAGGAGACGGCCTTCCCTCTGGTGTGTGAGTAATTTATGGCATCCCGAACATGACTCTAAATAACATTCTTGTGAAGTTGGTGAAAAATCATTGTGATGGCGGAGGGCAGCGCCAGGAATCCCCAGACTGAAAACACATCGGGGCAGACTGGGCTTCGCATGTAAAGTGAACATAATGAATGAGAGTTTGAGAGCAGAGAGGGACTTCCGAAAGCCAAAAAAAAAAAAAAAATCCTGCCTCATTAGCGGAGTGCAGAGGAGAGCGGATTAACTGTGCGGTCGTGACCAGGAGACATACACCCACAGATGAAGTAACCAGGCCTGCATACAAACACTGGAGGGACAGGTTCCGTTTAGCTTTCTGCGACTTACTGTGACTCTAAGAAGAAACAACAGGCCGAAAAGGAACTGCATGCAGAGAATTAATGGATAGATTTTAATATGTAATTATAATGATATAGACAATAAAAAACAGAACAGTAGCTTAATGTTGGGGAATCAAAGAATTATGTCACACAAAACATGACATGTAAGAAAATGACCACTTTTTTTTTTATAAACCAGGGAAACTAGATTATATAGATGGTGTAGATATTATATATAATAGAAGGCCTATCACTGTTTATTTTCTGTACCAGTTGAGTTATAATAACGCATAAGAAATATATACAAATTTCCATGCCCTGCTGCTCTGGAGTTTTTAAATGCACAGGCCTCTCTCTCTCTTACTGATCACAGATATTGTAAATAACACAGTCTGCTGTGTATTACATTGTACTCCAGCGCTGCAGCGCTCCCTCCTCAGTCAGTGTTTGTCGACCTCTTCAGGGCGCCATGCTGCGGTCAGCTCTATTAATTTATTGTGACGTAGCTGCTTTGATCGTCAATTGAACCACCTGGGATGGGTGGGGGCGGGGGCGGGGGCGGGGGGCGGTGTGTTCCAGGCTACCTGTAGACTGCATTAAACAGTTTACAGGTCGGATGAAGTAACACTGAGGAGATTCGGTGGGAAAGAGAGGAGAGACGCTTCTTGTTGACACCTGCGCCTTCCCGTTTACCCACAACACACCGCACTTGGGCTATTTCATTATGGTTTCATAACACGTGATCAAGTTATTGATTTCCATGACAGGTTTGGTGTTAATGACTAATGTGTGTGCACTTTTGTATTTTTTGGGGTCTAATAAATCATAGCTGACTTCAACAACAGAGATGTATTGATTTCAGTTTCCTGTTTTGCTGTAATATCTAACGGCTTTACTGTACATGTTTCATTAGGAATTGTAGTGTTTGATCGCTCTTGTGTTTTTGAGTCAGGCCTATAATATAAAGCCTCAGAGCTGCATTAGGTTGTTTAGCAGGTTTTCTCTGTTAATATCAGTATTAGGCTACTAATGAAAATCCCATTAATATTCCATACAGTTCAGACCGAGGCGATTTGATGAGTCAGCATTTTCAGCTTTATTTGTTCAGTGCGTTGGTGTTCCCTGCCTTCATAAAGTCAGAGGGACTCCACCAGATACTATTAACTAAATTACATCGGTGCCTATGTCTGTGTTAGTGTTAGTTCGTTTATACCGGAAGTGTGTATGTGTTCACTTGTGTTTGGTTTAATTTAAATAAACCCTTTAAAAAAAACTGGAAAAAGATAGGTTGAGTTAAGCACGTAGGATCTATGAATGTGTGTGTGTTTGTGTGCGGGTGTGTCTTTGGCGCGAGTCAAACAGGTCAGAGCTCTGGCATAAAATAACCTGCAAGGACTGATCGTGAGCCTTGGGAATGTTTGTATCCACGACGCTTTTTCACTCACACCCATCCTGCCTGGAAAACACAAGGGCGAGGGACGCACAAAGATTTTCTTGTACCCAAGGACGTATATCAGTGCAGTCTCTCTCTCTCTCTCTCTCTCTCTCTCCTCTGTATGTGTGTGTGTGTGTGTGTGTGTGTGCCTCTTTGCCAATAGAACATTTTTCTATTTTCTACAAATAGGCATTTCTACAACTCTAAAATGCTTCCAGCAGAGGAGTAACCTCTGCTGAAGCATTTTACTCCTCTGCGTAAAAAGAAAAATCTGATACGAGAGCTGAAATCAGGGAGGAAACATGTATTCACTTCTTCTGCTGCCGGTCGATTCATCAGCCTCTGATTGGATGGATCATTCAAACACTCCAACAGCCCCTTATTAACATTTCAGGAGCAACCTCTTCTCCACAGTCACAGACTTTCCCCTGGTCATTTCACTTTACTGCCTCGCTCTCTCTCTCTCTCTCTCTCTCTCACACACACACACACACACACACACACACATTCACAGACAGACAGTAGGATCCAACAGTCTGAGACCACACGCAGACACACATAGATTCAGCCACTTTATGAGTGTAAACCCTTCTGTGTTTACTGCGAGCCTCCTCTCCACACTGAGAGCCGCATACAGCCAGAGTGCGCCTGTGCGCCATCATCAACCCACACAGTAAAACACACGCAGGGGGGGGGGGGGGAGGTGGTGGTGGTGGGGTGTCACACCAACTCCATCTGTGACGCTACCATAGTGCGGCCCCGGGACCAGTCACAGCAACGGCTCTCAAATATCTCAAATACACCGGAGCCTGACGCGTTAATACAGCAGCCGTGCGGAGTGAGTGAGTGACATGGCAGGCTAAATACCCCCCCGCCCCCCGGCTCCCTCCACACTCCTTCCTTCACTACTAAGCCCCCGCTTACAGGCAGCCTTCAAACACTTACTGTGACGCTCTCTCTTCTTCTCTCTACCGGGTTTTCCCAGCGTCCAAATCGGCATAGACCGGAGCTCCACGTCTGAACCGGAGCAAGACCAGCGGCCGGTAGTATAGTGGCCTGCTCTCTCACACACTCACACAGTCCTTCCACTCCCTCCCTCTCCCGCTTTGTCTCTACTTTACTGACCCCTTTAGGATCCCTGCGAAGCCGTTAAACCGTCACTTGCTTTCTAGAATGTGAAATATATAGTACATTGTCAACTCCCCCAAACCATAAAACTAACTTTATGGACTCCACGTGACCGGGGGAGAGCCAGTGAGAGGTATCAGTCTGAGGCCAGGCACCATCTTTACGATGCAACTTGGAGATAAAAACCGTCATCCGTTTGACATGTAAATGTCAAAGCTGCCTTCTTTTTTATAGTTTGGCCCAAAGCAGAAGGGGATAGCTTAAAAATATATCCGAGCACACATACACACAGAAGAGGCAGGAGACAGAGGTTGTGTCCAGATGAGGCTCGGAGCAGGCCCCCCCACTACACCCCATCCCTCCAACCCCTCACCGTCAGCTCAGACACAGGGAAGCCGCGGCAGCATCAGCCGGTGAGTTTAAAAGTTCACTTGGTTGTTTACAGTTGGAAACCGGGAGACGGTAACCTGATTTGGCCGCGTGTCGCTGCCGCTGGGGCGGAAACGAAAGGCCGTTTAGAGAAAAGTGACCGATTTGTCCAGCCCGTGCAGTTTGTTGTGCCGTCTGGCTTGGCCAGCAGTGTGTGCGCGTGAATGTGTGCTTAAGCGTGTACAGCCAGCTTATTCAGTGATTAGTGAGCTGGAGGTTGTCAAAGATAGGAAATGTGGCGTTCAAGGCTCTAGTCAGGCCTGGAAAATAGAGGACCTGTGCTCTATTTTCCAGGCCTCACTAGAGCCTGCGGATGGCTGTTTGGTCTGACGCCACTGTACCTTTTTTCCAGCTTGAATAATTTTGCAGCGTTGGAAAACAGCAAGTTGGTTGTTAGAGTTATTTTGTGTCATATCTAGCTCAAATTGTGCAGACAACCCAGTGCACAGGAGAGAGGAGGCCTGTGGAGTCGGACTGGTCAGTAACACTTGCACCTTTGCTCACAACATGTTGACCGGTACCAGCATATAAAATGTGACTGACAGAGAATTCATATCTGTACAAACAGACCAGACAAACTGATCTAATGTATCTGGCTACTTCAGTTTTCCACTGGAGGTTTCTAAAGCTTTTGGCCCTCATCATGTTTCCAGACGCTGCTGTGCGCCAGTTTGGCATCATCATCACCACCATCATCATCATCACCACCATCATCATCATGCGCAACTGGTTAAGTCGAGTATAGGGAACTCAGTTTTTATGTTTGAACTTTTTTATTTATTTGTTGACGTATTTACTTAGTTATTGTCTGTTTTACTCCAAGTTACAAACAAATACAAAAAGCTAGTTGGCAGAAAGCTCACAGGCCTCACAGGACGGTATAGCCATTCCCCTCACTACATGCGCACAGACACACTCACACACAAACACACACGTACATACACACACTCACACACTGCAACTACAAATAGTGAACTGGGTACATTTAGAAATGCCAATATCTATATACATCCCTTCTGGAACACGAATCCAATAATTAGTCTACAATAATAATAATAACAATAATATGCAGTTACACTTTTTTGAATAATAGAGTTATACACAACATTATGGGTGGATACGGAGACGTATAGGTAGGCCTGATTTGATTTTACACACACACACACACACACACACACACACGCACACACACACCTTTCTCTTCTTCCTCATGTAAAATGGTAGCGGATTTGAATGAAAAGTAACTGACAGACAGGGAGGGGGGGGGGGGGGGGGGGGGGGTCATGGTCAATACACGTATAATTTGCAGTAAATAACTTCAACTCACATGCGAACTTTTTTTTTTCTCAAAAGCACTTTGTCAATTACAAAACATCGCACTTTGACACACACACAACGATACTGAGACCGTGAACAACAGGTTGCCATAGGTAGCGAGGTTGTAAGGTAGGACTCTATAGGTAGAAATGTTAGGTAGCATATTCATCCTCCACTTCTCTCCTCACACAGCTATTTTAAAAACGACGAGAACATACAGGAACAACAAGATCTTTTTTTTAAACAAGAGCAAGTACCACAGTCATTTTTTTACATTGCCCTAAAACACCAAAGACCAACAAGTCGAACAAATAAAAAGTGCTGCGCTGTTGAACAGAACTCGGTAGATGATGTGAAGTGTTTTGAAATCTAGATCAGGAATCTGTGAGAGACATAATTCTTCATCTGGTCTTCTTTTATTCCACTCTCTACTGACTTCTGTTGTTTTCTTTGTTTTTCTTCATTTTCATTTCCCCTCCCGGGAAGTCTGTGCACGTCTTTCAAAGAGATGGATTTATCTTTTATTTATGTATTTTTTCTTAATGATTATTATTATTAGTTTGAAGGGTTAATCATCTTTACTGTTGGAAGGCGCTGCCGGCGCTGCCCAGGCTCATGTTTTTGAGTTTGTTGTCCTTCTTCCACTTCATCCTCCGGTTCTGGAACCAGATCTTGATCTGCCGCTCAGTCAGACAGAGCGCGTGCGCAATCTCGATCCGCCGCCGCCGCGTGAGGTACCGGTTGAAGTGGAACTCCTTCTCCAGCTCGAGCGTCTGGTAGCGGGTGTACGCCGTCCGCGCCCGTTTCCCGTCGGGGCCCGTCATATCTGAATGGGGTTTGGAGCGGACACAAGTCAGAACGTGACATGAACGGGTGAATAGGTTGGAAACGAGCACAAACACTTGAACGCACCACCAACGAAAATACAACTGGAACATTAGATTGTAGCCGGAGCCCCTCTGTATGCTACACACACACAGGCTACAACAGAGGGCACATTTCACCCATAGTTAAATCTGAATCAGCAGCAGTCTTTCATTGTCACACTACTGTTTTCTTTTTGAAGTTACCCCTCCGCATTCCCACTTTCCCCCTCTGTCTCTCTCCCTTCAGGCTTTTATTGCCCCGTCCTCTGCCTCACCTCCCTAATAAAGTTCCCACACGTAAAAACCGCTTCACTTGTCAAAGGCGCAACAGCTTCCAAAGCCTTCCTGGCCTCTCTTTCTTTTTCTCTCCCCCCTCCACCACCACCGCCACCACCACCACCCGGCTCTGCCTGTGCTCCTCAGCCATGTTGGGCTTTTGCTGCCCGGCTCGCTTCTCCCTCCCCTGACAGATTTATGACGCTTTTGTGGAATTTTCTTAAAATAAAAAAGAGGGAGAAAAGGCAGAGGAGGCAACCATGGCGTCACTGGCTGCTCCGAGAGGGAAATGTAGAACGAATTGCCCCCTGATGCCCTGAGAAAACACGCTGATACCAAACTTCAGATGGTTAACCAGAGGGTGGCCAGCTGTCCTCTGTACTTACTGTCTCATTTTACAAATTCAATTCACAATAAATTCAAATAAATCACCAGATAACCCTTGTAATTCTATATAAACACAAGGCGCTAAATAAAATATATTTAGAGATTTCCTGCAGGAGAGGCTGACCTCCGCTCCCTGGACTTTTAACAGTCATGGAAATATGAAATCGAGGCAAAAAAAAAAGCTGTGGGGTGTAGACAAAACGAAGAACCGTGACTAATTGTGTGTCTATCAGCTCTTCACAGGCAGACACTTTACTCAAATCATATCAAAGCAGAAACAGCCGAAGTCTGCAGAATCTTTAGAGGGTGCACAAAGAGGCTCAGAGCACCATGGCTCCCCGTGTAGCTTCCACCACAACTGAACTGTCACCGGCCCCATGTGTCCAAACATTTAGGCTACACTGCAATCTATTTCTCCAGCATTATGGCTAACATCTCCCTGGAACCTGACTGATACGGAGCTGACATGTTGTAAACAGGAGAGCAGCGTGTACCATGGCTAATGTGCAGCTTTCTCATCCAGGGGAATATCTGTGGCGTCTGAGCCTCGCTGCCCGTCGTGCTGCCAGCGGCTGATCCCGCCACGCCGCCCTCTGGATTCTGCTCTGCGTGCTGCGGGTGTCCGGTCCTGGAGGGCGGGTTGCCGCCGTGGCCAGCGTCCTGTTTGTGGTGTAACAACTCGTCAGTATCTGGCGACTCGTCTTCCAGCTCAGTGAATCGCTGCGTCGTGCCGCCGCCGCCGCCGCCGCCTCCGCCGCCGCCACCAGAGGAGTTGGAGGATAGGTTTGGAGAGCTGAGATTACCGCTTCCTGGTAGCTCCGAGCGAGGGGACGAGCTCCGGGCGCCCAGCTTGGTGTCTCCACTGCCGGGTGACAGGAGGGAGTCTGCCGCGGAGGCGAGGGAGCAGCTGGACGGCTGTCTGAAGCCCCTCTCCGGGGCCGTGGAGCCGAAGCCCCGGGAGTCCCCGACGATTGAGCCGCCCCCGAAGTGCCCTCCGGTGTTGGCGGCGCCGCTGCTCCCCCCTCCCCGGTTGGTGACGGTCAGGTCCATGCCATTGTAGCTGTAGCCATAAGAGCCCGTAGCATGGTGCATTGTGGCGGAGGACGAGTCCCTGTACGTCCCGCCGTTCATTGCGCCGCTGCTGGCTCCATAATTTAGCAGCTGATAGTCGGGGCCATTTGGATAGCGCCCCGAGAACGAGTTTACAAAGTAAGAGCTCATTTAGGTTGTTTTAGAGAGTTGCAGTCTTACAGTTAAGTACTAAGGGGCGCTTGATTTGTTAGATTTCTCTTGGTCGTTATAACGCGGGTACTTTCAACGATTTATGATGTATTAGTGAATTATGGCGTTGCACTGTACTTCGTTTTTAGCTATGTATGCGCCGTCCAAATATGGGGGTGGGGTGGTGTGTGTGCCTTTGTGTGTGTGTGTTGGAGGGGTGTGTGTGTGTGTGTGATGGGGGAGGTGAGGGGTGAGGTGAGGGAGGAGAGAGAGAAACAGAGAGAAAGAGGAGGTGCGGTCACGTGCTTTTGTTGACCAGTCGTAAATTCTCGCCGATGACTTTGGAGAGGTAATTCATGCTCTGAGGTTTCTAATGATGAAGGGAGGGGCGGGGAAGCGCGCTCTCTCTCTCGCTCTCTCTCACCCCCTCTCTCGCTCAACTTTTACTCTGCTGCCGGAGGTGCCGGGTGAGCTCAGAGCGCCACCTACTGCAAACATAATTTATTGCATAGGTGAAAAAAGACAAAGAGAAAGTAGCCTCCAGAAAGTCAGAGAAGTGCTGTATGAAGATACCCCCCTTTCTCTCACACACAGTCTCTGACCTCTGTTCTGGCTGGAAGTTAGGAAACATAAACAATTAATAATCCCCTCATAATGACAACCAAAGCGGTTCTGCCCTCCTCAATATAACAACAACAACAACAATAATAATCATCATCATCATCAATGAAGCATTAATGCAACCCGTTACAGTGTCATACAGTAGCACCATATTGGAACAGCAGTAAAAAAAAAAAAAAAAAAAAAAAAAAAGATGCAGTGATGCATTCAGTGAATCTTCTCGAAAGCACTTATTTCTATACCAAATTTCCATATCTACTTCCAATAAATGCAGTGACCTCCGTTTTAATCATTTGTCAGTGGACTAGATATCTGAGCCTGTTATAAAAATCACATTTTGTGTGTCTTTAATTAACCAGGCAGAGCCATGTTCACAACAAACTGTTACAGCCTCCAAAATCCTAACCAGTTTTATATTATTATAATTATTTGACCAGTGTTCTTTCTTTCTTTCTTTCTTTCTTTCTTTCTTTCTTTCTGTTCTGTCCCCCCCCCCCCCAATCCCTGCCTCCCTCCCCTCCAGCTGCAGTGGAATGGTAAACCTGATCTGTGACGTCCGAACTGGATGGAAATCTCCTGATTTATGATTTGTTGATTCTCGAGTTGGGATGCATTTCAGCCAGGGTGCCTCTGTGTGTCTGAGTGTGCAGTGTTATTGTAGTAGGCCCTCAATGTGCACTCTGGTGTGCATATTTCACTGTGACTCTGACACACGCACACACACACACACACACACACACACACACTCACACAACACTGCACGCACACAGGCCCAGAACATGGACCAGATGAAGAATTCCAGATTTTTGTGTGTGAAATGATACAAATGAATACACTCTGTGGGGGAGAGAGTGCATGTGTCAATGTGGTGCTGCATGTGTGTGTAGTTGCAGGCCACATTTCAGACACTCAGCTGCTCACACATGGAGCATCAGCAAGAAAACCAGCAGCTGGAATGGAAATCATCTTGAATATTCCAAAATACCCAGGAAGATAAAACAGTGGTGCAAAAGACGCTGCAACAGAGGAGGAAAAAATCCACTGAACAAAATCCAGATTTATTATTTTACCCATAAGAGTTTTAATATCAACACTAAATCAGCTAAACTGCTGTTTCTGATGGGCAACTGAAAGGAGCTTTAAAACACAGAAGCCAAAGTGTGCCAGGAATGCAGGGACAGGCAGGAGGAGGCACTGACCCAGTTGGCACACACTTCTCAACACACTCCCCTCATTATATATAGATTTCCACCGTCCCACTGAATATTTGTGCCATGAAACAACTCACTGACCATTTTCATCCAAACAAATTCCACAGCTTCAGATAAGAGAGGTCAGTGAAAGAAGTTGCATATCACTCCTGTATGGCATCCTATTTCTGTACCACTTTGTCCTGGCTGTCATTATAAGGTTCTGTCTACCTGATGGCTCTGAGGACTATGAACAAGGTGCTCACTGTCTGTTCCTCTTGAGACACAGCAGACTTTTTCTTTTCTTTCTTTCTTTCTTTTCTTTCTTTCTTTTCTTTTTTCTTTTCTTCTTTTTTTTTTTTTACAAATGAGAGAAACATTTGCTTTTTAAAATCTTGATTTCACTGCTGTCAAAATGCTGTTTTATGGTCTGATGTAAGGTTTTTAAACTTAACTCAGAAAGTCGTAGAATAAAACAAAGCAGCTTGAAAACTTGAAATAACTGTAGTAACTTCTGAGATGGACTTGATGGTATGAATATAAATCATAGACTAACTAAATAACCATAACATTCTTTGCCCTAAAATATGAAAAGCACTCTTTCAGACTGTGAGCAGTTGGTGTGTGTTGGTCAGTAAAATGAGCCCAGTGAGTCTCAGTGAAACCATTTCCATTGTGCCTAACATAGAACATCTGCCAGCATATAGTTCACCTTACAGCGTTGGTTTTTGCAGTGGGAAAGGATCTGGTGGCACGGCCACTCTCTATCTAACTAAATTTAAATGATGTCTTTCGGAGTACAAGTTTATTTCTGTTGTTGAACTGAGTCTTAATGTAAAACAAACCAAACAGAGCTCATTGCACTGAAATAAACACATCCAGTCTAAACCCACTGACTCTCTCATATTTTTTTTTATTTTTTATTTTATCACTGTAGTTTTACTTATTTACTGACAACCCCATGCCATCCGTTGCCTTGGCATCGATCCTCCATCAGTGCAACTAGTGGAACAGCATCAGATGAGCTCAGTGTACAGCAGATGTAGGTTCCTCCACATGCTGTTCTGGAGGGTCTAATGCATGCATTTTAGTGTTCTGTTAATAAACTCGTGCAAACTTTTTTTTAAAAATAATATAATTGCGCCTTTGTCTCCTACGTGGTCTGGGCTACGTTTAAAACACACACATGTTGCGCATCGTCTCACTGAGTAATTTAACATTAGATTAAAAAATAATATGCAAATAAAATTCCTATGACACCCAACTATGAATATAGGAATTACATCGTGGCTGTCATAGCTACAGGTAATGACGCATGTTCTGTGTATAGTGGATGCTGAATCTGTCATTGCGTGTATGTGTCACCACTGCGGTTAGTTTGCAGGACACAGGATAATATCGGAAAAACTAGGTTTTGTGGTCACACAGAAACACAAGCCCTCTGCTGCCGAGATGTGGAGCTCGCGCGCCGGTCACTCAGGGGACAAGCAAGAGTTCAAAGGGTCACGAGGACATTGTCCACTTTGTCTGGGTGAAGTGTGTGTGTATATGTGTGTGACGTGTCTGGCCGGCCGACTTGAGGACAGATCAACTTTCTCTCCCTCAGCTCTGGTCATCAATTAGTTCAGCCGACCATCAGCAACAGCTCGCGCCCCTTGTCACGGACCCGCCGCTTGTTGCTCACATGGCCCCGCGCGGCCTCGGCCTCGGCCTCGCGCGCCATAAATATGTGCATGCCTGTTTCACACTTACAAGTAAAAGGCTAAAAGGTTTATGCTTTTGTTAGCGCGGACAGGTCTACGTCACTAAATCGTAAAATGACTTGTTTTTTCTACTTTTGAATGAAACGTCACAGTCAGAAAACATGAAAACAAACCTCGTCATCACTTCTTTACATTTTATTGAACATTTCTCATAGGTAGTTTACATGACTTGACAAAAACACTAACATAAAGAAACAATGTAAAAATCCATAAAATATACACTTTCCTGAACATTTTTAGGTAGTTTGGCGAATAACATCAGTAGGTTAACCCCCCTCCCCCCCCCCCCCCTCTATCTAGCCGGAAAGGTTAAGTTACCCCGCGCCCCCACCCGCATTTTACATTATTTTCACCGTACAAGGTGATTTCTCCTTGTTTATTTCTATACACTTTAAATATAACACCGTCTGACACCGGCTACATACAGCTCTCAGGCAGCGCCCCCTCCTCGCTCCATGTTATATGAGCTCGTTTACACGTGTAATTGAAGGTATAATACACACAACACGTTTATAAAATAGGATAAAAACTGTTGGGAGGGAGGGAAGGATGGTGTGTGTGTGTGTGTGTGTGTGGGAGGGGGATTTGGGGGCAAGAGCTCGACGTCGAGTCCTAAAGCTTCAAAGCAAGTGCCTGACAGAAGAGGAAGTACATTTTGTACAATGAGGAGTTCGGTGGCTTTTCTTGGAATGCTACAACACATTGTGTCACCGTTATGCTGCGGGTTACTTGTGTACTGTATTTCCAAACACAATACCATACCCTGAACCACCATCTCCCCCGTTTAGGTTTCTTTTTTAACGTTAGGCTTCTATTTCCCATTTTTTTGTTTTTCTTTTGGCCCGATTCTTCGTTTCATCTGTCCACAGCCACGCGCCTCGGAGCAGACAGAGGTGGATTGCGCCTGTAGAAGCGCGTGGATACCATTTCAGGTGGTGGCAGCCGCTCAAAAAGGGGGGGGGGGGGGGGTTATTCTGCCTCTTTCCTCCTCAAGTTAAAAAAAAAAAAAAAAAAAAAAAAAAAAAGAACATCTTTGCTACTTTCCCCGGAGTTTCCCCACCGGACAGACGTCTGTACGGACTTTGAAACGGGGACAAGGAGGGATTAACCTGCAACTCTCTTCATCCATCCATCCTCCTCCTCCTCCTTTTCTATGTTTCTTACATCAGTTTATTTCTTTTCCCATCCTCTTTCAGTTCGTCCGTTTCTCCTCTTCCTCTACTCCGTTCACTGTAGATGAAGAGGAGGAGGACGAGGAGGAGGAAGAAGAGTTGATCAGCTTGTTCTCCTTCTTCCACTTCATCCTCCGGTTCTGGAACCAGATCTTGATCTGCCGCTCAGTCAGACAGAGCGCGTGCGCGATCTCGATCCGCCGCCGCCGCGTGAGGTACCGGTTGAAGTGGAACTCCTTCTCCAGCTCGAGCGTCTGATAGCGCGTGTACGTCTGCCGCCCGCGTCTCCCGGGGCTGCCGAAGGTTCCTGAGGGAGGAGGACAGAGACACAGAGGAGATCACATTTTAACCAAAGCCTCCAAACACTCAGAGGAGACAGTCAGCTGCAGGGTGGCTCATTGTTCTGTACTCTTCTATTCCTTTAAACTTTGTTGAATTTAGTGATTTTGTGTAGACTTCGTTAACAGCCCATAATTTGTATGATTCACCTGCTCCAGATAATTAGCTACTCCTGTTAGACCAGGTTTTGTTGAGTCTAATATTGATATATTTTTCATATAAAGATGTATATTCAGAGAATACAAAAACGGATCGCTTCAGTTACACACACACACACAACAAATAACAACAACAATAATGCTAAAAGGTCTAATAATAATAATAATAATAGTAGTAGAATAAATGAAAGTAGGCAGAATGAGGATAATATTTCAGGGAGGAGCAGCCTCCAGGGCTTCAGGCTCCTCTCCTCCTCACTAACGGTGTTTGGCTCCAGTAGTAAACAAATCGCCACGTTTTCAGTTTAGCAGCTTGAGTTTCAGTATCGATCTGAGTGGTTGAGTATGTATGGAGAGCTCAGGGCACATGTCTAAATCTAAACATCCATAAATAAAAACCCAGCTAAACCGGATTATGGAGGCGCACTCGGGATTTCTTCGCCACTCTGTTCTCTCTCTCTCCAGCTGCCATGTACGTCTTCAGCTGTCACTTAGAAGCCAGCGTTGCGTTTTTTATTCCTCATATCTTTCTTTGTAAAAGGACCTGTTTCCAGCTCATCTGTCATAACCCGGCGTGTCCTGCGGGGCTGCGTGGAGCAGCGGCTGTGACTCCCTTCACTCTCTACAGGCCGCCTCCTCCGCTCCACAGACACACTCGGGTTTGCAAAGCAGTAGCTCCGTGATTTGATGCTTAATTCCTCACACAGCACAGAGCATAAAACAAGGCCTCCTTATAACGGGACTCAAACAGGCCTAAATCAAATCATTTCCCCTGTATGCGTCTTACTTTCACTCCCAGCCCGGCAGCTTCCGCAGGCCTGATTGTAAGTCTAATATCTAATCTGGCTGCTTATGAATAACAGTGTCTGCGGGCCAGGGTTAACAGCACAGGCTCCACAGGAGATAACAGGAGAAAGTTGAGATAATAAAAAAAAAAAATAGCAGCTTGTCAACCACGAGAGTTTATCAGCAGTTTGTAAAGAGGACACGTTTTCTTCTTCACTGACAGGTGGACCGGGTTTTACATTTGAAGTGGATGTTTTTGTTCATGTGCAGAGGAGGACCGGGAACCCGGAAGAGAACAGCCGTGTAAATATTAAAGAAAGACAACGAGCGATTAAAACAGACAGAGGAGCTGAGTAGAAGAGGCTGCACGAGTTCAGTTTCTTCCTGCTTATCTGTCCCTGTATCTGCTCCTGTTTTCACCCACAGCACCCTCTGACAGCCTCCCTCTCTCTGACTCTCCTCTGCTCGGTAGCTGCGTCGGTCAGCAGGTCACGTACAGTAACAGGAGCTACAACCCAAACAAACCCGTTTTATGACGGATAATAAAATACCGAGCACATGACTGACTGACAGGCCAACAAAAGGGGATCATAAAGCAGCTACTGAGAGAGGAGGAGGAGGAAGCGGAGAAGGGGAAGACAGCAGTGGGGCTAGGAGCGGAAACAAACGTCAGTTTTATGACGGGGATCATAAAATATGCAAGAAAGAGGAGAAGAGGAGGAAGGAGAGGACACTCACCGTTGCACGCGTTCATCCGCTGCATCCACGGATAAATGGGGGCTGACGCCGCTTGCTTGTCGTCCATCGTTTCACCGAACAGCCCCTTCCCACTCAGACCCGCGCACTCCGCTTTACGGTGCATGCCGTCCTGGCTGAGCGCGAGCTGGTGTTCCTCCAGGCTGCACGGGTGCTCCTTGTCCCGGTAGAAACTCGTGGCCGCGGCAGCAGCCGCCGCTGCCGCCGCTGCCGCTGTGGCATAGTCGCAGGCTCCGGTCGCGCTCCCCACCCCGACCCCCGACGCTGCTGCCGCTGCCCGGTGCCCACCGTACGCTCCGTTGGCTGCCTGCTGGTAGTAGGTGGATGCCGGGTACGGTTTATCCTGGTGCACTCCGCCGCCGCTCGCACCGTAAGCGACGGCCGCGGCAGCGGTAACGGTCGCTGCCCCCGGGTAGTGTCTGAGCGAGTGGTCGGCGGCGTATCCCGACGAGTAGAGCGGGATCTGACCCAGGAATGACTCCGCCGCCTGGCCGCCTCCACCCGTTCCCGGTAGCGTCACCGGGAAAGAGGAGTTGACAAAGTAGGAACTCATCGGGAGAAAGTAGGAGACGAGAAAAGGGGGAGAAGAGAAGAGAGGAGAAGAAGAGAGGGGAGGACAGGAGGGCACGAAACAAACACAACAACAACGTTCACGCGATGAAGAAGGAGGAGTAGAAGGAGGCTAACGGCTAACAGCTAACGGTTCTCCCTCCCGTCCTCCTACCTCTGCCTTCCCCTGCCTGCACTTTATGATTTGTTGTGTTTTATAGCCGACAGTCCGACGGGCTGCTGCTATCACTTAGTTTATCACAGATTGGGAGGAGGGGGTGAGGAGGCTGAGGGTGAGACGGGGGTATCTGGGTGGCTGAGTGCCAGTGCGGGACAGAGAGAGAGAGGAGGGGGGAGAACAAGGGAGAGTGTGTGTGTGTGTGTGTGTGTGTGTGTTTGTGTGCGGAGACGACGGGATGGGGTGACGAGGATATTGGGGGGAGGGAGGGGGGAGACCAGCTGACCTCAGACTGACCAATGGGGAGCTTCTGTGTCTGGCATTCGTTCGCCCCTTTTCCTTTCGTTGGCGAGAGGAAGAGGTGGTGGTGGGTGTGGGGGGGCGCCCCCCCCCCCTCTCTCCTTTCCTATTTCCCTTCTTCAATCTCCCGCTCCTCTCCTCTCTTTCTGATTCTCATTCAATCTCTCTTTCTAATCTTCCTCCGGTTCCCGGTGAGATTGCGCAATCACATCGGAATCCTCCGCGCGTTAAATTGATTCTTTCTCTCCCTGTGTGTCTTCCTCCTTCTGTTGTTGGATCCATAAAAAAATCAACTCAGCTCACACACACACACACACACACACACACACACACACACACACCAACGCACGCGCGCCCTCCCTGAGAGAGTACAGGAGAGGGAGGGAGGGAGGGAGAGAGGGGAGGAGTGGGGGCGGTTTGCTTCTGCACCACGAGAGGCAACCGAATAATAAAACACAGCCTATTCCCGGTGCTTTGCAGATAATACCGAGCGCGTTAAAATGAATTTGGCGATCGTAAATCACGGCCGGTAACGCGCACGCGGGTCATGTGTGGTCCCGCGCGCCTGTGTATGTGTGCGGAGGGTTTGCAGTTGGCCAACAACATAACACGGGCTGCACGCGTCTGTAATTGAGGCGTTTGTACATTTTGTAATTGGTGGCCTATATTTGGGTTGGTGGGCAGATTTATGCTCCGTGCCTCCGGTGGGGTGGGGTGGGGCGGGGGTAGGTGTCCTGTTCCGACCACAGACGTTTTCATCGCGGTTAATTTCTCCACCGGATGAGTAAATAATAATCTGGCAGGGTTCTCCCTGCATAATCTGATATATGAACGTGTTAGTGATTGGAAATAAGCCGTATCGCTGTCCTGTGTGAATGGCAGCTGAGGCAGACCCGTGCGGGCTGTGCTGTCTGTGAGGTGACCCAGGCGAAGCCGCGGTGCGTGAGTCGGGTGGGTTTGATCAGTGTGTGCAGTGAATGATTGTTTTCTTCTCTCGAGACACTGATTAGGCTGAAATGTAATGAGAAAAAGAAAAGAAACAGTCCTCTACTTTTCCACTTCTTTTTGGCCGTTTTCTTGACACTGATTGCAGCCTCCGCCTCCAACTCTCCATCACTCCACTGGAAGTGCAGTTAGCACTGAGCTGAAATGATACAACAGCCCCGAGGAAGAGGAAGGAGTCACTTTTCATATTTTACAAGTTTTCACTCACGCGTCCAGCAATTAAAATGAGATTATTATGAGTCCATGAATAAATAATACCATCATAATAAATAAAAAATGACAAAGCCTGCTGAGATTCCCCGTTTTTAAACACCAACAAATAAGTACAATAAATAATAACTAATGTCTAACTAATAAAATACTGGTGATAATAAATTAGAAGTGAACTTATGTACAAAAGTGTCATAGGCAAGCCTCGGTGTGAACAAACAGCTGTTTGTGCTGTGCATCATCATTTTGATGTATTTAGTCTTTATTGTTCACTGAAACCCTTGCTGTATATTTTTTATTCATAACCTGAGCGGCTGAGAGTTTTCCTGAATATTTTACATGATGATATTAACTGTAATAACTTCATAACAAAGCACGTGCAGCTACAGGTCATGTTCAGATGATCATGTCTCACACTGGCTTTTATTATTATGGCGTATTTGTAGTTACTGTTTAATAGTGTTCTTAATAAATTATAGAAAGAACTAAATAACAACACACACACACACACACACACACACACACACACACACTTACTTTTATATTTCTCTAGGCTGCATAATTCCATAATCTACTTTAGACCTACAATATTAATCATCTAAAACAGTAATAAAGTAACACCAGCACTGATTCTGAATTTTCTTTCACTTGTTCTCAGGAGAGAAAGGATGAGAGAGAGGGAGGACAGAAGGGAAAGAAAGGAGCAGCTAACTCTCGGCCTGCTTTTCATTCGCACTTACAAACGGCGTATGTGTCGCCGAGGTCGTAAAATAATCGCAGCCATAAATAAGTCTCCCTCTTTGTGCCTTTCTCTGTTTCCCCTACAGGCTCGGACTTGTCTCCGTGGCCGAGCTGCAGACAGTCCGGCTGACTAATAGAGACAAAGACTCTATTTTTACTTTTACTTCACTCTCCATTCCGCCATGTCTTCTCTCGTTTTTAAAAGTAGTAACAGGGAGACAGATAATAAGTTTAATTCCTTTCTGTGCAGGATCACACAGACAGATGGGGAGTCCCCCCCCCCCACTCTCTCTCTCTCTTTCTCTCTCTCTCTCTCCCTCTCCCTCTCCGGCAGGACGCTCCGCTTCCTCTCCGCTTTGTGGGAACGGGAAGCAGCAGCTTTGTGTTGGAGCTGACTGTGGTTTAATCATTAATGAGAACTAACAGCAGGGACAGGACAGGCATGGCCTACAGCCTGGGACACACACACAGGACGGTAATACTATTATTATATACGGCTACAGCCCATATGCATTAGCACAGTCTTAACGTAATTGTGGCTTTGGCATCATATGAGTGGAAGCCGCTCAGCAGCCTGCAGGGTAAAAATGACTTTCTGACAGAGGAGTGTCATATTCTGATTTATCCAGTTAGAAGCAACACGACTGTGTGGACACAGTAAAACTGGAGCTAGGTTTAAGTAATTCTACACTGGACTGATGTAATGTTTCAAATGTGTTTAACACGTGTTGAATTGAATGGTATAGCTTGGAATTGATGGCAGCTGAGATTTGAGTGTGTCTAACAAATGCTGCATCATGGAGCTCTGTCACTGTACAGAGGAAGCCTTGGTTAACTCTGCTGTTAGAGATAATGCTAATGCACCCTCCTTCCTGCATGTAATAGTGTTTATGAAAAGTGCAGGTGTATGCTGACATTTAAGTGTCATCACATTATATTCTATTCAAAAATAAGCCTACACACCCTACACTTCAAATGTGCTTATAATATAAAATACATATGGCATAAAATATGCCTAGCCAAATATAAAATTATGACAAGTTTTAAAATAATAGGCTATAAGCTAAGTGCAGGCTATAGGATTAAAGCTAAAGCTACATATGTTAGCAACCAGCTAATAATAAACATGAGGTATAAGGCTAACTTCTTCACTGAGCTGAACCTGAAGGCAACGATGTGACTTCAGGTTCGCTAGGGGCGCGTGCAGCCATGTGTGAGCGGCCTGTTGTTTTTGTCGTTGCAGGTGTGTTGCACTTCGGGAGAAAATCGGAGCAACCGGAGGGTCAGACATCCACCGACCGCCGGAGAAGAGGAAGGGTCGGGGGAGGAAACTGAAACGGAGGAGCGCGTCCGGCTGGAAGAAGCAGTTTATGTTTGTTAAAGTGCAGGAAAGACGCGAAGGACACGTCTCCTCTCTGTGTACACTGTCCTCCTGTATGTTCACATATCTTACTGCCCTATAACCAGACTTGAACCATACTGCCTGCCGTAGGCGAACACTTAAGGAAAGAGGATATGTTGCTGTGCAGCTGCACGTGCGCATAAACGCTGAAACAATAATAATAACACATTTTACATTTATTCTTATAGTTCTCACAAATGTAATTAATTTAAGTAAAATACAATAGTGATTTTTTTGTTTATAGAACTATAATACTGAAACCTTGCTTTACTTAACTTTTCTGAGCAAATTATGACAGTTACAATACTTCCAGACTATCAGTGACCAATACCTTTATTACTTATATATTTACAAAATCAATGTACAACACAAGAGAGTTCAAGAGTTCATGTAGACGAAAGAACAGACGTTTTCGGAGCGTCTCCCATCACAGGCTCCACCAGCTGGGAAATGAGATAAAATAATAACCCGCCTTATGTGAAAAAAATGTATATACACTTTTCATTTGGAAGAGCGATACCTGCACGTGGAAGGTTGTTCATACCAGCGTTTTCATTTGATTCCCAGTCGCAGTAAATCAGAGGAGCGGAGCGGCGCTGGAAGCAGCGGAGCGCGGCTGAAGGAACTCCAGGAATCTGAGAAACTCTCCAGATCTTCACTATCCACAATTAAAGCTCAAGAAGTCAGGCTGCTGCTTTATGGCTTTATGACTCTTTTTCACCTCGTGAGTGTGTGTGTGTGTGTGTGTATGTGTCACTGTCCACGTGCATGCATGTGTGTGTGTGTGTGTGTGTGTGTGTGTGTGACCTCGGAACTTTTATGGCTTTATGACCGTTTATGACTCCCTGTAAAGTCCGAGGAATGGTGACGAACTGAAAAACAGGCCTTCAGCAAACAGCAGATAAACAAATATGCTGCGGTGCGCACAGGGGACACGCGCATGTACACACACACACACACAGGCGAGCAATGTACAGTTCATCTGCGGTTCATATCAGCCCCGACAATGTTCAAACCGCCTGCATCTCACTCAGTATTATTAACAAGCATTGTGAAATAATTAACTGTCCATGAAATTAAAGCTTCGCTATTTATTTTACACACTTTTCTGTTTAGTCACAACTTGATCTGAAGCGATGAGGAGAAAATTAAACCAGAAAATGTTAAATATTCCTTCATCGACAGAGCATGTCAGAAAAATAAAACTTGATTTCCTTTCTACATTAAACATTAAATATAAACTCGCATTTTGATGAATTAAAACAGGAACTGAACTCCACAGTAACTTCACGAAAAATAAACTCAGAATCATCAGAGGGAATCTTTTTTAAATGATCCAGGTGGTTTCTGTTCCAGAGTTACGTCACTTTAAACAAAGCTGTGGAAACACACTGTGGCCTGTGGACCATCAGCGCGTGTGAGGGTGTAAAAGAGAAGAAGAGAAGTGAGAGTTCACATTTGTGTCTGGTGGTTCGCGTACAGACACGCAAGCTCGGTGTGGTGGCCTCACGGAAACCTCTGTGTATGTGTGTGTGTGTGTGTGTGTGTGTGTTGACCGACCTCGCTTGCTCGAGTTAATGACCAACCGAGAGAAACTGCCTGACCAGTGCTTTTTGTGTTTTAATGTATTAATCGTTTCCAGGCAGCGCGAGCCGGGATGACTCTGTCCTTCACGGCACCGTGAGCTCGTGCCCCGTGGGTCAGTTCACCGGACTGTTACCGGTGGGCGCGAGCCCTCGGCCTCAGAAGCAGCCTCGGGACGAGTTAAATATTAAACGGGCGGATGAATGCAGCATCACGGGGAGGGCGGCTTGTTTTTCTGTAAGTTTCTGCCACAGAAGAGGAAGGGTCGGACACGCGCACATGCGGGAGCACAAAACCACCTACGTAAGTGAACTTTAAAAAAAAATAACAAAAATATTAATACACACAACCGATTTCTTCAATACAATTTTTCAATGAAGACGCCTGATATTATTATTATTAATATTATTGTTGTTGTTGTTGTTATAATCGCCTTATCATCATCACTATTATTATTATTACATGCTTTATTATTGGTATATGTTGTTATATTAATTAGCCTATTACTGTTGTTATTACTGTGTTATTACAATATAAAATCGTTGTATATACTCATGTATCACACACAAATACATAAGCCTATATTTTTTGTACACACACACACACACACACAATATATAATGCATGTAGTAGGCCCATGTTAAATATGGAAATCCTTTCTATCATGTTTAATCATAATCTTACTGCAGAGAAAATTCAATCGAGGTGTTGTGATGTGGAGGGGTGGGGTGGAGGGGGTTGTATTGATTTGTCCATCTGATCTTAATGCTCTGAAGATGATTCTGAATGCCGGATTAAAGTCCGTTGATGCTAGGCTCGTAAATTAAACACAACACTGTGGATTACTGCCCCCCCCCCTCCACATGGCTCTGTCAGACGATCACACGCTCAATGAAGACACCCACACCTGGGTGCATGTAGCCTACTTTGTGTGTGTGTGTGTGGTGTATATCCTAAAGTCAGAGAGCAAGGACACACACACAGAGCACCTATACACATAAGCACATACGCGCAGGCGCACACCGGAGCCTCTGGTTGTCTCTGTTTATCGAAACAACGACCCCGGACTAAATTTTACACCCGCAGCTCCTGTTTCCTTGGGCACAGCGCGCGCTCACACACAATCCACTTTGTGTGTTCCTGTGCGCGCATGGCTTTGTCCATGCATCATCCCCCACAGTGTAACAGCAGCCAGGCCTAACCTTGGACAGAGAGGGAGAGGGAGAGCAGACCGCTCTCTTTCTCTCCATGCCACAAATCTGTCTCTCTCTCCGTTTACATCAAAGACAGAGAGAAGGAAGCCGACAAGCCGCGAGACAAAGCCAAAATGTTCTCCCCTCACACATAAACACTCCCGCTTCTCGTCAGCGCTGCTCTGCTTTCATTCCACACAAGACAAGAAATTAAAGTTGCAGGCACATCATCAGTTTGTCAGCAGCTAATACAATACAGTCCATAGGCACGTCCACACACACTCACGCGGGGTGCTCTCCGTGCTGCCAACAGGGCATCACACCTCTCAACTGCGACACAGACACATTTAACAGGAAACATAGCGTGCGTTCATAAGAGTCCTTGACGAGTGGACATTCCCACGAGGAAGAAATGTGTGTGTTTGTTTGTGTGTATGTGGGGACGTTTGTCACTGTCGTCGACACGACGCTAGATGGCACCAGAGTATGGCGACTTGGAGGAGCGCACCGGGGCTGCGGAGAGGCTCAACGTGAAGCTCGCCGCCGAGCAGCAGCTCGCTCCTGGCGGTCTGTTGGTGTGTCGGCCGCTGCTGGAGCCACTCAGTCCGGAGAGCAGGAGCAGACACCACCGGCTAAAGACCAGCACCAGAGAGTAGCAGCACCTCACACGTCACACTGTATATGTGTATATATGTTACCCTACAAGTTTTTTTAGTTATTGAAATATACATATATATATATATATATATATATATATATATATGTTTGTGTGTGTGTGTGTGTGTGTGTGTGTGTGTGTGTACACATCACGTACAATCACGTGTGTGTGATTGTACTAATGGATTAAAAAATTATTTAAAAAAATAAAAATAAAAAAACAAGTATGGACATATATGTTGATGTGTGTTATGTAACATGGTACCCATCCTGATGCCTGATGATATAAATGAGTTTCTACCTCTGACCTGAGCTCCATGTCAGTTACTTCACTGCAGATTATTTCAGAGCCTGAAATAAGACACAATCACTGCTTTTGTCAGGGGGGTCAAAAAGAAGTATAATAATAGTCAAGAATAATGTTAGTCATTGTTATAAAGTATAATTATATGTATTATATGATGTTTTCCCAAACACCTCAGGCTGTAAACAGAAACGCCAATAGCTGGTGAATGGAGAGTTAAGAGTCAGAGTGAGTGGAGCTTCTCTCAGCTTTCGATATTTCCATCTGTTTATTCCTATGTGAGACTGAGACTTGACTCCTGAGTAGATCTTCTGAAACAAGATTCATACATTTATATTTTTTATATTTAATAAGGTCAATATTAAACAGCTAAATCTGAGCCGAGCCGGCGTCACAGTGCGTTTCTTTGTTCTGACTCTTTAGGTTAAATAAAATAATAATAATAATAAAAAACATGTTGTGTTGTGTTTTAATGAAATATGAGCACGTTCAATGGAGACCTGAAGTAAGGAGCTGGTTTCTAAACATGAAGTTCATAAACTACAGTTAATACCGTCTCTAAGATGATTGCTAAGAGCCCGTAGCGTCTTTCAACGTGACAGCATTATGTGTGTAAAGCAGAGGCAGCTGCCAGCAGCAGATATTAAAGACGATCTTAAAACCGTGCGCGCTGACATAAACACAGTGGAACCACTGAGGTTTTTCAGAAACGTGAAATAAGGACGTTCTTGTGTGCAGCATGAATGGGCCACTAATTCTGAAGCAAACACACTACATCACGCTTATGAGAAACGTATAGTATAGTAGTAGTAAATACTCAGTGAATTCAGAGCTTAAACCAAATCACCCACTGCTACCAAGAACCCCTGTGTTTTCAACCCTATGAAAACCTTTATTTATTTATTTATTCTCATTTTACGTACTTATTCTTATTTAACAAGGAGAATAAAGAGGTACAGTAACCTATTATACATTTATTATTGATTCACTGGTTGAGACAGAAAGAGACTGATTTCACTGATACCTAATAGAGTCTGTGTTACTGAATTTTTTTGGTCAGAGATCTGCAGTCCGCCATGTTCCAGCAGAGAGAGGAAGCTGTCTGACCAGTCAGAGGTGAGACTGATATTCAGCAGAAAGTGTCGGCGCTTGTCCGCAGTCACTTACACGGTGAAGGAGCAGAGGGGGGAAAGGCTGAGTCGGATTTTTGTCTGTGTGCGCGCGTGTGTGTCCTGCATGTGTTTTATTTTGAAAAACTCAATAAAAAATCAAGATACTTATGATCTGCTTTTGTTTAGTGCGTGGACCAACCAGAGCTTCAAATGTGGTTTTTAAAAATTATTTCCTTGGAATGGTTTTAATTTACTTTACTTTTCTTTCTTTCTTTTTTTTTTTTTTTTTTTTTTTTTTGCTTCCACTGCACTTCATGCACGTGGAAACACTGAATGAGTCTGCGGGAAAACAACACACTGTGGAGCGTGTGGAAAATATTCTTAATTTTACTACAATGCCGCAAGATTACGCGTGTGAGTGTGTGTGTGTGTGTGTGTGTGTGTGTGTGGTTTCAGGCCTGGTTTCACCGAACTGTTTGTCATATCCATTTTTCCCCCCAAACCAATTTCTCTATCCTTCATCATAACTCTGGCCTAAACCCAAAGCAACAGCGGCTTAACATGCTGCAGAGGAAACGATGCCTTGCACAGGACAACGTGTTGGTGGATATGCTTTGTCTGTTAATGTCAGCATTTCAACAACAGACTGAACCACACCGGAGATTAGTCTGTGTCTGAATGCATTAATAACCCTAACCCATGCCTTTCTTTCACCTTTAAAACAACCGGCAGAACAAATCAAAAGTCTACACCTTCAATTTCTTGCGGATGTTTATTCAAAATTCTGGTATTAATAACATTTATTGATGTGAAAATAATAATGTTTCAATCTCATCCCTCTACCTTTACTCTACGGCATGCACACACCAATAATCAGTTCACATTCTCATGTCTCATAAACAGCCCAGCTTCCTCCATGTAGATGAAGCCTGACCCTGGCTGCACCATAACCAACAGAACCAAGAACAAAGGTGTTGCTACAGGGCTGGAAAATCTTATATAGCCATTAGTAGTGGACACACACACACACACGGATGGAGCAGTTCTCAGACTGGCTGTAGGACTCTAAAGAGTTGAGGTTAGAGTTGGTGGTATATGTAATGGGCTAATATCAGTCCTCAAAACTAGAGTTATGCATGTGTGCATGTGCACGTGCGCGAGTATTTGTGCTGAAACGACTCCCATCAGTAGGTGAGAGGTGTTTGATATTTGAGACAGCAACAAATTGGAGAGCATAGAGCAGACAGGCAGAGCTTCAGATGTGTTTGTGAGGGTCTGTGGGGGTTGTTGGTGGTGGGAGAAGGGTGAAGGTGTGTGTGTGTGTTTGTGTGTGTGTGTGTGTGTGTGTGTGTGTGTGTGTGGTGGGGGGGGGGGGGGGGGGGGTTGTAACCAGTTAGCTGTGGGGTAAAAAACAAACTCGGGCGCCGCAGGGAGGAAATGAGAAGGGAAACAAAGTCATAAAACTGGGCTGGACGGACCGAGACAGAAAAACATTCTTGTGTCTGAACTCACACACACGCACGCGCGCGCGCGCACACACAAACACACACACACGCGGTCTGTCAGTCAGCTGAAAGAACCTGGAAGCTCTTCCACTGTGATCTGGAAGTGGAGCATTGAAATAACAGACACTCAGGGCAACAATGGGAGAACCACACACACAAAAACACACATGCACACAGAGAGAGAAACGAGCAGCTGCTTCACCTGGAGCCTGGTGAAGACGCACAGTAAGAAACAACCTTATTGACCTACATGTATTAAAATGAGTGATATAAAATGTTGCCTGAACAAACCCTGCCCTCATATGAGAGCCAGCCTCATCCTCATGAACACATCGACCCCCTCCCTTCGTGCACCATGCACGGCTCGGGGCAAGAAGACGTGAGCTCTAATGTTCCGGATCTCAGACAGCCCAGTTTTAACCGATGGATGTCTCTGTGAGCTAATCCCAGCATTTAGCTCCAGAGAGCCAGCTCATCTGGACCATGCATCATGATCATGCAGCCTAATGCAGAAGGAAACACTTGAATATGAGATGGAAAGTAGCACCTCATTCACAGCGTTAATGCATCAACCAGAAGCTGCACAATCACGCACAACTCCATAATTTGCCTTGTTTTTGCTCCTGTTACCGTGCGCGTGCAGCAGCAGCAGCAACAGCAGCAGCGCGCAAGAGGAGGAACGTGCATGAGCGGATCTTACCGTTTGTTGATAATCCGTCACGAGCCCGGCACACACACACACACACCTGCAGTTTACTTCGGCGTCCCGCGTGCAGGCAGTCAGGCACCCCGGTATGGCACGAGACAGCCCTACCGTGTGCAGACCGGATGGATGGATGATAATTGGATGGAGGGGTGGCGGCGCGAGGAGGTGAGGATGAGGAGGAGGAGGAGGAGGAATTGGAGAGGGGGTGGGTGGGTTGTGTGAGGGGGTTACATTCCCCGTTGTCACCCAGTCGTCAAAATACCGTCGTCATCTTCATCATCACGTTACTGCCATCCTCGCAAGTGACAAATTCAATAAAATGTCAGATTGAAATTAAAAAAATAATAAGCCTTTTCTTCCGGGATGGATTTCCCGGGCTCGGTGCTCGGCTCGCCCACTCTTCGCCTCATCGCCGCGGAACCGTCCCCACCTTGGTCCCTCAGATTTAGCGTAAACGGCAGCACGAGACCAGACCGGAGCGCGGAGCCATAGCGAGGAGGAAGAGCAAGATGAGGAGGAGGAGGAGAAGGAGGAGGGGCGGGGGACAGGGGGCAGGGGGGTTGTTGTCAACGTTTCCCCGTGCCGGTTTCCATAGTCACAACTAGAATTCTCATTAACTAGTCCGCTTAATTATAGCTGGGCGTTAATTTCCTCGCAAGTCACCGGGTTCCGCGCGGAGGAGAGCGGAGAGGCGGCTGCTCGGGCCGGAGCCGAGTGCAGCAGCAATATAGCCGCTTGGGAAATCATAAAAAGTTCATGTTCACGTTAAGCGCGTCCACATGACCAGCCCGTCGGCCAATCCCCGCGCGCGGCCACTCATAAACTTGTATCACAAAGTTGTAAATTTTCATAAAACAACAAGGAATTTATTGCATTTCTTCATGGAGTGCAGTTAGAGGGGAGCTGCTCCTTCTCCTTCCCTCCGTCCCTCTCCCCGCCGCCATTTTCCTCCTCTTCCGCCTCTTAAAACAGCAAAGCAGCTTCCAAAACAGCGAGCAGACATGGAGGAGTGAGGCTGTCTGCTCTCTGCGGTTTAATGCCAGTGTTTGTGCTGTTAGAAGGTGACACAGACAATAGACGGCTCCATTTAGCCTCTGTGCTGGTGTGGGGAGCTTGGCTGCCAGAGATTAGACTGTTTCCATATGTGTTTCATTCATAAACCCATGAGGTTAAATTATAATATTAAAAAATAAAATCATTGAGATAAAATCTTAATATTTACATCAGATATTTTCGCCTGTAAAACAACCAATAGAAACACGTGACTTATCCCCTGCAGCAGTATTCTGTGTTGTGTGTGTGTGTGTGTGTGTGTGTGTGTGTGTGTGTCTAGTGTCTCATCACTGACCTAAATGTAGATTCAGAATTATAGATGTGCATTGGAACAAAGCTGCACCACAACAAAACAACATGGACAGAACTGTCTCTGCAGCTCGAGGAGAAAACAAAGCAGTAGCCTGGACTTCGACTTGTAGCTCACAGTGCATCAAACAGTCAGAGTTTGGCTGAGGCGTCGTGTGTAACGTGACCTGGAGGTGTTCGAACCCGTCGACGATGATGAAAATCTGCATGAACAACATCATCTGCGCTCTCCACATCCCCGCTGTTGTTGCTGCTGCTGCTGCTGCTGTCGGGCCCGAAATGTCGTGCGTAAAAAAGGCGATTTCGCAATGCGGCAACGCGTGACAGTTTTAACGGCCTGCAGGCCCGGAGCCGCAGGGAGCTCACGCTCACTGCTCCGCGCGCTGCAGTGAGTTTTTCCACACAATATGTTGCTATACAGACGAATCTGCGACACACCTGGATGACCTGAGGAGGGTCTGTTGTCTGTCCTCACACACAACCACCTGCACGAGCCCGAACACACACCAAGAACCTAACACTGGCAAAATGACAAAACACAATGTAATTACTAGTTGCTGATTTCTCAGTTATCTGACAGACAGTGTTTTTGGACAAGTCAAACCAGGATTTAGCCATATCCAGAAGATCCAGATTTAGAGCCGTGGACAATGGGCCATGTCTGGACTACAGCAATTCGTAGCTGCTGTTTCCTTCATCTACCTATGTAGAAGCGATCTAATGATTATTTACCATAAATAACAATGGCGTCTCTCCATGCTGCTGCCAAGAAGAATAAATGAGAATAAAACCCCTGTCAGTCTCCATGTTGCAGCTGAAGCCTGGATGGTCACACAGACCCATGGTTTCCAGTACAGACAGCCTGGATCAGCCCGCACCGACCTATTTAAACCCAGAAAACTTGATTTTAACCCGTCTCTGACCCACATGTGACCTCCTCCAGCCGCAGTGTCTGGTTTAGCAGGAGACGCGGATCCAACGCTTCCTTTCCATGAATGCCCCAGGTTAAAAATTAATAGAAAAATAAAGCGGCGACACAGAAGCGGGAGGCTCGGGCTGGGCGCTCGATCCTCCGATCAGTTGGTCGCTTTGTGTTTGTTGCTTTTATTGGGGTTTCCGGCCTTTTCATGGGCGCAATAAAGACATTAGGAGCTGCTATAACACCCCCCCCCCCCCCCCCGCTCACAGACTCACCCCAACACTTTCTCTGTGATTTTCCAGACCGCTGGGGACTTCTCCCGGCTGCAGTCATTCCAGAAGTCTCTTGGACATCTCTGGATTTGGTGAATATTTGCTCCACGGGCCTGGAGGTCTCGGCACATCTGCAGTGATCTCAGGTAAAAGGCGCAGAGGCTCCCTGACACTGTCAGTCTGGATGTAGCGCAAAAATAGTTGTAGCCTACTCATTTAGAGCAGCGCAAGAAATATATTGTAATCTTACGTTTCCAATGTCAACCTTATTAAAAAAAAAAAAAAAAAAAAGAGCAGAAATAAAGATGATCATTCTTACTGTGCAGCTTCAGCGTCTTAACAAAGACAATGACGCACGTCAGGAAAGGTTTATGCGGTATTTACGCTTATCATGGAATATATATAGTGGACTGATATGGAGCAAATATGTGTCATTACTGTCATGTTTTTGGCACGTTACAAATAAAGTGCAGTCAGAGCCGGAACTTGTTTTATTTATTTTCTTCTTGAAGTCAGGGAACAACATCAGGCATTATGACGTCAAATGCTGCTGCCGTATATTGACCTGTACACCATCTGACTGAATCCATGCTTTAAAAAAGACTGAACGAAAACTCAGTGTGCTGCGAAACAGTGTATTAAAACGAGTCTAAAATTCGGAGCTTCACCTTACTGCATTCTCCCTGGGATTTCAACCACCCATAGCCTGTTTTCTTTTCTTTCGTTCTTTCTTTCTTTCTTTCTTTCTTTCTTTCTTTCTTTCTGTCTTTTTTCTTTCTTTGTTTTTTTGAGAATCAGATGAGATGAAAATGTTTCGTGTTTTTTTTTTTTTAGTCTAGCAGTTAAACAGTGTGTACTGTACCTACAGTCAGATGATGCTTCAGTCCACATCTCACCGTGTGTTCATGTGCTGTGTGTTTACATGTATCCTTAAAGCTTTTAGACTATCAGCTGTCACCTCCTTTACACTTGTTGACACCTTTAAACCTCAGCTGCTTTACACCGCGTTTACAGCCGCAAACTATAGGTGACGATGTTTGGTTGTTTATCATTGGTTTACAGTGTGTGGGGTGGTTTACTCTGTGAAGGAGTTGAATTAAAGTTTATTAGAATAAAACACATTTACCTGGAGGTGTCTCATTTTATTATTTATTATTATTATTATTACTACTTTAACGTGTGAACAGGAACAAATCCCCTCTTAATCCTAAACAGCATGACTGTTTAAAAATGGATCAATTTTTTTTTTTTTTTTTTTTTTTTTTTAAATATTAAAATCAAATATTTGAATTCTGGTTTGATTTATTTGTGACTTTAACAGGCAGGTTCATGTGTGTTAAATGGCCTGGACGAGCACTGTCCAAACTGTTGTTACAGAAAAAGATGAATGAAAAGTGACTGATTCAATAAAACACCCTACACATGTTATTATGTGTTTTAAGTAGCCTGCAGTTGGGAAGATGCTCCAAAAATGAAAAACATTCAGAGGTCATGTTTATTTACTTCCCTCCATGTTTCAGTATTTGCTGCAGACTGGGAACTTGTTTGAAGAGTTGAAACAAGTTGCTGCTGCAGCAAATATTTCTCCAGACACATAATAAAGACAGAAAACCACATGTTACTGTTACAGATGTTACTGTCTCAGCCCACAGATCAGTGTGTGTTCTCCTCAAAGACAAGCACACAGATATAAAAAGTCTCTCAGCTTCTCCCTGTGGAATAAAATATGTGGTGATGACATCACTGGTTCACATTCTTTATTATCTATATACAAGAAAAGACACAACTGAACTCCAGCAGAGACATTCATTAACAAACATGCTACAGACACAAACTTACTGACTATAACTATAGAAGCTTTATTATCAATGAATTACTGGATCAAAATCAATTCAGTTTACGGACTGCTACAGTTGAAAGTTTGATATGAAGTATATTAGTTAGCAGCAGCATTCAGCTGGTTCTGTGGGGTGAAAGCCTGCATCTTTACATCAGCAGCTGCAGGGTCTCACCCCAAACCCATAAACTATAGCCACAGTTAATTCTTAATTTAATCTGTGATTATGGTTTAACTGAGAGTTTGTTTTTTAAGTAGAGCATGTAGCATGTCAATTACAAAATTAAAATAATAAAAAAAATCTAGATGATAATGGACTTAAATGAGCAGAAATTCCATTTTATTAAAAGCAAGTAAATTTGAGATGTGATTCTTTCTTAAAAAGTGTAAGGTGTCATCAGAGCTCCATAATTCCACCTCTGCATCCTTATACTCTCATGATAATAAAGAGGCTTAATCAGTAATATTAACAATATACACCAAGCAGCAGATCCACAGACATAAGTTCTGTCCTCCGCAGATCAGGTGATAAAACCTCTGCATCTGAAGTGACAGAAACCAAACCCACACTTATTTCCTCCTCTGAGCTGAAACATGGTGATTATGTTCTTACACTCTGATGTTAATGCTCTTGGTGGTTTCCTTGTTGGTCTGTCATCTGGAGGCAGCAAATGTCAACAGTGATGTAACACACAAGTTAGTTTCTGTAGTTCTAGTGTTTGTTGTAGGCTACAGCTCCTGCACTGTAAACATCACTTGTGTCATTCAACTGCAAAACTTCGGTTCTGCTGCTGCTTTAAATAAAAAGCTCAGTAAAGTCTAGTTAATGTTGGGCTCTGTTCCAACTCAAACAAGTGAACTGTTATCTGTTCAGCTATGATGGATGACCAAGAAGAAAACTCTTTCTTTTTTTTTTAGTCTTATCACACAAACAACTCCAGAATATTTCCACTCAATTTTTTTACGTAACTTTGCTCATTCCAGTTGAGGTCAAGTGTAGTTTACTCATGTTTAGGCAGAAATTACATTTTCAAATTAAGGCGACTTCATTTTTAATGATTCTTATAAGAATCAGTCTTGACTGACTGGGAAGTCTGTCAGTATGATGGTCATTGAGCTCATCATTCCAGGCCAAAAGACTTGAATTAGAATAAATCTGGGTTGAATGTTGAAATCAACAACAACTTACATATTTACAAAATGTTCGTGAAAATTACCAGTTGATTCCACTGTGTGAAGTTTGATTTTTTTTTTTTTTTTTTTGAAGTGATAATGTGACTGCAGAGTGAGAGTTCAGCTCTTCATCAGTCATCGTCCTCTTCATCGGCCTCCTCCTCCTCCTCCTCCTCCTCCTGCTCCGCAGCCGTCGAGGAGCCGCTCTCTGTGGCCCTGTTCTCCTTCTTCCACTTCATCCTCCGGTTCTGGAACCAGATCTTGATCTGCCGCTCCGTGAGGCAGAGCGCGTGCGCGACCTCTACCCTCCGCCGCCGCGTGAGGTACCGGTTGAAGTGGAACTCCTTCTCCAGCTCGAGTGTCTGATGGCGCGTGTACGTCTGCCGCCCGCGTCTTCTGTCTGCACCTGCTTACACAACAACACACCTACCCAATCAGAGGAAGTCTCAGACACACACACACACACACACACACACACACACACACACACACACCGCACACTTTCTGGCAGGACACACTTTTAGAATTTCACACATCATCTGAAACTGAATGGAAAAATATTCTCTGACAATACTGACTCCATGAAAATTTTATAGCAGTGTTTTTCTTTTTTTTTTTTTTTTGTTTGTGTGTGTGTGTGTGTGTGATTTGGGGAAATAAAATGACAAAAGCCTAAGAGCGTTTCCATAGTAATCTATGTAATACAGGTGAAATTCATGTTCAGGTCACAGAGCTGAACTTTGTTCTATTTGGTGAAATAACAAATACATTTGTGCCATGGTTTTGTGCCATGGTTTTGTGCCATGGCCATGGTTTTTGTCTGTGGCTCTCCACAAGAGAACGATGGATGGATCCACTGAGATATTTTTGATACACAAAACAACAAAAATGACATTTTCAATATTAAAAATTCTGACAGCTGTGATAAAATTTTCATTTTACAGAATTTGAATTTTTTCTTGAAATTTGAGTTTGGTCTGTAAGTCTCAGCACAAAGAACTGTGACATTTTCTAAAAGTGAAAACTCTGACTTGAAATTCTAGTTCAGGTTTTTCTCAGAGTTTTTGTTGTTGCCCCTAACTCCCAGAAAGCCACATCAGTTCACTGATGAAATTTAATAATCTATGTTATCTATGTGATCTGGAACAAAATGTTCAAACAACTGAAATAATTACCAATTGAAAACTGCCACAGACTGAAATATGAGTTTGAACATTTTATTAGAAAATTGCAGTGTGGATTAAAGATCACCAGTTACTCAAAATTCAAAGCTAAAATCCTTTCTTTTAAATGCAGAGGCAACGGTTTGGTTTAATGACTGAAGCCTTTATTTATAATGTTTGCCATCAGACTGAGTGAACAGATGAACACCTCCATGTTTTTCGTCACCTCTCTAAATGCTGACCGGTCTTGGTCCACACGAGTGGCCACTTGTTGCCACCTTCTCTTCCTGGCTATGCTGTTTGACTTGTGGCTGCATAAACACCATAAAGCTGTTGGTAAATGCTGTGGTTGAAGCGTGGGCTTAGCTGCTGTTCACTATACTGACTCCTCTCACTGAGAACCTCAAACAGGAAGACAAGGACAAAGAAGCAAAGTCTGACTTTCACCACTGGATGAGCTTCCACCACACATCAGGCTGCTGGTGTACAACAGACACAGCATTACTAATTAGATTGAAAAAAAAAAAATCTATTGCTCTTCATGTCGAATGTGCTCGGGTCAATGCTGAGTAAGACCACAGAAACCATGCTGACCTCCAGTCTTCACCAGGTCACACACTGCCTGAAGGTTAAAGAGAAACTGGGTCACATTTTCACCACTCAGAGGTCGTCTGTGGGCCACAGAATCATCTCCACTCACTTCCTCTGCACATTCCCGAGAAAACAAAACTCCCTCTGCTGCACTGGGACAAACACTCTGGGAGTTTTGGAGTCTTGGATTTCTTGGGAGGCTGATGTTGAACTCTCTGACACATTTTTTCAAAAGTATTCTTTCTTTTTCTTCTTTTTTTTTTTTTTTTTTTAATCTGAGCACTGCGTTTTCAGCTTTCTATACTGGAGGGTGTGTAAACATCCCTCAGCTCACACTGCAGGTCAGTTGAGTAACAAAGAGCAGTGACCAGCCTCTCTGGGCTTTGTGACCGTCGTCTGGACTCTAACAGCATTAGCTGGTATTTAGTGAGGGCTCATAAACATGTGATGGCAGATTTTCTCTTGGTTTCCTGTCCGTTGATGAGGCATTCTGCAGCAGCCAGCTGTGTCATCTGATGGACAAGCTGAACGTTCTCACGTCTTTAACCATCTTCTTTTAGTCACATGCTAATCAAAGACAAAGTCCAGCGCAGTTTTCTTGATGCATTTCCTCTAGTCTGACATAAATGTCGTGGACAGACCTCCTCAGCCTCCTCTGTCTGTGCTCTGAGTGTCTAAATGTGCTGCAGGGAAGAAAAATGGAATTGCATTGATTTGATATTGATTTTCAGGCCTGCTCCTGTAAAGACCACAGGCTGTCCCTGCAGCCTGTCCTCACTGTAATTTGACACTGCAGATAAGACCTGTATTACACTCACTGCTGCACATAGGCCTGCATGACCGGGGAGGAGAAAACTGAGGTCATGTCCTCTTCATTTATTTATTTTAATTTGATTTTGCCACCTGAGGTTTACACTCTGCACCAGAACTCTCATATTGCACATGGTGGGTAATGTATACACAGATTCCAGTGATTTACACTCCACATATAGACATCTGTCCAGAGACAAGTGAAGCAGCGTGTAAAATGTTGAGCCTTTCCTTTGGATAATATGAACATACAGTATTTTCACTTTTTGTCATTCAGGCTGATTCAGAAATATCAGAATCAAATATCACATAATGATCTAATCCATTAAAGAACTGCATGTACCATGATACCAGTGTTCACATCTGGACACTGATAGTGGACTGGTTTTGTGTTCCATACCCAGCCATATAAAGGATTCAGCATTTCAGCATCTAAACGTGTGTGTGTCAGGCTCTATGCTTCATTCATGCAGTGGCAGTAGTTTTACAATATTTACTTTCAAACCAGATGTGACCCATGCAGGAGTGAGAGGTCAGACCACACCCATCTCAGTTGACACTTGAGTGTGATCTCAGCTTCTCACCTGTCAAGTCTCCAGAAGTCTGACTATTGCAATGACAAAATCTGACCACGGACGGGTATACACCTGCCACAGTCCTCACCAGCACCTCCTGCTACAGTCAGGATCACGTTTTATCATAGTGACACACACACATACACATAGAGTCTCGGTTGGTATCAGAGCACCAGCATTACACGCACACACACAGCCAAGACGTAAAATGCATTCATGTATTTACATGCGTGTCCCCGTGAGCGCTCGATCGCCTGCCTTAATAAGCGGCTATGTGGTAACTGGAACATCCGGGACTTTACTTTTCACTCCAATCATGTTCCGACCCACTGGACTGCAATGGGATCTAAATTAAAATCTCTAAATTCGCTACGTGTTGGCTGGTCTCTCTCTCTCTCTCTCTCTCTCTCTCTCTCTCTCTCTCTCTCACACACACACACACACACACGCATACATTGACAGAAAAATAATAGAAGTGCTCACAGAATGAAATATTTTGCTTGTGTTGTGGTGTGTGTGTGTGTGTGTGTGTGTGTGTGTGTGTGTGAGAGAGAGAGAGAGAGAGTGTGTTTGTGTATCTTATTTATATATTTCCTATTTGCCTTCCTCTGTTTTCTCCTTTATTCCATGGTATTATGAATTATTAGTAATGACTCAAATGTGTGTATCAGCCTGTGGGGCCCATGTTCCCTCATGTCCCCGCCATGAACGTGATATGAGGTAAAATATTTGACCTATTTTACTGTGTATCATTTCATTGTTTTTTTAATAATTACATTTTTCTAATATTTAACCCGTCGCCCCCTCCGTCCTGCTTCTATGACAGAGGCGCCACAAATTTAGATTTTATGATCGCGATCCACAAAGAAATACAATTATTATCATTTTATGATTTAATGTTATACATAATTTAAATGTTCGCTTCATCCTTCTTGTAATACACTTAAGCACTCTCAAACAGGACCACACACACATAGACACAGACTGTTTTTGGATAAATCGGGTCGCTCCTCACGAGCAGGAGCCTCGTGGCAGTGATGTGTGTTGACATGATGGTTTTTCTGTAATGAGGGAAATAAAATCATTTCATCAAAAGCTGCCTGTTTATCTCGAGGGACTCGAATGATATCTGATCTGAGCGCACGCGACTCCTTCTCAACACCCTCTTCACTTTCAGGACAAATCGTCCAGTTTTGACGCGCCACCGTTCACTGTTTTAATGCAGGTATAAATGCTCTTTGTGCAGTGTGTGAGTGTGTATGTGTGTTGCCTGTTGTGATCCGAGGCTCCGAGGCCCCGCATCCATTCACCGTCCATCCCGCTGCTGGCGCACAAAGCCGCTTTTACAATCCGCAGAGAGGACAGCCATTCAGAGATCAAACCCGCCTGCTAATTTATAGTGTTTATAGTATTAGCGGATTGTGGAGACAGTACAATAGTACAATGAGCTTTCAGTGGGCCAAGAGAAGTGACAGAAACACACAAGACTATCAGGACGGAGCGGCTGAGCTCAACTGATCCGACGCTGAATATGAGGGAGAGCGGAGGGAGACGACTTTCTTCACTTTCTAACGCTGCGGTATAATACAGCAGCCTGCCCTGTCCAATCCTTAAAACAATACCACCTAATGAATATTCAGCAACTCCTAAATTAGCCTATGGTTTTATGGGGGTCGCCCAGCCATAAAAGATCTGCAAAGAGAGAGAGAGGCTGTAAAGAACGGTGACAGAGACACTGGGGCAGGCATAGTTCAGCTACCGGCAGTGGCCGCTGCGCAACGGGCCAACACTTTAAAGAGCGCTTACCGTAATTATTGCCGCCCCCCCATACACACACACACACACGCACACACACACACTTTCTGTCACCGACCGCTCCCACCCTCCCCTTACACACACACGAACCTCTGCCCCCTTCTTGGCACCCCCCAACACACACACACACACACACACACACACACACACACACACACACACAATTTACCAACTTACCTGTAAGGCCTCACAAGTTCCCCACCTCCAAAACAACCAATAAATGCCCCCCACCCACCGCTCCAACCCCACTCCTCACCTGAGCTCCTCATCCAAGGGTAAATCTGCAGCCCCTCCTGGTTTGGTTGGGGCAGCTGCCTCTGCATCCTGCACACCGGCTCAGGGACTCTGGCGGCTGTCGAGGAGCAGAGCTGAGCCGGGCCTGGGAGCCGCTCCTCCGAGGCGCATCTCTGCAGAGAGGAGCGCAGCGGCGCGGCTCCGGGCGCGCTGTAAGCCCCTCCACTGCGTAGTTCTGCTCGGTCCAGAGGATGTGAGGTGGGCTGAGTATCCCCGTGGTTCCCGTTCAGTCCCGAAAGAGACAAACAGAACCATAAGGAAGTAGAGGAGTCGGGGAAGGAGGGGAGGGAGGAGGAGGGAGACGAAGAAGAGGAGGGGGGAGGGAAAGGGAGTCTTCCGCTGCTTCTCCCATTGGAGACATGATGGTGGTGATATCCGCTGGAAACGAGGGCGCACGAAGAAGACGCAGCAGGACACACAGCAGAGGAAGACGGGGGAGAAGTTGAAGAGTCAGTGAAGAGCTGAGTGGAGCAGCTCGTGGCCGCTTGTTGGAATTTGGGAAACAGCGCATTGGAGAACTGCAGCGAACTCATAATTTGGCGCTGTTGATTTGTAGACCTGGGGCGGTTTAATGTCGGCGATGAATTATTGGCGGAGTATAACTGTCTAGAATTACACACACAAAAATCACCCCTCCCCACTCTCCTCCCCTCCCTTCCATTACCCTGCGGACCACGTGACTGGGGATTCACGTGATGCCAAGGGGCCCAATGACAGTGCGGGCTCCCCTCCAGATGCAGGATTATAATAGGAGAATGTGGCTGGAACACACGGGCAGTGGCCGCAGCAGCACCCACACACACACAGGCCTGTAGACGCGCACGCGGCATACAAGGCATTCCATATTATAGAATCAATACCCAGCAGCTCGGAACATGTCCACTAATCACGGAGCGTGCGTAAAGCTGGAAAACAAAACGGCTGAGACTGCCAAAACATCCAGCCCAGACTTCAACCTTTCACCGGCCCGGGCGGGTGGAGGCGGGTGAAGTTGTCCACTAAAGGCGGAAAACACCATTTAGATGCGATATTGATTTGACTTGAAACAAATGGTGCGTAAAGTTGCCGAGGAGACTAAAAGAGGAGATAGATTTCCCGCGCTCTCGACGTATAAACCTAATTCATTGGAGAGCAACACGTGCAAAAGAGCGCGGCCCACAAAGCGGAGTGAAGTGTAAGCCTATACTGTAGCTTACAGGCTGCCGTCGCTGGCCGGTCACCGCAGAGCAGAGCAATCGGCGCAGACCGTGTAAACAGCATGAAAGCAGTCAAACGTGTCATTCTGAAAATGGTTCTGCAATAAAGCTCAGGGTGAAAGATTGCAGCAGCTGCGGCTACAAGAAGCAGCGCGCCGCTCTGATTCCACTAATAATCAAAACATGAAGAGTTACAGCTTCATTATTTTTCACCACTGCGTCCCGAGCCTTGAAGTATTCGAGCTTGAACGCAAACAAACCAGACACTGGAGTGGGTGGTGGTGAGGCAAGAGAGGATTGATGTTTGAGAGAAGAAACACATCCCTGAATCCATCACAAGTTCAGAGGAGAGAACGAGAAACCTAAGTGCGCGCGTGCGTCTCCACCACTCTCCAGGCCCAGGCGGGATAAACCTCCTCCGCTTCTCAGCTCAGCTCTGATTAGGTCTGTTCCCTGATTCGCTCTAAGATCTGTAGATGTGTACCTGTGACTCTGACCTTTCCCCCGCCACGCTGCTCTGAGTCCGGCGGGATAAAATCTCTGTGCTGGATGTAATGGTTAACAGAGCAAAGAGAAGTTACAGGCTGTGTGTGCATAAAAAAATCCTGTTTTTCTTTCTAACAGGAAGGATGTGGTACAGTTACAGGGTTAGAAACAGAGGGTTTGCTCACAAACACTGGAGGAACTGTGTGTTTTCCCACGAACTCCACTGCTTTTCTTATGAATGCCTTCTGGTTGTATTTCATTTGAATATATTGTAGCCACACAGGTAGAGGCCTGGGAGCATTGTACTTCAAACCTCCAGTTGACACTACTACAGCAGTATTCATCCAGCTGGAACCTGGGTTGCAAGGCACCCTTTGGCATCAAATACCACACATCAACTGTCAAAAAATAATATAAAGACAATCAATAAATAATCACCTTATGATAATGCTCTATGAAATGTTTTATCTAAGTGCACAAACAAGCTGATTAGATAGATAGATAGATAGATGAAGATTCACTTCAGTGTAAAATATGTAGGCTACTTCCATAATGGTAGCAGAGTGTCATCATGGCTACAAAATCATGTGTTAAAGGTTATTAGGGTCATAGTTAATAAAAGACACAATGCTGACCATCAGTTTGAACAGGAGGCAAATACTGTTCTCTGTTTTTTTGAAGTCCGATGTTTTGTTCAGCCTATTCTCCTCCTACACCTCCATGTGAGGGGTTTGTCACTTCAACATCAACATGTGATTTTGGGGTGTTTGGTAGAAAGACTGAAGCCTTCTCATGTGACTGCTTAAGGACAATAGGTCTGAAAAACTGCTTGCACAACCAACATAGAGTGACCTGAGGCCTGTATCCAGATGCAGATTTAAGCTATTAGTATTTTTATACTGTGGTCAGATAATGCACAATCCTAAATGCAGCCTCACTGTGACACTGTGTAGTGTGCATATTGTGTGTATGTGTGTGGGGGCCTAGCAGCAAGCGGACCCCCATGGAGCTAAATCCAGCCGTGCACTAGTTAAACTTGAAGTGTCATTCCAGTGAATGCTTACATTTCTTGGAAGATATTGAGTCTCTGGTGCTTGATAAATGTTTTACAGTGTGGTCATTAAAACAAACTATAAACCGTCAGTGGAAAAGTTTGAACAATATAAAAATGACAGTTCACATTCTCAGAGAAGCTCTGCTCATTTCACAAACAGCGGTGTTACATCCTTCTGTCCACACAGGGAGCTCTTCACAGTCTCTGCTGTAGGTTTCTGGATTTTTTTTTTTTTTGGCAGAAAGTTGATAGTAATAGTTGAACATGTGGAGTTTCACGGTAAAGACCTTTATAGGGGCAGAGGAGGTCTGATGACAGGTGCTGTGAAGGTGGGAGCTATAATGGGAAATGTACATTGATACACCACAGAGGAACGGACAGGATCACCTATCCAAGTGGAGGAGGCCTTTACCACTCAGTTATATTCATTAGCCTGCTGTCAGTGTGAGTTTGTAAAAGCATAAACATGAAGAGGTCTTGACGAACTGTGAAAGAACTTGTTGCGTTATTACGGACTTTTATTTTATAAACCTCAGAACCCCTCAAAAACCCAAGCAGAGGGCCGTGCATCAGGTGCGCATTTGTGTGCGTCTCTGCCTGTCTTAACCTGATTGGAAAACTGGCTGTGTCTACAGTCTGCAGCGCGCGCGCGCGTGTGTGTGAAGATCTCAGTGCTGCACTTTGTACCAACAACATCCTCAGCCACACTGTAACTCCCAATTAGCGCCTGGAAATGTGTCCAGCGCTTTGATCAAACTGGGGATTCCCGCTAAATAAGCCTGGAGCTCAATAGCATATATATATATATATATGCATGTATGTATGTATGAATGTGTAAATGTACATGCTCAGTGTATTTGATCCCCCATATGGAAACAATCCGACCTCAAGTCGTCATCGTGATGATGATGGAAAGCAGTGTATACAGGCCGGTAATAATGTAAGTGGAGGTGGAGGACCAGGCCATAAATAAAGTGCTGTTTGGATAGGATGTGGATTGTGTGTGTGTGTGTGTGTGTGTGTGTGTGTGTGTGTGTGTGTGTGTGAGAAGAGTGGGAGGGACATCCGAGTCAGGGCTTAAATGTTTGGCCCAGTGAACTGAACTGTTTTATCAGTCTGGGTGCTGACAGAGAGGAGAGGAGGAGGAAACGAGGAAGGGGATAATTGGGTGGCGGGGAGAAGAGGTGAATGAGGAAAAGAGGGGAAGATTGAAGACTAAGGGAAAGGACGGAGAGTATGGATGAAAAGAGGGGAAAGGAAAAGGAGGCAACTTGTACAACGTCTTTCTTCTTTCTCCTCCAATAAAAGGCCTATGTCATATTTCTTCCTCCTTACATTAAATACAGAACACCACGGTTTTTACTGCATTTTTCTCTCGTTTTTATTTTTATGAATGTTCTCTTTTTTATCTGAACTGTGCGCATGCTTTTTACCCAAAAAGAGAAAAAAGATGACAACATAAAACAAACACCATCGATCAAAAAACCAACTAAAACGACAATTAGAGTGTGTAAAAAAGAGACCCGACCCACTAAAATGGCATAAATAGGCAGTTTCATGTTGTTGGAAATTTCATTAATTGCTACGTCATCGTCATCGTCATCATCAATCATTACCAGAACAACAACAACAACATATAAGTGAGAAGTACAGTAAAAAGTGCACCATCATCATTTTTAACTTAAAAACTATACAGCTGCCAAAGATAAAATTGTTAATGATAAACTTCTAACAATATAGAAATGTTTCCACGATAATTGTTCCACAAAGAAATGAAGCTATCGTTTTTTTTCTTATTTTTTTGTTCTTTTTTTGTTTGTTTGTTTTAAACACTAGAGTAGGCTAGACTATGTTTGTTTGACTTGGATTGACCCCTTCCCCTCCCCCCGATTCAATTTTTCTTTTTTAATGTTCATGTTCCTGCTTCATTGCATCATTTTTTTCGCGGTTTCCACAGTCAGCAGACAGAGACGCGAGGCCCCTCCACCTCAGTCCAGCACACCGGTCGCCATTTTGGAGACTCAAGTTTCCGTCCATGGATTGGATCGTGGAGACAGCGGGGCAGTCCAATGGCCTCAATTAAGACAAAAAAAGCCTCCCACCCACCCTCACCCCTTACTGTCCAGCATTTATACCCTCCTCGCCCCCACCTCGAACACTCTCCCCCCCTGATGAACTTTACTCTCTCTTTCCTCCCTACATTTGCTTGTGGGTTTTCTCGCAGCAATCCTCGCTCCCCGGGGCCTGTGCTCCCGCCGTGCCCGCCACTGCTACCGCCACCGAGCCACCGCCGCCTCCTCCTCCTCCTCCTCCACCACCTCCACCGCCACCCTCTCCTCCACTTCCGCCCTCCCGCAGTTCCTTCTCCCTCCTTTCTCTCTCCACCGCCTCCTGCTCGCTTTTGCTGCTGGGGAACTTGTCCTTGTTGTTCTCCTTCTTCCACTTCATCCTGCGGTTCTGGAACCAGATCTTCACCTGCCTCTCTGTCAGTGCGAGCGCGTGCGACACCTCGATGCGGCGTTTCCGGGTCAGGTACGGGTTGAACAGGAACTCCTTCTCCAGCTCCAGGGTCTGGTAGCGGCTGTAGGTCTGCCGGCCACGCCTCCTGCCCGCAGCTACTGGGGGGCGGTGGGGGGATGGGAGAGGGGAGAAATGGTGGAGGGGGGCTATTAGAGACAGATATACATTCTTACATCCTCACATGATCGGTAGGTTATCACAGCCCTTCATATTAGCCCTGTGTAAAACATATAGCAGCTGTGCTGACTTGTAGGACTACCATTTATCTATCTATCTATCTATCTATCTATCTATCTATCTATCTATCTAATGTCTGCACATGTTTACATGGACCAAATACCTATACCATAAAGACAATGATTATAAATATTGTATTAATATTTATACAGTCATTTTTGAATGTTATAAAATATAAACACTATATAAATATTATATTCAGCCTGAAGTGTCCACAAGAGCACATAAAAACACGCGCACAGACACACTCGCGCATTTTACTACTAGCTACTCTTCAGACGTCAGGAACTCAAACTGCACCATCAGCCGCTGCAGTCATTATGAAAACTCTTATATAACAAAGACAAATCTACTGAGCACTTACTGGAGTGCACATGAATATTTGATGCACATGAACAGGTCGTAAACAGGTTTAGAAGAGAAAAATGATCCCGCACAGAAAAAAGAGATCAGAACACAGCTGAGCTGACTGACTTCCAACGACGGACTGGACTTTTAATTATAGGAACAGAGCAAATACTGAAAATTCGATATAGAGACATAGTCTTTCTGAAACCTCCTCTCCGTGCACTGATACAATGTAACAGAATTGAAAGCAATAAATACCAGTAAACACAGATATGAGTTTTTTCATAGAACCATGGAAAGAAAAGATGCGTGACTCTTTATTTTTATTAAAATGCTTGTGAAATGCCATTTACCCGCACGTTAAAGCAGGAGAGCACACACACCTGCATCATCTCATGACATCAAACTGGTGATACCATAAGTCCACTTGCTAACAACAGCCCGGCTCTCCAGCCTGGACGTCAGCCCCGTTAAAATACTGTAGAAACACTTTTTAAAGTCACCAAATTTATGTGACGTGTAAAATCAACAGCGCTGCAGTAAACTAGACGTTATCTCAGTGTTAAGAGGGAGAATAAAAGTCACACATTTAACCAGCTCACTCCCGAGACTCTGCATATATGAGACATCTGTGTAAATGATGATGTTTCCGTGAGGTGTTGGTCTCTCTCTGTGATTATTGATTATTGATTGTGCATAATTAACGAGTTTACGGTTGACACCTCCAACACACAACCTCTCTGTCTATCTCTGTCTCTGTCACTCTCCATAGTTAAGTTTCAGGATTAAATAAAGCAGAGCGCACCGACTGTGATGGAGCCATGATCGCGTATATTCTCTGCACATCTCTCACATTATATCACGTCATAAAGCCTTCAGGTAAACGGTAAAAAAAATATCGTCGGCATCTATTATATATCTACCTCCAAGTGAAGTTTAAAACGCTGTCACTCCCTCGGTCTCATTGGAGCTCCTCATGGTGTCCGCCTTTGGGCACAGGGCTGCTATTTATGTTAAAAGCAGCCAGAAGAAGAAGACAAGGGAGTCTTTATGGAAATGCATGAACTTGTAAGTGATGTAAATGTCTTGTATGTGATATCTGTCACAAGGCTGGCGCCGTGATTTCGTGCTGCAGAGACTAGAGGGAAGTGGGCGCCACATTCACTCCTGTCACCAGCCATGAATTAAGGGAAATGGGAAACACTTTCCTGGATAAAATAACAGCACGGACGCTTTGATCCGGGGGGGGTTTGACTGGAGCTAACATGCACGGGGAATTTAACCCCCAACCCTCGCTGGTTCACACCCGTCATACGCAGCTGTACTATTTATCTGCTGGTGTGGAGCAACCAGATATTCTCCCTCCTTTATGTGGCATTCTGCTGTTGTAACGTGCAGCTATACCTGAATGACCACATGCTGTTTTATTGTTTGGGGAAATGACACGAGCCGCGAGATTATGAAACATTTTTAAAACCCATTGCAGGTGAAACCTTTACGAAGCCAGTTAAATACGCTCTAAACTAACGCATGGCACTTGGCAGTTGACATTTTGGAAGAGGGAGAGAGACGAGGTTTCCACTGAACAACATGCCATTGAGAGCCGAGGCAAAAGACACTAATAGCATTACGGACACTCACACTCATTCATCGTCCTAATCAGATTTTTTATTCTTATTCTTTTTCATTTTAAGGTCATACGGGAGAAAATCATCGATCAATATTTCTAACCTCAGCGGTGAAAGTCGTAAAACGGCTCATATTCACCGGTTCAGAGTCAAACTCGGATATTAAACCTTAACGCTCAGGGGCTCGAGAGGATTTCCAAACATCTTCTGTGAACAGAGCCCCCCAGCCCTCCACCCCACCCCAGTACTGAGGTTAGAACATAAAATAGCGTGGCGGTGTGGGAACAGGCAGGGTTCCTCTTTATAATACAAATTATGAAATGTGCCCCCTCATTAAAGGGAAATTTCCGAGGTAAACGTGATAACCACCCGCCACTGTAGCTTCGTCCTCCCGTTTCACCCATAAAAGCTCGTCCGCCTTTTTCTGCTATTATAAGTAATAAATCCTGACACTGAGAAAGGACAATATCCCCTGGAACCTTGCAGGGGCTGTAACCTCCGCGCGCACAAAGCATTCCTGGACCGTACAGCGGCGCACAGTTGCGCGGCTTTCCTGTTTTGACTCCACTTTTTTGCGGCTCCCGGATGATCGGAGGTGGCTGCACTCTGGTCAAACCGAACTTCACTGTCTGAAAACTATTAATCAATGGACCAACCAGTGTCATCGTTGGTAATAAAGGACAAAAACCTGTTTAAGAAGTCGTTTTCAGTCCTTCCTGTGTGTGAGTGTGGCCGGTCAAAGCCGAGACACACTCAGGGGAGCAGAGGGTGAAATCCGCACCAACAGTGGCTTTAAAGATGGGAATCATAACGATTTACAGACAACACAGTGGCAAAGCTTCAATATAAAGTCAACACGCAGCTGGAAGACAGTGAGCAGGAAGTCCATGTCTTCTAAAACCCTGGGTAAATAATCATCTACTAGAGTTGACTTAGCAGGTGTGTGAAGGGAGAGGAGCACAAGGTGCTGCTGGTGGCCGCACACCTGATCTCATCTTTATTTATTATATTTTCTACATTATGGTGATAATTATGAGACCACACAAGTCCAGACCAGCTCTAGACCACATAAAAGTACAGAAAGAAAAAAAGACAACAACAAAAAACAGCCAGGAACATAAGCACGGCAACCCCCCCCCCCACACACACACACACACATGCACAACAGCACAACACAAGAAATATGGGCTCAAACAAAATAGGCTACTATACATGTCAATCCATTCACAGCCCCCCCCTCTCTCGAGCACACACAAATGCCTCCCCGCATAATCAGTTTTATTGTGGTATTGCTTAAAGCCATCAATTATAAGCCCCGCTTATCACGCAAATAATTTTTAAAACCCACATTTTCCACCGCTGCTGTGATTTATGAGGTGATTGGCTGAAACCAATCGGGCCTGATCCATATTCACAGGCTGCGTGTCAGGCAGGACACAAAGGCAGAGCGTCCGAGCCGGCTGCACGGATCATTCTGGGGGTTGATAGGACGCATCAGACAGGCCCCAGAGTTAAGAGCTCATACACGCTGTGGAGGTCTCCTCTTCTATCTTCTCCTCTCCACTTTGTTCCTCTCTCTCTGTCTCTCTCTCTGTCTTTCTCTCTATCTGTCTCTCTCTCTCTCTCTCTCTCTCTCTCTCTCTCTCTCGCTCTCTCTCTCTTTCCACACACACACAGAAATGCACTGGCTGCTACTTTAACCCTATAGGGAACTGACCACCGTGTAGCCGAACAGTCCCGGGGACCACAGGCGAGTCGTAAAATGGCAGGAACAGTAAAAGTTGAACCCGAGTCAAAGCTGCATGTCTAAATGTAGCGGGTGCATCCAACAACTCGTTCACCATCTGCTCTGAGCGGGGCTCTCTCAGTCAGTGGAGGTGCTTCTGTCCAGCATCTCCCTGTCTGTTCTCTCACTAGCTATATAACCGGGGCAATTAAACCTTAAAAGTCATTCACAAGTTTTGGTGCTGCCAGTAAAACCATAAACGCGCCTTTGTGTCCCACTCTGAGTGCAGGATGCTCTGAACGCCCTCCTTAAATTGTTGCTTTTAAAACCACTTTCAACTTTCTCCCTGTGTTTCCTGTTCTGTCCCTGTCTCCATTCCCTGCCTCTGCTCCTGACGTGGACACACTCATCTTCTGGGAGACAGCACACAGCTCGGGTTTGTTTTTAACGAGGCATAAGGATAAAAAAAAGAAAACATCTCTGGTGGTTGAGTCTCTCTGCTTCCTCACCTTGCGGCCTCATCCAGGGGAACAGCTGAGTCGGTGAGGGGCTCTGCTCGGTTCCCTCCGCGTCCTCGCCGCCGAGCCCCGGCGCGCCTCCCAGCTTACAGTCGCTGTACTGGACCAGATCCGCGTCCTGGGCCCCGAAAAGCGTCTGCCGCTGTAAGGCGTCGTATCCGTAGAAGTTGCCTGGTTCGCCGTGGCATGTGACCGCGCAGGGGCTCTGCTGGTACGGGTTGCTGGGCAGCGTGGAGGCGCTGTGGTGGTAGAAGTCCTGAATCTGCGGAGCGTGTTGAAAGGTGGCGCCGGAGCCGGGGCCGTACACCACGGTGGGCCGGCTGCCGGCCAGGTCCTGCGCGAACCCGCACTCGTAGTAGTTCGGACGTAACGAGTCCCCGCTTTTATATTTAGAGAAGAGCGAGTTGACGAAATATGAGCTCATCTTTTTGTTGTTGTTTGTTGTTGATTCAGTTTGTGTTCAGAGCGGCTGGAGGAGGCGACCGGCGGCTCAGTTATCTTGTCTTTTTTCTGCTTCTGTCGTGCGGTGTGAGGCAACGGAACACCGACACACACAGACACAGAGGGGAGGGAGACTGAGAGAAAGTGAGGCAGGTCTGCCGGCGGTGTCGGTGACCGTTGTTGTGGTGTTTCCCTCCTCACGGCCACAACAGAAGAGCCGGTTGCGTTGAGAGTAACGGTAACGGCAGCCAGCCACAACAACCACCACCACCACCACCACAGTAACAACAACAACAACAATCACACAGATTCCATAAAATCTCCAGCGAAGAAGAAAAACAAGAGGAAGGAGAGGAAGAAGAAGGAAAAGGAGAAGTAGAGGAGGAAGGGCTCGTGCGCATCACAATTCCGGTGTTCGCGCTGTAAGCAGGAGCCCTGTCGCGCTCTCAAACGGCTTTTCCGTGATTTACTCCTCTGCAAATGAGTTGTTTCATATTTTTTCTCCCTCTCTCTCTCTCTCTCTCTCTCTCTCTCTCTCTACCGCGCGCGCTCTCTCTTCCCCCTCTCTCTCTCTCTGGCTTTCTCTGGCGCGCGCTCCCCCCTCTCTTTCTCTATTTCTCTCTCTCCTCCTTGCCCTTGTGTGTGTGTGTGTGTGTGTGTGACTCGGTTTCAGGGATAATTTGCATCTATTATCAGGTCTTCGTCCCATTGGCTTTTCCAGGCACATAGACAAACGCGCACGGATGTGAACGCGCGCACACACACACTGAGAGCGTATGACACTTTTTTCTTCGTCTTTTTTTGCAGCTCCACCTGCACGCGCCTGTATAAACCGAGATGATGTTCTCTCGGCGTATGCTGGAAGAACTCCACGCGCCTCTAATAATGCAATAGAAGTGAAGAATGGTGGAACAAGAAGATGAAGAAGGGGTGAAAGAGAATAGGTGCAGCATCAAACATGAAAGCAGGGTTAATGAGAGGTCTGCTGCTTCACATCTGATTACACACACACACACACACACACACACACACACACACACACACACCAAAACAAAAGGAGAAAGGGAGGATGGAGATTTTATTATTGTAAAGCTGAGTTTGTGGTCTGTTCATGTAGAGGTGGTTGTTTGTGTGTGTGTGTGTGTGTGTGTGTGCGTGCGTGCGTGCGTGCGCGCGCGCGCGTGTGGGGTCCATCTCTCTCTCATTAATTGCTTTTTCTCAGCAGAGAATCTGGTTGCTTGGGAATGAGGCCTGGAAATGTCAGGGAACCTGGTGGGGAGAGGCTGACACAAACTGAGGGGAGGAAGAGGAAGAAGAGCCTGGGTGGAGGTGGAGGACCAGTGCTCCCTAATTGCTATCTGTTTTAATTGGTGCCAGTCTATAAATGTGGCCTAACTGAGGTTTTAAAAGTAAAATCAGATGCTGGAGCCATGTCCTGCCCTCGGTTCCATTCCTGACGGCTGCTGCTGCTGCTTAGCTCCGGGGTCTCTGAACGCATCCTTCCTGATTCTAGTATACTTTAATAAATGTGATCACCATTAACGTGTGAGGAGGACAGGGGAGGGTAATATCCTAGGAGGAAGGGGCTGTAAACGCTTTAACAAACTATAAAGCTCCATAAAGCGGAGGGGCAGTGTTTGCTTGTTTACGTCCGTGCTGCACAGAAACAAGAAGTGCTGCTTTTACGACGCGCCCTTTTCGCGACCGGAGGCCGTAAATGCCTCATCGTTGGGTCGGTATTTAATTGTCATTTTCGTCCTGTTTTCCATACGAGCTGCGGTCCTCCTTGTTTGAGGCTGAGGTAGAGGGAGGGCTTCTCTAACGAGGGATAAGTTGTGGGAAGGTTAAGTTCGGCCTTGTAGAACAGCCGGGGCTCGTAAAAAGCAAGATGGCCTGAAGAGCAGCGATTAGCCCAAAAAAGATTCAATTGTAGGGTTATTTCTTCTTTGATGGAGACTTAATTTGTCTCCACCACAGGCCTGAGAGCTGCCGATCAGTCAGATATGAGGAATCGGTGATGTGAGCTCCCACAGGAACCACGTGCAGGCATGTGTGAGGAAGTTCATCTTTTCTGGTAATATTATTTGGATTTGGAGCCACCGCGCGCCCCGTCCTCCAAATAAATATGTCATTACCCGAATTTAATTTATTTAGATTATACAGCACAGCACAAGAGGCCCAAATGTTGCCAGCGCTCGCGCTTGAATTACAGACTGTGGTAAATCAGCTGATTGTACATCCGACTTTCAGAGGAGTAATTGCCGCAGTATTTTCTCTACTTTATTACCTAGAATATGATCTTATTGAAACTTCACCGCGCCGTGTTTTACACTTCCAATAAAGGCTTTTCTTGTGTGATCTGTTGTCCTCCGTGCAGAAATGTGAATGTGGCGTCCAAAAAAAAAAAAAAAAAACATTGTCACATTTTGTGACCGACTTTGCATGGTCCACACATTCCCGCTGTCAAAGCCAGGAGCACTAAATTAGACCGTGAAAGCCTGTTATCAGGTCATTCCTGTAAACAACAGACCGCCTCAGTGAGAGATAGAGACGCGGTAAACAACTGCACAGCTCATTCTCCTGCGTTTGAAGCAGAGGACGCATCCAGAGCTGGATTTCACCTCTTGCGTAAAACTGAGGCTGCACTCATTAAATCACATTAAAAGTGGATGGAATGGATTTGTCTGCGTCTGGATTTGACTGTACAAGTAGAGCACTCAGGGGACAAAAATATCTTCCCCCATTTTACCTGAGGAAACGTGAGCACTGCCCCTCACACATTCTTTCCACCTATAGGCTCCAGGTCGGCGCAACTTATACTGAACGGAGCCACTAAAAGTTTAAGGTGCGTGCGTCCTGAGTGTGAATTTCGCACCAGGAAGAATAAACATTTCCTGCCAACCTATGCATATCCTGTGCGTCTATATGGCCTATTATACTCAGAGGCCTCAACCCTTCCTCTCTCCATCCACTCCACTTGTACTGTACGTTTGAAGCTGCTCCCAGTGTCAGGATCTTCCACAGCATAGTCAAAAAAAGTCGCACAATCACTTCACTTTTTCTTTAAAAAAAAAACACCCATTTCCGCCACATTAAAGGGGAGGACTATGGCCAGTTTGACCCCCTTATAGGAGCCCCCTGCGTGGTGGGTCTTCCTTGAACGCAACAAAGCGTCAGCGCCAGTCCTGGTTTATCGGTGGAGCAAGCGCGCCATCAAGCGGTCAGCCGCAGTAAGGCCTCGGGGGGAGGGGAGGCTCGTCTGGAATGTGACTCCGGTTATTTAAGCCCGCACATAAAGGTAAAAAAGCTGTTTCAAAATGAAACTGCGTGTTGTAATTGGAGGCCGGATGTGAGGGTCGGTTTGGGATTTGTGCCACAAAAAGGAATGAAATGAAAGAGGTACAGGTCTGTTACATCGAATTGAATGAGTGGAAATGGAATGAGGGGAAATAGCCTAATCTAAAGTAGCTGATAGGTTTAATGAGTTTTAAACAGCGGCCTATATATTTTCCACGCTGATAGACAGCCAGGCCTGAGCCGTGGACTGCTCTAAGCTTTAAAAACTGCAATACGACAAAGAGCAGTGTCTGTAATGAGCTGCAGCCTGCTCGATTGTATCTGACAAATTAAAGTCATTCCCACAGAATAAAAATCAGCTCCATGTACAGTTGTTACGAATTCACTTTACACTGTGGTTAAAAGCCTCAGCACCGCTAACAGTGCTCACACTGCACCGCCTTTCACAGGCCTATTAGAGCAGCTGCAGCAATATGATCATAGTCTTTACAAACATTTCTCGTGAGATGGATGTCACGTTTACATGATGGACATTTTCATGATTTAATTTCAGTGTTTGGCCGCCTCTTGCAAGCATGATATAAACAGCATATAGTAGTCTTACTATTAGTTATGTTTTAATGCTTTAATTATGTTACTTTTATAGGCCATGTTACCTTGTTGTGATCTGTGATAATATTATGATACAGAAAATCTTATATTACAAAATAATCTTATGTATAAAATAGTAAAGTGTATATATATAAAAGTGTATAGAAGGGTAAATATTTGTGTATATTTACATAACATTTAATATAGACGTGTATTATTCATTTCAGGCGCCAGGCCTGTGTTTTCTGGGGGATGTCTGTTTTTGAAATATTGTCAGTTATATTACAAACAATCAAATAAACAAATGCGCAAAAGTGAAACATGAAAAGCCTAACTGGTTTTATCTAGTTCCACACAAACTAGTTTTATGAGCACAGATGATTATCTCAGTGTGTGTGTGTGTGTGTGTGCAGGCTGTAAACAGTACAAAGCGGTCGTTACCATCATCTGAAGACGCTGCGGCTCAGATCCTCAGTTTCAGCCCTGTGGGTCTCTGAACCCTGGAGCAGCACAGATTTCAATCTTCAAGCTGCAGACAGCGGCTCAGGAGGCCAAAACCCGCTTCAAGGTTCCTCCGGGTTTCAGCAGAAGGGTCAACATCATGTGGACAAGATGTTTACATGCGTGGGCCCCTGCTGTGCCCTTCAGGCCCGGAAAAGAAGCCTGGGAGCCAACCACAGCTCACCCTGTCTGACGGCTCCGCAGTCTGGTTGTGCTTGGACTGTTTTTTTTTGGGGGGGGGGGGGCTGTAAGGATGCATCTGAGAGAGACAAAGGGAGTTCAAGCAGGAGACAACACACACACACACACACACACACACACACACGCACGCACACACACATACAGTGCCTTCCAAAATTACCCCCATAGAGCCAAACGGCTACAAAACCATAAAATTCCCAAAGCTGAAAAGAGGAGGAGGAGGAGGAGGAGGAGGAGGAGGAGGAAGGAGTCTCACTCTCCTCTGCTCCAACACAAAAGTATGACTAAATGAAACGAGCAGGGTCCCACCACCGTTTCTTTGAGTATCTCTGAACACAAATTCCTGTCATATCCTCTGCACAGCCTGCTCTCTCCATCATCCTCGGCCTCTCTGGGGTGAACCAGTCTAACACCTGGAAAGCAGTGGAAGCTTTACACTAACATTTGCGCTTCTATCAATCCCATTAGAAGCTCCAAAACAAACCATGGAGCAGGGGAATTTGAAACTTTCCCTCTAATATTTCCTCTCTCTGAATATATCTTCCCGCTCCCCCTTCTCCTTCTTTCGGCGTGTTTGCTTTACAGCCGTTTAGTTCTTAACCTTCAGAAATTTATACGCTATAAACTTTTATTGCCGTCATATTCTTTTATTGCGCCGCACCGCATTCAATCCTTTTTCCTCTCTCTCTCTCCTCTTTTTCTTTTCCTTCTTCCTCTTCGCTGTTTTTACAACAGGCGGCGGCGGCTTCTTTCAACCCGCACTCATCCGCTCCCGCATCCCTCATCACCCCCCCCTCGTATTTTTCTTTTTTTTTTTTTTTTACCCGTGGGCTCGAGACACCCGGTGCGTGCAGCACATCCTGCCCCTCTCGTGCTGTTTGTTTCCTCGTATGAAAATACAAAGAGTGCAAAACAACTGACGTGAGAAAGAAGAGGAGGAGGAGGAAGAGAAAGCTGCCGGGGCTTTATTGGTCCAAAGGGACAAATACTATCAGAATCTTTTTTTCCACAGTAGAATCAAATAAAACAAACAAAACAAACCCCGGCGGCCTGATGTGACCGGCACCGTCCACTGGTGGTTTTACAATTACACAAGAAATAAATGCGGGAGCCTCGTCTCTGATGTGAAGCTCCAGCGGGTGACTCACTGCAAGAAATCAAACGCGCCTGAGATTTGTGGCTTTGAATCACAACTACTGTGAATGCAGATGGATATGAATCATTTGGAAGAAACGGAGCGGCCGGTTGTGCTCGCGCCGCTACCTTAACGGTTTTCAAAGTAATGGCCCAACAGGGGCGGACGACACGGCAGATAATACCAAACTGTCTGAGACGAGCTCAAGACTTTACTGCTCAGGACGATCAATACGTTATTATCGTTGTTGTTGTTGTTGTTGTTATTATTATTGTTGTTGTTGTTATTATTGTTGTTGTTATTATTATTATTATTAGTAGTAGTAGTAGAAGGCTAGTTATCGTCATCTGTGCATCTATGTATTTATTTATTTTGTGATTTATTTATTGAATTCTCTATTTAATTTGACAGTAAACTAACTAACAATCAATCAATAAATAAATCTGACATATAAATGAAGAAGAGCAGGAGAGTCTGTAAATGTATTTTATTAAAGACAGTGATATTTGTATTATTTTTAAGAACAACCACATATCATAACAGTTAGTATTGACTTGTATTATTATTATTATTGTTGTTGTTGTTGTTGTTGTTGTTATCAACATTGTTGTTATTATGTTCACTGTTGTTTCCTGTGTGTGGTCAGAGGCAGCTGTAACCTGCAGCAGCAGCAGCAGCAGCAGCAGCGGCCTCTGTCTTCCTCTGCAGCTGTTAATGAGTCCAGAATGGCTGATGTGATCTGATCCATACAGCGGTTTGTATCAGCGGGCCCATAACTCTCTTTCAGAAAATTTATGAATATGAGTGATATTCTCTGCTGCTTGATAAATTATAGAAGCTGTGCTGTGTAAAACAGTGAGGGGGGCGGGGGGAGAGCTGCTCTGGGCCTGCTGCACTCTAAAATCTATTCAGAGTGTGTCAGTGAAGCCAGTTATTATCTGTGGACTCAGTTTTAATATGAGAGGATAAAGTGAAGACATATTGGATTGGCCACGATTGCGCGGGTTGAAATATGAATTTTGCCAGCGGCAGCAGCAGCAGCGGCGGCGGCGGCGGCGGCACGTGGCTCGTCTTCTGCAGCCCAATTAGTTTTTGAAAATATCACTGAAAGGACGAGACCTGAACCAACTTCAACTGCTAAATCACTGCGCAATGAGACAGTCTGGATCTTCCTACACCTCACAGTTGGGATGTTCCTACAGAGAGGGGACGATGGGAGTTGGGGTTGATGCAAACTTTTGATACGCGCATTAAACACATGTGGACCATTAAAGCAAGGCTCTTCCTTTTAAGAAAACACTCAAACCTGCAGAAATACTTTCCTGCTGTTGTTATCCCTTCACAGACTGTGGCAGGACATTTGTTTCTATGTGTGATTGCATGGAATTATGATTTAACCAAAAGCATTCCTATGAACTAATGTATAGGGTATAAAACAAAATGTTTCTGCAAGAGTAGAAGCTTCTCCAGCAGTCTTACCTCTCCTCTCACTTCAACCATAAGTCTGTGTCTTCCTGCTCATCCTCATGTGACTGTGATGTCCCCCAATGTGTCTGTGCCTTCATAACCGCATGGCCATAACATGTGTTGGTGTGTGAGACCCTTTCTCCCCTCCTCCTCCTCCTCCTCTTACTTGGGACAGTGGGGATGAGAGGGGAGGCCCTGCAGCAGAGGTTGGGGCTCCTGGATTTAATGAAGCTGCAGCCCCTGCTATAGACCTTAGAGAAGTATCACAATCATCTGTCGCAATTCCACAGATGGTTTATGGGATGGCTTTGCTGGGGCCTGAGCCTAAATCCGCTTAAATCCTGAGGCCTCATTGGCTGGGCGCTGCACAGCAGGGTGAAGGAGCAGAGCTGCTCTCAGCTGTGCTCATCACATTTCTGCCTCTTTGCACTGAGGCTGCTCCTACCGTCAGCACTGTTTGTTTTTACTGCTCTGACTGCTGCTACTACACAGCACCGGTCCTGCAACCTCACTGTACACTTACCTGCACTGAGCATCAAAAACTACTTCACCAGTGGCATATAACACACATATAAGCAGATATAAAAAGATAATTGTAAAGTATTTATATGTCAACAACTTTAAGCCCTCCTCTGTAAGTCCTAACAACATAAACAGTTAATGAATGATCAAAATAATATACCATAGTTGATATGTCTAGGTTAAATAATTAATAGATACTTTATAACACTGTGATGCCAATAGACACTATGTGCACTATAGTGACTAATCAAACTTCTGGTTATGCACTAGTTATAGGTGTTTGATAGTAGGTGTTATGTGTTGATTACTACATATATTAATAAAGGCTTGTAAAAACTCCCTTGTTCACAACTTCTTCACAGTGTGTTACAAGCTATTTGTTCTCACTGCTTATAAATTCTTAATGGGGATGTTAAAATGAAGTGTAACAGAGAAGTGCTGGTACCAGTGTTACGACCTCATTAATCCAGCTGGCACCACTACTCCGGCGACTGGAGGAAGCTTTCTTGGTTTTCACAGTAGCTGTGCAGCACTGATAATGCAAAATGCATCACTGCAGCTCTTCTAACAAGGACCAGTGCTCCCACTGGACACAGAGCTCAGGTACACTCTCCTCAATCTCAATATTCCACTGAGTTTCCATATTTCTTTCAATTGTGGGGGAAACTGAATTAAGATTAAGACAAAGTGCCATCAGTAAAGTTTCAATAAGGATCAATAGACCAAACATAAAAAAGAATAAATACCAGAACTTTTAAAGATGGCTGGTCAAAAAAAAAAAAAAAAAAAAAAACTTTTTAGGGGGTGGAGTTGCACCAAGAGGAATTTGACCTCAGCAGTCCTGAAATGCTGAGCTGCAATCTTCCCTGCGCCACAAAGGAGGCAACAGCAGCAGCAATTGTTGAAAACTCAAATATTACCACTTTGCTTTTCTCGCAAGCTCCTGCAAATTACAGCAGGCAGCCAGTGATATTCCAGCGGGCAGGCTCCTGCTGCTTCTGCTGTCTTCTTTTGCATGGACTTCAAACAAAAGTGAAACTTTTACAACTTGTGCTACTGCAACTTTATTCTACCTGCACTATAATAAATGTTTCCATCCCGGAGCCGGAGGGGGAAGTATAGAGGTCCTGCAGACTCTGTGTCTATCAGGGTCATTTGGTGCAGAGACAAACACAGGAACCTCAGAGGCTTCACAAGCTCCTAATGGACGGATGACGACGCGTCTAATGAATGCACTCATCATCATCTGTGTGTGTGTGGTTGTGGTGGGGGTGTTTAGGGCTTTATGACAGTCTTTTGGTGTTGCAGCCAAACAGACGCCCCCTCTCCTTTAAGCATCACAGTGTACAACTGAAGAGACACATATTTTAAACACATGCTGGCTCATGCCCCCCCCCCCCCCCCCCAAAAAAAAAAAAAAAAATCAGTCTGGAGAAGAAAGAAAAGAAGAGACCACGAGGGAAGCTGAGCTGCTGTCTCTGAACTGCCCCATCGACAGCAGCGAAGATCTTTCGATTTTAGCCATAAATCACGGATGATCTCCCGCCATTTCTCCCAGGTTGTAATGAACAGCGAGGAGCGGCAACGCATTCAAATGAGGCACGGTCTTTCTGTAAAGTCAGTTCTTTAATAGGAATCCAGCATCAGCAGTGTCAACGCACAAAGAAACAAGAAACAACAAGACACAAGAGAAAAAAAACATACGAGAAAAGAGTGGAACATCTGACATGGGAGAGGGGATCAGAGTGACTGGAGAGCAGGGTGGATTTACTGCGGCCACATGGATCAGATTTGTCTCATTAAAAGAGAAGGGGGAATAAAAAAGACGTCTGGATCCGCGTCCGTTTGTATCAGAGAGAAGAAACTCCAGAGACGCGTCCCCTCGGTCAGGAGAGTAAATACTGAGACAGGAAACAAGAGGAGGTCACAGAGCAGAGAGGAACACGGGCCTAAGAATTCAGATTAAATGTAGAATTTATAGAGGAGCGGTGCTTCATTCTCCCTTCCGTCCTCTCAGGTCCAAACACGTGACTGTTTGCTCACCATGAAATACAAATACTCGATCCACAATTGAGGACACAAAAAAAAAAAAAAAAACTGACGTCAGAACAGATCATCCGGACAGTCGGCACAACAACATAGAATCTACAGAACATGACAGAGAAGAGGAAACTCATCTATATTACAGTAAGATGTCATGTCCCGACAACAAGACAAAACAATATTCATCATATGAACTCATTCCAATGAGAAAGACTCAGAGATACTAACATTATATACAATAAATTAGAAATATTCAATTCAATGAAGAACTTCTACTTAGTCTTTTTTAATTATTATCCGTAAGCATTCACCTCCGACAGTCCGAACACACAAAGAGCTAAACGACGAAATCACGTCTTCAAAATGACGCGCGACTTGAGGCATGCGAGAACTATGTAAACATTTTTACTCCTAAATTAGAGGATCTGGTGGCGCTGAAAGGAAGAGGCGCTTCTCTGGTTAAGACTTTATATAGGAGGCATGTTTGTTAAACCCGTTCACTTCAATGTGTGTGAGTGTATGAGTGTGTGTGTGTTATACATTATATACTATATGTGTATTATAGCTGTATTTAGGCTGTTAGCACGGTGGCACTGAGAGATAACGCACTGTAACACACGCATCAATCAAAACACAAAGTGATTCAGAAAACACCTTCACGCTCACAGTGGACTGTGAACAAATGCGCATGGGTTTGTTTTAGCAGGTCACTTCCGTTGTGTGTGAATATTTGCAGCACGCAGGTTGTCAAACAGATGAAGATGTTTTATAGATGTGTTTGTGTTCTGTCTGTCCGTGTGTGTGCTTTTAAGCTGCAGCGCATTGAGCTCTCAGACCAGCTTTCTTTCTTTGTGTTTGCAGACTGCTGTGGTCACACACACACACACACACACACACACACACACACACACACACACACACACGCAACGTTGTAAACTGCCGTGGAGTCAATGTGTTGTTTATGATCCGTCTATAAAACTGCCATCGGACGCCATTTAACTGCGCAGACACTTCAAATAGTGCCACAGCCGCTCGGCCTTTTCCAGCGTGGCCTCTGTTACACTCACATCAGTAAAACTTCGCGTAAACACCACTTCTAAACTCCCAAATATTAAATAAACTGTTAAAACTTTTAGTGTGTGAATAAATCTTTGTGTGTTGGCGGCGGAGTTGAACATGTTTCAGTAGATGTGTGTGGTTGGGTTTTTTTCTGTCTTCCTTCGGTTCCAGGTTTTGTTCGGGAACCGTCGCTTGATTTTTTTTTCCTGAAATGAGAGAGAAACCCGCCTTGCATAGCAGATAATACACATATAATATACTGTGTGTAGAAAAATAGAGCTGATTCTTTCTTACAATGCAACAGCCACTTTCAATACAGACCCTTTGTCTTTGCTCACAAAGACTTTGTGCGCGGCAGAATGTGAAATCAGCACGTATCGCTTATCCTTTAAAAATAGCAGCTATGAGAGATGTGTAGGAGCTGTGTCACCTTTACACGTGTTGTAACGCTGTCTGAGTGTGAGCGCGTGCAGGGTCAAGAAGCTAAAGACACTATGTGGATTATTCATGATCTGATTCATGTCAGAGTAGAGGGCGAAGAAGACCGTGCTCACCTGGATAAATCTGATCTGGATTCACCAAAACACTGAGGTTAAATTTCGAGGCTGATGTGATCTGGTGCTGTGTCTCCTCTCAGATCAGCTGTGCTGGCTCGAGGAGCGGGAGAAGTATCGATACCCTCAGCGCATAAAGTATTGGGAGAGGTAGCTGAAGGGCGCGAATCTGCAATATCGACAAGCAGCCTAATCGGATCCCAGGCTGCTGAGTCGGTTTCATACCCCCGCCATCCCTTGAACCACCCCACTTCTCCACCCATCCCCCGTCCTCCTCATTACTTACCGGGAAACAAACGGCGGCTTTGCTGACCAAATCAACGCCGAGCGTCAGGCGCCTTCTAATCAAACCCAGCACCACCGAGCGAAACAAAAGAAAAGAGGAAAAAAAGAAAGATGAATACTGTGCGTGTGTGTGCGCGCGCGTGTGTGTGTCCTCTAGGGCCCCGCGCGTTTATTAATGGCCACGTGAAAACCCGGTTTCATCACCTTCGCGCGCCTCCGGTGTCAGCGACGGAACAATAAATAACTAATAAGAGGAAGAGCAGCGCTTGAGAAAAAGAGAAAGCAGTGTGTGTCGACCCCTCACACCGCTGAAGCGAACACCAGGCGGTTTGCTGCTTCCTCTCCCTCTGCCAAATACCAAACACCAGTTTATAGTATAATATAAAATACAATGATGGCACAGTACAAACAAACAGTCCGGTCCACAGCGCTGGAGTCCGAGCCACTGAGTGGAGAGGGAGTCCAGTTTTACCCATCATCCACAGCTGCCGCCTCTGCACTGGACATCAGGTTCTCCAGGGCTCAGCTGAGGTGGCAGCGTCCTCACCGGTGATTAAGGATCAATAAATCAATTGATCAGTTCTATAGGCTACAGATGCTGAGACTGGACTGAAGCTAGTGCCTGAAGGTTAAAGGAAAATTAGAAACAGCGGGTCTCTCTCTCGACCTGTGAGTATGTGTGCGCGCGGGCGTGTGTGTTTTGCAGTTCTTGGGAAGGCCATGTTGTGTTTTATAGATACAAGAAACAGGGGACGTAATGTTGAGTACAAGGTGTGAGCCCGGCGTGTGCGTGCGTGTGTGTCGTGTGTGAGTGTTGTGCTCGGAGTGAGAGTCCCCGTTAGTCCTTGGGCTGCTCCTTGCTCTGTTTCTTCATTTTCATCCTCCGGTTCTGGAACCAGATCTTCACCTGCCGTTCGGTCAGGTTGAGCGCGCGCGCCACCTCATGCCGTCGGTCCCGCGTGAGGTACATGTTGAACAGGAACTCCTTCTCCAGCTCCAGAGTCTGGTATTTGGTGTAGGGGCATCGCTTCTTCCTGGAGGAGCGAGCGTGTAGCCAGTTGGCCGAGGGGTCATCTGCGGGGAGAAGAAGGAAATTAAGTCATAAATACAATATAAAGCCATGTAAATGTATTCCAGCCGTCTTCCAAACAGAGTAAACGGCACGCCTCTGTGCGCAAAAGTCGCGGAAACCTGTGCATTTGAACATATCTGACTCTGAAACTGACACTTTTATGCGTAAAGCAGGTTTATGGTGTCAGCAGGGCTGCGCTTCAGACACGAGTGGATCCGTGGATGTTTTATTTGACAACATGTGAGAGACAGACGCCCTGGTCCTGTGATACGGCGAGACAAATGGAAAATACAGAACTCAAAAAGAAATGGATGAAAAAAACAGACTGATCAAAATTAGAAGATGATGTATTCAAGGGCGATGTTGAGAGTAGGATCGGAGAAATAACATAACTGCTAAATAACCCTTGGGGACCCCCCACCCCCACCCGTCCTCCAAAAAAAAAAAAAAAAAAAGAAAAGAAAAACGGAAGCAGAGGTTTCACCCCCGAGTGATGACAGCGAATAGACAAAAACACTCCTTTTTTGTCTGTTTGCGTGAGAATGATGATCACATTGCGGCTCAGCGCGCTGTCAATGCGTCACTTCTGATGGCTCCGAAATTAATAACTGTCGGGAAATTTATGGCCCTCGTGGGATGAGAGGAAATATTTTTTCCTGTGCTCATCCTTCGCCCTTCGGAGGCTGGATTCAATATGACTCTCCACAGTTCACACAGCACGTTGGAACACAGTGAGCTGCGCCTTTCTCATCTGCTAATGAACAGAGCCAGAGCGTTTTCTTCTCCCACTGTGGAGCCCTGTTTGAAATAACAACAGACTTTTAATGGGGCCTATCATTTCTTAGTGAGATGGAGTTGTTTTCATCTTCTCCCTTCCATCTGTATCTCTTGCTTGCCAGCCACCCTCTCTCTTCCACCCCCACCCTTTTTACAGCTTTCAGACCCCGTAGTAGAGACTTCATTTTCGGGGCATGGGTCTGGTTTAGTGCTGAAAACTATTTTCCTCCACAGATCAGCAATTAGAATACCCCACTCACTCTCTGACTTGCAGTAAACAACAAATTGCGTGAGCTTCTTGCAAATTTTGATTAGCAAACCCTCATTCTACCTAACGATAATGAAGTTTCCGTTTTAAAACGGAAACTTCAAAACACACTGAGGAGGAGTGAGAGAGGCAGAGTTGGTTCTGTTCGATTCCCACTTTTCACATCTTCTAAAAAAATCCTTTAACTGAGAACAGTCATTCCATGTGGTGAGGTCAGGCTCTTCCTCCAGTCAATCACAGCTCAGTGAAGCCAACAAACAGACGCTCCCACAGGCTGCTGCCTGCGAAATACAAAACAAAAAAATCAAATAAACAAGCCAAAGATTTCTGCTTCCCCAGAGGAAAGAGATATTTGCTGAACCTGGGGCTGATCAGCTAAGACAAATGAAAAATGTGCACAAAAGACTTGTGGTGATCAAAAACAGAGGCTGCACACTGGAACTATTTTCTTTCAAGCTTCTGTTTCGTCATTGTAGTGTATCAGTGACACCATCTCAGTCTGTGGAGTTTCCAGTCTGGAGCACAATTCAGAGGAGAATCCAGTCTGAATGTGTTTTTGTCAGACTGAGGACGTCCTGCGGCTGTGGAAGTCTGACTTCACCATAGCAGTCAGTTTTTGGACTGAAGCGTCATCTAAATCAGTCTGTGGACCAAAAAGCTTCTCTTTGTTTCCCTCTCACCACTAAAGAAATGTAACCACAGTCCTCAGGTCTAACATGGCAGAGGGGACGATCTTATCGCTCACTGGTCATGGGGAGAGTCTGAGCTCCAGCACCTTTTGATGACATGCAGGGACAATCTGGATGTGTGTGTGTGTGTGTGTGCTCCCCCGAGGAGCCGCTCTCTTCCTTAACTGATGCTGGGTGGAGGCTTCATCTGTCTGCAATTTCGCTGGTAATATTTTACTACAGTGACAGTCACACTGCTTAGATGCCAAGGCAATTCACACAGCTAAATATCACATTCACAATGATGCTCTTTTTTCCTCTCCAGAAGCCGAGTGCACTACAGGCCGTGTTGGTGGATGTAGATGACTGGATCCTGCTTTACATTGGGATGTTTCACATGAACATGTCCCAGCTGCAGCCTTACAACATCAGTCCCACCAGGACTAAGAAAACAATAGTTTAGGAAAATTCCAAATTCTGCATTGTGCTCCTGAATTTTGAAAAAGTAGGTCACAGTGTTGAGATAATAATCAGCATAAGGGAATAAAAATATGTATTTTAGATTTTGGTTAAAGATTGAACATTTAGATCCAAAATAGCCTCACATACTTCACACTTTTGACTGTTGAGATGAAATTCACTTGTTTTGTCTCAATTTCAACATTGCATTAAATTAAAAACTAAACAACACGTCTCCACCCACACCAACACATCTTTCCCAGAATGAGGGAATAAATTAGCTCCATAAAATGCTTCTATATAAAAGAAAAATAGCTATTTATGTAACTGTACACCTCATCCACACAGCATGATTACATTATTACAGGCCACTGTATGATTCCTTTACAAAAAGCCACGCTGACTCAGTGCAGGCCTTCAGCTGATTGAAATAGAAGTGAACGATTTCCATTCATTTCATCGTTAATGTGTAGTATTGTATTATTTGATGGCAAGGTTAAGACCTGACAGTTTTATTTTGAAATTAGGAGCAGACGTCAGAGCTGACCTGTTCTTCATCACAGCATCAGCTGCCTTCATGTAAATCATCTCCTCTGACAACAATTCAATCAGCTCATCCACAAAATAAATTCCCTCACTGTGTAAACCGAGCAGCTGATTCACCACGCTTCATAAATACGAATGAGAGTAAAGACATGTGTTTTGTAGGCTACTTATTAGAGTATGAGAATGAGATGAGAGGAGGACGCTCTCTGATTGGTTTGCTGGGTGTGAGTTCGTCACATCAGATGCTGAAGGTTTTGGAACTCGACCCTGGGGCTAAGATGGCTGCCAGCGATGCACGCTGCTCCATCCTCTGTCCCCTATGTGGATGGCTCTAGAAGACAGAAAATAGCCTCCCCCTCCCCAGGTTGTTCCTATGAGCTGTTAGTCAGCGGCCATCATCAGTAAATACGTCCTTAATCCCCTCTGAAATCAATTTCCTGCAACATGGCCAGTATGTAGGGGATCGATTTCATCTCAGAGCAAAATAATGCCTGGTAAAGAGGTGATGAGAGGACCGGGGGGGGTGGGGACGAGCGGCGCTTTTGTCACACGGTAAAGTGGGTGCTTTGCATTCCCTGGGTGTACAATCACCTCCAGGACCATCCATTACCCTCATAGCTGTGCTGCTACCATGGCTGTCACCCCGGGTGACGAACCAGCTGAGGGATGGGGGTGGGGGGTGGGGGCACACGTTTCCTCAAAGGGTTGGAGAGACAGAAAGACAGAATGTGAGTGGCGTGTAGTTGCTCCTTCACTCTCTCTCTCTCTCTCTCTCTCTCTCTCTCTCTCCAGGAAACATCCACGTCAGGCTGGGATGTCACATGACCAGGCACATGGATGAAAAAGATTGATATTCCTGTAAAACTGCCTGCTATAGCCTATGGCCCTGCAGCACGATGTGTTCTATTGTTGGCCTGTTGTGCCTTTGCGTGTGTGTGCTTGCGTGTGTGTGCTTGAGAGGCTACAGTGATGAATGCATGGAAACAGTAACCGAAACGGCTACAAGACTAATATCACATCCCATCTCTTTCTCTCCCTCTCTCCTTCTCGCTCCCTTTGCAATTTCACCCTAATAGTTCCAGAACCTGACCTCTCATATATCCCAAAGGCACGTTATTACATTTCCCGAAGTCGTATTTTATCCACCACCCACCTCAACCCCTTACACCCCATCTCACCCAAGCCACCAGCAGCAACACGCCAATTAATGGGGTTGTTCACCCGGCATTATAACTTAATAAACTTCGAGGGTAATAACTTTCTTGCTCTGCCCGGCAGCAGCAGCAGCAGCACAAAGACTTAAGTGTAACCTTGTAGTTTATTCTGGATGGTCGCCCAGCACCAGTAACACAAAGAGAATCTGTAGCTGGAAGCTGCCTTTAAATGGATCTGATGTTTTTAAAGGTAGGGATTCTACTGATGTTTTCACACAGGCAATCATTTTAAATACCCGGGGAGGGGACGTCAAGCAGATCTGGACTCCTCTGCTGCCTGCCAAGACATGTCATGCAGACATGCATCAGAGACAACTGAATTCAGAGAGTCCAGGTGAAGTTTGGCTTATTTCAGGCACTGGCACAGGCTGACTCATCCTGCCTTCAGTTCTGAAAATGGAAAACAAATATAGTGCAGCCTCTTCAGCAACATGTTAAAGAAATTAAGGGATTTGCCTTAAGAAAAAATAAAACGGCAACACTCTGTACAAAGTTCCCTCTTACTGTCAGCATGTGGCTACTGTAACATCTAGGCTACATCATCAGCTCAGAGTCAAAGCTCTGGGAGGAACTGGGCTTCTGTTGAATGCTGCATGATCAACATACATACTTGTCAATATGTCCAGTGGACACAAAATATGACCTTCAGACAACATTAAACAATCAGCATGTGCCAAAATATTTGGTCACACTTGTGTAATTATATGCATGCATCAACTCTGTGCATGGAAATATAAGGATTTGACATTGAAATGTCAACCTGTTTTTCTAACAAAACAAAATATACAATAAAACCTTACAGAAATCTTACACACATAAATAAGCACCTGTCAGCTTTACACTTTGTTAAGAGAAAAAGACAGTCTAGTGTGTAAGAGTGTTTAGTGAGCATTAGATAAACTGGGACATGGATTTTATAACCGCAGGTTACTTTTTTGTTCTGTTTCCAATCTTTGACACAAGCTAAGCTAAGCTAAGTTTCCTTCTCATCCCCTGCATGAAAGTGAGTCAGTTTGAACATCTAATGCAGCAGGAAAGTTTGACAGTGTGGTAATCCAAAGTAAAACTGTAACAAAACTTAACCAGTCAGCTGTGAGGATAAGTTAATTATCACTGAAAAAAAGATAATTAGAAGATACAGTAGAGCCTCTAATCTATTTTAGCATCCAAAGACAATCTAACTACCAGGAAGCATAATGTGTATTTCCGACCAAATTCTCATTTAGACTCAGCAGACAGGTTCATACCAGTTGTACCAGCAGTTTCAACACTGAGACCACACTGAGCAACATGCAGGCCACTGGAGTTCTGACAATTAACGCCTGCTTAGGGTTACATGTTTGCACCCATATAATGTTCAAAATGGCTGCCACATGAACAATAGAAATAGCATTCAGTTTCACCAGTACAGCTCCCACTACCTGCCAGAGTGACCCACTGCAATACATCCAGAGAGCAGCCACAAGAAAAAGTGCTGATGCTCTGAAACAGCTCAGATAGACACTTTTTTTTTTTTATTGAGAATGCTCTGAGTTTGGTCGTGTTGGAGGAGACCACAGATCACTAGCACCAGGCCCCGGCTGGGAAACTGTGCTACTGCTGGAAAGTCTAATAATTCAGACTGGAGGCTGATGGGCTCCATCCAGCCTCTAACCTGCTCTCCTGTCTGATGGATAGCTCACCCAGCTGCTGTAATAAGGTGTTTTTGCATGCATGTGTGGTAATAAAGTGTAGCCCAATATGATTGAAATTAGTGTTTGTAATTCTGAAAAGGCCTCCCTTCTGCTCTCTTTTTCGTGCATGCGCTCGCACCTATAATGCACGCACATGGATCAAGCAGTCGCACGCGCAGACACATGAATCAGGCAGCTCTGGCAGAATTTTCGATTTATTGGGCGGGATTAGAGGAGGGGAGGACAGAGCCCGTTCACATCCAGCCCGGGTTAAAAAAAATATAAGAATTAAAAACTAAGAAAAAGATATAAAAAGAATCCTATGAATATCTTTTAATGGAGCGTTTTCCTGCTCCGCCTGAAATAAGTCAAGAGGCTCAGACTGAGCCAGCGCCGCCAGCACATGATGGATTAAATGTTGTTGTTAGTACGAGTGATGATAGAAAAACAGGGCAAACCCGTGTTGTACCGGCCAAACCGTTCACGGCCTTATATCAAGCTGAGTGCGATTTCGTGACAGGTAAAATATTATTATTATTATGATTACAGGGCGAGCAGATGAATAAAACAGCAACTATCCTGCGACTGTACGAGCAACAGAATACACACCGTGACAATGTGAAGAGTAGAGTAAATATTCAGTCAGCTCCAACAACAACTGATCTGGACCTGGATTTACTATCTGAACTCTGAAGGCTGAGAAGCCAACAGTGATTCTGTTGTTAAAGTAAAGTGCGTCGAGATTAAAATGATAGACATATAAATATTAAAGAGAACATTTAGTTTAGACGGTTCACTCTTCATATCCCTGCTGGTCTACAGAAACACTATACTCCATCTACATGATCTTCTGTACAGAGTCCAGAGTTCTCGTCCTGGCTCAGTCCTGGTCCTGCACAGCAGAGGTAGTGCTCGCTGCAGACTGAGTTACGAGGCGTCTGCTCGGCTGAGAACTAGTAATCTTGGCTGCTGCGCGGCTCCGAGCCGCCGGGTCAGTGATGGACGACCTGACTCCTTTTATGTGTTTTATTTTTTTTTTTTATGATTTTTTAGAATAAGGCAGGTCGTGTATATGACCGACTCACAGAGGATCATCCCAGCTGATGGACGCAGAGAGAGAGATGGTTTATCCTCATTATGTTTACAACTCGGTGCTGCACAGAGGGATATTTGGAGAGAAATATGACAGCATATAGGAGCCGGCTGTAGACAGACACAGGCAATGATGGAAAGTTGTTGGCTGAAGAATTAATATCAAAGCAAAGGAAACAGTGAGGCTCTGTGTGTGACTGGCCTCTCTGAAGACCAGCATCACATATTACGCTAAAGGCTACAGCCATGACTTTATGATGTGACTGGCTGCTTTACAACAATCCAGCATAAAGCTGTGGAGTTTCCACAGCGGAGATAATGACCGTTGATTAACCCACTTGGCAGTGGGCGGTGTGGACTTTACTGTCCGTGCACTGGTGGTCAGTGTGAGCCTTTAACACACACCAGAGCATGCGCGGCGGAGAGAAATGAAGCGGGCCCTCGATGCAACGACCTCCAGTAAAAAAACAAAACAAATACTAATCTAACGCCTCGCTCCCTTTCAAACAGGCACAAGTGCGCATGTCTCGGCAATTAGCAGAATTCAACAACAACCTGGGGCTCTCCCAAACTCAGCACCGTCCTCTCCTCACTGTCACACTGATGGACTCGTTCTGACAGCACTTTATATCTGACAATGATATTCTGCTCTCCCGCTTTATATTCCCACCAAGTTTCTCACTTGCTGCCAGCTCTCAGAAGTATCCTGACCTATTTTTCTTTTACAGGCGTTTGTATTGACGAGCCGTGTTCTTTTTAAATCACACATATTAGCTAAAGAGCTCGTTGGTGTAATCAGTCGGTCTTTTGGCTGGTGAGCCAAATTAATATCCATGTTATACCTACCATTACAGCATCATCTAGCCTACATAAAAGACTGGAAGAGTCCATTTTTATTAGTGACATCATCATGTTTATCAAACTCAGTGAGGAGCCAGTAGTTAATTTAACTTGTGTTTTATGATGGGCTGATTGTCCATAAGAGTGTGCGCCACTGTAGCAGCGGTTGGTTGAAGCATCTTCAGTCCGCTTCGTGGACTCTGATCTACGGGAGCCGGCTCTTAGCTCAGGGATGATGCGGCCAAATCTGAGTAAGGGCAGGGAGCAGAAGGTGGGGGCACTCTGTCTCTCCGGCTCTTTGTTCTTATTTTATGGCTGCATTAAAAGCTTTTACAATCGCTCTCTCCTCGCTCTCCCTCTCTCACGCGCTATTTCCTGCTTTAATAACTTACTTTGATCCAGGCCGTCTTTGTCCTCACTCCCCTCACAAATGTCCTTGTTTTCCTCGAACCGCGCTCCGGAGATGGCGGCTGGATGGTGGCTCAGCTCTCGCACAGCCGTGGATGTGGACTCCAGGATGTACGTGGTGGTCTCGTGCTGGTGCTGTCCGCCGATTTTGGGTGCGATCTCCCCGCCGAGGTGGCCCAGCTGAGGCTCCAGTTTGACCTGCCCCGTCTGGCCCTGCCCCGGGACAGACTCGGAGCCTCGCGGCGCGCAGTCCAGCCATGAGCGTAGGTACCGTGTATCCGCGGCGGGCACGTGCTGGGCTGGGATGTACGGGTGGTACACGGTGGGGACGCCGCTGGCACCGTGGTGTGGGCTGAACGGGCTCCAGGACGGAGAAAAGACCGGAGGCTTCGGCTGGAAGCTGCAGGATGGGTAGGTCTCGGGATGGGGATGCTCTGCGTGTGCAGCGCCGCTGCCAGGCTGCCGTCCGCCCGCGGCTGCAGCGGAGCTCGAGCCGGAATACTGGACGCTGGGAAAGCGAGCAGCGGTTGAGAGTTCATCGCTCTCGTGACTTATGATGGAGTCCACGTAATAGTTGCTCAAAGTCCCAGAAATGGACATTCTCGGACATTATCTGCGTAAACGCTGCGATTTCACTAAATAGAGAACAAGAATTGAGACATTACGAGGATTTTCTCTCTTTCTCTTCCTCTGCTGTGTCCTCTGCTCGCTCTCCCCCTCCCTTCCTCTGTGTTGCTCGCTGTCTTTCTCCCTCCTCGATTCGAGCCCCTTCCTTCCAAACAACTTGCTCACTATAGTGAAACAAAGTGCTACAGCCTACAGTCTTGCACTGTGCTAGGGGAATGCGCGCGTACGTGTATGTGTGTGGGTGCGTGTGTGTGTGTGTGTGTGTGTGTGTGTGGAGGCCTGGGGTGGGGTGGGGGGTTCGAGACTTTGCGAGAGGCGCAAACTGATTGGCCGGACTTTTTCTTCGAGCCTGATAAAGCGTCAATGGAGCATAAATCAACGTTCTCCCCCTCCCTCTCTCTCTCTCTCTCTCTCTCTCTCTCTCTCCCTCTCTCTTTAATAGATTGCCCCTGTCCTAAATAAATTGTCTTGTTTATATGCAATATGCAAAATGAACAGTGCGCTGGTAGATGGAGTCTGTGTATCTACGGCTGCTGTCAAAGCCAGAGTTATAGAAAGCCCTATATGCTTCGTCTAGACAGCGTGAAATGCAAAACGGAGACAATGGCTGACAAACAGCCTGAAGGACCACCATTGTTTCCTGTGTATTTGTTTATTATCTATTTATTTACCTCATCAAAATAGATGCGCGCGCATTTCGATTTCAAAAACGCACGAGATGCATTTATACCCCTCTTTTTGAGCTGCGCACAAGCAATCACTTAAATCAATCCCAGCATCAGGGAGTCGGCGTTTAAACCACCATTAGTATAAGGGCCAGTAGTCTGACACTTGAGGAGCGCAGCAGCAGAGCCGGACCCGTGTTCTGTGTACAAGACAAGACAAGACAGATCGTGGTGAAATTCACACCTAGGTGTGTTTAATTATTTAGCCAGCTCTCTAAATCTGCTCCAGAGCTTTTCTGAGAGCTGCAGAGCGTCTGACACACTTTTATTGGCAGATTAACAGTCATATTTGTTAACGAGTGCCATTAAACCGGGTCCTGCGCGGTTATGATCCTTGTCTTAACAGCGCAAACTACTCCAACTACTTTTTTGGGGGTCCGTTTAATACCATAATAAAATCCTACATGAGGGCGGCTGCTTTGGTTTTATAGGGCTGATATATGGCCTGTGATGGTGCGGACCGTAAACGCGACTGAGGCTGTTGCTGCCTTTTTCCCGGTCGGGTAAAAAGCGCTCCTCACTCAGCGGTCTGACCGCCGAGATGTAAACACAGCTCGGGCCGGAGTTCGGTGGAGGTCTCTGGGACTGAGGCGAACAGTGGACTATATACAGGGGCTCACCTGGCTGTGCTGGTCTGCGGTGGAGTTCCTGGTGCTGGTGTCCATGGATGCAGCGACTCAGGGACGCAATCAGTCATTTTCAGCTTTTTAATGAGGAGAGTGATGTGCAGCATCAGACTGGACTGGCTTTGAGTCCAGACACTTGGTTTCCTGCTGACCCTTATCAAAGTCACCGGGTCTGTAAGTGTGTATATTTCTTTACAATTATCACAGACGCGGAGTCTTGAGTCTTAGGGGGGAAGGCAGGCAGCTGGTCGGGGCTATAAATCTGAGCTCTGAGTCGCATACACGGCTAACACAGTTATTTACGACAAATAAATATGAACTACGCATTGCTCATAGGGGCTAACGCTTTTATTTATGAGGATGAAGGTATGGGCTGTAGCGCAGCTGAGGAGAAATGATGAGTTGGACCGGAGACAGACCGAGCGGCTGGTTGCACTTTCATTTCAGGACCCAGACCAGGAGTCCTGAGCCCCGCTTTGGCCTTTGAGCTTGAATCCACCACATTCATCTGTAAAGGACCTGTTTCCAACTCCGGGACTGCGAACCAGTAAGAATCACACTGAGAAGTCTGCACTTGATTAAATGCTGCAGTGTGTGATGATGTGTAATCTGTGATAATGAAAATGGTTTTTGTGTCAAGTAACAGCTGGGAATTTTTGCTCATTAACAAATGAATAAATGGCTGCAGCGACGGCGCGCGGGTGCCCCTCCGTCCTGGCTCGTGCTCGCATGCCTAACTTGTTTTTCAATAACACAATCCCAGCACCGTTGGCAGCGTTTCTGATATGTTTAGGGTAGAAACCGACTTTGTTTTCCAGTGAGAGATGCTCGGGATGTTTCTCAGTCAACACGGCCTCTCCTCAGACCGCAGGCTGTGGGATTTTAATTTTCGTTGGGGCCTCCGCCCTGTAGACTGCACTGCCAACCAGACGCAGCGTTAATTGGAGACACTGGCGCTGAAGAAGACTGAAAACATTATCTGCAAAACCACCTTCATATCTACACGTTGCCTCACAGAAGCTCCCCACGCTTAAATCAAACTACAGGCCAGGCTTAGTAACGTTTGGACTATTGTTTTGTTTTTGTTTTTGTTTTTTCACTTAACTTTGCCACACTCTTCAAAGTGAACTTTCAATATCATGAAGTTAAAATAGTTTCTTCATCAGTCATTACGCAGGGTAACGCAGAGGGATCGGGCCAGAGGGAAGTTATTTATGGCCAAAAACTGAGCTGCAGCTGCCAGTAATGAGAACTGTGGAGTAACATGCAGATTACAGTCTCTGCAGCTCGCTGTGAGCCGCTGCTTTATGTCTCTCCAGACTGTTAGAGTGACTGAAAAAAATGCTGAACCATTTCAAACATTTGGGGAAAAATCATACCAAACTCTCAGCTCAGATGAAGAGATAAAGTTTTCATATCAAGTTTACTCGAAGTGAATGACATTGACCAAACCAGTGGAACAAGTCTTCAGCCCTGGGCCGCCAGTAAAACTATTTACACCGTACCATAACAGTCTTTATGATGGTTGCCTATCTTCTCTCCTTCTCTCAACTTGATGTTAATTCCACTTAAACAAGTCAGTGAACGGCCATAAGACTAGCTGGCTCATTAAAAAACAGATAAGAAACTGAGTCCACTCATCATAGAGGAGATTTCACATTTCAGGCATGCACAGTGTTAGAGACACACACACACACACACACACACACACACACACACACACACACACACACAGAACTGAACTGAAATTTACTAGTGTGAATTCCATCCGGGGATTTGTTTTTCCTGGCACGAGCCTTCATTCGGTCGAACGGACTAGAAAAGGCAAATTTAGATTTTCTTTCTAATTACACTTTACACACACAAACACACACACACACACACACACACACACACACACAGGGTATTTTATTTTGTGAGTTAAACAAGGTTTAGCCTGTTTTTGGCCTGTAAAGTTAAATAGTTACATAATAATCAGCCTATTTACAAAAAGAAATGAACATGTGTTCCAACGGCTGTACAGCAGAGAAATGTCAATGTCAAAAACGAAGAATTTCCTTTACGGATTTTTTTTTTTTTTTTTTTTGGACCCAGTTTGAAATGACAGCGCAGCGAAGTCAGCTCCGTTTACTGTGGTGAAGCAGAATGTAGCAGATGAGTAAATTCATTGAATTAAAGTTTGAGTAACGAAGGGGTGTTAGATGCATCACATACCAGACGTGACTACATGTATTTGATTTCAACAAGTCACGATGGAACATTTGAAGAAAACAGTGGAAATAATTGCATTTCGATAAGTGGAGCGTGTAAGCGGCTGTTCAAAGAGGCCTGGTACAGTTTAATGAGTGAGACGGACAAAACAGTGAGTGTAATTAAAATGACGTCATTTTTAATCAGTGTTTCATCAGATAACTTGTTTTTTCATGGAAGATGACACGACCACACAAATTGCTATGGAGCTCTTTCAAAACACTTTCTTTGCAAATCTTATTCATAGAATTAAAAGAAAATCTGATTCTGATTCTGATGAGCGTCTGTATGTGACTCAATGAAGAACTTGAATTTGCTTGAATTATATGTGCGCATTTGTAGTGTAAACATTTCACCACAGTTTGATTTTTCTTTCAGTGATAATTCTGCACACTCTATACATTTAACAACTCATAAATCCACAGATAAATTGTAAAATTATTAGGATAGAGAATATTTGATGAAGACTAATATGTCGGGGTAGATAATATGAGTAATAATTCCAGTCAAAGTGAATACGCACTCTTGTGTAATATGAACCAGTACTTACCCAGCAAACACTAAGTTGTATTGTGTAAAACTAAATCACTGACTAGCATCATTTGTAAAGACTGATGAAAGGCCTGCTTTTCTGATGGAGGTACGGAACAATAATGGCTCCTGAGCATGATAACCTGTTTGACTGAAACACGCTATATATCTTAATAACAGCCATGTGCCTGCGCCTCATACATCACGTACAGCATCACATTTCTCAGCTGCAGCTCCTGAGGAGGCTCTGGGCAATCTCCCCGAGCCTCTTTACAGCCCCGATGCTATAACGTTGTCTTTGTAAACGAAGCCAGCAGAGACTTATTAACTGACGGTCCACCAGAGCAGGGGAGAGTAAAAAATGCATCATGATGTGGGAAGAGATCTGAGGAATTACCCTGAGACACATCTGACTGAGGAAAGGTCCAGCTTGGGGGGGGTTGTGTATGTAAGTATTTTTTTTTATAAAGTATGAATAAGAAGTCTTCTTGTATTGTCAGATATGTGAAAGACTAAAATCCATTTAAATGTCAAACTGTATTGAGGATATATGTGAAGGACTAAAGACAAACAGCACATACTACACTTGTGGACTGTGGGTGACGTTGGAAGAGTTTGGAGGATACTCCACCACCAATATTGTGGATAAGGAACAGATCTGGACTGATCTCTAAAGACTAACTTACATTGTTAAGTGTGGGTGGAGAGCTTTTGTTTAACCCTGGGAAACATACATTATTCTTAAAAAGGTGGAAATGCTGGTTTGACTCAAAAGCACGTTTTAACAACTACAGATTATTTGCATTACAAATGTTTGCATTGTTACTATGTGTTGCATTCTTTATGGGATGTGAAAAGAAAATGATAATAAACATGTTTGAAAAAGAAGACATGTCAGTTGCATTCTTTAGAAATAAAACATTGTTCAGAGAGTTGGTCCCAAATATTACAGTAGTTCCTACAAATGTGTTGCACTTGTTTTACTTTAACTTTATTTCACATGAAACCAACTCCATGAAGCCATTGCCCTGTTACTCTAATGTTTTGGCTCCATGGTGTGATGTAGGATGAACACCTGACTTGACAAACTCTCTTTGTTACCAGTAATTTTATCCTATGACAGCAATATACTACTTGCTGCAGGGTTGTTTATCCCAACACAGTGCACATAGGCCACCTGTAGAGATTGTTTGTATAAATCTAATTCCCTGAAAAGGCAAAGTCCTGCTTTATATGAAATTTTTGAGCACTGAACATATGATCCATTGTTGCTAAACACTCACCTTGAATTTTACTGGACAGCCTGCACTGTCAACACCATCTCTCCATGTCCTACTTGTCCATGTTAATGGTAGAATAGACAGCATTATGACACTGAGGTGAGGTAAGCTGTCTCCAAACTTCTCATCTCAGAACAGTGATCTGTCCTTTAAAGGACCTGATTACCATTTGCATTCATTATGTAACTCACTGCCCTCTTGTGGTAGCAGTAGGGTAATGTCTCTGGAAGCTAGCTTGACTAAGGTCCCCCCCACCACCCCCCCCCCCCCCACACACACACACACACACATTTTTTTTTTTTTTGAATAGTGTGTAGCAGGATGATCCTGGAACCTTTCCCAGGTGACGAGAAATACCTAAAGCGTTCCTGTCAATTTCAGCTTTTACTGATCAGAGATCAGTTATGATACAGCAGCATTACACAGATGCAGAGACATAGTGTAAAGTGAACACACACATTAAAAAATGACTTATGACTTAAATCATCTCGTCCTTACCGTTTAAATTGATTTGCTATCTCAATGTGAGATCTGCAGTAAGTTTGAGATGTTTGAGACTGAATATTGTTAGATTAGTCGAGCAGCTCCTTTCAGGAATAGACCAGTATGTGGTTTGTGTGTGTGTGTGGAAAGAGAGAGTGAGAAAGGCTGGTGGAGTGGAGCACTTGCAACTGTAGCTGTGAATGTTCAGTTGGCTGAATGTGCATCTTTAGGGTGTTTGTCAGTAAAAGAAAAATTGCTACAACAGTTCCCATGTCTTCAGACTGAGCCAGGAAAGATCAACAACACTGAGGCTGGTAGATACAGGATTCTACATTATTGTTGAAGTGTTGTCAGTTGATAGTAAATGCTTTGAAGATTGCCACAGACATCATTTCTTATTTTTGTCTATACAGAGGAAGCACAAAATCATGAGAGAGGACCCTGAATTTGAGACAGATTTTCTGCTGCTACCATAATGAATACAAATACAAATACGAATTACTTTATGGATCCCCAAAGGGAAATTCATTTGTCTGTCAGCTCATCAACCATTTGCAGAAGAATGAAGAAGCCTGATGGCTGAAGGTACAAAGGATCTTCTATATTTCTCCGTCCTGCAGTGAAGAGAGAGGAGCCGTCCACCACCACTCCTTTATTGGTCCATCAAGGTGTTATGAAGAGGATGATCTGAGTTGTTCAGAATGGCCTCCACCAGCGTGTATCTCTGATCTCTCTGAAGTCAAGTGCCTCAGGATGTTTAGTCTGTATCCTAGCAACGACTTCATGGAGAACTTCACATGGAACTTCAGCAGTAGTTGTTGGTGGGATGTACACAAGTATTGTTTTGATTTGAAAAAAAGTCTACTTCCTGAGTCTCCATCTATATCTCCAGCTCCTCATCACTCTTGTTGAGCAGAGAGGTGATATTTTGCATGATGACTGAAGGCAGAAAGGACTCACAGTACATCTCTACCTCCAAGCCTTTAACCTCTGCACCTCCAGCACAGCAACCATGAAAGCACCTCCTCATCCAGCTGGAACAGGGTGGCATCCTCCAGACTTGCTCCATTTTCAATGACAGAAGCTCCTCTCCTGAAGAATCTCCTCTCCCCACAGAAGTGTCCATCAGTAGTTGACAAAATACGAGAAAAACATACAAAAACACAACAAAATAAAGCAAAGGTTGAGTAAAACCTGAGAGCTACCAGACTTTGCTGCTCCCAGCTGAAGCGCATGTTCTGGAATGAATGAAAAGGTATATTTTAGTCCGAGACATGTTTTTATTTTTGCTGGTGTAGTAAATTTTTTAATTTGTACACTGTGTTGGTGTTTTTTGGATCGGGGTAACACATGCTGTCATTATTCCCACCTTCAAATCAAGCTGAGTCACCACGTCTGTCAGCTCTAAACTGCCTGATAACAGGGATTACAAGCAATTTGCAGTTTTACCAAGCATCTACATATCCATTTACTTCATTAGATCTCCCTGACAGTATTCAGCAGGGGTACAAGTTACATACAAAGCAAGAGTTCATAAAATGTGATGCCTTGTTACAATTACTTATGACCATAGACTAAAAATAAAGATGGATGCCGCTTCTTTGACATCATCCATTGGTTTCTGAAGAGTGGTGAAGTGAGGGGTAGAACAGTGATGGAGTGGTAAAATTGAGAGCTTTATCTTACAGCGCACCTGTCTCCAAGACAATAGTTAAGTTAATAGTCAAAGTGAAACACTAGCTTATACACCACACTCATGACAGCTTCACATTTCCCTGATTTCCCTGATTTCTTTTCTCAAGCTAGTCAGCAGACTAGCTTGAGCTAGTCTACTGACTCTCTGACTACTGACTACTGACTCTCAAGCTAGTCTACTGACTAGCTTGAGAACAGTCTGCTCCTGAGTCCAAAAACCTACAATGCCCAACGTGGGGCTTGCACCCATGAACCTAAAATTAAGAGTCTCATGCTCTACCGACTGAGCTAGCCGGGCTTAGACTTGGGCAAAATACCTCACATCAAAGTGAAGCACTAGTTTATACAACATATTCATGGCAGTTAGCATGCTCTAGTGTGCAAATTCTACAAGAAATTACACAAAAAGCTGAAGACAAAAGAACATGAGACTCCACCACTGACCTCAATTGTGCTAACATTGACGCTAGTAAATGTACTTTGTATTTTAAGTTTTTTTTAATGTCACTCATGTGCAGAGATCCTATTTACTGTGTTCACAACCAAGTTCCTTTGCAGCTCTGAGAACAGTTGATTGTTGTACTCTTGAGCTCCTCCTAAAGGTCTGCAACGCCCAACGTGGGGCTCGAACCCACGACCCTGAGATTAAGAGTCTCATGCTCTACCGACTGAGCTAGCCGGGCTTTCAGAGGCTCAACAAGACTTCCCTTTGCAATGAGACGCTAGCTTGTACAACATGTGCAGTTAGCATGCTTTAGTATACTAACTTTATCAGAAACTATCCAAGAAACTGTGGAGAAAAGAACATCAAACACTTCCCTGAGTGCTGGATGAACAAAATGTAACTTTAGCTAGCTTTAGTCTAGCTTTACATTGACATTAAAATGGGTTGGGAAAATCTCAAAACACTCCCTCAGCATTTTTGTGTAGGCCTAGACACCCAAAACCGATCTTTTGTGAAATGATGATGTCACCCCACCCCCCACCCCACTCGAAACTGTAACCTGAGTCACACTGCTAGATGCATACCGTCTATGGAAGTAATGTAAGAACTACAACAGTCGACTACTGCCAGCTACCTCGGACACTGCAACTGAAACGCGCCTGTTAAATCATCATCGACTGTCATATTTACACTGCCACGACTCCCTATCAACATTAAATCAACTTATACTGGGTGGATTTTGAATACAGTGGGGGAGCTTTCCGTCTTCTTCTCTGTTTTGGGTGTGTGTGGCAGCGTTACAGCACCACACACACTCCACATAGGCCTAGCACAGCATTTCGAGTAATTTTCAGAGGATCCATGTGTATGCAGCTATTTCTTGAAATGATGTCATGATGACAGAAAACATTTTCAAAACAAACAAGAAAAAGAACATCTGGAGTGAAGCTCCATTTCCATGTGGACAAGGCCTGAGATGAGGAACCAAAATTCTCCATATGATTTATCCATAGGTAAGGAGGCTATTTTTTAGCTGTCTTCTTCATTGCGCTGAGAGTGAAGCTAAATTTTGTACACTGCAGCTCCTTTATCATGTTTTAAATGTCAGTTGTGTCCAGAGAGCCCATTTACTTTATCTTCTCTAACACCAACTTCCTTGGGAGTTCTGAGAACAGTTGATTGCTGTAATCTCAAGCTCTTCTTAAAAGCCTACACCACCCAACATGGGGCTCGATCCCACAAACCTGAGATTAAGAGTCTCATGCTCTACCGACTGAGCTAGCCAGGCCTGATTCAATGGGAAGTACCTCACTTGAAAATGGAACGTTACACAACATTCATCACAGTTAACATGAGGTAGGTAGCGTGCTCTGATTCCACAAACCTTCTCATGGTCGGGGAGAACTTAGACACCGTGGTGCTCCACCAGGGGCTTGCAAGTGTCGCCACACCTAGCCAGGGCCTGCCACCCTGGGTAACCCCAGAAAAGGAAAGAATCCAGCAAATTTCAAGCAGTTTGGTTTCAAAGCCCCTGGTATGTGTAGGTGAGCCCAACTACATCTAGTTGGTATTGCTGCACCTCCCACACCAGCTAAAGAATATCCCCTGCCAGACAGGTGACAGTCCATGTCCCATGGGCCACTTTTTGACACCAGGAGTGAGCAGGCATGCAGGCAAGTTCCTGCCCTTGTCTCATGCATCACTCCTAACCCCAAAATCCAGTGGTAGAGTTTTTGTACCAGGCTGATTGCCTATGAAATGACTTATATTTCAACCAACTACAAAAGAAAGAAAGAAAGAACGAAACAGCTTCCACAAGCAATAACATTGTATTGTATGAAATAATGTCCCCTACTCAGGCTACAATCATTGCTCATCTCCTCCTATTTTAGAAAATTGAATCTAAAATTAACCCACAGCACTCATAAGCATGCTAATGAGCTTACGATATTTCTAAATGTGTATGAAAACTGCAACAACATGATACAGTATATTATGAAAATGAAATGATACCTCCACGCCATTAATTTAAGTGGTGATACAGGAACCCCTGATTGCAGCCCTGATGTTGAGACTAACAGACTTATTACTCAGGTAATGAATAAGCATTGTGAACTTCAATAAAATGCACAATGACTTTTTACAGTGAACTGCTTTTTATTTGTTTTTTACAGTTTGTATATCAATAATAATCTAAACTTAGAATGGGGAGCTCATACAGGCGGCTGCACCGGTGCCAGAGCACAGTCAGACAGTGAACTGTGGTTGTTAAATGTTAATGTGCTATTAAATGCACTGCAAATTATACAGAGACCCTCCACCGCTGACACAGGGGAGAAAGAGGGAGAACAGATTTACAGCTTGATGGCAACACGCTGAACTTCATAAAACATATTATGTTTGAAAATGAACAGCCAGGGTTCATCATCATGACACTACATAGTGTGCACAAGGAGGAATGGGAAAGGCCAGTTTCATCTGACCCTTCTTTCTCTGTCTCTCTCTCTCTCACACACACACACACACACACAGAAATAAGTTAATATTTGAGATGAGTTTTTATGGTTTTATTTTAGAGAAGAATCCAGTGCAAACAAATGTTTAACATGTCTAACATGCACTGCAGACAATTTAGATAAAAGGTGCATATACTATAAAATCAGATGTGCGCACATTGTTTGAATGTTAAGTCTAGGTTCTTACTGTGAAAGTGTTAAAGTCACAGTCGATAGAGAAGTACCTTTAAACCAGCTGTTAGGAATACTGTAAATTTGTGATGTCACAAAAAGCAGTTACCATCTGACTTATGCCCTGCCCACCTACACCCACCACCCAGCCCTGCTGGATTTGGTAGAGCTCCAGAAAGAAGCCTGAAGGGAGTTGCAAAACTATATTGAGATGTTTTTTTGTACTTAAAACCATCATCTCAATACTTAAAAAAAAATGGAAGTGGTGTAAGATGCGGACCTTTAATCTGTCTGACAAGGCAAGTGAAAGTACTGTTGGATTATGACTGTCAGATGTCAAGATGTATGGAAGAGTTTATATTTATATATATATATATATATATATATATATATATATATATATATAAATCCCTTATTAGATACATTGAATAAATCAATAGTGATTTATAAATTCAGCACTGTATAATATAATATAATATAAGTTTTAGATACTGCTGCTTAACTGAAATTATGATGACAAATCATAATTTATTTGTTCAGTGTATATTGTAGTAACAAGGTGAATTTAATAAGACAATTGTTTATGTCCAAACTGAAAGCCTCTTTAGAGGATTGATGAATGTGTAACTTGTGTAACAGAAGATGGAGTTAGGGGAGCTCTTTTGGATTCCCCGGTTCCAGAAGTAAAAATTTCCATTTAGGCTATTATTTTCCTGCAGATGATTTTACATGACTCACAGTTGGAGCTCTTCTGCAGCTTGGATCAGACACAGGCTCTTAATCATCTCTCCAAAGGAGGAACAGCTGTGTTACAGATTACCAGGTTATTTGATTCAAAGAAAAGAGGTGCAAACTTGTGTGGCATTACCTCTCAAGATGCATTTTGGCAAGAACATATAGCCACCAACCTTAACAGTCTCTGTTGTGTTGTTGTTCTTGTTTTTCGAAAACTGAAAGATAAAGACTGAACAAACATCAGCTGCTTCAGTTAGATCAATTCTAAATTTAGGGTCAACTCTGCTTCAGTGACACTAATATATTAACAACTGCAACAGCAGATCACTTTGGTTCCTTTTACTGGCTCCTGTTTCACTGCAACAGGAGCTGAGGCTCAGGGTATTGTGATATTTACAGCAGCAGTCTGTCATGATAAATTATGATTTATGAATCATAAACAAGGCGAAATAATTGAACACTGGTGGTGGACCTGCATGATCATCTGAGAGAATCCTTTGTTTTCTACCAGAAGTCACATACTGTAGAGGATATCATTAAAGGGGAAAAAGGGACCAGCTGGAATAGGGCAGTGTTTTTACTTAGTATCAATAACTGCTCTTTGACTGTCTATGAGCACTGAACATAATCTAACAAGATAACAGATAGACAGGTAACCCCACGTCACATATGTGGTGAATACAAAAGCATCAGAATGGACAATGTGCCATCTTCACATGGTAACTTCCAGCAAGTTAATGTTCAGTTCAGTTGAACTTCAGTGACTTCCACAGTCTCTAGACCTGGACCCTGTAGAAAACCTTTAGGATACGGTAGAACAGGAAGTTTGCAGCTTAAATGTGAAGCTGACAAATCTGTAGAGATGATGTGATGCAGCCATGTCAACATGGAGCAGATGAAAGTTTACATGAACGAATGTTTACAAAGTTTACATGACATGAAGAACTGAGAAGAAGAACCAGACAGCATCATTGCAGTATTCTTAATGTAGTACTTGGTGAGTATACAATCCTTTTATCATCGTCGTTACTATTTTCAGTGTGAAGTATGACAACAGTGTCATACAAGCCTAAAGGAGTAAAAACGTTTGTGAGTGATCAAACAAAAGACTGTCCTCTGGGAAATGAAGAATCCAAGCCACACACAAACAGGTATGAACTGTTAAAATCACTGCATTAGTTCCCCACACTATATTTTGCACAGAAAGTAAATGGTGTGTATCACTCTGGGCTCTGAGGTGTTTTCACTAAAATGTGTCACACTCATATATCTGTTAGCACCTTGTACAGTACGGAGACTGCAGACTGGTATGGAGTCGCTCAACACTCTTGTCATATAAGCCAATGAGTTGTCCTCACTTTGTGTTGACTTAACTACTCATTCAATCTTGCTCGTTTGCCGGCTGCATTATGCACCGTCATCAGTGGTGAGATTGTGTGTAGAGGCTACACATTGTGTGGTTCGTTTTATTTTATGATTTTTCATGAATAAAACTATTCATTTAAAAACAGTATTCGGTGAATGACAAGCATTCAAAGTACAGGACATATTTTAAAAAAACGTGTTGAAGCCTATATCAACTCAATTGTGGCATTGTTTATATGACAAAAGTCCACATAGCATCAATTACATACTGACATATGTCCCGTTACAACATTAGTTATTGGGGATGACATATTTTACTTTTGAATTTGTGTTTCATTGAGAAAAAAGGAGCAAATCATTCTGATATCCACAATCTGAGTAGGACCCGGTTTGCCTTGCTAGCTAACATGAAGAGTGCTTCTCCATAGACATTGCAAGTTGTTTGTTTATAGAATATGAACACTTGCAGCTGCCACTCACTCAGTGCTGTCTTCGTTGTGCATTGAAGAAAAGTTTCATTTATGGAGCCCATGATGAATGTAAATCCAGTATGTGCTTTCCTTCTAGCCCTTTTGGGTTCCTAGTGTTGTCTCTGAGGGAAATAAATGGCTCATGAAGGTCCCATATTTTACACTTCTCTTATTCTTTATTTGAAGTGTTGACCCATAAAAAGATATATTTGTGGTTCTAGACCCAAAAACCATCACAGTGTAGTTTTACATCTTTCTTAGGCTTCTCTCTGGAGTTCTAATGGCAACATGTCAGTGCTAGCCAATCAGAAGAGAGGAGGTTCTGAACACCTCCTCTGATGAGCTGACTCTTTTCTGAGTGATCTGATAATAAATATCACATTTCAAGTAAAAAACTAAGAGAAACCAATTCCAGCAAGGTTGGATGATGGGTCCAGGTCAGGCTTGATGTTTGGCTGAGTGGGGTGACTGCTTTGTTGTGACATCACAAAGTTAGAGAGGATGTGAATGCTTGTTTCAAGGTTCAGGGAGAAGCCAGAGGTGCCTTGTAATCACACTACACACGGACATATGGACACAATATGGAACCTTCCAGCTCCTAAACACTCTTTGTGTTCACTCAGCAGTTGGTCTCTGGCTGTGTCTGACTACTGTTTGCTACTGACCAGTGGACACTGGGATGGAAGAGGTAACAACACCCTAAAGACAGCGAGGTTCTTTGCAATCAGACAACCCCTCACATCTTCACTGTTTTGTATCTGTATCAATTTGGATCTCTTTTTGACAAAATGAGTAGACCAGTCAAAAGACCATATGAAATCAGGCAGCATGCAATGACATCAGCACTGAGCACTTCAACTAGCATGAGTAGCATTTTAGCACCTTGCATTTTAACATTTTACTAACTCCTTAAAAACGTTGCCTTTTGTTTGTTTGTTTTTATCTCCTTCCTTATCAGCATATATCTTATTGTTGCCTTTCTTTCTATGAACACCAACCTGCCAGTGAGACTGGAGACAGAAATTAGCCTTGGCCACAATCTCAAGCATACTTACATGCAAATGGTCATGAATATGTATGTCTCATTAAAAAAAATAAATCTCAAAAGATAAGCAAAAACAACGATATGGTATCTTTCTTCTTTCTTTATTAAAATGAAGCAGTTCAGTGATCCACTGTGGACCAAACTACCTCTACAAGAACAAAGGACAGACAGGTGCATTTTACACAGAGACACTTGCAACATTTATTCTCACTTCCAACCAACAAATGAGGTAAGTTACATTCACAATATTTAAATTTCACATCAAAGAACATGAGCTTGTTTTCATAAGAAACAGCTTTGAAAAGGTTGTAGTTTGATTTATCCATAAAACTCCCCATTTGGCAAAAACATCATTTTTACTACTGAACAAATCGACATTAACAGCTGACATTAGTGGTCTTGTGGTTTCCTCCTCTCCTCAGTGTGCTGGTGTGCAGCTGGTGTGATTCAGGCAGTTTCAGGTTCCTGTGAACTCAAGCATCCAGCCCAACAACTTGAAACTACCTACACCACAAAGCCCTATAGATCCAGTGACGCTTCTCCTGACGAAGGAGGAAACACTTTTCAGCCAGTACCAGGATTTAGGGCTGGCCCTAGGATTTTGGTGGCCCTAAACAAGATTTTGTTTGTGGCCCCCAAAACACTCCAGGCGTAAACACCAAATCACACACACAATTAAACCCTGGTTGGGACTGTCTTAGCATGTGCCCCCCCTCCTCCAATGGTTGTGGCTCTAAACAACCACAGAGAGTGTTTATGCCAGCAGCCGGCCCTGCCAGGATATCACACAAAAAACAGGATCAACATGTAACACCAGGACCAACAGGGTAGAAACTGATTTAACAGTGGGTTAGTATAATTATTTCACTGTAGAGTGGAAATGATAGTGTAATAGTGAAAATAATCTCTGAAAGAAAGAAGCAGAGCATATAACACTGAATCTGTCAACATGTTCTTAAAATGTAATGAAAAGATACAGGAGGACTGATTGTGGTGGCTGTCAAATGTAAATGCACAAAAATGGTGACAAACACTTACATTAGGAGAATGAACTACAAATTCAGAAACAATGCAGATTTAAAAAAAACCCATACTAATATATAAAACAAACACAAGAACAGAAATATGCTGCCAAAGAAAGAACATGCGGCAGGAAGACAAAATATGCACATAAAGCAGCAAATGCTGCTAATACACAAATGGTGCAATGACAAAATGACTCCATAAACTCCAAAAGAAGAAAAACTAGGTATCGAGATGATACACACTCCAGGACTCTAGGGCCAGCGTTAAATAGAACACTTCAACCCAGAAGCACCACATCTATGACAAGACCTTTGACCTTTAGGGAGTGTATAGAAAGATAAGGAAAAATTTAATGATAAACGGTTAAAAAGATTTGCTCTTTTTCCAATTTTATAAAAGAGCAACAGATGTCCAGTGTCAGAGCGTGTATATTTTGGTGTTGCACTCAGCACTCCCCCTAGAGGCCTGGAGGACTTCAGTTGTGTTGTCTGGATACGCAACATATTTTTCTGATTTGTTTCTCTTTTGTTTTTGCATCTGTGAATTCACAGCTTGTTTTGTCTTCATGGAAGGTGTCAGCCATCTGTCACCTCCCAGCAAACACCTGGAACCAAAAGAGAGAGCATAAAGCAAGATATAGAACCAGAACAGCGTCAGAGCTGGACTGTCAACAGTGGATTTGTTTATCTGTGAGCGGGTGGGTTGGCAGCAGGCCAGGTAGTGACAGAGAGATGAGCATGAGGACAAAACTCAAAGTTAAAGACAATAGGCTCTCTGTGTTTTCAAACCAAACTGCACAGATTAGTAGGATTTGAATCTGATTAACAAATTTCATACCATGTTACCCATTACATTATGAGTGATCTTTTGATTAATGAGATATGTCACTGAAAGTCTGGGTGGGTGAGTTGCTTGGTGATTTAAAACCATCTTGCTAAATTGTTGCCATATTTGCAACCTGTCTGATCATCTGACTGCTTCTGACATTTGCAACAAATTGACTTAGCGGGCACAGCGTCCTCAGAACCAGAGGAACTGATGGAAAATAATGACTTTGTTCAGACAGAAGGGCGAAGCTACGTTACATGTTGTGGGCCATTTGTGGACCACAGTGAGCAGACAGTAGACTCCTCATGTCTTCCTATTGATTTTAATGTGGCTATCACACAACTTTTCAAATTCACTTCCCATTCTGTCTCAATACAGGGAAGAAATGACACAAACTAATATGCAAACATGGGGCTATGTTGAGTTGTGTTATTACTTATACACAGTCATTTGCAGCATTTGTTTCTTTCATCCTCTCTCTCCACATCATTGATGATCTGTTTTGTATCCAGTTCACATTGGTGGAACAAAATCAAAACACCCAAAAACAAAAACACAATGTTTGTATTAATATTAATATTAATATGAAAGAAATACAAATATAAATCCTTTTAAATCTCACATCAGATGCCAAGACTTTGCAGCATTGCTTTCCTGCGGTTATACTAAAATAGATTAGCGTGCATGTGACTGAATCCAGCAGTAGGAGGTCACACTCTTGCTGTAAATCACATCTAACAAGTAAATCCCTTCAGCACCAGGTTCCTGCTCAGCTTAATGAATATCCAACTGCGTGACCCTGACATGTAAAGAAGTTGGCTCTGGAGCAGCATGGTGATAACACATGATAAACTGAAACCAAGAAGTCGGTGTGGGTTAAAAAGGAGGGTTTCACATAGAAACCGGATGGTTTTGTTGATTTAGAAAAAAAGAAAGAAAAAAGTCATATCAGTTCAGCCATGTGCAAAACAAAGCTGACCATCAAAAGAAACAGACAGACAGGAAAGACAACAAAGGGGGCAGACTTCAAGAGGCGATGATGACGCTCTTTTGGAGCATCTTTTGTTGACCGCCATTAGGAAATAAGGGCAATAAGGCCACCATAAAACCACACCACTGGTACAAGCACCTCCTCCACTTCCTCCAGCCACCAATAAACTAGTCGGTCAATTACACCATATAAGTGAAGGTGGGAGAGAGAGACAGACAGGACCAAGAAAAGGCACAATAGAGGGGCAGACGGGGCTGATGTGAACCAGGAGACAGTGTGGCGCTGCAGAAATGTTGCCATCTCAACATGGCGCCTGCAGACCGTCCTCCCTCCCCTACTTATTGCTGTTTCCTCCATCTCTCTCCTTCCATTTACTCTCCGTATTTGTTTCCTTCTCCTTTCTGCTGCTGGTCTGACTCAGCTCTTTGTACTGGCTCTATTTTCTCTCCACTCTGAATTACAGTCGGCACTGCCTCCCTGTGCTCCAGTGTCTTTTCTTTTCCTCCTCTCCTTCCTAACAAACGGGCAGCAGCTGGCTATTGCAGCAGCAAAGGAAGTTCAGCCATGTGTTCCTGATCAAAGCTCCACATTGAAGTCCTGCGGGGCGCTTCTCATGCGACATAATGACTCTGTGTTGCGTTTAGCCTGCAATCAAACAGGGTGACGGTCAGGGTGAGGGACACAGCTCTGCTGCTGACTTGCTATCCTGTCACAACACGTTGGAACGTCCAACTGCAGACTGATTTTATAACCTCACCATACAGTCTGTTTGCATATGTCCAGCAACACATCTCAGCCCAGTAAGCGAAACTGGATATGTGATGCAAGATGGTTCCTCACTTTCCAGTCCTTTACCCAACGTCACTCAGGGTACAGGTCAATACTTATTTACTGTGCATGTGAAAGTGTCAGTGACTGCAGCTCTGTCAGGGCATCTGATACTGATAATACACTAAAGCCTGGTGTCACAGTGAGAGCCCAAGTATGTGATGCTTTATGTCTGAGCAAAATATGAACCCTGTGGATGCAACCAAGCAGTTTCTCACACTAACAGTTATGAGTCATACTACACTGGTACTGTACTATCGCTTGTAGAGGTGGTACCAGTGTAAACCTGAACTGAAACATTTCCATGAATCTGCTTGATGCATAGATTGTAATTCAAAACTGTTTGGTGCCAGATCCAAACAAGAGGCAGGCAGCTGGAAAACCACTGTCATGTTAAATTAGAATGATATCACAAGAGGAGAAAACGCCACATTACTTAACAGAAACACTGCCAACTTTAGAGAAGAAAAAACAAAACTTCTATTTGAAAATGGAGAGCTGCCTATTCATAGGAAAATAAAGACAGAATGTGAAAATCACACTGCGGGACTCCTGGAAATCTGAGTTCAAATAAAAGTAATATTACTTAAATTTTACCGCAGTAGAGGTGAAATCAGTGAAATTAGGGCGAGTCACTTGATAATAATATGATAAACCTACTTGAAATACAGAGGATCTTCAGGCTACTGAATGTTTGAATATGTCTCTGACTCTATGAATTATTCATCAGTTTCAATATGTCGATGTCTCTGTCTAAAGGAAGTGTCCTGCACCATCTGCATCTCCTGCCATTTCAACTGCAGTGAACAGGAAGTGGAACTCATCAAAATTCAGAAATAGAAATTAGACAGCTCTCACAGGATATATTAGCCTACATCAGTAGAACCACTAACATGTTTCCCACAGACTGAAGTGACCTAGAAAAGAAACCCAAGTAGCAAAAGTAGAAATCTTAGGAATTCTGATTCCCATGGCATGAACATGATGTGAACTACTGCTGCTGCTACTGCTGTTAACTTTACCACCGCTACAACAGCTGCTAGTGCAACTCAGCCTCTTCACTATCAAGCAGCAGCAGCAGCAGCAGTAGTGCTAATGTGACCACTGTATGCAGTGTCATTTCTATTTGTTGTGTTTTCATTGTTGCCTCTGCTCTTACATGACCATCAGCTGGTCACTGTAGTTCACCATGTACTATTTACTACAAATGAAAACTCATGGAAAAGCCAACATATAAAACTAATTGAAATGCTATCACAGTGAAACCACCTCTGACGTGCACAGCGGTTTCTTTAAAGGAAAATTACAGCTGCCGGTTTTGACTGAGGAAAAACAGGAGATGAAGACCATGAAGATGTGAAGCTAAATACATAATTATAATATTTCATAATTTGCTTGCTCTGTGTGTGTGTGTGTATAAAGGAAGACGCATTATCAGTGCTTTTCAATTATCATGGCAGTACACCCTGTGTTTTACATGGGAAAAAAAAATCTGCATCAAAAATGATCAAATTATTATAATTATTATGTCTTTTTGCTATTTCTAACACAGGAAGAAGAAATGGAAACAGACAGAGTTTACACAAGAATCAGGTTTTACAGAAAAAAGGTTTGACAAATATGGAGAATTTATGTTTGTGACACTGACACTGAGGTTACACCTAATATTTTCTTAGCATTATTGTTTTTACGTTTTTGCGGAGGGCGTTGTGAATCACGTGATGAATATTTATTAGTTCCAGCATTTTCAGGTTGAATAAAGAGTATTTAACTTTGACTATTCTAAACAGACATGTGGCTTCAGTGGGAGTTGTCTTGCTCCAACAACCAATGATTTTATCCTGAAGTCTCTCGTGCTTTTTTGTGGCTCCTCTGAATTGGTTTCATCGTTTAAAACGTACTTTTATTCTTTTTTTGAACAAAAGGTTCAAATGTGTTTATACACACACATACACATATATATGTGTGTGTGTGTGTGTGTGTGTGTGTGTGTGTATAGTGCTACTTTCACTTAAAACAGTACAGTAACGCTGCCCCACGTATTAAATAATCTGAAGAGCCTCTGTGTTCCACCTCAGACACTCTGTCTCACTTCAGACTCCAAAACGAGTAAGTAAAACATGAAGTCCTAGTGGCTTCAGTACTTTCTCAATAATAATAATCTCTCTTAAATAAAACATTCTGTCACCAGCAGCTGAACCCACACCCGCTCTGACCGTGATGCTGTCATCTTTTCCTCCTGATTCTCAAAAACACTTTCACCACTGTTGAAAATAAAATTCGAGCGGTGCGGTGTGACTTACTCTGATTTACTAAAATGGATGAATATTTCACAAATCCACATCCAGCATGTTGCTTCACTCCAAGGAGACTTTTACTAAAAGACCTCATGTGGTCGAAGAAAAGGCCCAGACTCACCATCAGATGAAGAAAGACAGGCTGAGTCCAGTTGCTGTGATGGTGATTGAAAATAAAAATAGAATGGGAAAAAAACAAGTTTCTATTAGGAAAAGTGTTGAGTGGTGAGCACCAAACAACAGGATGTGTGTTTCCATCATAATATTTCACACTGATGTTCCTCATTCCGCTTTCACCTCCATGGAACAGCTCACTTTAGGATATCAGAGGTTTAGCTGACGGCACATAGTCTTTGACTATGACTGATCTCAGACCAGCTAAGTGGTGTAAGTCGAGCCCCGCGCGCGTGTGTGTGTGTGTGAGAGAGCAAAGGACAGACATTGCACAACCGGTTAACAGCAACTCACAGCCTCATTTCCATCATCCTCCCCGTGTTCTCAGCTTCGTATGACCCGAGCCCGACGCTCCTCTCATCGGTCTGTCACACCCTGATGATCTGCAGCGCGGCCTCGGAGCTGCAGCTGCCCGGAGTCTTCATCTTCATCATTCGGTCCTGGATCCAGTTGGGTCTTCGTCGGCGGCTCAGGATCAGGCTGTCTTTGTAGCAGCTGTAGCCGACAGCCATGCACCGACGGCCGGGCGGGACCGGGCCTCTCTGTCCGGCCTCTGTCTGGAGAGGAGCGAGGGAAGACACAGACAGTGACCATATTAATGACCGTCACTTACTCTGCTGCTGATGAAGGATTTTAAAAATGAAGAAAGAAGGAGCACTATTTTTTTTTGTTTGTTTTTAATGAATCAATCTGTTTTCACGTTAACTGCAACATTTAATCATCAGAAAGAAGATTATTATTATTGTTAATAACTTATAACGTGTAGACCAATAATAATAATAATAATAATAATAATAATTTAAAATCTGGTGTGTGTGTGTGTGTGTGTGTGTGTGTGTGTGTTTCTGGAAATGTTTGCTACTTTTTACATTCTTTTTTAGAGGCTTCTGCTCATTAAGGACACACAAGAGTCTAACACATACACAGTCGCTCATAGCATTTTAATAGGTTAATATTAACGACGCTATTAGCTTATTAATGCTACTACTAATAATAACAGTAATAATAATATGAAATAATATAAACGTCATATTATTATTATTATTATTATTAACAATAATAACAACAACAACAACAACAAACAATAATAATAATAATAATAATAATAATAATAATAATAATAATAATACAGTAGCGTGAGCGTAAAATGTACCATTTGTAAGTTCAGTATCAGAGTTGATCTTAAAGCATAGTGTTGTGTGTGTTGTATGAGTGGAGCTGGGAGCTGCAGGTCGTGTCGCTGGCCTGTGCATGAAGACATTTTGTTACTTGTAGCCTCTAATATTTCACATTTCCGATTTGAACTCGCAGCTTCAGAGCTGGGCTCTGTATTGCCGGCGGTTGGTGTGTAGAGGCTTCACATGAACGATTTTTCATGTTTGGTAAGTGAAACACATGAAGGCCGTTTCACTGGGAAACGAACAGACAGCAGGACGAGCAACCTACAACAACATCTATCGTCGTGTTCATCTCCGATCTCCTTTTTCACCTTGAAACTGACGAATGACAAAAATGAAGAGTTCGGGAGGAAGGGACCGACAGCACACTGGTCCAGAGGCCCACAGCTGCATTTCTGCACCGGCCAACAGCGACCTGTGTTTGTTCACTGATGTTGGAGCACTGCAGATCACTGGAGGCACAGGACAAGATCTGTACCAGGATAGTTTCGCGCAGCTCGTTGCGCACTTTACGCTTCTTACCTGCTGTTTGTCTCTGGTCACTGAAGGCTCCTCTGCAGCGGTCAGCTTCGTCTCATATGAAGCCACAGTTTTGAATTTTGACAGACTGATCTTAGACTGAGTCCTGACGTGTAACAAATTCGGTCTAAACCACCGTTCCTCTCATTCTAGTCATGCTTCCTGCCTGGGCTGGATTCAAGAATACAACTGGAGCTCTGCACTGTATCGTACCAGAGGCCGGCATCATGTAGCCCGTGTGACATCTGTTTACACTTTCTAATAGATCAAGCAGTTAAGTTCTGATCCGCTCCAAACCTCCACCTCTCAGGAGTGTTACCCGGCAGGGAAAGATGCTGCACAATGAACCGACCCTTGTTCAATCAGAGCATGCGGGAAACTAATGAGAACAAATTCTAAAAGGTTCATACAAACTAACAAACACTTCAGCTTTATAAAAAGCTTTCATAAAGTGCAAATACACACAGTATGAGCGCGAATCACAAGAACTTCAACAGTTTTTGCATTGTGTGTGTGTGTGTGTGTGTGTGGATAAAATGGCAGAAGACAGTACCTATGATGCTGGGTTCATTTCTCCATTTTATTTGTTCTGTTGATGAAATGCCTCGTGACTACCACTAAAGGAACCACACCCTGCATGTTTCCCTCTGCAGCCAAACGAGGTGGAAACTAACACCACGGCATTTGGTTCGCGTCAGGACAGGATGCAGTTGGTCACCACACCGTGACCGTGCAGGCCTTCCTGCTGGACACGGGAAGAGGGCAATTCAGACGGGGAGCAATAAATTCATTTCAGTGAGAGAATTGGGGAGGGGTTGACTTAAAGGGGGGGGGGGGGGGGGTAAATGACTCTCTTTGTCTTTGAAAGGCTGCTATAAAACCAAAAGAAAGACAAGACAGAGGAAGAGCGCGCGGCAGGCAGGACAGAGAGACACGGGGAGTCACCTAGTCTCTCCTCCAGACCAAACAGCCTCCCCCCTCCGGCTGCTGCCCTCTGTCCACGCTGTCTGCTGCTTCGTTCCTCTTCCTGTCCTCTTTACAGTCCACATCCATCTGTTGTTTTTCAGTCTCCTCCCCCTTTTGTTCATCTAACCTTTCTTCCTCCCTCCATCTCTGCTCTCTCCTTTAACACTCAACCCCGTCTCCTCTATCTTACTCCATTCCCTTTTGCCTCCTCGTTTCCTTGCTATCCCTCCCCGTCTCTTCGCCCCGGCCCTCCACTTCTCTCATACCTTATGTCTGTGGTCACTGTCCGCTGTCCACCCGGCCAGGCTCTCCATCCTCCGCGCTGTCGCAACGGTTCCTGCCTGTGTTTTGGACCGGAACCGGTCAGTGTCTGTCCCTCATCTCCGCTGTCTTCCAGACACTCCTCTTCCTCTCGCTTCCTCTTCAGCGTCGGTGATCGACCCCTGGTGAAGCTACTTGTAAGTGCTCGCATTTATCCACGGAGACATCTCGGAGGATATGGGGTCCACAGATGTGGCAGGGGAGGTGACAGCTGGAGGGAAGGTGTGCACGGGCGGGCTGCGGTTGGTAAGAGATGAGAAGGACGAGGTGGGGGGGGGGGGGGTCTTTTTGTGGGAATACTACGAACAGTTGACACGTGCGTCAAGCCCGTGATCCAGGACGTGTTTCTGGGCGCTCTGCTCGAGACGACAGCGATGCCAAGTGGAGGATCTGCGTGTCGTGGCCACCTGGCTGAGGGGACACAGGGAAGGTGTGAAGCTGCTGCCGCTCTTCATGCGCGCAGTCTGTGGCAGGTCGCTGCATAGCTACCTGTGTACGCGCGCGCGTGTACGTATGTTACTCTGTGACATTGATGGGGAAACCGAGGTGGGAATATTTTCGGTTGATGGGGTACAGTTTGGAAGGAAGTGCTTAGTTTACAGTCCAGCGGCCAATGGCAGTCTGAGGTTCACGGACAGGCCACGCCCCCTCTCTTTTTCTTTCTTTCTTTCTTTCTTTCTTTCTTTCTGTCTGTCTTTTATAAGGCCAGATCGACCAGTAAAACGCCCTATGTCCATATTTCACCAGTCGCTTCAAATGAGGAGCGGTTTCAACATTTCAGAGCCTGGAGTCGTGAAGGAGGTCGAGACTTGGACTGAAGCGGCCTGACTCACAAGCTGCATCCAATTACAGAGCAGCTCGGCTCAGCAGTCCTCTCAGGAATTTCCCCTCGATGAGATCCGTACATAGAGCCTCTCCTTCCACTACAGGCCTGCTCGTCCATATAGCTGACCTTATATGCAGCAATGAACACTCATCTAGACAGGGCTGCCGTCATATTACACAGAACAGACTGAGGCAGGACACACTGACACCTTTGTAAACACTTCATCAGAAGTTGTAGGGTGACTTTTGTTTCAGTCGATTTTCATTTGACACTTTTTCTTTTTTCTAACCTGGGCGTCTTATTGCCTTTGTGCATCTTAATCCATATTTGACACTCTTCACTGATTTTAATATTTCTGTTTATTTGTCACATTTTACTATACTCAGGTCTCACTTGCAAATGGGATCCTGACCTCAGTGCCACGTCCTGATTGAAGTAGCCTGTATGCTGCAGAGGTTTGCTAGCTGAATATAATGTCAGAGCTCTGAGCAGCAGCAGGAGGCACGAGAATGAGATTAAAAACAGAGCTGCTGATGTGAAATATGCAAAAAGTATTTCCCCCCAAGGTTTCTATCAGAGCGCGTTTTTTTCTCTCTCTCTGTTACATATTTGTGTTAGAGTCAAAGCGAAATCAAGGGTCCAACTTCTGTTTTTACAGAACATGGTGAAAACAAAACAGCAGTCTCCCCTGCGGCCCCTGGAAGCCTTTAAACTGTCTCTGTGGATCATTCCGCTTCACATTCACAGTTCAAACTTGTGTTATATTTTCCCTGACAAACAGAAGCAGACAATGTTAAAAAAAAAAAAAAAAAAAAAAAAATAGGCAGCATTTATTCTTACGCTGTTTACGTCATGCAAACAATTTGGAGTAACTGCGGCGCGGCAAATACTGACGCAGAATAATAATAGACTACAAATGTGAACATCAAAGCCTCTATAACTGAATCTAATGTATACACTACATACAGCTGTAATGAAAGAAGGTGAACTGTGTCGAAGTGTATGTACAGTAAAGTTGAACGCTTCAGGTTATGAAGGTCAATTTACAGAGAGATTTAAAAGAATCGACAACAGTGAGACACAAACAAAAACGATGGCTGGAGAAATCCTCAACACAAAACAGCAGCGTGTCTGATCGCGCTGATTCGTTGAAGATGTAGTGAGTCTTTTAGAAAAAGTCTGATCTTGAAGCGCTTCACTGAAACCCACGCAACATGGTGACATGTTGTGCACAGGATGAGACGCTCTCAGAGATGGTGATTTAAATCTCTGTTAACAGCCTGTAAAAAACACGGAGATTATTTCTTTTTTTTAATGATGCAAACCTCTGCTCCTGTGCAGGAGAAACTGTCTGATTTCTGCCCGTGCAGCTCAGCTGCTCATAGAAAACACGAATTTACTCACGTGCAAAGACCAGTCAAAACAAGCTCTGATTTAAAATATGTTTTTATTCTAACCTCAGTAAGAAGAGCTTCAGATCCACATTAGAGTCATCAGAAGTAACAAGGTTGTAATACACAAGTAATCCATTATTAATGCCTGAGCCATAATGATTGCTATAATACATACTTGAAGGCAGGGTCGTTATTTCCTGTTGCTTTCTATCAAGTTAATATTTTAAAGTCAATGTGATTGGTTAATGCTCAATAAAGAATGAATGTTAATCTGCTTCATACATTCATTTATATAAGTCACAGCCAGATTCATCTCGTTCATTTATTGCTCTGTGGTTCTTTAGACTTCCTTGTCTCCCGTTCAAAAATTAAACTGTTAAACTGCAGTTTGTGAATGTGACGTCAGGACGGTTGTATGTGTCCTGCTTGGTAAGAATTTCTCCCAGAGCCGCCTGTGCTCAGAGAGGATGATCACTGTCTATGAGATTCTGTATGTTAGTGTAACATAGGCTACGTCATTTCCTACAGCTCAGCTGACTCTGGATCATATCAGTTCATCAGAAACTCTATACGTTACTTAGCTACAACTAGCTACTGATCGTTGCAACTCCAGTACTGGATCAAACTTAATTTCTAAGTCTGTTTTCTTGGAAGTTGCCAGAAGTAACTGCAGACTTTTTTTCATGCATATGAGGTCCAGATGGATGCTGAATGAGAATAGCCTGCATAGATGTACGGGGGCTCACACATGTGGTGTCCAGAGGGGACTTAAACACTCCTCTCATTACACACAGTGCTGATCCCCCTACAATTGGACAAATCGCTGTCACTTCGGAATTATTAAATCACCACATGTCTAACAGGATGGTCCTGTAGAGCAGAGTATGGCACTGTCCATCATCGAGAACTGTCTCCCACATGTCGCTCTCTTTCTATCAGACGAATTAACAGCCTCATGTGGACCGGACCTTCCTCTCCTCAGTTGGACGGTCTGTGACGGTGTGTGTTAGTGTGTGTGGTCGCTGTGCAGAGACAATAAAACCTAAATGGACCGCACTTATATTTCGTCTTTGCGACCACTCAGAGCGCTTCGGCCACATTCACACAAACATGTCATCATAAAGCAAACACTAAACTATGGGATGGCCAAGGACACTTGGACATGCTTCACCTCCTGAGCCACAGCGGCCCCAGTGAAGATATCCACTCTGCTCCCTGTCATTCCTCCTCCTCTCCACCCCTCCCCTCCCCACACACATCTCCTCTCTCTGTCCTCCTTCAAAACCCCTTCGCACTTTCCTCTTAATTAAAAACAGAAAACGAGTTACCGACACACACACACACACACACACACACACACACAGCCTACACTTTTTTTTTTTGACAGTGTGGAACCCACCACCCACCACCCCCCACCCAGTCGCCCTCCCATCCACATCCCTGGTCAAGCTCGTATAACCGGTTACCATGACAACCTGGCCTCAGCCCGCTATAAAGTTTTACAGCACCGAAAGAGGCCCGAAACTCCCACTGAGCCTCTTTTTTTCTCTGACTGTGTGTCACAGGGAAGAATGGCGATGAAGAAACGGAGCCCACGTCCTAATAGACAGGAATCCTCCTCTCTCTTCCTCTCGTGCCTTCAGAAGGTTGTTTCCCATAAAACGAATCGCGGGGAATTGAATCATTTTCCATTAAAGCGGAGTCAGTCAGCGCATCAGGAGGATTAAAACGCAGGCTGTTAACGGAGCTGGGCTTGCATTTCTTACCGGCCCCCGGTGACCTTGAAGGTCTGAAGGTCGAGGTCGGTTTGAATTAAATGTAGTTTCACTGCTCTCCAGTAGATCAATAATGTGACCTACTGCTGCTGCTGCAGAGGGCTTTTGTTTACAGTTTAAGATCTGATGCTGTTTTTCACAGCTGTAGGATGATGGGCACAAAGTAAAGGAAAAGTACAACTTATCAAATGCTACCCTGATAAGGGACACTGAGTAGCCTGTACTATACAGCAACATATAGTATGCAGGTAGATGACAATGTCACAACTCTCAGCAGCCCCTGCTCTCAGCCATGTCCTAAGCCCTGCCCACCAGGAACTGCATGCATTCATGCAAAAACAAAACATCTTTTCAGAGAGGCCTGAGAGAGGAGATGTAAAATGAAAATATATTAATAAAAATATATGATGAATATATAGGTGACCACACTTGTGTTGCAGGCTTCAATAATTCATAAGAAACGTCAACATGTTCATATCATAAGTCATAATGAGACTTAACTATTTCACACGCAAATCTGCATATAAGTAAACAGAACGTTACACAACCCTGACAGCCAGCAACTAAATGACACTGTGGTGGAGGCGTCATTAGTAACACATGACACACACAAACTTTCTGATCATTAATGACATGTCACTGAGTCGATCCAGAAAACTCTATGAATCCATCAATTGTTTTATTTATTTAGCTATTATTATTATTATTATTATTATTATTTCATCACATGTGACAAAGCTGCATGTTAAAGGCTCATTTCTACTGACGCCAGATGTTTTCCTCTGGACATATGGTTAATCTGAACTAGCGTCACAATAGCAGAGATGTTTGCTGTTCTGCCAAATATCTATCCTCCCCAGTTATTCAAGAATTTTCAGAACATGTGCATGTTGTATGTGTGTGTGTGTGTGTGTGTGTGTGGGGAGAGTGGGCTTCCCCCACACAGTGACTTCATTCAGTTTTCAGCTCCTCACAGCCACATGGTTGGTTCCCTGCATGTAGTGTAGCTGTACACAAGACATGTTAGTCTGAAACTAATCTTCACTGAGCTGTTGTGTGAAAAGCACTGTATGAACTGGAGGCCGTTACCTAGTAATATATGGTCTGAGGCCTTATTCTCACCTCTTTACTGGCTGTAGCTTTTAAATTAATCTTAAATCTTGAATTCACCATCTAACATTTTATTTTTATACCTGGTTCATCAGATTTATTTTTTAAATCTTTAATGTAATGGGGTTGAATCCTGAATCCTTGAATCACATACATGCCTGTGTTCTCAGTAATGCCTTCCTACCGCAGATGTTCAGTCTGCCACCTGCATTGTCCGTATATGGCCAGCAGATGGCAGTGTGATGCATGGAAAGACAGAAGGCAGAGACGCCATCGAATTCAGAAGCATATCTTAATTTAACAGAGACGTATAGCTTCTTCATCAGTACAAAATCACCATAGTAAACAGCCAGACTGTGCCAGTTATGTTACTTTGTTCGACTAATTAACTCGTGTATCCTGTGTATTCAGGTTATAACAGTTAAACATGTCTACAGCTTCTCAGCACTTCTCAGATCTGGAGCATCAACAGCTGTAAATCAGATTTTATTGAAAAAACCTGGCTGATCGTTTTTATGCCGTGATTTCCAAACTGAAATCATCCAGTGTCTTAATTTGAATTTTCAGATGAAGTGCTCTTTATCTGATCACTTCACCACCACCACCACCACCACCACCACATCCAGCCCCAAACCGTGTATTATTCATTTCCGTCTCTCAGGATGCAGCCGGCTCCAGCCTGCAGCTCCTACACGGTTGTGTATTTCACCGGCTCTTTTATTGCCACCGACAGACAATTAAAGTCTGCTGAACACACGCCTGCTGCCCGTCAGCAGCCCCAGGCTCAATAAAAAGCGGCTTTCTGTGAAAAACGAGCGGCCGTGCCACCACGAGGAGGAGTAGCTGTAGTAGATAGAAAACCCACAGCGATCAGAGTTTTATCCCTAGCGCTATAAAATCAGGAACCCCGTAGCACACCACCCCAAACAGGTTTCATTTGACCTTGGTACTGAGCCAGGGTGCAGAGTCTTTGTTCGCTGTTTTCTCCTGGATCACACCTGAGCTGAGACAGCATGGCAACCAGATACAAAGCGTGTTCTCCCCTTAAAGTCAGACAGAACAAGTGTGAGAAAAATAGTGAAATACTTGGGGAGATGATCTGAATAATGAAATCTGATCCGAACACCTGACACTGACATGTTTTTCATCATCTAGATAAGTATTCAGATACAGATGTCCAGGTGTAAGGCCAGGTGTAAATCTCATTTTAACCTTAAAGGTCCCACATTGTCCATTAACTGTCCACCCTTGATTATAAAGCAGCTCTAGGTTCTATATTATCACTGTGAAAATGTCACAGTCTCAGTCCACAGAGAAATGCACACATCCTGTATTCAGATACTGAATCCTAAAACCCGCTGTCATGGCTTCTGTAACTTTGTGATGTCACAACTTTGAGCATTCAGTGCTCTAAGACACATGACCTCACAGGATTTGGACTTTCTGAGTGTTCACCTGAGACCTGCTATATTTTTATTGGATCACTCAGAGAGGTTGTCCTCTCCTCTGATTGGCTCACTGACCCGTTGTTTCTTGTTTCTTATTGATTATCACAAATAAAGCACAGAGTAAAATATAGGACCTTTAACATGGTCATGATGTTGTGGAGACATGACTATCACCTGATAGACATAGAGACCTGTAGACCTGTGAGTCCTGTAATGGTCATTGAAAAAAAAGCACTGTTAGACAGATGAAAGCTGAGGTCCAAACTAAGCGTAAATTTGGAAATGGAAGTATCCTCTTCAGACTGGGTTTCATGTGATGAGGAGCATCTTTATTTACTTATGAGATGTGTCATGGCAAATGTGTTTCTCTCTCTCTCTCTCTCTCTCTCTCTCACACACACACACACACACACACACAATTTAAGCATGAATTGTTAGATGCAATGGGAAAAGTTGTCTTTTATTTCATTTGAACATCAATTCAAAGTAGCACCAAATACAAAGTAGAGATAAGACTGATGATGAGAATCGAAATCATGATTGGAGGTGAAGTTTAAAGATGTATGCTCATTCTGTATTATGAAAATCTATAGGCAATCTACCGACCAACCATAACATTACAAACACTGACATGTAGTGCGTAATTTTGATTATCATCTCGTAATATTGATGGGGTATATCTATAGAGGATTGTGCCCAAGTGCATGTGTGTCACTTATCTGGGGAAGTCATGGTACCATAATGCACTATGGGAAGAAGGCAGGCTGAAGTAGCGTGATAATTCGGGCAATGTTCAGTGGGGAAACCTCAGATCCTGCTATAGATGTGCATGTTACATTGACCCCACCTGTGTTAATGTTGTTGCAGAACAAATAAATGGCAGCAGACTGCCTCATTTCTTCTCATCATGATTTCAACAAATCTACACAAACTTTCCTCTGGGACCCAGCTCCATATTGACATGACTGCACTGTATTTTTTAAGCTGCCAATCTCCTATTCTACCACATCCCAAAGGTTTTAGATCATGGACATCACTGAGGTACACTGAAGTCACTGTCATGCTGATAAAACCATGTCAGTCGGAGATGATTTCAGCTTTAAAACATGAAGGGATAAACATGGTCATCAACTCCAACACTCAGACTGGGACATTCAAAGCAAGATAATTATTTAGACTAAATGAAACACACTTAGATGTGTGATTGATTGGTTGATTAGACAATAAACTGTAACTAAGGTTACACATCTGTTAGTTAACAAAATGTTTGACCAGTTCATACAGAGCATGCAAATGGTGAAGATCTACTTACTTACTTTTGTGTGTTGACCACAGCCCTAGAGCCTGGAGAGCACTACAATCTAAGAAATCAAGTCAGGCTTACAGATGGAGCTAGCTCCCTCAAGGTAAAGTTTTACTGCAGGCTGCAGTTGTAATGAATTGCTCTATAATTGCACTGGTGTCTCTGTACAACCATTGGATCTGATGGGACAAGCAATCCTGCAGCTCTTCTCCACATTTTGTGACAATGCAGTTCAGTATGCTGAACACTAGATGGAGAAAGAGAGCTAAACATTCAACACTGACCTCCCTCTGCTCAATATGATAATACATATCTAATAGATCCTGCCTCGTTCTATGTGCAGCTAACATTCTCTGAGTATTATGTCTGGTACTGATATGGCATTTATAGACTGAAACATACAATGGTAGATTAAGTTGCTGAAATCCTACCTTTGCTGGCACTTGGAGCACATGCTGTGGAGCACGGACAGAGCTGTGGAGATGGATCTGGCTGTACGACACCATCATGTTATTATCTGTTGTCATTTGACCAATCCACTGCCTACAGCTCCTGTAATGTTCAATTTTTAGCTTATTCTTGTATTAAGTCTATTGTGATTTGTGATATTTCAATATAATAATGGCACTGATAATATGGTAATTCATATTATATATTACTTTGTTCACTGAGTCACACATTTCTTGATTTCTACCTATCTTTTGTTTTCACCTCTTGTGTTCAGTGTAGCTGTAACCACTAAGACCTCCTGTATTTCCCTAATCTCTAAACTCAGTTTGTCAACTGACTCTGATTTAAAATAACATCAACAACCTTCATCAAAAATATATAAACAATGCCAGGAGAACACAGGGGCTTCATACATCTGCAACAGCACCACACTGCAGAAAAAGAAATATATTCTTTATACTGTGTAGCTGACAGAGAAGGTACTCATGTGATTTAGTGTTTATAACGTCAGATCAAAACTTTAAAAAACCTTTGAATGACAGGTTCAGATATATTAGATTTAGACAAAAATATATATTGATTTATCAATCAGCTCTCCTGATGAGACTGATGGTATAGTTTTATACCCCAAATATTTAACACCTACCTGGACCTCTGTAGGTCTCACCCAATCAGGTCTGTTCTTCTGTTTAACTAAAGATCAAGAACATTTTGTAAATGTTGTGTGTGAAGATGTTGCTCATCACACAGACACCCACAGAACTCATGGAGTCATTATTTCATTATGCCAAATACAACAGAGTGTATGTGTATGGGCGTGTGTGTGTGTGTGTGTGTGTGTGTGTATGCTTTTGCTGTAGCTGTTATCAGTCTTCATATAACATGTCTTCATGAGACAAGGGACAAGTTATTTGTATTTCTCAAGTTGAATGCACAAATTATGAATCTTCTTCTTTTCGAGAAGGTTGATGTTTTTTAATCTCAGCTTTAAAGAGTGCAGTTCTTGATAATGTCTGTAAAATTATGGAGCAGGATTTGTATGAAAAAAACACAAATGGATAAAATACAGAGCAGTGAAAATAACAAAGAGGATTATAATGAGAGGAAATATTTTGCAGTGATGTAAAAACTACACACTGTATATAAAATATACATGCACACACGTGTTTTTAACTTTGCTCTATTGCTCTTTGTTCTACTGCAAAGACATTAGACAAAGAGGAGGTAGTGCAAAGACATAAGATTTATTTATTGATCCCACTTATGGGAAATTCACTTGTTACAGAAGCAGAAACACATGACAAGCAAAAGTAAGGAATAAAAAATATAAAGACATTTTATATGTAACAAACATAATGTACTATTCTGGACAATAAATATTTAACTTATACTTTATGTACAAGTTGAGAGATATCGCACAGTGTGGGTGGGCATGAATACAAGCAAATGTACAGAAAAGGTAAAATACACAAAATAAATAATGCAGCAAAACTTATAAATGTGGTGGGGTGAAATGAAAAAGAATGGTTTTTGCAAGGGGAGCAGATCACTAGTGTAAAGATGACAAAAGTAATAGAGTCCAGAGTGCAGGTTATTACAGATTCAGAGGGAGTTTTGCGTGAAAGAAATAAACGGAATCACTAAACAAAAAAGCACAAATGTGTTTGTATTTGTAGGATTTGTAGACATGAGGCAGTGTGAGGAGAGTGTGAGGAGGATGAGGTGGAGCTGAGCTCCTCAGTGTCACAGCAGAGACAACGTCTGTATCTGCAAACTGTGGCTGTGGTGCCGACTGTCCGTCACTTTTATCACCAGTGTCACTCTGCACCAGTGATGGGCATTCAGAGCTTGGAGTCTGGACTGGACACATGCAAAGACTGTTTGTATAATGACAGGTTTCGCTCCACTATAATGTTTAGACAGCTACAGCTATGTCACAGTCAGTGAGAGAGTTTGTCTATGATGAGAAGAAAAGGGCTGACTGTTACCGGCATTATTCCACACTCAGCTGTTTTCAGTGTTTGTTTGTTTTTTTTTCTTGTTTTTTTTTTTTTCCAAACTATTGATGAATAAATAAAGCCTATATGAGGGGTCTTTATCTTCACTTTCTCTTCATTTTCATACTTCAATTTAAATTATGAGCAGCATCAAAATCATTTTGGATTGAAATCCACCTATGAAAATTTATATAGGCTCTATTTACTTCCATTTCATGTGTGAGCATCACAAACATCATCAGTTTGTAGTTTGAGCATCTTATTAAATTTTTATTCCCTACAAAGCAACTACAGCAATACTGCATCGGGATACTTTGATTAGCTGTGGGGTAATCAAGCTAAAACCAGTTTTAGTCTCATGGTTAAGATTTCAGATTAAAGTAAAGGTTCATTTATTTTGAAGTGAAACACCATCCTGGTTGACTAAGCATATTGTTCCTCATATCAGACATGTTGAATATACACTGTAAGGAATCTGACATTTTGTAGAAAATCGAATCAAATCAAACATTATTTGTAAAGCACATGTCATGCACAAGGCAAACTCAGTGTGCTTTACAACATATAATTACAATACAGTTAGGACAAATAATTACAATAGATGAGGAAGTGCAACAGTGCAATCAAACAGTGTAGAAATGAAAACCATACCACACATGTTTCTACATGCACACTCAGCCATGCACACACACACAAAACTTAACCAAATGCTGTTGTAAAAAGAAACATTTTAAACCTGTTTTTAGAAGTGGTCACTGATGCAGCATCTGCTGTCTCAGGCGGGATGTTTTATCTGTGTGGAGCATGCACACAAAAAGCTGCCTCCGCTCCTTAGTTCTGGTACGAGGAATGACTAAGTCTACTGCCTGTGGAAGAGCTCTTGCTGGGGTGTAAGTGATGAACATATCTGTGATGTACCAGGATTTTGAACCAGTTCTTGTTTTGACAGACAACCAGTGCAGAGAATGATGTTAAATACAGTTTTTATTCTTTTATTTTTATGCATAATTGCTTAAGTGCAATTAACAGGACTGTAAAACACTACACACAGTTTACACAGCGATGGAGCACAGCACTGCAGAAAATGAGACACTTCATTTAAGCTGTTCATTAATGTACAAAAACACAGTTCTGTCAGTGTAGAGCAGATACACAGATACACATCATTTGGCTGTGTGTGTACCTCTCATACACTGCCGCTCAACCTAAAGCACTTGTATTAATTCATTCTACTTTTTCAATTCCAAGTTGAACCAAAGCAAAATGTTGAAAAGATCCATTGTCCCAGATGACTGACAGAAGATGTGTGTGTGTGTGTGTGTGTGTGTGTGTGTACTGTAAAGCTGCTGAGGTCGGGTCAAACAGTATCACGTGGATCTCATCTGATTAATTTGGTCCTTCTTCATTCTTTAGGTCCACATCTTCCCCACATCATCTACCCTCCCACTACCGCTTCTCACTCCATTGAAGGGTCAACAACAATCACTGTTATTCAAACTGATGACCTTTAAAGCCCCGGACACTGATTGTGCATTGATGCAGGATTACACAGCTCACTCCCAGAGAAGAGCAGCGTCACTTCAAGCCCAGGTTGGATGAAATATCAGAATCATTTGAACTGATTACTGGAAATTAAAACATGTAAAGTAATAATAATGATAATAACAATAATAATAATAATAACAATAACAACAACAACAACAACAACAATAATAATAATAATAATAATAATAATAATAATGATAAAGGATATCATTACATTGAGACAGCAAAATAAAATATTAGCACAGTGCTGCCAAAGAAGCATGGGAGTGATTTATTTATTTATTTGTTTGTTTGTTTTCCAATAAATGATTTTCCTTCCACCTGCTCACTATGACATAAATCTGAATGCTTAATTGCCCACACACCTTTGTCCTGCATCTTTGTCAACACTGTGTATTAACTGTGTAACATTATCTCTTTTTCTAATTACAATAGAATACTGAAATATTTTGGGTAACAATGAATTTCCTGTCTCCATCAGAAAGAGGAGAGGTCCTCAGTGTATTTATACAATTCCTTTTAATGACAAGACACTCCACAGTCATGAGTTGTAGCCCTCTGTGTGAGAGTGCAGGGCCTGAGTTAAAACTGGACCTTACCTTTGTGTGCACACCTTTGATCAGTGGGTTCATTGGTGACAAGACAAGAAGTGGCATTATGTTAACTTTGTGTGTCTAGTGTAGACGAGTGTGTTTGGGGCTTTGCAGGAAGTGTGAGGGAACGTGTTCAGAGTCACACAGATCAACAAACTGCAGGTAGGTTTTTACTGTGTTTGTCACTCTGTCGACAGATTTTACCGTCGTTCTGTCTTTCAAGTTTCTTTGTAGAGTCAGCAGCAGTGTCATTTACAAAGAACCCACACACACACAACATACATACACACACATGTAGACACACATAAGCTGTTCTAACACATATCTGTTTGTAAACCACCCAGGTGGAAGTCTTCTCTTTCAACATGATTTTATGGGAGCAACAACATGGCGGTCATAGCAGGAAGTGACTCAGAGGTCAGCTGATCCCACACACATGTGCTTCTTATCAGCATGCCAGGACCGTTGGTGCATGCGTGTGTATGTGTGTGTGTGTGTGTGTGTGTGTGTGTGTGTGTGTGAGACAGCGCAACAGACAGGCTTTCCAAATGGAATGAACATGGAAACAGCATAATGACTACGTTGCCTGCTGAACAATATAATATATTGACACGTTATATTTTATCACCGGCTGCATCACTCTGTGGCCTGAAGGCTGGTATTTACTGAGAAGCTGTCAGTCTGGGACACAGACAGAATTTAAATGCTTGTCAATGTTCAACATTTTTCAAAAATATCATAAAAAAAAACTCAGCTCGTTTTAGTTGGTGTCAATAAATGCTGAAAGTTAATTCATTTAACATCATTAATAAAACATATAGAAATACTGGGAAACATTTACTGCTCAGAAAAAATGTTCACAATGTGAAAGACACAGGTTGAAAGAAAAATGTTTGTAACATCATGTCTCTCTTCTCATACATACCCTGTTAATGACATTTGCAAATATGTATAATTAAATGAGGAAAAAAACAACAAAATGATCACATGATTACATTACAGTTAATACTAGTATGTCATGTCGGCTTGTTAAGAGTGGATGTGTTTGCGTCTTCTATGAGCTGGACTCATCTTCCCTGAACCACAAGCAGCAGTTTAATTCCAAGGTTAATACTAATTCTTCTATGCAAATGATCTGGCCACAGTTGAGTCTGTGCAGTGATGACTTGTCCTGAGCTGGAGGGGGAACAAAACAAACCACATTCACTGCGGGACAGTGCCAGGTCTGTGCTTTTGCAGATATGCTTGTAAGACAATAACTTACTGCAGCCACTAGAGGGCAGTGTAAATTACAATATGGAAACAAACAGGCCATATGTGATCCTCCTTTGTTAACAGAGCACTGATCTGACCGGTCTACTTGCCTTGCTTGTTCTGATGTTAAGTCACTGTTTTGAGGTCTGCTGTCTACATTGTTGGTGTCTTGACTACTGTAGTCAAACATGCCAGAAGATATGTCTTTGGTTTGCCGTTTGAAACCTTGCAGCACTCATATAGTGGCAGCATTACCCACAATGCATTGCTGCCATCTCCTCTCCAGAGACACATGAGAGCTTGTCTGCCGTGTTTCCTTCTCTCTGTCTGTTTCTCTCTCTCTCTCTCTCTCCACACACATTGCAGGCGTTGCATGTCTGTGATGCAGGATGTCAGCATGTTTTTTTTTTTAAAGAGTCTTAAAATTCTCTTAATATTCCATAAATATTAAGCAGTGAAAGTTAAAGTCAGTCTTAATGCCATTAATTTCCATTCCTGATGTTTCAAATCAAAATTACATTTATTCATAAAAGATATGGTCCTGACTGGCAGATGTGTTGTGTTCAAGTAAAAAAAACATGACCCCAGTTCTTACCCAAGGACAGACTCTGAGTTGACGGTTACCGAGGCTGCTTTATGTCTTGGCCTGACATTACTCCCCCACACCGTCTGTATCCTAAGCGTGTAGTCACTTTGTTTTCAGTCATACGAAGGTGATTCTTCAATTGCGGGCACCTCTGACCTTGACTCTTTTTTTTTTTTTTGACTCTTTAATTATTGTCAACCTATTGTGTGATGTGATGACCTAACCCTTTTTGGAGCAAAAGTTAGGTAAATTTGGACTTGCTGGTGGAAGTCCACTAGAGTCAGCAATACTTAACCTTATAGAAAGCTGCAACCTTTTCACTGTCTAAGTTGACAGTCACAGCCAGTGGTCTTGGGTCCATGTTATTGACCTCAGAAATGTGCACAAAGTTCACAGGATCCCCAGAAGGGTATGGTGGTGTATATCCCAGACTGTTCTTTATTGATCCACACACTGCAGTGATCTGCACCTCTGATGGACTCTAGCTCTAATAAAGGTCATTACAAACTGCTTCTTGGACATCTGCATTTGAGTCCAGATATCCCACTTGTTACAGAGGCATATCATATAAATCAGAGGTCATTCCACAGCTTCAGTCAATCTTACAGGTCATTTTTATATTTTTGGAAATTTATCATGCTCATTTTGAAATGTCTTTCTACTTTGTTCTTGTTTCTACTCAGTATGGAACTCAGTGATAGTATGTGTGATAGCAGCTGTAACAAAATTTCACATGTGTATTTTAAAGACACTGACATTTTGCCCACATGGACACTAGTGATTTGCAGAAAAGGTCATAGCCTGGACAATTAAAGGTCATTCCCTGTGATCTCTGCAGTGACACTCATACAGCACAGGTGCCACAGTTGGACTATCTGCCCGTACATCAGAGTCTGTTTCAGTGCACATTGACGCTATATAGACTTTAATACTCATATGCTTTTGCAGATGACCTCGTGACCATGCACCATCAATGCCTGAACCAGGCCACTTTGTCCCGGTGCACCATGTTTCACCAAGTTATTTTCCCTAATTCAACATGTGACCAAGACTAACCACAGGATGTAGTTCACTGAATGATGAACAGAGAGAAATAACTAATGTCAGCTGGAAGTCTAGCTCACTGAGGAGCTGGGGCTACAACCAGTCACCAGTGCCACACCAACATTGCACAAGTCTTTTACCTGCCTTTAGTGTCGATTAGTACATGCCCAAGCTTTGTGACCCATTCAGCAGAACAAAGAACCAGGAGAGTGAAAATAGCGCAGACAACAGTTCTTTATTACAATCGGTGGTGTTTGACACAAGTCTGGTGTTCCAGGGACCAGGGGTGGAGCAGTGATTTAAATGTGGGGGTGTTCCAGGGGTGGCATATGAGCACCACATTCAGATATTTGTGATGTCTGGCTAAAGTTTTAACTATGTGTCATAAGTTAAGAGTTTTTGGTCACCAGAGATTTTAGGGGATGGCCCAGCTGCAGAAAATGTCCACATTATTTGACAAAAAAATACACATTTTATCATTTATATATTTATAGTAGGCTGTAAATAATCATATCAAAATGACATTTACAAACAGTATAGTAAGTACACCACCCAAGCTGTACACTACACATCAATTAGGCTACTAACGGTGCCTGCAAACAAGGTGCATGTGTGTGTGTGTGTACTTGAGCTCTTCTCGCTCTGTAGTCTGTTCAGTCAATCGCTGTGCCTCTCTCGCTGCGTTGGCCCACTGACATTACATGACTTAGACTTTTTTATTATTACTATAGATTCCAGAGGGCCACATGTTGATAGCTGAGATTATTACAGGACACAAATCACAGGGCATGTCTGTTCTGAAATGTGTGTTTCTCTTCTATAACACACATTCTACATCTCGGAGGCGACGTCTTTCCTTCGCCTTTCAAATGGGCCAGAGCTCCGTGGGAAACAGTAGGAGAGACACAGGCCGAGGGGGGACCGGGACACAGCAGGAGAAGCAGGTCCGGAGCTGTGCGCCGCGGACGTGCACGAAAAAATAAACGCGTCGCACTGAATGCGCGTGGGTGGTGAGCGCGCAAGATGCGCGTCTACATCGGAAATAAGGGGTTTGTGTGCGCAAAAGACGCTACACCTGAACGGCCCCCATGCTCACACATGCTATCACACAGCCGCCTGTCTTCTGAATTCAAGTTTTTGCTGTAAAAGTGGGGGTGTCAAAACACCCCCATCCCCCACGGGTGCGACACCCATGCCAGGGACAGAGAGTGAGCAGGCACGGTTTCAGGTTCCTTTGGTCCCAGTCGTGCAGGTGAGTGTTTTGCTTAAGAGTTTCCAGACCAGGACCGGACGAGGAGGCTGAGCAGGGAAGGAGAATTCTGGACAGGTGAGCAACCTAAGGCAGACAGAGAGTCAATTACAAACACAATACTTCTCAAAAAGATCACAGAATACGCGCACCAATAGGTGTTACAGCTGTGGATGAATGGATAAACTGGTGATGAGTGGAGATCTCAGCCAGGCTTTATTGCTGCAGGTGAGGTGGTGGCTTGATTGCAGATAGGTACCAGGTGAGTAGTGAGCAGACTGCCAGATTGCAGACACCACCCAGCTCCAGACACGCAGACACATGAGGAAGGGGAAACACAAGCAAGCAAGGAAATGGGGAGACAACCCTGCTCCCTGACAACATGGTTACATTCGAGCATTGATGTGAAACCAATTTTTTGAGTCTAGAAAGACTTTTGCTGATCCCATTTTAGTTTGAAATCTCTGATCTAAGTTGTTGTTCAGGTGTTTTAGAAATATTGACATACAGGGTTATTTCCTGACTGGGGCTTATCTGCCTCCACTAAGTTAAGTGAATGCAACAGGGGTAATTCATTACAGTCATCACTGACCTAGCTATGATGTTCCAGCTGTTCTTGCTTAGTAGCTATTGTTTAGTTAAATTTTGAATTTTAACACAGCAGCTGTCTTTGTTGTTCCTTGTCACAATAGTTTTTGCAACAAATCAACTGCAGAGTAAACTACTTCCTGTTTACTGATGCTCACATAACCTGCTGTCATTTTCATTTTGAAAAAGAAAGAGAAAGAAAGTCAAGTTAAACTAGATCATTCCAAAAGGTTTACATCCTTTTTTTCTGTCTTTTTTTTCTCTTTACCAGTGTAGAAAAGCAACAGTATTCAACCATACTCTGGGAAAGTATCATTTGCATGTCTCATCCATCCCTGGCAATCTCCTATAGATATGCCCACACATCTGGCATTCATTGTGTCAAAGGCAGACATCTGATCTTAAACTTTCCACCTCCTCCTTTGGGAAAAGAATTTTCTCCATGAAGCAATGGGAAAGTGACACCATCCCCACGATGAGCTGTAAACCACTTTGTAGAGGAGAATGATGATATTATCCCATGCAATTACAAAATGTTCTGCATCCAGCAGTGAACTGTTCACTTTCCTTCTCCTCATTATCACACAGGACAGGGGTTCACCAACAACATATTATCAGACAGTACAATATTCACAGATACTTGGATGGAAAGTTGTGTTTGGATCAGGGACACCATTCTTCTTCTGTGGTGGGAATACAGTTGATCTGTGCAGCAGCAGCCAGCAAAGAAACAAAGGGCATCTGTGCAGTGGTTTTCTGCAGAGATAGATTAATTCATTTTTTTTATTCATTAAAATTTGATTCATTTGCATATCATGGTCTTCTTTTTTCTCAACTGTCAGGTAGGGCAACCTACACCTACACCTCCACCTCACAGACCCTCTCCTGCAGCATCTCACCAACCCACTCCATAACTCAGTCTGCAGAACTCCTCACCAGCGTGAGGTGCTGCACACATTCGTTCAAGCCATTCTCTGTTCACACCACCAGATGCTGTTGCTGTGAGGACATCCATCTCATCAGCATCTGTTACTACAAAGCTCATTATCAAAGGATAATGTGTGATGTGACAAAGATGAAATGATTTGATTTGACTGGACTTGTTGATTAGTCAGGTCTCTGAGGTTTCCAGTGCTCACATAGCCTACAAATTAAGAAGAAAAGCCCAGGGGAAAGAAACAGAGAGGAGGTGGACTGGTTTCCACACAGGACAAATAGTGTGGAGGTGGATCAGCCTACAGGAGCAGCAGTTTGCAGGTCCCTCCCAACAACACAAGCCTCGGCTCCCGGGAGCAGCAAGCTCTGTCTGAGGTCCTCAGCTGCAGCTGCGCTCAGCACACAGGTGAGTCTCATCACCTCATTAACTCCAATGGATGCACACGCCTCTCACAGTGATGTCATCTCATTAACACAGCTTAACCACTCCTCTTTATTAGTTCTCAATGAAAACACTCCAGAGTGTTTGGGAAAAGGAGAAAGAAAGAAAAGAGGAGCTATAACCTCTCTACTCCACTACACCGCTAACATTTTGCTGTTTGAAGGTCAGTTAGCACTTCACTACATTAGGTGTTTAATCTCATGTGTGGAGACACCTAGTTTTATCTTTTCTGTGATACATGAAGTGTAAATAATAGAAAAAAACAACTTCAGCTCAGCTTGACTCTGTTCCAAGTGTCATGATCCTTCCTGTTCACACTATTGTGAAATAGATTTAATTCCAAATGGATACATTTGCTATTTTTGTCCCTCATTCTCCACTCAGTAACCCATAATGACTGAGTGAAAACATGTTTTTCAAATTGTTTTAATCAAAAACTGCAGTCTCTCATTTCCAGATGCTATCCAGGCCTTAGCTCAGACCTTTGTGGGAGCCCCGCTGGCTGCAGTTATAGCCTCCAGCCTCCTACAAGCTCTGCAGCTGGATCTGGGCAGTTTATGTCATTCCTCCTCTCAGATCCTTTAAAGCTCTGTCAGGTTGGATGGGAGGCACCTGAACAACAACCTTTAGGACTCAAGGACTTGAATACTTGTCAGAGTCTTGTAGCAAAGCCAGTCAAGTATGCCCTTGGATGTACACTTCAGGTGAAGATCAAGATTCAGGTGTCATGGACCATGGACAAATGTTAAATTTGCATAACGTATGTTTAGGGTGTTAAAAGGTGTTTTCTGCATGTGTGCACTTATGCACATGTGTGTGGTGGTGTGTAGCTATTTGTGTGTGTGTTGTAGCAGAGGGAATGAGTTGGAAAGACTGGAACAGGCGAAAGGGAAAGAATAAAGATTAAAAACCAGTAAATCAGTTAAATGAGAGGGGCAAAAACCCCTCAACTCTTCTTCTTCCTCTTTTTCTTCAGGTTTCTACTTCCTTCCCCTCAATTTCTTTAACATACCACTGTACTGATCACTGTAGTGTTTGGCAGTCACTGACATTAGGCTAGGAAATTACAATGGATTCCATTTGGATAAGTAGCCTACTTCTTCAACATTTGATTATCCTTGTTGTCATGATTATTATACAGTAATAATAATGTGGTTTACACAGGATAAAACAAAAAGCTTAACTTCTAGTCTCATATTGGATTCAAATCCCACATGTTCTGTGTGTTGGTGACCCATCCATCTTACACAGATTTAGCACACTCTTCATACTGTAACACTTGTCCCTTTGCTCCTGTCATAATTACTATGGCCACTAGATGTCACCTAGCAACAAAACAGACGGATAATGATAAGCTGCTTGCACAGAAGACCTATGGGCTCCTTTTTACAGTACACCTGTCATGTACTCAGCATGGTGCTGTTATACCAGATCCACTGCAGCACTGGTGTTTGCAGATGAAAAAGTGAATTGCAGCCCTGGAATAAGTTTTAAAAATACAACCATTGATCGATGTGTCTCACATGGAGCTTTGATACAGGAACACTGGTCTGTACAGCAGCTAATGGCTCACTATGCCTCTCCTGTGTCAGTGTATGTGTGTGTGATAGTATTGCTCAATACAGTAGTGTGTGAGGTAAACTCAGTTTTCTGTTGTTTTTTTAGCATGTTTACTTGACTTAAAATCTGCATGCTCTCTGGAGTGGGCTTCTTAAAGGACCTGTCTGTATTTAGTTATATTCCTCCTTCCCTCAGACCAGAATAATCTTTTTCCTTGTCCTCTGTGATTCATGTAAATGCTGTTTGGCAAATGAGAACCAGCTGTCAGGCCTTTTATTCCAAGTGGCTTCCCTCCCAACACATCACACACTTACATCCAGCTTGGTCAGAAACCCTTGGCGTCACTTCAAAGAGCAGAAGCCATGTATTTTTGAATGAACCTCGACATATAATAAAAATTGTAATGGTTTAACGTTGGAGTTTTCATTCATTTTTGTTTTTACTTAATTTTTGACCTTTTTATTTTCAATTTCAGATGAAATTTCATTATTTCTTAACAGGTTTAGCCAATTTTTGTATTTCTTTCTTTCTTTCTTTCTTTCTTTTTCTTTTTGAGAATGTTAAATTTCTATTACTTTCATTTATTTTTCGTTCTTGTAACGTGCCAAGATTCAAAAAGGTCAGGGGGAAAAAAAGCTCAACAACCATTTTAACCATGCCAAACCATGAACAACCATTCAGGAAAGACAACTATAGAAGAGTTGTGTGAGTCAATGTTTGTGTCATTAGGCACAAAAATTCGCATGGGCACAACATCAACAACAGGACATGAAACGTAGATCTGAGCATGAACATGCCGTCAACACAAGATGCAGCCTTATCATTATGAGGCTGCATCTTGTGTTTCCAATTTGAGATGCAGAAAAAATCTGAAAAAGCCAACAAACCATGAAAGGTTTGATTCTAAGATCAACAACTCAAAGTCAACTCACTGCAGTATAATTTGAGTTATCTTTTTATTTATTGAGGCCTGTTTGTGTTCAATTGTTATTTCAGCCAAGAAATAAAAAAAAGATTTTTTTTTTTTTTTTACATCTAGTTTTTGTTCTTTCATTGGTTTATTTAACAATCATAACCTACTGTTACACCAGAGGCTGGGTTTGTATCCAGAGTCTTGTCTGTAATTTGGTTTATTCAACAAAACCACTTTGGCCATGTATTTGAGAAAATCATAGTTTTGGTCATATTTAAGTACTGAGTGACAATAGAGTAGGAAGAGATTTGATGGTTGTAAACTTCCTGCTCCTGGGGACACAAATGTTTAGGAAAGCTTTACTATCCTGCTCTTGGTCTTTTTTTCCCTTTTCTTTTCTTTTTTCTCTTGTGAGTTGTACTCAGTTGTACAGGGATTTTAGTTTACAAAAAAAAGACATGATTTCACTTGATCAAAAATGAATGTGTTCGTTCTGTTTTGCCAATATTCATATTTAATTTAATCTAATAGTTCTTTCTTCACTCTCAAATCAGAATGAGTTGCAATACTTCAAAGAACATTTTAAGTGGCAAAGCATTTATTACATGCACATTTATTACTCCACCCACACACACACAGACACACACACCAACACACATCTGTTTGTACTGTGTCTTTACAGTCATTTTCTTGCCATGTTTTATTTTCATATATTATGTAGTTCAATCTATGTAATATGATATGTACATTATAATATAATCCTATAAGTAAACACAATAAGTTGTTATTGAGGCCTTCCTAGCAATTATTTTATTTTACACTATATCTTCTTTATCGGACACATTTCAAGTTGCAAACCTCTAAATTCATTTGAAGGTGTTGGTGTTAAAGTGGGATTTTTCAGTCCAGTGTCCACTCCTCAGCCCTTTTGTCCCCCAGGCCATTCCAGACCAGACAGGGGCCAGACCACAAACTGTTTACAAGCTGTCTGTCTGTCTCAAGTTCAACTGCAAAGTCCAACCTGAGAAACAAAAAGAGAGTCCGCAATGCAGACAAAGATGGAGGGGGAGGAGGAGGAGGAGAGAGAAGGTGGTAAAAACGGTAAGGTTAGAGTGTGTGTGTGAGGGAGGGAGGGGAGGGACGGAGGGATGGAGGGGGGTCTGTTGGACATGAACTTGAGACAGAAAATTGAGCCTCAGCCTGCATTCCTGGTCTGAAGCATAAAGTACACTCCAGGGAGCTGTGTGTGTGTGTGTGCGTGTGTGTGAGTGTGTGTGTTTGTGTGTGTTTGTGTGTGTGTGTATACATCTCCGGGGGTGGGATTTCTCTTCCTCTCCCTCTCTCCCATAAACCATTGTAGAATAGAAAAGAATAGAATAGAATAGAATTATTGTGTAAAAGCAATGTGGGGATTTAATACAACTGTCTAATATTGCATTCAGATGAATTAAAATTAGATGGCATTAATAATGCAGGGGAGCTTGATTTAAGGTGGATGAAGAGCTGCAGAGCTGTGTGTAAGTGTGTGTGTGTGTGTGTGTGTGTGAGCTCACTGACAGCTGACAGTCACTACTCCTGTTTTCCTACATACAGAGGAGGACATCTGTCTGCTCCCAGAGTGTGGAACAGCAGACACTCATGTCCCATGTCATGAGGAGTAAAATGTCCCACTTTACAACATCACTTTGGAATTATACGGTTTTCTTTTCACATTTTCTGGAACAGAACTGATCCCCCCTGTACTACCCTCAATAAGAAGGGAAGTATAAAAATTCTGTCATATTCAAAAAGGTTGGTGTTGTGTAAAATATAATTATAGATTGAACTAATTTCAATTCTGTCTGTGGAGACATAAAATGGAGCTTTATTTCTTTTCTGTGAGGAAACAGAGCAAAGCAGCAGAGAGTGATTGGTGCTGCTGCCAGTATCCTTTGCACTGATTGGATGGAACCAAACACAATAGTAAGTTAGACTTTAATTATAAAACACTTTTGTTTTTGAAATTACATCAAAGCATAAAAGTAAAAATGAAAATGCCCTTATGTGATTAACTTTTTCAGAATTTCATATTTCTGAGCACATGCCTTCAGAAGAGTGTGGAAATTTAGCCTGTGTAAATTTTAAAATCTAATTCTCCACACTCCATCACTTCCCCAGTCAGCTCCTCTTTACTGGCTCTTTCCTCCCACTGTGACTAAAATTCATCCAACGGCTGGTTTGTAGCATGGAGCTGCTGCCATCAGCCAGTCACCGCTCAGCATTACAAGCTCTCTCCCTGCTCCATCATTCAGCTTTGACATGAAATGAATTTACAAGCAAGATGCTGTGACTTGTTATGTTCCTGGTCAAAGCCTCTGAATGACGCCACAGTGGAGGAACTAAACAAGGAGCTAACAGTCCCTGTTACACCAAACTAACAGTGTAACAGGGACATTTGTGCATTTGAATAACATGACTGAGATACTATTAGACATTTTTGCAAGACTGGGATATTTACATTGTAGAAAGTTTTTACTTATTTTGAAGAAAGGGGAAAATTTCCCTGACCACAGTTTTTATGATCAGTGAGGTTTTCACCTCGTTGCTTCATTTTGTCTCTGCTTTTGTTGGTTCAGGGTAACAGATGGGTTCTATTTTTCTCACTTTAAATGGGCAGAGAAAACCCCTGAGTCAGCACACCCACATCTGCCATGCAAATTACAACATTACACGTTTTATAAAATAAAGCTGACATGAGATGTGTGTCTGTCAGCTCCATGGCTCTGAGAGCAGCTGTCTGCAGAGAGGAGTGCAGCGTCCTCTGTGTTTATACCAGTGCAGGCTGATCATGTATCACTACACCAGTATCCAGCCCTGCATTTTATTTTATTTTATTTTATTTTATTTTATTTTATTGTAATAATAATAATAATAATAATAATAACAATAGATGAAAACCTCACTTTTCTTACACAAACACAAACGTCCTCAAAACGAAGTGAATAAATAAGTGGAATAAAATGAAATAAAAGCAGACATAAAACATGTGGGCTTCTCTTCACTGGACACTTTTATCAGTATAATGTAGCATACTTATGTAACTATGAATAAAAACATTCCTCACGCAGAAACACCTCCTCTTCCCATTTATATCATTACAGCCTATAGAAGGTATTGATTGCGCCACTGGTTTCGATGCCAGTGTGACAACGGTTCAAATATATGTAGAGTAACAAGAGTAGAGTAGAGAGATAAAGTCAAAGGTAAAGGTATGTAATTAGTCACATGGCTAATGCGCTGGATAAGACTATAGGTTCAATCACATCCTAGAACTCTAATAATGATAATCATAGTATATTGTTAATGTCGCTGTTGTTATTATTGTTTGGTTTATTTGTATTAATTGTATTATGAAGTTAGACATACTGCTTTTATTTTGTGTGTCCACTGTACTAATAATGTCTTCATGTAAATGTTACATGTACAGAAATGTGTAAATAATATACATGATAATAAAACATGACTTCATTCATTGACAGAATTGCAGCAGCAGAATGAAACCTGTCTGGGCTAGATTCGCTGATTTCTATTTCTGTTTGTTTGTTGAGTAAAATAAAAGAAGACCCTGTCGTTTGTTTGGGCCTCCTCCTCCTCCTCCTCTTCTTCCTCCTCCTCCTATCTCTGGTATTTGGATTAAAGGGGAGAAGGAGCTTTATGAGCTTCAGGGCTTCCGTCAGTATTGTTGGACAGAGACGGAGCAGTAAAGAGAGTCAACAGGCCAGCAGAGCACACCGCCGTTTGTCAAGTTCAATGTTAATGTTTAACAGTCCGACACACTCACTCACACGCACACACACACACACACACAGGGGTGGGGGGGTCCAAGATTCTTTTATTCATTATTCCCACAATGGAACATGAACCTTGTCTAATTTGCAGCTTTCCCCATCCTCTTTATTTTTTATTTATTCCTTTATTTCAAAATGATTATTGACTGATTTCCCTGGTTGCTCCACTCAGAGCCCAAACCGTTCATTTACCCTCTGCTTGAGACTGTCAGTTCACGTTTTTAAACTGTTGTTCTCATTTTTTAAATTAGTGCTATTTAACCTCCCTCACTGAGAATAGACAGTAGATTATTTCATCTTTTATCTCAGTCAAGTAAACGAATCACCTCTCTCTCTCTCTCTCTCTCTCTCTCTCTCTCTCTCTCTCTCTCTCTCTCTCTCACTGCTACATAATGAATATTCCATTGTAGTGACTCTGTGAGCATGCGCATATTATCTTCCACTGTACATCTTACAGGTCCTTAGATCTGTAGTAAATAGATCCAACGCTCATATTTGCTGTTTAATCGAGCTGAAAGGAGAAATGTAGACGATGGAGGCTGTAGATCGCCTTGTAGCAAAATATACGTGAGATAAGCAAACGGCTAAATGATAAATATGAAGACATGTTGTGTGTCCGTATTGTCTGCTAACTCAAATGTTCCCGGAAGCCTGGCAGTATATCTGTAAAAGCTCGGTTTCATCTACATATTGAAACTATCGTATCTGACTTTGACACCAAACCCGTTTGTAAGAATAATACATTATATTCAGATGTGGTCACCACAATGCAAACCAAGCGTTCAGTGTGTTGAGCCTAATAGTGTGCGCACTGTTTCAGCTCTGTCCGGGCGCGTTGGACAGACAGCCAGCGGTCAGTGTGCTGCTACACACCCCACACCCACTGTGTCAAAGGCCGAGACACGGACATAGCACAGATATAAACTTACATTGTTTAACATGTTTCAAACACACTGGCGCAAAGCAGCTGACTGTAACACGAGCCTTGGTCACGTTACAAATCACTTGGCTCCGCACGTTAAACATTTTCCGACAACAACTTCCGCTTTGATTTTGCCAACTATTTAAATGAGTAAACAAAGCGACGGCTGCTCTGCTGAGGGGAGCTGGTGATGTTTATGAGCAGTTGTGTGATTGTGTGTTAACTCCAGAGTGTGTGTGTGTGTCTGCTGCGAGGGCTGGAGGACACATTTTTGTAAAGCTGACAAGTTCCCCACACATGATAAAACTATCAGTGAACCGCAGCACCAGCCCTGATTCATCCTCCCCGGTGACACCGCAGCGGGCCGGAGGCTACATGACAGTCACGGCCTGGCCTCCGTCCACCAGCGGTCTGTGCAGAGCAACACACACACACACACACACACAGAGCGCGTGTTTTGTGACGACAGCGCAGCCCGCAGTATGTTTGGAAAAAAATGGAGAATCGGGATTCTATAAAAATTGATGAAGCAACATCACGCGCAGCTGCTTGGACGTAAAATTGCGGACGTGATCTGAAATGCAACAGTGTGTGTGTGTGTGTGTGTGTGTAGTTAACAATGACGGACCTGCAGCTGCAACTGACGGTGATGAACCAATGAGCTTATCAGAGATGATGGAGAGGCCGCGCGTGCAACTCTCACTCACATTTGTCGCTGGGCAGCAGGAGCTGGTCTGTGTGTGCGGGAACCTGCTGATTGGAGATCAGGCGCAGCCGCAGTGTGTGTGTGTGTGTGTGTGTGTGTGCGTGTGTGTGCGTGCGTGCGTATGCGTGTGCGTGTGTGTGTGTGTGTGTGTGTGTGTGTGTGTGGCATTGGGGGGTGTTCTAACCAGACTCAGCGCTCCCCTGTTGTAAAATCTTCGCGGGGAGACTTGAGTGAGAGCCAGTCCTCTCGGTCACGTGATTTTCAAGGTCAAGCGCTTCTCCCTCAGTCACACACACAAACCCACCTATACTGTACACACAATGCAGGCTACAATGATGCGAGGCTGAACTCCTCTTTGTGACGCCTCTGCTATTTAAAGTTGATTCTAAATATTAAAAATATTTTTTATTTTTATTTTTCCTACCATGTCTTTGCTCTGCGCCAGGTTCACTCACGGTAATAAAGCCTATTTGGCCTCAGGCTATTATTTTATTTTTAGGATTACTTATTAATATGAGTTCTGGTTTTGCTTACAACGATACTTGCAAAAGAGTTTCAGAAAGAAGACATCTTTCTTTACAGCAGGCTCATCATGCACACTACATACAGTCAAAAGTTGTAATTTGCAGCAAGAGAACGAACCTAGAAGCTTAATGTAATGTAATGCTCTTTAAATCAGATTCGAAATTAAAGTTTTAAAGTTCCTGTTGGCTGTGTCTCTGCGGGAGCTTTAAGAGTCAGCAACAGGAAGCAGAAGAATATTATCCACATTATGAACAATTTGAAAATAAAAACATTTCCTAGAACTAAAGATTTTAAGAAAACAGTTACTTCCAAACCCAGTTTAACGGAAGGTGTGTTCACTGTACAGGCCTGTGTGAAGGGACAGGAGGAGAGGAACAGCAGGGAGGCCACATCCAAACATCAGTCGACGGTCTCGTAAACACTCAGTGCAGTCAGAATTCCTCACTCTTTGTCCAGTTGACGCGTATCAACTTTCCGCCTTTGATGCGAGTCAAACGGACTTGTTTGCAGCTTTTACGCACATGGTTTGTTCAAAAAGCGTCAACGCACCGCCTTGAACGCACAGGGATTGGCTGATAGAAGAGCTAACACTACATCAGGATTAAAAGAATTTATTAAGTGCTGCACTATCTTTGATAACTGGTTTACAGGCGTTATAAACAATATGGACAGCATAATAGTGTGTTTCAGCTATTGGCTACTGGTCACGCACAGCACTGACAAACAATAGAACACAAACAGTAGACAGACAGGTACATTAAAGCAGGCAGAGAGCTGCTCTATTTACATGATGCCTCTGAGAGGAGGGTGTCTCAGAGGGCCTTGATTCTTCTCTTTTTCTTTTTTATCCTTAATGTCCTTTTCTTTGTCTTTTTTAATTTTCCATGTTTTGACGCACGCGGGCGCGCACAGTCCCAGTCTTCCAGGAGCACCCCGACGACTTTCTTTCTTTTTAATTCTGTCCTTTTTTAAAATGTATTTTCACTCAGTTAATTTTTTTTTACCAGCAGACTGATGCGCCCAGTTCCTTTACTTAAACTGTCCAAACATGGGCAGCTCTCCACGCTAAGGCGCGCTGCTCTTCACTTTGGCCACGAACTTCTTCTCCTTCACCCTTCTGTTCTGGAACCAGATGGTGATCTGCCGCTCCGACAGGTTGGTCACGGCCGAGATCTTCCTCCTCTTGTCCTTGGTGATGAATTTGTTGGCGGCGTACTCTTTCTCCAGCTCCTTCAGCTGGACCTTGGTGTACGGTATCCGCTTCTTCCTGCCGCGGCGGAAAGGCGAGCTGTCGTGCTGATGTGCCACCACATCTGTTTAGAGAGCGGACAAAGAGAAGAGGACAGACAGGCGGTCTGAGAACGAGGCTGCACACACACCGGGGACACATTTACACACTCCACACACGCACTCCTAAACGCGGCGTTTGTTGCATTTAGTGTCGGTGGCGTAAATGACAAAAGAGGACAGCGACTGTCTGCATCAGACACACACACACACACACACGCAGGCAACATGGTGGATGTCTGCGGTCTGCAAACAGCACGGCGATTAGACTGAGCCACACTTTGATTACAGTGTAACTACATGTTTATGTATCCACGTGCAAATGGACAAGAATTAGCGCAGAAACCACAGGCTCATTATTGTGCTTTTCCATTTAGAGAAGCACAGTTACCCTGATTGTAATAAATAAATCCAGGCCGATCTAAAGTCAGCTGTTTGTAAAGGCCACTACTTAAAATCCACATGGCTGTGCTGATCATTAGACTATCGCAATGTTAACGCTGTGAACATCAGTCACATGAATATTAGCTTATTATCAGATTAACTAGATGGCTCACTCAGCACCAGCAACATCTGACCTTTTGGCTAATTAATGGCCTTGTCGAGCATGAAGCAGCTGAGACCACGTCCCCGTTCAAGTGATGCTGCACGCGGGGAAACCCCCGTTATAGCCCGTGCAGCGCCAGTCCAACTTTACGAATGACTTTGATCATCAGAGAAAATAAATCAGCTTCAAATTTGGATGAAATGCAAATCTATTATTTGAAACAGAACATAACACAGTAGCTGCAGGTTTATGCATCATTCATCTGACTGCTTCACTGGACAAAGGCGTGTTACATGAGAATAAAAAGTGAAGTATTACCAGCCAGAGCAGATTTCCAGAGGTGCCCAGCCTGCCCCTGGTCCTTGGAGCAGTACATCTGTCCCCCCCAGCCGTTGGTCAGAGCCCAGGGCTGGTAGCTGTCCATGGGGAGCAGGGTCTCATGGCGCGGTTCGCCAGTGCCCAGAGACTGGACCACCGACACGTCCAGGTAGCTGGCCATGGACTGGTATGGACTCGGGTAACCGTGATAAAAGGCGAACTCCTTGGCCCGGTGGTTCGGGTATTCATCAGAGCTCACTGTTGTGTCCATGTACTGCGAGCTGAGAGCAGCTCCGGCTGCCTGGGTGCATGACTTGAGAGAACCCCGCCCCATCCTGCATGGGTAATAACCGTTACCAAAGTAGCTGTACGGCAACGCAGTGGCGGCGGAGGAGCTCTGGTGCGGCACGGCGGCCGCCGGACACGGCCCGGCCGCGCACTGCTTCCCTGAGGACGCGCCGGTTTCACTGGAGGCTGAAGCGGTCACGTCCACTGTGGAGTAGCCCGCTGAAGAGTGCACCAGGCCAGAGGGGTGCCCGCCCAGAGCAGCGGCGGCCGCCGAATGCGCCATAATGTTGCGGCACTGGCTCGCCGCTGTGGCCGCAGCGAAGTTGCCGCTTCCCACCAGCCCCTCCATGTTCTTATTCAGGTCGTCCAGGTTGTTGTCATACACAAACATCACCGTTTCCGCTGGCCAGCGTGGGTTTAGGACCAGGGAGGCTGTCATAGGCTCTACTTTTCCCGGTCTGGTCTCGTTCTTCGCCGTTTCCTCTCAGACTTTGTCCGGTCCTGTGCACTGAGCTGCTACATTGGCTGGATGAGGACAATTGTTGTTTTTATTCGTCTGTCACTGCAGGCTCTGCTGCACACATACACAGCTCAGGTAATTGACATGTGCAGTTACATGCACTGGCGTGGCACGCGTGCACTGACTTGCTGCACCATTTAGTAACGGCGCTCGCTCGCAGGCAAAGACTCCAGGCAACCGGCTGGATCCCCAGTTACATCCCAGCCGCAACCTTGACGCAACAAGCCCCCAGGACCAGCGGAGGAGGAGGGGGGGCGCCTGTCCATTGGATGAGACCAGAGCGTCACGTGATGGGACAAGAGAAAAAAAGATGGAGAAGAAGAGACTTGTTGGGGATTGTCAGTCAAAGAGAAACTATTTTTATGAGGCTCGAGCTGTGGCACGACAGGAGCATGAGCAGAGTCCTGTCAGTTCCTGAATGTGTGGCTTTGATTCGTGCAGATGTATCATGTCAATGGAGTCTCTGATCTGTGGCGGCCGCCTTAAAGAGTAACATTATCTCTGTGACTCCAGATACAAAAAATAAATGACTTGAACAGAGGGTGTTTTTTGTTATGCGTAAAGACGCACGGGGAGCAAGCGCATAGGTAAACTGCGATTCCTGCCGTTGGGTCAGTTCTCACTCACGCACTGATCGAGACACTGACAGATATATGGCAGATATAAACTAAGACTCATGCTGAAGCATCAGAGAAGAGCTTTCCTTTGTTCAGTTGTTTATTGTGATTTTGGAGGCAGCAGGCAGCGTGTGTGTGTCTGAAGCAGAGCACATCACACTAGTGATACCTGAGCTCGTTTATATGACGCATGTTGGATCAAATCTTGTCTCAACACTGTGTGTGAATAAGCGCATGTAAATATAATGATAATATTAATAAAAGAGGGAAAAGGCCCGTATTTCCTTATTAAAACTGTGAATTCTAGTGACTATTGGCTGAAATCATCTGAAGCCAGAGTAAAATGCTCACTATTACACGGAGTTATGGAGACATTTAAAGACTAATAATCAGCATTGCCAAATATATGAAAACAAAGTTTATCGCTGTCATAAAAGTATTAAAAATCATAACGGACCGCGAGAAGTTCCAGTTAAAAAAAGAAGAAATGTTTCATTATTAAAATAATTGCACCCGCTTGGACATTTCTCGGAGTGAATTTATGCGCTTTTCGTCTGTCCCGTTCTGACACCATCTGACTGAAGGAAGCGTAAATGGATTTATAGAGGGGGGGCCTGGTGGTCTGAAAGTTTGAGAAACACGGATTCAGAAAGGTCTGCGCCGCAGCAGCAGCACTTCACTGGCTGCTGATGGTCTTAGACCTCTCAGTTATTTTAGGTTGAACTCTCCAACATGCTGCACAACACACATAAATGACAGGCTGTCATCTGCACACACATCCAACAACGCGTTCAACTTGTAAAACGTATCCAAATTGAAATAATATAAAGTTAAATCAATTAAGGTAAATTAATTACTAAGCTGCAACCAGGATGCAGCATGTTTGTAATGATAATATGCTGGTGTTAGTGATGAGGCCTCACCTTTGTCTGCTGTACACTGCAGGACAGACTCAAAGAGGAAGAGCCTCTGGCGAGCTGTGACGCGTCACATTTGTCTCACTGTACATTGAACATTTGAATGTCAGACTGTGTGCAGCTACATTATTCCACACACGTGGTGTCACCTCGAGACATTATGTGGCTGGAGAAACTTGCCTACAGCAGCACGAGAGTGTGATGCGCAGGGCCGAGGATGAGACCAAGGTTAACATTTGATTGCATGTTATTATTGGTGGCTGTAATAAGGTTCTGGTCTGCTGTTGCTGCTGCTGCCATCACATCTCCTTGTGTACGGCAGAGTAAATGACGCACAACTACACCAGTTCGGTTTGTGTGTCACAGAGCAGCCCTCTGCAGTGCTGACTGGCAGCAGACAACAGGAGCAGGTGTGAAGCCTCTGGTGATGGAGGTGGAGGCTGCGGGGCGCGCTGAGGATGTGAGCCGGACTTTAAAAACACACACATGTGTCTGTTCGTTGCACGTGTTACTTCCACCGCGTGTATAGGTGTCAGTGTGGAACACGGAGTGAGGGGAGAGCACTGAGGTCTGAGCTCTGGTGGAGAATGGACTAGCTAACAGGGCAAGTGAAGTGATGGCGGCGAATACGTGAAGAAAATGTCAAATTAAAACACACTTTTTGACACGTTTTGGAATCGGAGTGTAAGAAAAATAGTCTGAGGTTTATGAAGAAGGCCTACGGTTGAAATAAAGACGGTTCAATGTTCAATTCTTTCTTTCTTTTTCTTTTTGCATTATTCAATGTGGATCAGGTGAAATAACACTATAATACTTGAAGAAAGAAAAATGCTAGTGAGGCTCGACCTTTGTCCATCAGATGCTTTATATTGTGATATGGAGCAGAGTGACTGTAAGTCGGGCCCAGTTGTAGAATAGAATAGAATAGAAAATGCTTTACTGATCCCGAAGGGAAATTCATTTGTCTTTTAGCTCATCTTCCATTTGCTTAATAATTAAACAGTCTGATGGCTGTGGGTTTGAAAGATCTTCGGTATCTTTCTGTCCTGCACCGAAGAGAGAGGAGCCGTCCTTGTATTCAGTATTTCAGTTCATTTCACTCATATGTTGCAATATATATTATTACATTTCTGTTTTATGTCGTTTGGTTTTATTTTCTTGTTCTTCTTTTATTTCTTATTACGTTTTTCCTTGTGCGAGGCAGCGATGGACCCCAGGAAGAACAGTGGCTGCTGAGGCAGTGACTAATGGAAATGATCTATAATAAACTAATAAACTAAACTAATGTTCTTTTGTGCTCTCGTTTCAAATGTAAATTTCCTGAACACATATAACTAGGTTCCTTCACCTTCTCCTTCCCAACCACTGCTTCCAATGTCAAGAATGAATTTCTAAATGAAATGATAAGAAGAGATGAAGTGTCTGTCTGGGTTCAGATCCAGCAGCGCATGGACAGACAGAGACGGAGCAGCTGATGTCAGAACATCAGCCCTGTAACTGAAGAGTGTTCAGGGCGCTGTGGAGCTACACAGAATTCCACGTGTCTGTGTAGGAGTGAATGTGTGTGTGTGTGTGTGTGTGTGTGTGTGTGTGTGTTCAGAACAAGGGTTTCTCTCCCTCTCAGTGTAGACCACAGCAGCTGATCGTTATTTCACATTCACAGCAACTGGCCGCTTGTTTAAAACAAAACTGACTCTCAAGTTCAGGAGCAGCCTGAACAGCAGACAGCCACCCTCACACACGCAAGCCACCCAGACAGCCAGTCTCTCTCCCATGGTGTGGTCTGCCGCTGGCCGGGGGGTGGGGAGGGTGGGGGGTCAGCCTGGCCCCTGAAGGTCAAGGTCAAGTTCAACTTGGAAAGAGAGAGAGAGGGGAAGGGTGCAGACAGAAGCACAGACAAATGAAATGAGCTCAAGTTCAAGGCCACTGCAGCACACCTTGAGGCTTCTTGTCTGTGTGTGTGTGTGTGTGTGTGTGTGTGTGTGTGTGTGTGTGTTACCATGCAGATAAGACAAACAGAAGACGCCACGGTGTCTCGGTGATGGACACCGGCACGGTCCAGTGTAACCAGTAGATCCGTATGAAGACAAACAGCCAGACTGCTGCTGCTCACTCAGTGAATCATTAACCAGAGGAGGAATAAATCCACCACAACGCAAGATGAAGACGCTCCTCTGTCATTTGTCTCATTTGTATGTAACTCTGCCGTTATCGCTTCTCATCAGCATTTTACAGTGTTTAGTAAGAATAAGAGAAGTTTAGGCTCAGTTGCCGTTTATTGAAGCATTTGAAATCTTCTTCTTTTTTTTAATACATGACATTGTTTTATTATATTAGTCTGCATGTGCGCGCTTAAAAAGTGTGAACCACATGATTTCTGTCTCGTCTCCATGTCTAGTTTAAAGCATCAAAAACCGTTTAGGTCTGACGGTTGCTCACACAATAAACCAGGTCTGAGATGACATGGAAAAGTTCTTACAAATTTCATATTTCTCATCTTTGAATGTGTTTTGTAATTAGCGTTGCTGTGGAAACCACAATCAGTGACCTGCTTATACAGTGAAGAAACCTAATTCCCATTAAACTCTGACTATGAAATGTTTGAGCCTGCACGCGCTCATGCACAGAGCGGACAGGGTGGGGACTATAAACGGATGGACAGTATGGGGGGGGGGTCTTTTAATTAGCTGCAGAGATTTAGGCCTACATGGACAGACTATAGCATTGTTGTTAAATGGTAAGAGTGTATCTACAGTAGCACGCACGCGCTGATGACTGACATGGTGACGAACAAGCATCAGTCTCGCTACGACCTCCAGAAAACAGCGGTCACAAAAACTGCAGCTACAACGAAACTGCAATATATGAGGCAGAACCCAGGAGAAACAGAGAGGAGACACTGCTGAATAATAATAACAACTCAAACATGGAAAAAATCACACGTGAAAATCCGCACAGATTGACAGCAGTGAAACGCATTATTATACCAAAGTGAGGCAGAAATCACGGACTACACTTTTGACGTCATTTGGAAAGTTTTGCCGCAGACAGGCCCGTGTTGTTTCTGTGGCCTGTGACGCTGGCAGTGCTGCTCACACTCAGGATTTTATCGGCAAAAACCTGAGTGTTAATCATTTCTTTTCTTTATTTTTCCTTTTTTAAAAAATTCTATTCATTTTTCATCTGTCACAGGTACAGCATCTCATGTTCAGTGTCATTCAGCTGAATGCAGCTGGATTGGTGAAGGAGCGGTTTATTTCAGAAGAAAAATCTGAACGAAACCAAACAAACAAAATCAACTTTAGATTATTATTGACATTTGAGATAGAAGCAGTGAAATACAGTCATGCACGCGCGCTCTGAACTGTAGATTTCTCACATTTCTGTTGAGGCCTTGAGGTCGGAGAGTAGCCTGGATCATCAACAAATCCTGTGAAGTCAAAATACGAATATTCGATAAATAATAATAAAAAAATCAATTAGACCTAGTTAATATATATGAAAAAAAATCAGTTTGCTCTTGATCCAACTCTGGGTCCTGTTTGTCTCACACTGAGGAGAATATCAGCCTCATTTCTGCATTTTCCCCTGTTTCCTGGAGCTGCATTATTAATAACAAAGAAATATATTAATATATAACCCTCACTGAAAACTGAGAAAATATGACCCGTACCACGGGGTACAGTGTGGAGCTGTAGGCTGTGTGTGTAGCCTGCGTGTGTCTGATGTGGCTGGACTCTAATTCCACAGCTTCTGTCTGTGTTCATCATCAAAATCCTGAAGTTCAACAGAACCATCTTGATCAATCTTGGGGGAAAAAAAGTAAAGCGCTGCAGTCCTGAGGCCTGAGAACTGGAGATGAGGGGGGAAAAAAAGTTAACAGAGACAGGACTCAGATCAACATACACTGGATGTGAATAAAGGAGCCAGCATACAGGAACTGTAGTAAGAATGAAAATGATCAACTGACATGACAGGTGAATTTGTGACCAACAGCTGACATCAAATCCTCCTGTGAAAATATGACAGAATATGATGCATGTCGTTTCTGCAGTGATGTAGAAGAGCAGAGGCTGTAAGCAGACTGCACCACTGATGACATCACAGGGTGGATGGTTTGAGTTCATGTCTCTTTCGGACAGTGGACCAATTTAATTTTATTTCATTCATTTTCAATCATTGTCAGATTTCAACAGTGGGAGTCAGTGTCTCCTTCAGACCTTTGGACGCCACTGAATATAAAATATTACCATCAGGTACTGGTACACCAGTGTCTCCTCACTGGCTCCTCTTCATTTCAAAATAAAGTCAGTATATTCTGTGAAATTAAAATGTCAGTTTCCACAGGGCTGCTGTTCATCAGCTGTGTTTTTGAGGCTATGTAAGTGCCTCCTGTCTACCACTCCAAATGGAAACAAATGAACAATTTGAGTCATTTTTTCTATTCAGTATAATCCTCCCTTCATGTTTTTCTATCTGTCTGAGATTATGACCCACTCTGCAGAGAATCATCACTCTTTGAGTCTGAAGACAGTATATATATATAAAAAAAAGATGTCTGAGAAATCAAGTATACCAAACAACTAAAGCAGTGCAAGATGGCCCAGTGTTTCATTTACAAATGAGTATGTTGTAAATTGATTTATTTTATAAATCATATCTTTTCAAAAAACTCCTAACCTCAATAAAATTATACAAAACACAAACACATTTATAAATCCTTGTTGTTGATCACATTCATTGGCCTCTATTCGCTGAGTGTTGACTGAATGACCTTTGACCTGATTAGTCTGGTGAACTAATCTGCTATTTGTTAATTCAACATACTTCATTAAAGTTGAAAGTTAAAAAAAAAAAACAAGAAAAAGTTAGAAATTCAACACTTTTTAAAAAACGGAGTCCTCTGGTGCTTTTAACTGTCCCTGTAGGCGCAGGCCAGCTGACAGTTTTCCACACTGATTGAATGACAACAAGGACATTTCCATAAGAAATGAAAAACTTCAGGCCACTGAGGAAAAGCATTAGATATGGGTGAAAGCTTAAGCACTCTGAGTAGACTCAGTCCTACATGATCCTCAGAGGACAGAAACTGAATGACGACAGAGAGGTAAAAGAGATCAGCTGACACAAAGCAAATCTAAGTCAATATGTGATTATTGACATACAGATAATTAGTTACATGTGTGTTTCTGATACAGGGTGTTGCACAGCATTCATGGTGTCTCATGTCCTTGAACTTGACCTTGTTGAACATTTTCCAGGAGAGTGGCTGTGTGTGTGTGTGAGAAAGACAGACAGAAAGAAACAGATGTGATATTTTTTTTTCTTTTCAACAAAATTAAGTAAATAAACATATATTTTTTTCCATGGGTATGATCACTGATGTTGAAATCTGCGAAAACATTCTGTGAAATCTCTGGTGGAACATGACTGAAAGGTATTAAACATTTAAACTAAGTGTAAATCCCTACCAGGTGATGAACAGACCATAATCTGATGATATGCACAGTGAACAAGCAGCTGGAGTTTCTAAAACAACCAGACAGTGAACATGTTAATTAACTGATTTGCCACATTTTTTGTAATTTTAATAGTTTTATAACTTAAGTGCAAAAACATCTCCAGCTTTACAACATTGTGAAGACTTGTTGACAGTGATTTATGATTTTTGGCTGTTAAAATCAATCTGACTTAAAAATAATGATGATAATTAAAACAAGCACAGAAATATGATGATAATAACTGAGTTACATATACATGATATATATAATCTCTAAAATATGTTCACTTTGTGATCAACCAGTCACATGTGTGTGTTTGAGTGAAGGAATAAATATCATTCCCACTGTGGCATCACTGGTTAACTTGCAAGTCATGTGGTAGCCCACTAGAGTATATGATGTTTATTTCATATTATACTATTTTTCCAATCTATTTATTGGAAACATCAGCTTAGATTAACTATAATTATGAGAAACAGTTTTTTGGAATGCCTGTTATCTTAGTGGTAATATACCTACTGTTAAGTGAAGTCTCGATTAACCAGTCACACAGTTCAATACAACTAATAAGTTCATTAGTAACATCAGATAGACATATTTATTGAAATTTAGTCTGATTATTAAGATTACACCAGCCAAATGTTGATTAGTGTTGATGAATGTGAGTAAATCAATGTTTCTTAGCATGAATGTTACCAAAATGTTCAGGGTGACTTTTACTTTTTTCTTCTTTTCTTGATTTTTCTGCCAGATTTATCAGAGCTTTAAGGGATTCAGTTTTTTTCTGTGAACACACATGATGGTCACATGGTAATAACACCTTACTCTGTGGCTCTGTGATATTGGCCTAGACAAAAACAACCCAATCAGGCCTTTGTTGATTCGGGCCTGTGATGGCAGATCTCTCAGCATGATATTCTGTTCCCTCAGCGGCCAACAGGAGGGAGAGTTGCACCTCGACATGCAGCTCAGGTGATCGTCACATCCAGAGCTCTGACAGAGATGACTAACTCTCCTCTATGTTTATAAGAATCACCAGCTGAAGACACTGTTACTCTGTTAAACAGCCACACTTTGGTGTGCACATGCTTCCTTTTCTTGTGGATGTCCTGATGGATTCTGTTTAACTGACTGATAACACCAACTGTAAATATTATAACATTTACAGCTGACAAATATAACATCACAGTAATAACCTTATGTAAACTTATTCACTGAAGCTTCAGACTATCTCTGGTCATCTTGTAGTATCAGAATTAATATTGCCATATTCTTACACTTGTCATGATCTGTGTCTCTTGTTTTGTGTTTTATTGTGAAATTCCCTGTGTCTTGTCTTCCTGTCACCTGTGTCTGATTGCTCCCTCAGTGTTTTCCCATTTTCTTTCATCTGTTCGTCTTTGTTTGACCCCTGTGCTTGTGTTCCTGTGTTCCTGTCAGGTTTTGCCTGCAAGTTCTTTTTCCCTGTGAGTTAAATAATTTTTTTTTTTCACCTTACTAGTTTTTGTTTCGATGTCTACATTTGGGTCCAGTTCTCTTGTTATAATGACATCACTGGTTTAAAATGATAAGCTGCAGTAAAATGAACCGACCATAATTGGATGAGGCCTAATTTCTAAGTTTTCTTTGTTGTATGTGGAAGGACTGAAGAGCTGAATCTGCTATTGTTTGTTTTCTTTCTTCATGTTTATTCAAACATGCAAAAATTGGACTCTGGATCTCATTTGGTCACATTATTATGATGTTGAAGACAAAGAAAAAACAAGGAAAATAGAGTAAGACAAGACAGAAGTAAATCATCAGTAGATGGGATCATAGCAGCCACGACATCTATCAACATGTTGACACCCTCCTTCAGACTCAGCCTACACTCTGACGTCTGTAGTTTCATGACTGACTTACAGATCGACAGGTGGGCAGATGCTGTCTGTTCCAAAGCACACACTCATCTCCACTACAGCCAGTGTCTCCTGGACATCATTTTGTCATGACACACACACATACACAGATTAAAAGATACATGGACCTACAGGCAAGATGTTGTATATAGTCAACCTCCCCCTTTTTATTTTTATTCAATTTCAATTTTAAGGCAAAACATGATATGATACAATTGTTATATTTTAATTTGGTCAAAGGTTAGCATCAGTCTTTCACTTTCTTAAGTTTGCGAGGTATTCCATTCACAAAGTCAAAATCATGTCTGAGGAAGATCGCCATGACTTTGATCTTTGACCCTGGGTCCTACTGACTGCTTGTTCCGAATTTGAAGCAGTTCCTTTAAGGTGTTAGTGACATACTGGCTTCATGAGAACGGGACAGACGTGCCTGTACAGATGGACAAACAAAGCAACAGAACAAAGTGCCCCTGGCTCTGGCTGTCCACAGAGCAGAGGCATATAAACCCTTCTCAATCAATAACAACCTTGTGCAACAAGTCTGCAGTAAATCCCATGCTAATAATGTTCAGTTTTGGACTGTGCCAGAAAGGTAATTTTGTAGGTTTTAGTGGTCGCATTGTACTAGATTGTGTTACACAGTAAATTTTTATAATAGGTTGTACACAACCATTTAAATACATGTGTAAAAACTTCTTTCCACACAAAGCCATCTAAATACCACAGAGCTAACAAATACCCAACAGACTTCACTCAAACCTAAAACAATCTCCCACAGTATGTGCTGTTTATCTTAACAACCTGTCAATGTCCAAAATGTAGTTAACCATGGCTGCCTGTATCAAATTCAGGTGGCTGATGCTGCTTCCAGTGACTTTCTGGATCTGCACCATCTAATTGAACTCAGTCAGCATTATCCTCCACTTTGGTACTTGGCATTATAATCATCTCCGTTGAGACTGTTCTGGTTTGTGGATCCCTGATGGTAGAACAAGCTATGTCACTTTGATTAATTTCTGCATGCCTGAAAATGGACTTCATATTTAATATATTATAACAAACTATTTCTGCCTTCATCTAATCTTTTAATCTTGCACATAAATTATATATTATTTATTTTATGATCTGTGCTTTTGTATTTTTCTTACTCTGTTTTCGTAATAGTTTTTTTTTTTACTTCTATTTTCATGTCTTGTATTTCTGTTGAGCACATTGAATTGTCTCTGTGTTTGATAAGAATAAATAATAAATAAATAAGTATGTGTGCCTCGCCTGCAATCTGCAATCAATGTAGCAATCTTGTTGCAAGATGTTACAGTTTTTCTCCATTGGTTTAGCTCATTTCTTGAAATAGAAATTACATTCTCAAAACTCTAAGGTCATTTGGCAAAACAGTCTTACAGTTCAGCACAACACCATAGCTCACTTGCAAAAGCTCATATCTCTCCCAAAACATGTCACTCGTGTCAAAACTAAATCTCTTTCTCATATAAATAGCCAGTGTCCCCAAAATGCATTGTCCCTTTGGCATTATTTGAGCACTGCAAGTCAAAATGTTTAGATGTTTTGTCACTATGGCAGAGGACCACTGAAATATCCCTCATGTCCACCTCTCAGTCTTAGCCCAGTCCTTCACTGACAATGGTTACTGTACTAGTTGTTTTGTCTAGGTAACTAGAATACAATTGTGTATAAAACTGAGGGGAAAAAAAAGAAAGGATTTTACGGTAAGTGTAGCCTCCAAGGTTTGACACATATCATCACACATTGCACTCATACTGCCAAGGAAACTGTAACCATTTGTATTGACACACATAAAGCAACTTCCATACGTCAGAGTAAAAAGAAAATGTATACAGCATGATATACTGTAATATAAACACAGAAACACCTGTCAGGTGACTAAACATACTGTTTGATTGGTCATCTGAGAAGTGTGAAACTCCTCCTTCGTTAGTCAAGTTCTAGTTTCACCTGACTGTCATTTAACCAATTTATCAAATGTTCCAACAGATTCATATGTGGTATTCCTGGTATTATATTCTTGACTCATTTTGACAATTGAACAGACTATTGTGCATGTGCTGACTATACATATATATATATATATATATATATATATATATATATATATATATGTCATTATTATTATTTGCCTCCTGCCATGGTGTGCCATGGTTTTTTTTTTGTTTTTTTTTTACTGATAGCCAAAATATCACCTAGAGAGCCCACCTAGAGTTTAGAGAAGGTCGGATTAAGTTCACCTGTAAAGGTTAGAGTGCATTTTAGGTGCATTCTGACATTTCATCCTAAAGCCCAATATCCCTAACTTTTTGTGAGTAGTGTATACCTGGTCCTTGGCCTGAATCTGATCCACAGACTTCCACATCTGGGTAAATTCTTTAATTGACTGACATTTGGAAGATTTCCTGTTTGTGTACCACAACTGGCCCAGATGAGGAACCAGGTGTATACTGGGCCAGAGGAAACAAGAACAGATTTATTTCTGCTATCTGGGTTGTTTATTTCTGCCAAGTATTGCTGTTATGTCTGTTGTCTACTGCACTTTGCTGCTGTGCTGCTGCCAGCCACCATCATTCTGGCGTGATGCATCAGGTGGAACATTAGAGAAACACCAAAACACTCCAACAAAAGAGAAGTGCAACAAGCCAGAAAAGAAGTAAACAGTGCAAACCACAGCAGTGGTGGTGATAATCATTTCCAACATCTTGTAAAATGCTGCTGCGTGATAGTCCCACATTTTTTTTTAGAGATAATGAGTTGTGTTGTCCCCGCTGTTGTTCAAAGCAGCAGCTGCTTTCACTGCCTCTTTACACAAAGCTCGGAGATTTATTGAACAAACAGTGCATCACATCTGGGCAGCACTATAATTTGCTGCGGAGTCAGCTGAAACAGGAAAGATGAACAGCTGCACAGCTTAACTGATGTGCACAGTAAGAAGGAGCTGCTCTGGTCACTTCAGTGTAACGACTGTTCTCCAGACAGCTGGGGAGAGGTCACTACAGTAACACTGTTCTGATGCTCAGTCAGTGTAATTTCTGACAAGACTGGTGTAATTAGCACTGGAAGCATCCACTTATCATTGTGTTATCTTTTCCTCCATTGAGTGGATCATTGGGGATGAATCAATAGAGACCGTCCTGAAGCCCATGGGCCCATTTGAGCAGCAGCTTATTCCCATAGTTGTATTTTGTTGTCAGGTGACACCTAGTGGCCAACTGTAGCAGAGACCTATAAGAGTGCCAAAGTCTGTGTAACACGGAGGCAGAGGTCCATGGCAACGATGATGTGTTCATTATGGTAACCAAGGGCCATTGAAATGATAAGCTGAATTAACAACATAAATAGGTTCAACATGAACAAATAAACTCTAAGAATGAATGACTGAATGAAGCCCTAAAAACCCACCATACAGTACAGGTGAGTAAATATGAAGTTACCACTGGTTGGCCTCCACCTGTGGCCTAGCAAACTTATAGTTAGACTATAGGAAGATACTGCTTTTAGACAGGAAGTGGTATAAGCAAACAGAATATAACCTGTCAATCAGCGACCTTAAGAAGAAAAGACTTAGCTTTATTTGAATTTAGCAAGGCTAACTGTCTCCCTCTGTAACCAGTCGTTACTCAACACTGAAGGAGCTACATGTAGTTCATTTTGATACATAGTCAACATTAGCATCATTAGCATTTGCAGCTGTTTTAACTTTCTTTCTTTACTCACCAACAGCTACATCCCAAGAGGGACAAAATGACATATATTTATTTATTTACAGAATTATGTAGAACTTTGAGGTAAATGGAAAATGTTAATAATTTTGAAAATAGTCAGAGAATTTGGTTGAAATTGGAAACTTTTTCAACACCAGATGGAAAACTAAAAAAAAAGAAAAAAAATGATGATTATGCGCCCAGTCTCGTATTCATGATTCTCAGGAAGTCATTACTGCCGTGCAGATTCAGCTTCAATGGATGGTAAAACACCAGAGTGTGGTGATAAAGCAGATTCAAAAGCCATATGTTTTACAGATATAACTGTGTACTTTGATCATTGGATCAAAACTACCAGTCCGTTGGGATAACATGGTTTGGCAGAGTGTGACAGCAGCCAGTGGAAAGCATTATATCTCTGAAAAGCCTTGGTGCTGAGGATCAGATCACGGCCAAAAATAAATCTCATTGTTATGCATGGCCACAAATGGCTGTTTATCTCCCTTAGAGAAATATGTGTTTAATAGGTGTCTGTATGTGAAGTTTTTCTTGCCTCCGCATTCAGTGTGTTTCTAATAAGTAGCCAGGTGTTAACGGATGACTGTTGAAAGTGTAAATATAACAGCTGGTGGAAATCTGATCTGCATGAAATCCAGATAGATCAAAGTGAACGAGAAACATTATGCTGTCTCTAATAGCCCAGGGCAACTTTCTACCTACTGTTTTCAAGTGACTGAAGGTTAAATTCAGTCTTTTTAAGGCTTTTGCTGCTGGTGCTTCCTCCCACAGTCCAAAGACATGCAGGTAAGTTTACATGATGACTCCATAGGTTATGTGAGTGTGCGCAGTTGTTTGTCCTACATTTAAGATCCAGCCACTCATTAGACAGCATTTAGATGTGGTCAGGACCACATGTGGCTACATTCTTTTTGTACCTGTATATTTATATACATTTGGAGTGAGGAAGTGAGTGACATCAGGTGCACATGGAGACAAATTCTAATCCAAGATATGAATTTGCATAGAGCTGTCCACTCATGAACAGCCCACCTGAGATGCATGTGAACCAGGCTTCAGAATGACCAGACAAAGTCTCTCCTCTGAAAGCTTTCAAAATGACATCCAGTGACATGAAATTATCCCAAAGACTAAATTGTATGGCCTCAAATTGAAGAATCATGTGTGGAGGAAACCAGACATGATGCTTAGAACAAACTGTCCTTGTGGAGGCTTCTCCACAGTGGACCTCAGCATGGGCAACCATCAGGGTCTTGGTCACCTCTCTCTCCAAATTGTTCAGTTGACAGGTGTTAATATTAGAAAGAGTCCTGGTTGTTCCAAAGGTTTTCCACTTCAGCACATTCCCAACAGTGTCCATCCACACCTGATCTTTATCTCGCCAGAAACATCACATCCTACTGCAATATGATTCAGTATCCAGTCTCCCTGTTGTGTTCCACGTCCAGCTCTGCATTTTGTCTGTTTTCCATCTGTGGAATCAACTGATCCCCCAACTAATCTCACTGTTCTCCCCATCTGCGACAGCATCATCCGTCAAAGAACCTCCCTCACCACCACCACCACCCACCCACCCACTGTGTACAGGCAGCCATCCACAGCCCAGTCCCTTGCTCCAACAAATGCTCTGCTGCTGTCCCTAAGCCCCAAGCCTTCTCTTCCCAAAATCATCATCCACAGCACAACTTCCCTTTCCTTCATAGTTGTAACAAAGAATGTATTTACCTCCTACCTCTGGTTTGTCTCTTTGTTTGTTCTTTACAGGTTTAGAATTACAAAACCTTTACTGATAGGCATTATCAACTGTGAGACCCGTCATAAACAGATGTGTCCAATCTGTTGAATTTACCACAGGTGGAGTCCAGTCATGCTTTGTTATCATGTTGTATTAGAAGCTGAAGGGCTCTGACTTTCTGGATGTTCTGAATGTGAGACAAGCTTGTGAATCAGGGAGAAAATGTCATATCATACAGGACAGTCAACCATCTCCATGGTGAAGAAATAAAGGCTTCTGTATATGTGGCACAAACCCTATTAGGTTGTCTCACTTTTAACACACTGATTGATTGTGTGTAGCCTACTTGGGGACAACACATATTTCCTGTAAGTTCATAAACAGAGTAGCAACATGTGCAACCTAGCTGCATATGTTTAACACATGGAGCACCTAGAAGTAATGCAGCATGTGCATTGTTCCTCAAACATGAAAACAGAGAAGACAGTGTTGGGGTTTGATCAGTCAGCGGCACGAGACACTTCATTCCTCTAAATGACAATTCCACACCCTTTATTCCCATGACCTCAAACTGAGGTCAGAACATTTCTCTAACCATCTTCACATTGTCCCACTGTTTACCCCAGAGAGAGAGAGAAGCAAGGGAGCAGAGAACGACTGTGACACAGTGAGAGGCTAAGAGGTTCAATGTGTTCCTGAGAAGGTGCTAAGACTTTCACCTGATCATTCTGCAGTATTATAGCAGATTAATTAAACACAGAACACAGGGACACACAGTATTTACCAGGAAATCTATCAGATGGTACATTATGACGGTGCACATGTCCCATTTCATTATAACCCTTTAAATAACAGCATACCTCTAATTTCCTCTGAGGTAGGTTTCAGCTTATGATCATCTTTTTCCAAACTGTATCAAATATCAGTCAAGCAAAAGATAAAAAAAAGAAACAACTTTTTTTAACAAAGTTTAGGGACCAGTTGTTAGGGTTTGGAGTAACTGGACACAAATGCAGACAAACAGACAGCATGTATGGTGTGATGGAAATTAAATGATTTATTTTACTCACAGGAAAAAAAGACAGTAACACAAAGAACATTAGGGGCACACTGAGCACAAACACAGAAGAAGAACACAGGGCACAAACACAGACGATCCAACAAAGGCCAGTGGGAGAACACTGAGGTTAAAGACGCGAGGGAGAAACGAGACACAGGTGGAGTAATCAACACAGGTGAGACACATGAGGTAATCACAGGAGGGAGAGCACAGGAAGACGAGACACAGGGAATTTCATAATAAGACAGGACAAACAGGAAACCAGAGGCAAACCATGACACCAGTCATGTCCATTTTTTTTTTTTTTTTTTTTTTTTTTTACAGTTTCTCCCAAAATGTATCTGGACTCATATCGTACATGCTATTGGATCTACAGGAATTTGAATTAATGTTTCAGACAGGACCCAGGAAGCTGATGGAAAGATGGAATCATAAAACCACCATCTATTGACACTGTGCAATATTTCTGTTAACCTTTACTAATATCATCAGTGTGACCATGATGACAACCCTAACTAAATAGTTCTGTGGCTAAACATAAGTAAAATCTGGTCTTGTCTCATCAGAAAAGCTTTTGCTGACTGCCGACCGACCGATCGACCGACCAACCGACCGACTGACTGACCGACTGACCATATTTCCGCAGGTAGTCAGTTGGGAGCCTTCTCAAGACTTTTTTCATGACATTTTCATGATTGGACCATGTATGGATGACAATCTGGGGTTATGGGCTACACCTCTCATTAGTAGAGGAGCACTTCCCATAAACTGAGCATCAGTTGTTACTAAGGAAGGCAGGAGAATAAGACACATTGAGCAGAAGAGTGGTCACATCAGTCTGCTATACAAACTAGGTTCAGTACTCTTATACTGCAGCACAGCAATAAAAGCCCTATGGAGATTTGTTTCAAGTGAGAACTGTAACAGATTTGGAAGGGGGCCCTGCAGATCAGGCCATCAGATCAGTCTGGAGGATTGATTTATTTTGTCATTTAGTTACAGACCAGATTATCCCACTGGTGTCACATTATTTTTAATAATATTAATTTCAAAACAGTGAAATTAAAAAAAAAAAAAAAAAAAAACATCAGAAGACTTGCTTTGGTTTGCAGACTAGAAATTCACAACAAAAGTTACATCAAGAATTGGAACAGCACAGCTTGACCCCTAGAGATAGTGGTGATGTGCTGCAGGCACTAATGTGTGTGCTCTGTGTCTTTGATTGGTGTTGACAGTAGTTTTTACACAGTACAACTAAGATTTATCAGTTTGTTCATAAAAGCTGCACCTCTCCACCTTTCCAACATATCTGTGCAACAGAAGATATTGTTTATACAATGCTTTATATGCATGGATATCTGATGTATTAGCAATATCTTATGGTCATTCTTTTATTTTCAACTTTTACTGCCATGGAGGAAACAAAGTTAGTGTCTACCTGCCTGTCTGCCTGCCTGTCTGTCTGTCTGTCTATCTATCTATCTATCAATCTCTCTCTCTCTCTCTCTCTCTCTCTATCTATCTATCTATCAATCTCTCTCTCTCTCTCTCTCTATCTATCTATCTATCTATCTATCTATCTATCTATCTATCTATCTATGTGTCCACCTGTCTATCTGTCTGCTAAAATCATTGTGGCAGAAAGTTACAATAAAAAAATGTTAGATTATTTATTTTCTTTTTTACCTATAAACATTCAGTGGAAAACTTCAGGTATTGGTTAATTATGATATTCTAATAATGTCCTCTTGGTACATTACTATAAATGTGCAGCTCCAGTTAAGACTTTATTGAATCTTGGAAGTGATTAATTCATTATTGTTGTACGTTCCTTCTTAATAAAATAAAAAGCTCTTCCATCAGAGCTGTTCCCACAGCAACAGAGCAGCAGAGTTAAGCTCTTTGAGAACTGAAATGTTCATTTATGATACTAATACTGTGCAACTGGGACAGTTGTATCAGTGTGATCTGATTCTTCTATAGCACCTGTGTTTTCTTTTTATAATGATAACTTTCCTCCGTGTAACAGTGACTCCACCCTACCTGGCGTCTGTCTGTCTATGTCCTTTTTATCATCATCTGACCGCTGGATTAACAATCAGAGCAGATTATAGCTATAATAAAGCCCAAAACACAGGTTCAAGGGTCATCTCCTCTGCACTTACAGCACAGCGTTTTGATCAACGTGCTGCTGAAACCCACTTCATCTGTCCCGTAAAGACATAACTGGCAACTAATCAGGATATTTCTTCAAATCCAAAATCAAAGCCACCGGTGCTTTCTTCTCATAACAACAATTTTCAAAATGAGACACGTGTTTGCTTTTTTTTTGAAGATTTTTAAAAATACATCGACCCTCAACAAGGAAATCCTCCGTGAATAATAGATAGAACATAATAACAATAATAATAAGTTATCATATTTGTCAGAGGCTACCAGACTGAAAATGAATGACGGACAGTTGTTGCCATAATTTTACCACATCGGCCAATTTGGAGCCATTAGGCCTGTAATGATTTACTTCCAAACCCGCAAACATCAAACAGCGGAGCACAATGAGGGTCTGGCTGCTGTCTCTGCCTGTACGTCTTTAATTCTCCATAACAAAAGTACAAAGGCCGAGACGGAGACCAAAGGCTTTACCCCTAAATACATTTAACACCTCTCCGGGCCGCGGCGCCGCGCCGGGCCGACGCGCACTCCTCGGCCTGTCTGGAGCGCCTGTGATGGGGCAGAGGAGGAGAGAGGAGCAGCCCCGGGGGGAACACAGACAGTAACAGGGTGGGGTGGGGGGGGGGGCAGAAACACCTCATCTTCTCACTGAGTGTGTCCTGAATGAAATGTGTTAGAGTGTCAAAGGACGCCTGAACCAGTGTCTCCTGTGAAGCGGAGCTGCCTGCTGGACTCAGGGGGAGAAGAACCACAGGACCACCGAGGGAAAGAAGGATCTTTTTTATTACTATTTTTTCTACACCTTTACAACAGAAAAACGACCTGATGTGTGAGTAATCGTTCTGAGCAAACTTTATCACTGATACCCAATCAATCAACTCCTAAAGGTGGGTTTCGTTGCAAAACAAATAGGAACCTAAGTTTTTACAGTTTTACAACAAAAAAGAAAAAGAAAAAATCCTACAATTTTAACCAGCTGAGAAACAGAAGTAAGTTATGTCTATTTGATTTATACTTTTGATTAAAACTGCTCTTCTTCATGGTTCAGACCTCCTCTAGGTAGGTCTTGTAAAAAAAAACATAATTATTTTGTCATCTGACCATATTATGACCTAATATGCCGAAAAGTGGTTCCATTTGCCATAAACGTTTTATGGATATAAAAGGCATAAATTAACATACATTACTGCAGCGAATCAGGACATTTTCATGCTTTTTGCGTTATATGGACTAAATAAATCTATAGCCCATCTCTCTTCATGGTAAAACCTCAGCCACAGCCAAAGGGAGATGTACAGCAGGCTCTGTTATCCTACATGCCCCCCCCCCCCCCCCAAACGTCCAACTGTTTTAAACACTTAACAGAGTCATGTGTGATTTGGGAGAAGAAGTGTTGATTAAAAACATTCTGTCAACAACAATGAGTCGAGGGAATGTAGGCTAATGAAAGTCTACTGTCTTCAACCCAGGCTGCAAATATTTCTGTGCTACTTCCTGGAACATGTGACAGTACAGTGACAAGTTATGAGAAACTCCCCAAACAATGGAAAAATAATGCCATGACACGCTGATAAAACATTGTTAACTTAGCAGAGCCTTTAAAGAGCCACAGATCATCAGGGTTATAAAGTTAACATACTGTCACTGTCTAATTTGATGATGTTGCATTTCTGATGCCTTCGTCTGTCTTTCACTGCCTTGTTGGACTAAGCTACATCCACTAACAGCTGGTATATTAATGTTTGGCCTTATTATGAAGTGCGCCACGTGCTTTCTGTGAGCTCGTGCTTCTGTTTCTGTCATTTCAGTGGCGGAGGGCAGACTGACGCCGGTGGCGGCCGTGGCCCGGGAGGAGCCGCAGGAGCCCTCTCAGCGCAGCGTCTTCCTCGATCAGAGCCGGCGGCACCGGACGGCATTCACGCGAGAACAGCTGTCCCGACTGGAGCAGGAGTATGGCAAGGAGAGCTACGTCTCCAGACCCCGGCGGTGCGAGCTGGCCACGGCGCTCAATTTACCGGAGACGACTATAAAGGTACCAACCCTGCGGCCAGTGTGGTTAAAGGGTTTTTCAATGTTTTACCCTCAACCACTAATGGTAATATTATTATACATTTCTGAATGCACTCCATATTTGTATAGGGATCCATTAGTTTCAACTCATACAGAGACATTGTGAACATATTAATATTACATTATAAGTAGACATGTAATATTATAGCTACAGAAATCAGTTTGAGAACAATAATCTATAACTTTGAACAATGTGCCTTCTCTTTCCTCTCTGTCTTTTGTTTTTTTCATATTTCCTTACATGGTGCTTACATAGATAATGATATGGAAATTATTTTGGCTCCTGCAAAACACAACAACATAGAGCAGATATGATACAGAACACAGACTTTGTGCTTGTTCATGTCCAGCTTTAGCTGTGCTGACACATTTCTTGCATCAGCTTTCAGGCAGTGGGTTGGTCCAGACAAACATAGCAGAAATAAATCTGCACTGTATATCCCCAAAGCCAGTTAATGTTCAGTCACTGATAACACAAGATGTTTTTTTTAGATGTGGTGTACAGTGAGAGCATCACCCTAAATCAGTATATTGATATCAGAATTCACCTGCTATCAGCTTTTAGTGCTCAGAGTCCCATTAGTGCTTCACTGGACCATTGAGAATCAGATGACCGAGCAAGCAACTGGTTTGTTGTGCTGTAATTTTTGTTTGTCTGTTTAACTAGATGGATATTGTTCCAGGATCATCAGCAGATTAAAATGTATCTGTTGTCGTGGAGCTGTTTAAAACCTGAGACTTACAGTTGAACTCTGGCGTTGGAAACAGTAGTTAACAAAATAATCCCAAGGTCCACATGTTTCAGTTTCAACTAGTTTGTTGAAACTAGAAATTGATGAATAATCTTATTTTTCATAACAGAAATGTTAATCATACCAACAAAAAAAACACAAGTATCATGAATAATATAGACTTTAACAATCTTTAAAAACCCACCAACAACTATTATTAATTAAAGCATCAAAATGATCAAAATTTTCTTTGACATCATTTCAAGTAGGTGGGGGTGGTAACATGGTGTAATGCGCCACAGAAGTACAAAAAAAATGACCAGGCACGATTAGAGCTTTAAGTCAGTGTTATACTTTCCACATGTGAATGTATGTAAGGGTCCATGTGAGGCATGTCTGTGAGCCCACCGCTTTGTTGCGTCTGTGTGGACTTGTCAGCACATCACACAGAGGAGCACTAACTGTCCATGTGCTCCTCCAAGCAGACTAGGAGGAAATATAATAATAGCAACACTGTGGTGTCTGCAGCTGTCGGTGTGTGTGCCCACAAGGGATTATAACTGAGGCCTTCAGGTGGGCCCTGTCTTATTATCTGATCTTGCAAAGGGTTTCTGTGTTTCCTGTTTGTGGTACTCAAATCAATACTGTCTTTATGTGGTGCATATTCTTAAACCACATACCACAGGGCCATGAAATATTCCATCGGGTATATTCCACTCATGCAGAGAGAGAGGGAGGAACCAGTGGGTGCTGTTAGAGGAACAGGTAAAGCCAAGGCACGAGAAACCACTTTCTGGTTTCAGTCTCAACACACCTGTGTTCTTCAAAATCAGCCTAAACTTAGTCATTGTGTGAGAGTCCCTACACATGTTTTTTGACATTGATTGTCCAGTCCCTGTTTTCATTCAACAGTCTGCATGTGTGTGTCCATGTGGAGGTAGTGTGCAACAAAAACCTGATCTGACCATGAATATTTTGCCTTCATAATGGATGCAAAGTGCAACACAAAATATAAGTATCTTTTCTCCTTTTCATAGAGTTCACATGATGTTGGCATGACTGTGTTTTATTAGAGCTTGTATCTAGTTTGATGCTATAATTGCAGGTTCACATGTCATCAGAGCAGGGAGAGACATTGCAGCAATTAGAGAACTGCAGCAAATTGTTTCACAGTTTGGGAAGTAGGCTACATTTGTTAGATTTCTTTCCCCATGTTAAAACAGTAATATCAGTGATATAACCTTTAACAAAGAAAACCACTTGCCTGTTTGCTGTGGCCACTATACAAAAATAAACTGACTAATATCTCCTATGGTTCTAAATAAAACAATATTTCTATATTTCATCATTAATTCTGTAATTTAAATGATTTGGATGAGAACGGTCATATCTGTACAGTCAGCAGCCAGTTAGCTTAAAGATAAGACCCATAAAAACTGAAAACAGGTGAAACAGTTAGAATGGGAACACACTGCCTGAGTGATTTTATGTTATGTTGCTGCTATGACATGTGAATATGACATCAACAAGTCTGCAGCTGCAAATGTGTGAAACACACATCTTACACAGCCGGTGTGTCCACTCATGCATCCAGTGTTCCCAGCCAAGCTCATAAAACAAAAACAATAGCTGTTTGCCTACCTTGTTTTTGAGACAGATTAGAAAAAAGACATATAATGTCTTTGTTAATGACTTTAATGGTGGCTGTGAAAGAAAATGGACTGCTTTTTCCTTCTTTCTTGTCTTTGGGCTAAGATAAGCTAAGCTAAGGTAAGATAAGTATATGCTGTTTGGTGCATTCCAAATCCCTAACTATTTCTTTGATATGGTTTATCTACACTCAAACAAAGGAAGAACTATTTCTCCACAGTAATTGTCTGCAGCATCAGCAGCTAAAATAAAATCATAATTATAGTTTCCACATTTTCTCTCTTTTTTTTTTCACAGATTAAACAAGTTAGAAAATGTGAATTGGCGATCATTAGAGGTATAGGTCAATAGCTGAGCTGAAGCCAGGCTAAGCATTACCACCTGCTTCTAGTCTATATGCTAAGATAAGCTAATTATGGTCTAGCCCTATATGGAACATCAGCATGTCTTATATATGTTCATCACTGACTTTAAGGTCTTGTGAAGTTCTACTGTCTCACCTCATTTGTTCACACACAGTTTCAGTTTTGCATATAGACAAAAAAAAAAACAAAAAAAAAACATAAGGTCAAAAAAGAATCAGAGACACCAACTCACCTCCATGATTACACTCCTTTGACATTTCTGATGATGAGAGTTTCTCATCCTCTTGTATCTTATGTGCCATTTCAATCAGCACAGAAGATTGAGTAGTGACAGGTTTAGCAGCGTCTAACATTTGATGCAGAGGCCCACTGACCCACTGCAGCAGCTTTAATATGTAGTAAATGCAGCCACCTTTCTGGCAACTACTGGAGAGTCTTTTATGAAAGAGCAGGAATGCGAGGCGAGGCCTTGTAAATGCCACCACCTGACGTTTTAGAAGTGCACTCTTCCGGGAGATTCTGTGAGTAAAATAGTTGAGGACTGGACAGACAGGCACACACAACTTGTCAGACTCAGCTTAAAGTTTTAAGAAGGTGGAGACATCTCAAGTTGGCAAAACAAAGTGAAAAAATCTAGTTCAGAGTAACGCAGTTGGAATATAAATTCAATTCATTTTTATAACAGTTTGTAGATTGACCATGTTCATAGTCAGTCAGTCAGTGTCTAGTAGTCACTAGAATAATCTTCATGTCTGTCTAACTTTAAATTTGTCCAATATTTTGGTTAACATTGCCACCAGCTTCAACTGCACTTTGCATTCAGCGTTTTCAAGCAGTTACCATGCTAATGATCATTGACATATTAATATTACCTGATAAACATTAGTGTGTCAGCATTGTGATTGTGTCATTCTTGTACATAATATACATAAAAACATGGGTTGGGATGCATGCATCAATAATGTCAGTAATGGTGTGTATGTTGGATGACATTTTGTGAATGAATGTTGTAAGACCATCATTACCAGAGGGGAGGGGTGCAGGTAGAGAGAGGGGAGCAGTGAGCAAATCCAGTAACCCCACCACCCAAAAAGAAATAATATCAGTCAAGAATCTTTGATCCCAGTAGAAACATTACAAAAGTATACCTCCTCTGTAAGCCTATAAATTATGATGTTGAACACAACTGCAACTAATCAGTGTTTTAGTGTTCGTAGCAAATTTGCATCACCCTGTTATGTTGAAATGTTGACCAATCTTGTCAGTGGAAAGATGGAAATGTGCAGGGTTAAGAGTGTCAGTAGCAACGAGAGGCCGAGGGTGTCAGGATTGTGACTTCTGCAATTGCTCCTTAAGATACAGGGTCAGATACAGGGAAACAAAACACCACCCTCTGGTGTTGGGAGTTAAATGCCTTTTAAATCCATCCCTCTTGATTTTATTTCTGTAGTACACTCCTGTCAGTGCCATGTCAGCTCACTTCATCTTATTAACTTATTTTATTGTAAGTAAACAAGTGTTTTGTATAAATTTACACAGCTGCTGAGGTCTGTACCTAATGGAGATCATCCATCATTCTTCACATCTCTTTATTTTTGCTCTTTTCTTCCGCCCCTCCCTCTCTCCAGGTGTGGTTCCAGAACAGGAGGATGAAGGATAAACGGCAGAGACACACCATGCCTTGGCCTCACCCTCTTGTCGATCCCCTGGGTGCACTCTTGATGGGCCGTGCCTCTCCTTCCTCCACCTTACCATACCCCTTCATCCCTCCCCCGCTCCCCCACCTCCCACTTCACCAGTACTCCTCCCTGGCTTTCTCCCTGCCAGCATCCTCAGCTCACAGTCCCTACAGCGCACCCATGAGGCCCCTGGATGCACTCCGCCTCTTCCAGTACCATAGCAGGCCAGGGGGGGTGCCACAGACAGCAGCCCTCTACCCCTCTGCCAGCATCGTGCATCATCCATCTTCATGCCCCTGTCCCCTTTGTCTGCACTCAAGACCAGAACAACTTCTTAAAACTGGAGGGGAGGCACTGGGACTCAGCCAGCCCCGCGGCCTCAAGGCCAACATCCAGCCTGCTGGTGTGGAGTGGACAGAGGAAATCGTGTAAAGCCGGCAGGACCTTTAATGTGATTTTTTTCAAGGTTTTTTTCAAAGTGCTGTCAAATAAGTTGGTGTAAGCAGATGGCAGTTCAATCACTGTGACTTCCGCCAGTGCTATCTACAAGGAGGACCTTGCCAAGTTTGGACCACAGTGCCATGTGCTAATACTTTAAATAAGAGACAATTCATAAGCACCTCAAAACACTGGAACTGGAAAAACTAAGGTCTCATCTAAAACAAACTAACAAAAATTACACGGCACTGTAAATTGTGCAGTGTACTGGAGAGCAGTGCAGTTTGTCCACTTCACAAATAAACTATTTTGTTAGTGATAGCACACCAAACTTTAATTTCCAGATGAAATGCTGCATAGGTTTGTTTCACTTCACTTTTATTGTTATGTTCTGCCAGCTGCAAAACAAGCAATCATAAAAATGTTATCCCAGTAGTTCAGACACATAATATCAGTTCTGTCTGATATTTTCCTCCAGTCTCTCTTTGTACATTAATGAAGAGGTGCCCATCTTTAGTTAGTCTTATAGCCTTACTTTCATTCAAGCTGAAACTTATGAATTGCTGCACATTAATATTCTGTTAATAAAGCTGTCAACTAACCATAGCAGCTCTATGCTAACACCAGGTCACAGTTACACTGACCTTTGACCTTTGATCACCAAAATCGAATAACTTCATCCTAGTGTCTAAATGTGTCAGATTTGAAGCAACTGCCTCAATATTTTTCACATTCATCTGTCTGGCATAAAAATAAATGGAAAAAAATCAAAACATTACACTCACACTGGGACAGTTTTTAAAGCTCCCGTTGACTAAAATGACAGAGATGATGCAAGTAGTTTTTGCCAGTATGTTTGATGTGATTCAGAATGAACATATTTCTCTTTTTAGGAGTTGAACCAAGAAAAACTAATGCAAGGCTAAACGATGAGGTGGCAGCAATAGCACATTATGTGCAAATAGGATTTAGTTTGATTTTCACCATCCTCTCTGCTGTAACAGTACAGACTACTGCCTTTATTTATTTATACAACTGTAAAACTTTAAGTAGCGTTCACTGGCACACTGGGATATTTCAGGGTAAGGAGAGTAGTTTGTAGGTGTTTACATGTTAAATTTTAATTCCTGGTTACAGCAGGAAACTAGAGGATGAGGACAGGTGCTGTATGTCAGTGTGCTTCAAGCAGGGTCTCAATTGTTGTATTATGATGTTAGAATGCATTTATTAATATGAACGAAGATACAAAATGTGTTTAAAAATTATTATGGAGCCAACCAAACATGTGTAACAGTAAGTCCTCCTTCAGCTTCTACATAAAACACAAAACTTTGCTTATAGCATCAATATAACCTGATTAAAGTAAAGTAAATTTTGCTGGAAATTGAAAAGATCAGATGTTTTTAAATGAATGCTTGCAGGTCACTGGATGAAATATGATGTAGAAGGTAGCACCAAAGATCAAACACTACTCAACAACGAGCCACAGTGTGAGGAGCTTTGGAAGCTAATTAGCACATCAATAAATGATTGTTTCTGTCTGCTGCTATGATTGGATGCTGACTGGTCTACAATGATTGTAGTTCAGCCAGAAGCAAATAGCATAATGTCTGGTGAGATGGATTCTTGCTTGTGAGGAATTCAGCTAAAACTTAAGTATTTAGTCCTGGTCAACATACAGCACATCACTTAACCTTCATCTGACAGCAACTTGTTCTCACACTTCATCACATGCTCACAGTTTTCAGGCTAACCACACCCAAAATATAGGCATGAAATTGATATGACCATCCTCATCTTATTCCCAGAAAGGAAGTGAATAAGCATCAAATATTCCAAAAATATTGGGGTTAACCATAACCTTTATATATGGCTTCAGATTATGAAATTCAATATGTTCAGTCCTCTGGGACAATAATGGCATAGCCTTTTGTAAAATAATCCTGATATGTGACTGATATGTAACAGATTTTAAGAAAAATGACTTGAAGGATGTAATAACGATGCAATAATGTGTGTATGATGTTTTTTTTTTTTTCAATTTGATGACCTTTGCTCTGACATCAGATCTCTATCACATTACACAGCCATAAAACTTAACACTACAGAAGACAGGGAGGCTTTGTCTAGCCTGATAGCACCACACCCCCTGATACAAACACACAACCTAAATGTTTGGTCAGGTCGGAGAGAGAGCACATCAAGATGGAAACTCAGGAGTGAAAAGACAGCATTTTGATTGAAGGACACACAGCTGTGCAGCTGACTCTTGTTTCTACAATTGAAAGGTCCCATTCAAAAATGTTGTAATTTCATTGCCCAGACTGTATGTTGATGATTTAAGGAAGTGATTTAACTGTTACAGTTTTACTCAAATTGTCTACTTTTGGAAAATGACACCATTTGCATTCACACTGAAAAAAGGAAATGTTTTACTGCATCAGAACATGTGAAGGAATGAACAGACTGTCATACATGGACTGTCACTCTGTGATAACATGGAAAACGACTTAATAAAGAGCCCACACCACACGTTTGTCTGTGTAATGCTATGTAGTGTTTAACAGAAAAACAGATAAATAGTCAGGTAAAAAGAATCCAACTGATTTTTTTTTCCATCACAACCATCACTGTTGTTCAAGCAGGGGAGAAGCAATGGCCCCAAGTAGGGTGGGCTGCATACATCAGCACTAGGCTGGCAGCTCCTTGTCAACCAGGGGAGGCAACTGAACTTCCTAGATGTCACTGTATCCGCCACACTCAGGCCAGACATGGTCCTGATGTCCAGGAGCTCTAAACAGGTAGTCTATTGGAAGATCAGTTGGAAGAGGCACAGGAGATCGTGGGCCTTCTGGGACCCCATGGGCTGCAATGCAGAAGCGTCATCGAGAACATCTTGGAGGTATCAGAGAAGTCATCCTGGTGGCTCTGAAGAAAAAATGGACACAAGTTGGGGCCTTGTCACACCTGGCTAGGTCACCCAGGTGAAGAAGTCTGATGTCAGAAAATGAAACTCCCAGTGACCCTCAGGAACATCACTGGCAATGTGTAATACAGAACTATACCCTTTAGCTCAGAATCAGCTCTCACCTGTAATGGTCTGTCTCCTAGTCCCTGTCCATTGTCTTCCTGTGCTCTCCCTCTTGATTACCTCATGTGTCTCACCTGTGTTGATTGCACCACCTATGTCTCGTTGCGCCCTTGTGTATTTTACCTCAGTGTTTCACCATTGTCCCCTGTTTGATCATCTGTGCTCATCCCTTGTGCCTGTACTGTGTTTCCAGTGTTCCTGCTCAGTCTGAGCTTTCCATGTGAGATTAATAGCTCTTTTTTTTTTCTTTGAGAATCCTTAACCTGACATCATCGTCAATCACATCTTGTAATACTGCCTGTTTCAATCCACTTTGTATGTGTAGCAACACACTGTAATAAAAATGGATTTCAGCCAAATTCCAGTTATACACAGAGAACAGTCCTCTTTGGCATGAGTCATAACACTAATTAATTATAGTTCTAAGTGGTCTGATGAATTTTTACAGTCAGACCACTGCTGAAGTAAGTAATTAGATTTAAATGACTAATCTGTGTGTTAGAGAGAACACTGAGGAGAGAATGAGTGCATGAAGGTGTGTGTGCACATACATGTATAATATTATTTTAGAAGTGTCAGCTAGAAAGTGACAGCCTGCTGGAGTGTGTGCAGCACTGCACACCACCATCCCCTCTCTCATCATTGCATTTTCTATCCATCTATGACTCAATCAAATGAAAAGCAGAAATGCAAAAAATAATTAATTAATCAAAATGTCGTGCTGTGTTAAACTGTGTGCATGTGTGTGCACGTTTGTGTTTCATTGCAGCTGCCTTTCTGTTTGTTGATGCCTTGTGGTTGATATCTGATCACAGAATGTAACAGCCTCGATCCTGTAAATGGAGCAGAGACTGTAAAAAGGTTGTAGATAGAAAAGTCAATCTGTCTGTTGGCTGGCAGTTCCTATAAAACCAGGAAGAAACATGTGCAGTGTTCACACTGCGGCTTCAGCTGTACTAATTCCAAAATTTCCTCTCTGCTTTTAACCAGATCTAATCTCATCTGCAGTTATGTGACCACCTCAGCCTAAGCTGTCTGCGGTTGGCATTGTTTTGGTCCATTTGATGAGATTATCAGCAAATTAGATCAGTAACTTTATTAGAGCACTGATGGTTGGCCTCCTCAGCATCACTGTAAATCGAACTATGGTAATTTAAGAAGTGTGAAGTACTTTATAAATGCAAAACAAGTGGGTCAGAATGGTTTTGGTCCACTGTATGACTCCAATTCAGCCGCCTGGTAGCAGTGGATGTGGGACAGAGAACAAGTAAACAGACATACGGTTGTTCTTTAGTGCTATAAAATGTCACTGTAATGTTAATATCCACAGGAAAGGACTGAAGTGTTTACAGAACTGACAACATGAAGGTGCTATTATGAAAAGGAGAGAGAGAGAATCAAGCTGGGCACAGAGAGGGAGCAGCGACAGTCAGAAAATCTGCAGTCTCAGGTGAAGTTTGTTCAGCATTTGTACATCAGTGTAATATCCTCAATACACATTTGATACAAGTCCTTCTCACATGGTGATGTTTCTTCCAGAAATTAAAGAAATCCACTAGCATTTCCACTAAAGCTTGAGCAGCAGCAGAGATACAGCCAGTGTGTACACACATATTTGTAATCTAAGGCTGTTTCATCTGCAGAGTATAGGGAACCTAAAAAATATTAAGTAATAAGTGTGTATCTTAATGATTTTTCTACAGAACAGAACTGACCCTGAAGATCCTTCAGGGCCTGTGTTTCAGCAGAGGGTGTGATAGTCTGTTGCTGAGGAATGATTTACACCACTTGAGAAGCAAAATGAGCTGCTCTAAAATACATGATGTATTTTACTCATCCACTCACTTACTTCAATAACAGCTAAATATCCTGCTTAAAATGTGGTTGATAGAGACATTTTTATGTAATAGAGGCAGGTGGGTTAGGGGGTGGAGTGTTGAGGGAAGGATGGGGTGTTTTTTTCTTTCTTTTTTCTTTTCTTAAACTATTTGCTATACGCTGCTATAGGCTTAGACTGCTGGGGGACACATCAGGCTACACGGAGCCCTATCCTACCCCCCCACCCCTCGTCTTTTGAACTGTCATTATTTGTTGCACTTTGTAGCCTTGGTGTCTCACACTCTCTCTGTATTTCTACAGATCAACCAACCAACTGCTGCCTCCATCACCTCCTTTCTCCTGCTGTTAAACCGCTCTGCACTCCCTGCTCACGACCCTGTCTGCTGTCCAGTAGTCCCATTAAGCTGGCCTTCCCTCCCTGCCCACCAGGAGCTTCCTTCATCATTTTTCGTTAACTGACTGATTCCATTTCCATATTTTCCATATTCCATGATGTAAATTGTTTTCTTGTCTGTATACAACATCTATTGCACGTCTGCCTGTCCTGGGTGAGGGATCCCTCCTCTGTTGCTCACCCTGAGGTTTCTCCATTTTTCCCTGTTAAAGGGTTTTCTTGGGAGTTTTTCCTCAGTCGATGTGAGGGTCTAAGGGCAGAGGATGTTGTCATAATGCCGTGTAAAGCCCTTTGAGACAAACTGTTTGTAAAAATGGGCTATACAAATAAAATTGCCTTGCCTTGCCTTGTCTCCACTCTTTGGACATGTTATAATGTTGATGCTCAATAAATCATATTATTAAAAAGAAAAAAATGCTTGATAACAGAATGTAGGACACTACAATCAAAGCTAATTCCTCAGTGCCCCAGTAAACATGGACATGCCAGGCTAATACTTTCCCAACAAGTGAGCCCACAAAAACTGCACGAGGACCCTAATGAACATTTCAAAGATGGACTTTGAAGTTTTATGCTCATAAACATTGGAGAATGAACAAATAAGAATATGAATGATAAAACTGAGTGTGTTCATTGTGACAGCTTTTACAATACAACAGTTATGCTTTATTGACAAATCAATATTGGGTTAAAAGAATCAAAACAAAGCTGTAACTGAAGTATATGATCTCCTCTAAGGATTTGTGAGATAATTCATTCCCTTTAACAAAATGAATTCCACATCCAGCGGCAAGTCATAATGCTGTTGTGAACACAGTTTACACAATATGGGAGGAGGTGTCCCGGGCTGACTCCATGCCAGCAGGTGTGGCTTTAAACCTCAGATACCCAGCACTGGTTTCCAACACACCTGAACAGGTGCACAGTGTGACAGCCACATTTGTGCAGGCTGAAACCAGGAGCAGCTACAGTACTAGACAGGCTGTGTGTAATAATGTAGGGCAATAAACTGAGGGGTTAATTACAGGTGAGTGTGTCTGAACGGAGCTCAGCACAGCAGGACACACAGAGGGGACTGCTGGGATAATAATGTGGTATAATCATGTAAAGCCATGAGTCGAGAAGGAAGACAGAACTGTCTGAACTGGCTCAGGTGGGATATAGAGAGGTAGAGTGGAGAATAAAGGGCTTATATGTGATATAATTTAATGTCTAGAGCCTCTCAGCTCTGTGTCTGTCTCAGCAGCGTTGAGCAGAAATCACAAGTCACTCTGCAGAGTTAAATGAGAATATTAAAACCTCATGACTGTATGATAGATATGTAGCCTAAAGCAGCAGTCTGTTAGCCTAGCTTAGCACAAAGACTGGAAATGGAGGGAAACAGCTTGCCTGTATGGCTAGGAAGCAGATAACCACATACTGAGTTACATATTTACCACAAGGTTATAATACATTGACATATCTTGAGCGTTGCCCTTTCTCTATATATGATAGAAAAAGCGATGATGGTCTTGCATTTTATTTCATGTAATTAACAGACTGGTACCAACAATCACTTAACCTTGTGCTTGTTCATAGGTGAACATTTATTTGATGCATAAATCAGCTAAGCAAATTATTTACCTTTTAATTTTAATGGGCCTGTTAGATGTGAAGCTAAACCATCTTAAAAGGGGGACAGACTTCAGCTTACTGATCCACATCGGTCACAAGTAAAAAATGCTGACTGACAAACACAGGCAGCCACACAGCAGATCTGAGAACAGCCACTATGCAACACATTGTATATGAGAGAGTTACCTCAGGAGTCGATCTGAAGCTTACACAATACGACTGCATCTTTGAGGCAGTCAAGCCACACAGTTTAGAGAAGCAGCAGGAGCTCCGGCACAGAAGCTGAGTGACGAGCTGCAAAAACATTCCACATCAAGAATTAGGAAACAAATATCAGTTAAGTGCACAAGTTATTTAGAGCATTTCCCCCACTTTATCTGCTGTCAAGAGGACCTTCAGGGAGATGGTGGTTCAACAGTGCATAAAGTAGATCAAGGGAGATTAAGTTTAAAACCTGAAATTAAACTGAGGATCAGTTTAATAACCTCAAATTGAAGGGTTTTTTTAATCATATAATTTAAATATTTTAATAACAGAGGCCTTGGACAAATTTTTTTCATATCAAGGTGTATTAAAACATTCATTATGGGTTTACTGCCAGAAATGAATCATGGCTAACAAACGAGAGAGCCGCTGATTTTGTCAGAAGGCTATGAAAGTGGTGGTCGTGTCGCATTTTATGGGTAAAAGGATTTTCAGCGTAGGGTAATTTTTGAAGATATTCATGTTTGACAATTGAATTTGATCCTACAAAATGTATCTTCTGGGCATTGGAATATATACACCACTTACCATAGTTGGTATAATCAGGAAAATCTGTGATAAGAAATAAAACCCTCACTGCCCACTCTGTGATTTTGATCTCACTGTGTATTGCACATGCCCTGACTCCCATCCCTAAATTTGACCCCTCATTTATCTCAATTATCATTTATAATATTAATAAGTATAATAATAAGTATAATAATGATAATAATTTATCACAATTTCCTGATCTGATCCAGTGTTGCTCAAGTTAGAGCTCTGAAATTCTTCTTAGGGATGATGGGAGATTGTACACTGCAACTTCACCTCAAACATAAACAGTAGGAATATGTCCAAGACGTCACTCTCCTGTTTGTAGGACTTTGTTAGTAGGACTTGTGTATCTTGAATGTTGATTACATTTTTCACATCCTTTATGAATGAATCCTGGGGGGGGGGTGAGTATATCAACACAGATCAACAAACTGTATGGCAACAAACCACAGGAGGAAAACTAAGAAACTGTGCTTCTTGTAATTAAAGTGAACCAGCTCTTAAATGACATCTTAATTAAACATGTGTAATCAGCTCTCATACCACTGACTTTTTATTACTAGTTGCCACAAATGTTTGTGATTTGAGAAAGGAAAATTAATCTTGTGGTCTGTACTGTACATACTGCTGTATGAGATTGGGTTCTCCCAGACCTCGACTACAATTAAACTAATGTCTCTATCCACCTCCACCCCCACCCCACAACCCCGCTGCAGCTTCCTCATAAACTGAGCTAGAGAGAACTCAATACTAAACCAACCGGCCCATATCATTCACACGGAACTGCGTGTGTGTGTATGTGCGTGCGTGTGCATCTGTGTGTGTTTGTGTGTGTGCTCTGGTCTTTCTTCACTGTGGTAGGGTAGTAAAAGTAGGTGTGCACCACACAAAGCAGTAAAGAGATTGCCTGTAAAACTCTCTCACAGCCACCACACACGCACATATGCACATACAGAGGCAATGTAATAAGCACCACATGAACACACATCCAGCAGGCATCCAACACAAATGCACACACAGCCAGACTTAGGCACCACCATTCTCAATACTGAGAAACAGAAATTAAAGTTACATGCATTTTTAAATTGAGGAATTCAGTATTTTGACAGTGGTGGAAGTGAACAGAAATAACCAGCCAGCATCAGCAGAGTGGGCACTGATTTCAGATGACAGGTCATTTCTAGCTGATCTGAGCTGAACGCAGCATCTTTGATGCAACATTCAAATAAGTAACACATAGGAATTGAATGGATTATATCAAAATGAAAAATAGAAATGAAAAAAAAGAAAGGTGTCCATCCCAACAGCTGATCTCAATAATCTCCTGCAGTCCACCCACATCCGCTCAATTCATTCCTCTGAACCTTTCAAAGCAGAAAACACATTCATGTATCTCTAGTTGTTCCACAGTTGCAGTAGAAGGTGGAATGATGTTGGTCATGATGGAGAGAAGTGAGATGAATTTTCATGGACATGTCTTCACAGGAGGACACTGAGATAGATAGATAGATAGATAGATAGATAGATAGATAGATAGATAGATAGATAGATAGATAGATAGATAGATAGATAGATAGATCGATCTTGCAGGAGTACCTAGCTGTGGCTGGTTTATGGTGAAATGATGTTCTTTTCACTTCATTCAGGGGTTTAAAAACACATCTGTAACCGACGCTGACAGTGTGTTTCTCAACATAAGGTTGTGAAGGTCTTGAGAGAGCTCTTTCTTTGACCCATCATGAGATGCTTCCTTGGAGATGAGAAACCTTATTAATATATATTAATTTGCACTGACAGGGGACAGGATGACTTTCCAAACACTGACAGATTCCAGCTGCTTTCTTGTCTTTCATTCCTTTTTGCTCCTCCTCTTTTTCTTCTTGTGTACAATAGTTATTCCCTGTGTCTTTTCACTTTATTACCCAGAACTTCATTTATGGATATACATGTTTTGATTTCTTTGTATGTGTGTATTTTGGGGTTGTTATTGACATCTGGTGAAAATTCATGTCAATAGCCCCATTAGAAATATATTTACTGAGGGAGGGAGGGGGGAATTTCAAACATTTTTGTTTCATCGTGCTATCAGCTATAGATCTATAAATGATGGCTGGACCATAGCAGTGTGTGTGTGTGTGTGTGTGTGTGTGTGAGAGAGAGAGAGAGAGAGAGAGAGAGAGAGAGAGAGAGAGAGAGAGAGAGAGAGAGAGAGAGAGAGAGAGAGAGAGAGAGAGAGAGAGAGAGAGAGAGAGAGAGAGAGAGTGTCTGCACTTGCATGTATGTGTTAACCGGGCTCATCTGTCTCCAGTCTATTGATCCCACTGAGGTAGGTCAACATTACTAGGCTACTGTGAAGTGGAATGCCAAGGGTGTGTGTGTGGGTGTGTCCGTGTATCTGTGTATGTGCGTGTGTGTGTAGTCGTGTGTGTATGCATGTCTGCTTCACCTCTGCTGGCCAATAAATCCAGAGGCCACATCAGCACTCAGCACTAATGAAGATGACAGTCTCTCTAAGTGTGTGTGTGTGTGGTGTGTGTGTGTGTGTGTGCGCACTTGAGTGTGTAGCCTGGGTATGTCTGGATAGTAAAGAGAAGGCGGATTCAATCTGTCTGCCTCAGAGTTTTCCTGCTGGCTGGCTAACATTAAAAGTTGATTTATTTTTCTACACTGACTGTACCGGCTCCAAATGAAACTGACGTCACTATAAGTTTGACTGGTGCAATATCTGTGTTGTTGTAATATTAGTTTAATCCTAGTGGCTGCAGTGGCAGGTAGCTGATCAGCTGGTTTAGAGCAGAACAGCAACAAAAATTCTCTTTGACTGAAAAAGAATTTCGTAAAAAAAAAAAAAAAAAAGTAACATGAAATTAAAACCTGTAAAATTATTGACACTTCAATTGTCACTGTTTGTTTGCACTAAGATTTTTGTATCAGATTGTGAGCATTTTGTGAAACTTTTCCAGAGTCCAGAAATGTCCCCTGGGCTGAGTGGAAACACTCTGGAGCTTAGGGCTGCAAGGCTGAGGAAGCAAGGGTGGTTAGTGTCCTGGACCACAGTTACCTGTTGCCTTGTCAACACCTATGTGACTCAATGACTCTGTCCAAAGTGAATCACCACACAACAGAGTGCTGAGGTTTTACCCAACTGCCTTTTGATGTGACTTCTGACAGTGTGATAAAACATTTCTGTTAGTTGAAATACAATAAGATAAGAATATCAGGACAATGTGTGAAATCAGACATAGATCGTTACAATCATTATGATTCAAAAAGAAAACCATAACTTTACTCTGTACAGTAGACTACAGTAAAAGGGCCTCACTGTTTGCCTTCATTTTCAGGTTTTGCTAAACAGCCTGTACTTTTTGTATTTGAACATACAAGAATCATGTACCAGTGATTTGTTCTTAAAGGTGTTTGTTTTCACATAAAAATATCAGTTGTTTATTTAAAAAAGGGTATGCATTTTTTTTTAAATCAATATTAGAATGACCTCAAATTTAATTGAATTTAAAACAACATTCAATCATCAAAACCAAAGTAAACTTTGTTACATGTTATGTTCTGGTGCCCCCTGCTGTTCTGAAGAGTATATAAATGAGTTTTGTCTGTCCCTCTCTGCCTCTCCATAGAAGAATCTATAATTTTTTTGCAGGATATAATGAATATTTATGAGAGGGTCCTGCTCTGATATCAGCCAATCAGCTGACAGCATGGTCAGCATAAATCCTGTGACAGCTTGCTTCCTCTCTTCAGGGATGGCAGTAAATGACATTGAGTTATTTACATTTGCATCTTTCACATTTAGCTTTTCATCTGGGGGAAGCTGAAATGGGCGCACTGGTGAAATAAGTTGCAGTTACACGTTGGGCAGCGATATAGTTCAGGGGAGGATCCAGGTGTCAGAGGTCACAGGTCAATAATGGGTTGAATAAAGAGATGAGGGATGGGTAACAGAGTATGTATGATTAACACACAAGTAGTTTGTGTGGTGAAACACAGTGTTGTATGTTCTTAAAGTTGTGCTGTACAGTGGTAACAAAAAAAGAAATTATGCTAGGATTAACAACTGTTCACCAGTCTAGAAGAAATTTTGTGTGTGATTTCATTCCCTATTTGAAAAGTGACCTTCCATTCCCATCACAACTTATTATTATTTATTTAGTGTGGTCTTTTGTTTTGAGATTATTATGTCTTTATTTCACCTTCAGATCTTCAAATGTTTCTCACTGACACCGTAATGCAAATTTGCAGTAAGATCGATTGTCAATATGCTGCACTTCACTTTGCACTGTCCTTTGTGCTCTTGGACTCAGCATTCAAAACTCCTGTTGTCAGATTTCCTGTTCAGCAACACATGGAATTAGGCATGGTCAGCTAAAGGCAGGGGTGAACTCTAGTGGACAAACAGCAGCATCTGCTGGATGACTGCAAGAAATGCACTACAGTTTATACCACACGTGCAATGTATTACTATTTGTATGTTAAAGATATTGTTGATTCTCATGTCAAATCCATACTTTTAAATGTGTATATTATGGTATATTTAAGTTATTTATTTAATATTATTTGTTTAATTTATTTAAATGTATTGTATTGTATGAATGTATGTATGAATAAGTACTGTACACCCTCATATCTAGTCCATATCTACACTGCACTGCATTTCATACAATGTCAGAAAACATAAAGAAAAATATGACTAAAAACAAACTAGCCTACATATGATATGATATGTGATGTCTAATGTGTATTTTCTGTCATCACCATCTTTTTGACAAAATTCTACCATTTACAACACAACATGCAGAATGCGACTCAAATATGTGTTTGAGTCTTCCCATCCATTCGGGTCTAGTTTTTTTTTTTTTTTTTTGTACAGTACCACCATCACATTCCCATCCTCCTATTCAGAGCTGAGAAGAACCATTTCTTCTGTGGCTATCCTCTCTGCCAACTGATCCTTGTTCTGAAAGACACCAAAGAAGTAGCGCTGTGGATCAATCATATCAGCTGCACATGAACAAAATGAAGTGGTGAGAACTCAGGTTCTTGTGATCACAACAAATGATTATTGAAATGGATTCTCAAAACCATTAGGTATCCCAACACCTAAACCAGCAGTACCTGCATGCTTTTAAACCAGTTGCAATGCAGGAATGTGTCTGATTAAGACAGGTTTTTTGTTGAATGACATCAACATAAATGCTTGGAATTACAACTACTGACATAATCACTTTGAGAACATTCATTGGCAGTTGATTTGGATTCAATACAACAAATATTGACCCTTCTGATAGTCTGCTGACCAGTTCCACACAATACTCACAAATAAGAGCTATTGCTGGGTGGGTGGGATGGAAGGATTGATGGATAGGTAGGTAGATAGATAGATAGATAGATAGATAGATAGATAGATAGATAGATAGATAGATAGATAGATGGATGGTGGATGACAGATATTTTGTCCACAATAAAGTTAGGGAAGTGTATTAAAATGATCTGCTTACATTTACTATATCGTTGTTATAGTGACTTTGACAATGACAATAAAGAACTTTCAACTTGAACTCTGAATTTAATCCATCCAACAAACCACTTTCTGCACTTATGTTATATTCATCTGGATGGATGTTCAGAATTTCTTTATAGAAAAACAATAGGGCAAAATTTGTATCTTTATTTTAAATCTTCTCATTTTAGGAGGTTTCAAATCTTAAGCAAATTGTCTGAGAAAAAAAGTGTTCACAAGTTTAGGCATTGTAATGTACTTTTAAGTGCGTAAATGAGTGACAAATCTGGACCATGATCATCTACAATGCTTTTAGGGCCTATTTTTACTTGAATATTTGAATAGCTATCCTAATTTGAGAATGGGGGCTATTTTAATCATGTTGTCCATGCTCTTTGCTTCCTTGTGTGATCTCTGAATAAAAGAAGATATAGTGAATGAAGACGAACGGACCTTGTCGCGTGGGTGGGACTTCCCATACACTGACCAACAGATACAGAGGACACTGGATGTGCTTTAAAAGGTCGCTCCTCGTAAACTCATCGTGCCCGGCAATACTGACCAATGAAGTTAATGAAAGTTCATTTGGTCCCGCCTTTATATACCTTCTGACCAATCAAAACTCTTGTGGTTTAGTAAAACGCTATTCGATAGGCTAGAGGCACGGGTATGACGTGAGGAAGGGCCAATCGTGAATGGAGGAGGGTCCTATCTGACCAATGGCCGTTTAGGACGTAGACGCTGATCTTATAAATGACAAGGTGAATGTGAGCTTCATCCTACATTCATTGACTGCCGCTGTGTGCGAGAGCAGCTAACCCCGGACCCTCCGAAAACCGAAATAAACCGGTAATATTTGAGTTTATTTCACTTCCACGGCTTTCTTTATCCACGGTGGACAGATTTTGAACTCATGTGTCTAACTTTTAAACTTATCTTGACGCACTGTCTGCAGACGCTAGGCTGCCATTGCTAACACTTGATAGCTAGCAAGCTCGGTCGGCCATTCAGTGACTTGGTTCTTGGGAATTACTTAAGAATTGGTTGATGTGCGTGCTCTCGGTTTATCTACGAGGCCTTTCACGGTAGTAGCAGTTGAAGGTGAGTCTTGTCCAGCCGTGTAGCTAATGCAAGTTACGGGTCACGCACCGGACACAGCGCGGCCAAGCTTTCGTTGACAGGCACTTGCACGTAAAATGTCTGACAGTTTGGGCCTACCGTGCACTGAATGAGTCTGCTGCTGCAAGGACGTCCCTGACGGATACATGCGTTGCCATGTCACACCTTGTCACTGTACTACAGCCCACTGACAGGTTATTTTAGTAGGGACTGCACTGTGCCTGCTTCCCAGGGCCCATGTGACTGTCTGTGGCTCATTTTTGACCTTCACGGTTGCGGGGTGGTTAGCTTAGCGACTTAGCTTAGCTCCGGCGCTCCCTCTTATATCACGACAAGCAACCAAACATAGGTCTAAATGGGTTACATGGGCATGCTTGCTAACATTGTTTCTACGTCAGCGTGTTGGTAATTTCCAGCAAGTACTTTTATTCACAGAGCACCGCGTCGTGGAGTAAGCGGGACTTCAAGCAGAAGTGTCCTCCGGGTTTTAGCTAATGGCGTCTCCAAGTGGGAGTGATTACTGCCGTTCATTCAGCAGCTTGTGTAGACATTTAGTGGGTTTCCCGGAGATGATCCTTCCAGCAGTCGGTGTAATTGCATTAGCTTCTTGGGAGAACTTGCTTGGGGAAACGGATTAAAGTATCTGCTTGTTGCTAGACCCGACAGTTGCATACTCCACAGTCCCGTATCTGACACTGCGGTAAATCATACTTCCCAATTTGTGAAAGCTTATATATAAGCATTTGTGTACTTTGACCATGAACTGAACTTTAAGCAACCACTTGCCGCATACCGTAGCAGCAAATCTTCATGTCAGTGGAAAGGACACTATAGCACAAGCTGCCGCCTTCACCCTTGAGTCCTCTGTTCATACACTAAACCTACACAACTTCATTAATATGCGCTGAAAAGCTGCCAGAGTTATAACCAAGAAGTCACTGTTCTTGTGAAGTCGATGCACATGTTGCACGCATGAATCTTAATAAAAGCTGGAAGTTTCCTAAAGTATGTTTACAATAATTGCGCTCTTATACATTGTGTACTCTCACCTTGGTCACTGCCTTCAACTTTCTTTTGCTAGTAACCTGTTTTCACCTGTCTCATAGATATAAGTGACACTGACATAAGCTCTAGGTTTGATTCCTGTGAACATGTTGTTTTTAACAAGTTCGTTGAATATGCTGTTTGATGAATTGAAGGCACTGTATGAAAACAGACTAAAGTTCTATGTTTCCCTTCTCTACAGGTTCCAGCCATGTATGCCTGCGCCAAGTTCGTCACTTCTCCTGCTGTGGTACGTCAGCTGTGATATTTTGAATACGATGATTTTTGGACGTCTTTAAGTGAGGTTTCTGGGGATGTTTGAAGTTTTTAGCATTTGAAAATAGGATGTCAGCGACACTGTAGTTTTTAATTATTGCAGGTGTCAATGACAGTTGCAGTTACATGGTTGGTGGCATTTAGCTTGCAGACCCTGCAGCATGCTGGGCATCTCAGCCATGGAGGTGTTGTGGAGGATAAAGTTCCATATTTACATCTGACACATCAGTCACCAGTCTCCCAACTTTTCCACCATGTAGTTCGACGGGTGGGTGGATATATCAGTGGGACACATATGTAACTCAAAATTGGCCTAAATTGATATTCTCTTGTGTGGCATTGCATGTATTAAATAATGGCTCAAGACTGGAATTGTTTGTCATAAGAAAAATGATACACACTAGACTGATGACTGATTATTAGTTATACAGACATGCCTAGTGTTTGTTTGTTTCTTTTTTTTTTTGGTAAATGTGAGCATTTGCAGTTCAGTTCTAAAATTGTTGATCATGAATACATCCAATATGTATAGAGGGGTTATAAAGAGACATTACATCCATTTGAGGAGTAAGAAGCCAAAATATGTTTGAGTTAGAGATTTAGTATTAACCATTTAACTGTATACAATCCTGTTTTTATTTCACTTGTGACATGGCAGAGCAGGCTGCAGTGAAAATATTTTTTGCTGGAATTGAGTAATTTGCTGATTGTTATCCAAGTTTTGCTACTGTCTATCAATAGCTTTAAGTAGCTGCAGAGATTGTCGTCAGGCCATGGGTAGTGGGAGTAATAAGATGGTGTAAACCTACAGTTTAATCCAGTTTCCCAGGGTGCATGTCTGGTTGTAATTCGTATGCTTGTTTGTCTGTAGCTGCGTGGAGGGTCCAGAGTCCTTGCCCGGCCAGTCTCAGTCTCCCTCTTCAACAGACCTGAAGCCACAGTGGAGCAGCAGGTGAGTGGTTTCACTTCTTCAGTTTTCCTCCATTTCTTTTTTTTTTTTTTTTTTTTAACCTGCTTCTGTGTTCTTCTCACACATCCGGTTGATATAGGAACAGACAACATCCATTCAGTCTTAGTGTAAACACACCTGTTTACTTTTCAAAGTTGAAAGCTCCAACTCTGGATTTCAAGGACAGACCCATTCAGCAGCAAAACACACTAGTTGGGTTGAAGTATTGTTTGGAAGTGCCATCTCAACCTAATTGCAGAAGATTCCCCAAGAGTGTTGCACTTTCAGCTTCCTTTACTTTCACTTTCTGACAAGTTGATCCCCAACCATTGTGTACTGAGACTTAAAGCATTTAAAACCTGATGTTGTGGTTTCTAAGGTTATTCTGTTACAGCATGGAGACATGTTTGTGTTATTACCTCCATATTCAAGTCAAGCCCATGACCAGTATGTCTTCTGTGGGTTTATTTTTTAATTTTCTTGATGTTGTGATAGAAATGTATTTTCCCAATTTAAAATGTATTTAATATATAGTGATTTTCATTTTTTGGTTTCTTTTGCTTCAATCCTCTGTAAACAGTGGATACATATGAATAAATTAAATTAAATAGGAAAGTGTCAGACACTTTGAATCACTGAGTCATTGCTGGTGTGTTGCCAAGTAATCATACTGAACTCATTTCTCTCCCTCCTATTCCAGGCCTTGTTGCCAGTCAGCCAGTCTGTACTCTCCACTCGGTCCTTCCAGACCAGCACCATCTCCCGAGACATTGACACTGCTGCTAAGTTCATTGGTGCTGGTGCTGCCACAGTGGGTGTGGCTGGCTCAGGAGCTGGAATTGGAACAGTGTTCGGCAGCCTCATCATCGGCTATGCCAGGTGACATTTTTTGCATTTAACTTATTTAAAACTACCTGTACTATCCCTGTCTATCTATAGTGTGTTTTAAAACAGTCATTAAACCTTAGGATTTGAAGGTTTAGACCTCAACATGAAAATTGACTAGAGATATGACAATTGTTTGAGAGGTCCTCTATATATTGGAATACTTTTTAAGACAGTTCATAGGACAGGTTTATCTTGGATGATATAACTTCTTTATATTTTCAACAAACCACTACTCATGTTTCTCCTCAGAGCAACATGTTAATAATAGAAATGCTTGCCAGCTACTGTGGTTTAAAGTATATTAATATTGCAACAGGCACATCTGATGGTGGATGTGCACAAATGCAATGACTTGCAACAAATGTCAGTCATCTTTAGTACATGCCTTGTAAAAGGCCCACTTGATTAGTTTCTCAGCTTGGTCCAGCAGGGCTTAACCATGTGAACGATTCATAAGATTTGCTATCAAAACTAAATGTACACAAACATGAACATGTTCACATGTTGTCTGCTACAACCAGAACAACCTCTTAAACCATGGCATTGCTAATACAACAATGACACAACAATGGCACGATCTCTGGGCTGAAACTCTGTTTTAAGGAAAAAAAATTCATGCTATTCACTCGTCAGTGTTATTCTACTCTGGTGCGGACCACTGAGATCCTAAACACTCTGCAGACTTCAGACCTGAAGAGCTACAAGCTACTTGTCTAAACAAGCAATTCATATAGTTAAGCCTGTTTAATAAAATATGAAGTAGGAGTGTTGTAATGCACTGGAGGAGATAACATTGTTTTAAAAAAAAATGAAATGTTATTAATATAAAGTTAAAATATCATTTGATAATACACATTTATGGTAATGGCCAGTGGTTGGAATTGTGGATCTATCAGTTCATATTGTTGCCCTCTGTTTCATGTCTCCTAAATTGTGAGAAACGTTAACTGAATTTCACTTCACTCAATTCAACTTGTTGAGCTGCGTACAATGGTGTAACTGGACTTGGGGGCTTTTCTGTGCACTGCTGCCTAACTACTGTCTAATTGTGACCTGAATTTGAGGCATCTGGAGAACAACTGGTAAACCATTAAAATCAGTGACAGCATCCTAAGGATCTTTAATGTGCCACAGATTGCTGACTGTTACTACAGAATCAGTGCCCCATTGACACAATATCAAGAGCAGCAGCAGCAGCATGATAACCGTCAAAGGGAGGATTTATTGCAGAACTGTACTGACTTATTCTTGCCTCTGTGCTATCCTCCACAGGAACCCCTCCCTGAAGCAGCAGCTCTTCTCTTATGCCATCCTGGGCTTTGCGCTCTCTGAGGCTATGGGTCTCTTCTGTCTGATGGTGGCGTTCCTCATCCTGTTCGCCATGTAAACCTGGAGACGCATCACACCTTTCCCTCACTTAACCCCATTTCTACCTTTTCCCTCTTTGCTCCCTTCTCCCTCCCTTCCTTCCATCCGGAGGGGGGTTTCCAGAACGGGAACTCTGAACGAGCTGATAGGCCATTCCAATCAACGGAAGAAATATTAAACATCTGGGGTTAACAATCTCCAATCCTACATTTTTATGTTCCTACACTTATTTTTGTTTTTCTGAAGTTTTATGTCAGACCTCACTTTGGTTGAAATAATCTGTCCAAAATAAATGGTTGGGATAACTAAACAGTCTACAGTGTTTTATCCACTTTCTTTGTAGGAGTGTTAATGACATTATACAATCCAGTCTGTTCAAAGACCATGTTGGAACAGATTACTGAACCCTCTGCATTAGCAGGAAAAAGCAACCTACAAATGAAAAATAAAATATTTGTTGAAGCATTTGGTGACAGTGGGGTGGTAAATTTCTCTTGAAGAAGGAACCCCTGTGATGTAACCAGACTCAGGGGGGGTGGCCAGGTAGCTGTACAGCTTTTTAACTACTATTGTGTTCAAATACTGTCATGTTGCTTGTTACAATAATTATCACTTTGATAGCACAACTTTGATAACAGTTTGAATAGCAACTATAAAATTCAAGCTGTTGGACACTGAGGTACTGTGTATTAATGGGAGATCCTAAACATACCTCTAAGAGGTATCAATAGCTATCTGGTGCAGGCATACATGAAAGATGCAGACAGACTTCATGCCAGCAGCATCATTACACTATGTCAGTATGCTCAGACAGAGCTGGAGGCATGAATAAAATGTGGTAGACTAGATCCAGACTGGCTGTCGGCTGCATGAGTGTTGTGGGAGTTCAGTTAGCACACAAACTGTGACAGGAGGTTTTTGTTTGTTCGTTTTTGGAGCTTCTTGCTATTGTCATGTCTGAAAGAAAGGGTTGAAATGCAGCAAAGGGCCTCAGGTCAGTGTCAAACTCAAGCCACTGCAGTAAGGACCAAGCCTCATAGTTTGCCTCAACCAGATGTGCCATGTAGCTGGAATGTGGCCAAGCTCATGGCTCCTGGGTCAGATTGAAGGGTTTTGGGACTCTGGATACCGAAATGAAAAAGACAACCACCAGTGGTTAAAAACTGATGTACTGCAAGCGCACAAAAGGCTGTGTCTGAAATTACTCACTATGTAGTATACTATAAGTACACTAAGTTCCACATTTAGTGGTGCTGTCCAGTGGCATAGTGAGATTTTTATACTTTATATAGTGGACTGTATACCATAATGCATCATGAAAAGTAGCAAATATACTGTATATCATCATGCATGAGAGACAATGACTCGAGCAGTGTCCAAAAGTGTTTTTTCCTTTTCCTGATGAAGTCACTGTAAGCTGTTGTTACCTACATGAACCTCCTTGGATCATGAGTAGGGAGAAATGAATGTGTGTTTTTTAACACAACCACAGAGCTGATTTCCTTTTTCCCATAAAGAATGAAATTACACAATCACTCTTACCCTGGTCACCAGCTAAAGTATGTACAAGGAACCTTTAAAAAAATCATCAAGCTTAACTTTGTCAGGTGGACATGCACTTTTTTCCAAATATTGAAAATATAATTATTTACCTGTGAAACCGAGACTACAACATGTTTCTAACAGGTTGCAGCTAATAAGCTAATCTACACAAATTGCAACCGAGGAGTTCTCTAATGGTCCTGCACAGGCAGCAGAGATGAAAGTGCTCACAGAGGCAGCAAACATTTAAATAGACAGTAATGGTAATGATTCTAGCACAAAGACAGATTGTAACATCAACATGGAGCTGTACTGTGACCAAAACAAATAGCAACATGCAAATAAGATGCACACACTAATTAGTTTGACCCAATTTTACAGGGTAACTCTAGAGTGAATGAAGCTACCAAGACAATAGACAAACAACCTTTAATCACCTCACAGCTTGTCTATGCCTCTCTAAGGGACACTGTCACAGCCACAGTGGATTTACAGAAGCTACAGAGCACACCTGCACCAGTTGGTAGAGGTTCACAAATTTTGCAAAAAAAAAAAAAAAAAAAAAATCATGCTTGTGTGACACACACAGCACTGGTAGAGGCCATTAGAGTGCACCCACCCTCAGATGCATCTTCTGCAAATTTGAATTTCAGTAAGCAAATAATGAGCTCATCTCATCAGCTAGTGGAGATGAGGTGTAAAATGAAAATGGCACATCTCTTCAACTCTTTCATTAGTCTTATTGTACATGAAGGTGATAGCTAGGAGCCAAATGGGTTTAGCTCTTTGAGATACTGTTTGGAAGACCACTGAAGATGGGGATATGCCCCAAAGAGAAGGTGGTGAAAGCTATTGAGGAGTTTCCACCGTCAGTACACCAGCACACCAAATAAAATGGGGAGGTGAATCGGCCTGTCTTTGATGGAAAAAGTCTTATCCCTTGTGAGGAAAAGAACTAAATCCTTATTTTAGGAGGCCGATGTTGCTGGTGACCCCACCACAGGTGAAACATCCTTTCAGGGGGTTTGGCTTCTGAATGAAAGGCACCGTAGTGTATGTGCACTGCTCATCATCATTTCATTGTGTAATGCAAATGGCACCAGCCCTGAAGTCATCTGATTGAGATAACAACACATGATCCTACAGTGATCAGCACCAGTAAGGACTGTCATACATTACTCACATGATTTTGAATAGGTGTGTTTTATGTAATCTATATAGCAACATGTTTAAATCATTTCCTAAGTACAGAGGAACTCAGTACAAAGACAAACAACGGGTTGAGTTCTCTTTCTTCTATTGACTTGTGTGAAGATAGAGATTTTAACTTGCCACATGATTTCATGCACAATAACTTATATTTCTTGTGTTCACAGTTCTTTCCAGATTATGTCTTTTGTGATTATGTAATAACTCTCAGATGAGAAGTGTAGTAGTACTGAAATCAGAAAAGGATATGATAATGTATATCTGGATCTCTGTGAGAAAAAAGATGATGGCTCTCAGCATCTGATTCAGTCAAATTGCAACAGACCTGCAACTAAACATGATAAGTACCGGTGCATTATGGTAATGTGCAAGAGATGTACTTGAGGAGTTGAGTTGCTGAATAGCTCTAACACTCGCAGAATATCATACACATTCTGCCACATTGTGGTAAATTCGATAAATTAGAGGTTAGGGAAAAATCATTAGCCTGTATAGTTTTTTTTTTTTTTTTTTTTTGAATGTCTGTTAAAGTATTTAACCTGTAGTACTTTCGAACATAAACTCATAAACTCTCATAAACTTTAAGTACTTGTCAGTTTGAGGAGTCAGTGCATCCTGTAGATTGTCAGATACTTGTGTGTCTTTAGAATTGGTGCGTGTGGCTGAGGCTTGATATAAAAATGATTTAAAATGACCTATACTGATCACAAGTTTCCCATGAAATACATGGACAATTGTCCAAATACTTTGTTTAGTTTTCACTGTAGCGCAATCGGTGGCATTCAAACACCCAGTCAAAGAGGAGCTTTACTTTGAAAGTCTAGACCGGATGTCACCGTGTATTATCTTTCAACGTTGCTTGATTGGTGGGAAATCAGATCCTGAAGTTGGCGTTATATTAATGTAGTGCTGGGGATGTGGTCGGTATTAAACAAAATATTCTCACACTATATTCCGTGAAACCGGTAACAACCGGCCGAGGACCTGACTCCTAAACCGATGATACGTTGACCAGGTAATTTAGCTAACGACTTCATACTTTTTGGGGGCCTGAGGAAAACACAGTTAAGCCAGCGATAAATAGCCATGTCGTGGGAAGAAATGCCTTGTTTTGTGGCCTCGCCTCTACACTGTTTGACTGTTCTCTGATCTCGCAGGACAACAAAACAAGCAGAGGTAACTTCGCAGCCAACTGTCAGTACAGCTAACGCTAGTAAAGAGTTAGCATTATAAATTAGTTAACAGCAGCGGCTGTGCTCTAGCTTGTTAGCTTCCGAGCCATGGCGGACAGCCTTGGAGAGGAGTCCAGCGGTGGTGCCCTTGGCTTAGGCGTTACCGGACAGGGCAGCGGAGCCTCGCTGCTGCCGACTTTGGCTAACTCTCTTCCGGGGGGAAACTCGACAGTCACCGGTGTGCACTCCAGCTCTAACACGGCCACCCCTCCTCCCGCCGCGGCCGCGCAGAGTGGCCTAACCGCTGTAGTGGCCCCTGTGTCCGCTGTCACTGCTACCCCCGCCGGATTTGGGAACACATTTACCCCCGGCACGTCGCCACCGGTCGTGGCCGTGTCTCCAACCGTACACGCCTCCTCGCCTCTCCCGGGAATTGGTCTCGGGGTCGGCGGGGTTGCCGGTGTGGCAGGAGCGGGCCTCCTGTCCCAGATCCACGCCACTTCCTGGGACCCGACCCTCAGTACGGACTGGGACAACGAGAAAGCTTCCCAGCAGTGCATCCTGAGGATAAAGAGGTATTAAACACAACATAAAGCGGCAAAATCAGTCTTAATGATTTAGTCCTTTCAGGTGAGCAGACAGCTAAAACCTCCATGGAGTATGTAAAAACGAAAGTGAAAGTGTTTCATAAAGTTTCAGTCATCACCAGAAACCTTTGGGAACTTTAAATGAACACAAACATCATGACACTTGAGTATTTAATTACATTTAAATAGAAATACACAAATTATGTTAGCATTATACTGAGACTATTGCTGTAGTTTGTTAAACACGGGTAATTCAAATGACTAAAAGACGTGATTCACTTATCCCTTGTGTTGTCTACTAAAGTATACATAAGCAGTATCATAGTTACTTGGAATCATACTGAAGACCTCTTCCTACTCAAGTCAAGAATGACCTAGTCCTTATTAAAATAGCTGACAGTAAGGTTGTCCTTTTAAAGGTATTTGGGAATGTAGCAGCAGACGTTTCTGTGTACAACCACTTTGCCCTACAAGGAACCTCATCTGTCTCTCTCCTGCTCCATCCATCTGTGCAGGGACATCATGTCAATCTACAAGGAACCTCCACCAGGGATGTTTGTTGTCCCTGATCCTCAAGACATGACCAAGGTAAAATGTTAGGTTCTGACGAATGCAGCATTTAACATTACACCCTCATATACATTTGTCTTTGTCAAGTGTTCTGAACATTCAAATCCAATTCAAATCCAAATTAAACTGTTAGGGGGTCAGATGAATGTTACAGCAGCTCAGTGCAACTTCTGTAAGATTGGAAGCATTGAAATTGCCTCTTGTTTCTTTCAACAAGCTGTTCAGTGACAGAGAGAGAGCAGCTAACTGAAGGGTAATTTAGATGTAAGATCAGCTACCACACGGGACAGATCCTGTGGAAGCATCCACATCCACAGCTAATGTACTTGAACTGTAAAGTATGTGGCATTAATATTATACACATCTTGGGGAGAACCACCTGCAACACTTTGTGCTGCATTCCCATGCATGAAAAGTGCTTTATAAATAAAGACTGATTTGAACAGTGGTTTCAACAGTTGGACTACATTCTGACTTGAATGTTTTCTGGATGCATGTACACACAAGGCTTTATTGATATCCAGTTGGTAGTATACACATGAAGTGACTCAATTCCTGCAACTAGATAAGCAGTAATAATAGTCCTTTCCATTACATGGAAATAATTGAAAATAGAATATAAAAATGAAATTGATAATATTACTTGAGCTCAAGCTCCACATGTAGATTTTTCCATTACTTTCAAGCATATCTCACTGACTTTGGAGTTTGCCCAGTTGTCATACTTGGGTCCCATAACTGAGTCATCTCTATGACAACAGAGCACACCCAGTATGCATGTAAATCTCCTGGAAAAAGCTTGTAATTGACCCTTAAAGCCTCTGTAAACATGGCTTTAAATAGTAAAAATGTTTATATTATATCAAAGTCGAGTGTCTCATTAAGCATCCACAAAAGTCTGAGTGAAAATAACTCTTCATAATTATGAGAAAATCTGTTTTAAAAAAAGGTCATTTTGCTATTCAGACCACTTGTCAGGACTGAATAGGCGTGGCAGATAAAGCTCTGATTGACAGCTCCTTCGTTTTGATTGATATCTCCGCCTCTGTTGGGGAAAAAAAATAAAATAAAAAGACACATGGTCTATGGACACACCAGAGGACATGCATCCAGGCACAGCACAAACTGGCATGATTGATAGATCGATAGATAGATAGAAAGGTAGATGGATGGTGAGGTAGACCGCTTGATAGGAAGCTAGCTAGCTAGCTAGCTGAGCAGTACATCACTCCAGGCCCTGGTATGTGCTCATTATACCACTCAACCACTGTGACTGGAGTGGTGTATTGCTTTTATAAAACGGCTATCAACAATATGAAATAAGAATACACAATAAATCTCAAGGCTCCTATTGCTGGCGATGGCCAGCATTCCACTCTGACTATATTTTGCATTCCTGACAACTACCTCTGCTGTCACAGTTCAGCCAGAGGGGCCCAGTTTGAATGTTGCATTTACCAATTGCAACAAACACACCAGCAGACTCTACCTTTATGCTAGGATTTTGCAAAAGGCTATATGAAGAGACAAGTTGGCTCAGGTGCAAAGAGGAAGCGGCCAGTGGGAGCAGAAAGGTTATGTTGCACTGCCACTGGGGCAGGATGAGACAACTGACATGGATTATATGTGATTGGTTTGGATTTATTGCGCAATAAATCTCAGTGATAACCACGCCCAATTCAAACCCAATTTCAAAAATGTACAAAATGAAAATGGAAACTGATTTGCATGTTTAATATTATGTACATGAGACCCTAAATTACACAGAAGACTTTTGTCGATTTGGGTTTACGGAGGCTTTAAGTAAAGGCCACATTATCAAGTTTTCGAAGGTTCAGATTGAACTTTGATGCTGAAAAGATAAGTTGATTGTGAGAATTGTTACCATAGATGCAGCTGTGAAATCTGCATGCTTGAGTTACTTATAGATTTGTTTTAACAACATTTAATTATTTAACAATATTTAAGTATTTTTTGTAAGACGGGCAGTATCAGTGTGTTTTCCAGCATGTGTCACTTTTATTGCGACAGTGAGGTTTTCCAGTTTAACTTGTATCCTCTCAGACAGTAGGAGTGATTTTTTCATGTCATGGACTCACTGACACTTCACCTGGGCTCCAGAGTGCGACCAAAATTTTTTAGGAGTGCGACTAATAATTTTTCTAGGTTGCACTAGTGCACCTGACGCTGACGCTGGTGAAAACATACATTTATTTTGCAAGCACATCCTCTTTCTGCTCGGCCTGGCTCGACACAGGTCCGCAATTTCACGGTCCGAACCCGACACAAATTATAGATATTATTAACGCTAGATGACTTTGTTTACATTAAAACTACAGGTCTCTCAGTCCACGATTTTTCCTATAGCCCTGTATATGTGAGTGATGGTTGCTGAAGCCAATTAAACACACTCAATTTCTGTATTTATTTCTCAGACCACCATAGCGGTCATATTGATGGTTTCATAAACAGCTGTTACAGACCAGTTTGGCCAGTTGTGTCCTCCTACATGCGGATCGGGAGCGAGAGAGAGAGTGTGCGAGTGCAAGAGAAAAGACACTTCACAAACTTTATGTTACAAGGACAGACTAGATGTTGATTTAATAAACAGGGACATCATGTTAGATATAAACCCTAAGCTCCATATATACTCTCATTTATAATGACTATTGAATACTAACGTAACCTAATAAATCCGTCCGCTGCTGTTCAGTCCGGTACAATCGCAGGTTGTCCCAGTGTTGTCAATTTGTCACGTGTAACACAATGCAGTTAAGCATACATGCTGAGACGTGCCTATGAGAACCAGTGTGCAGAATGAGAGTTGTTAATGTAACCTGGGGTCAGTGAGCCCGAGTCTGGCCCGAGCCCGACGTATTCTAAATAGGCCTGAGCCCGGGCCGAATTCACATGATGGGCCCCTGGGGGCTTTCAGGGCTCTAATTGCATCAGACTCGGAACCAGAGGAGACAACCGAGTCTGAGATGTCTCGGTTGTCCCGGCCCCAAGACTCAAATTAAAAAGCCCAGAATTTCAGCTCAGTGAAGCACTTTAAGCACTTCACTTTTCTTTTTATATATAATTGAGCTTTAAATAAAGACAAGCATTTCTCTACACCTTATTCTTGTTTAAAAATCATTCACATTATATGAAAGTTATGGAGATCGATAAAAAGGTGACGTTATGGCGTTAAAGGCGACCCAATGAAAAATACGGGTGCACCTAGATTTTGTGTTGATGCACCTAAAAAAAATAGGTGCAGCAGTGCAACCATTTCTTCACTGGTTCCTGGCAGAGGGATCTGGATGTTATCAGTTACTTGCTAGGTCAGATTTTCTGCTCCATGTCCTGCTCATCACTGGTATTCTTTTCTACCAGTGTCTTAACTCACCCCCCTCTTGTCTCCTGACACCCTTCCTGTCTGACATCCATTATTTTCACTACCCTGTGACATAAATTTTTCTTCTTTCCTTCCCTGCAGATCCATGCCCTGATCACAGGGCCATTCGACACACCATATGAGGGTGGTTTCTTTCTCTTCTTGTTTCGCTGTCCCCCTGACTACCCCATCCACCCACCTCGGGTCAAACTCATCACTACAGGACACAATACTGTCCGCTTCAACCCTAACTTCTACCGCAACGGCAAGGTTTGCCTCAGCATCCTGGGGTGAGTCAGGGTTCACTCCATCATATAGTTTTTATTTGTCTCACTGGGAAGCTATTAAGGCTGGTTGTCATGGTGAGGAAGACAGTTTGATTCATGTGATTCTTTCTTTGAAATTGGAGTTGGTGTACTGTAAACTGAGGTATTGTGTTTGTGTGTTTACAGGACATGGACAGGCCCAGCATGGAGCCCAGCACAGAGTATCTCATCTGTCCTCATCTCCATCCAGTCTCTGATGACGGAGAACCCCTATCACAACGAACCGGGCTTTGAACAGGTACTTTGTGTGTATGTGTGTGTTGCTAACATCCAATTTTCTCCAAAGCACCCTTTACACTATTCAAAAAACTCACTCATATGTGATATTTAACTGCAACATGAAAGGGGACAGTCAGCCATCACTTACGGGTCAAATGATGAACATGCTTATTTTCAGTCCTTTTCCATACTGTGACATCTCTCAGAGCACTCACACTCACCTTCCAATTAACTGGCTGAAGTGTCTCAAATGAACTGGCTGAAGTGTCACAAATGAAGCCTCTGATACCTTTAGGATCACCCACCCAGGGCCGGGGTTTGTACAGTAGCTAGCGGCTCATTGAGTCTGTATCTGTGTGTGTCTGTGTGTCCTCCGTAACTGCATGTAATTACATTGTTCCTTGCATGTTTGGATGTTTAGTCTTGCTCTGCTAAAGGAGTCACTCACCTTTTTTTGTAGGTTCACCTCATTTTCATAGTCCAATCTGATTAGTCGGGTTTTGTCTTTAGTCAACTAATCGTGGAATCATGTTCTTTTTTTCCTCATTGATTCATTGTCTCATTTGCGTCTTTTTCCACTCCGGAGGAAAGTGCTAAAACACCCAAATAAACTAATTCAGTTCTCCAGTTGGTATAAGATAACAATAACAGGACATTCTCCATCCAACCTTTTCCTGATCTCACTCATTAGACTCATGTGCACAACATGCATCACTGTCTCTCTTTTGGGGACGGTGAAGTAATGAGTATATGAGTTTGTGCTGTGAATCTGTGAGTGTGTATGGAGAATGAAAACTTGTAAGTCCTATCATCATTATATGGGCATATGTGCATCTGTGCTTGTATAACGTGTGTGTATTCAAGTGCTGTTTGATCGATACACAGAGAGCGCTTCACTTGGTTTAATCTTGTAAATAAAACTTTAGGCCTGAATTTAAGTTTCCATCCATTGAAGGGAAACAACCAAGCACCTTCTCTCTCCCTCTGATCCTGCTGGAACAGAACAGCACCCTCTCTGTGTTCCAGGACCCCCTCATGGACGAATTAAGCGCTGCTTTTGTTTGTAATATATAGCTATATGTTATGTCCTCATGTGTTTTGATGTATAATGTGTGGCATAAAGTTACAGGGCCGCTTTTGTAGCACCCTTTTATTGTCATAGTCGCGCATGCTCGAGGTGCTCATCAAAAATAAACTAAATGTTTTTAATTCTTGAAATCAGAGAAAACCTTTGGTGGAATATTCAATCACGGCCTTTTTAGACACACTCCAGACAAAAAAAATTGCTGTTTCATCTTGTCTTTGTAAAGTTATCGGCTTGAGAGTAAAGGGAAGCTCATGACGCCACCCTCCCCCGCACTGGTGCGGGCGCTCGGGTGCAAGTGGTTAAAAGCTAAGAGGGCTATTTGTGTGTGCCTCAGAGTTTTACATTAGCAAGAGACAAGATTAGGACTACTATCTTCATAATGTAAGGCTCTTTGCCACATCCACTTAAACACACACAGTATCGTATGGGTTAGAAAAGTACACACTAAACCAAAACACACACTCAAGGATGAAGTGCTGTCTATTTTTGGTGTTTAAATCAACTCTGTTTTTCTTACTGGGACATATTGAATGCAGTGGTAAAGAAGGACAGAAGGCAAAGACAACTGTCATGGCTGCTTGATTGGCAAGTGCACTTACAAAGCAGACAACAATAGAATAGAAGAAATAGAATAATACTTGATTCATCCTCATGGAGGAAATTCAGGTGTCCAGCAACATAAAAACACACATATGATGAAAACATACAGAGCAATAAATACCCTATGCAATAAAAGTGCATAGCCTAACAAGAGTCATTGTAGTGCCACTAGTGTTTTGTAGTAACACATGCAGTTACGGCATCATTACTCAGTATCCTTCATAGGGATGCGACGTGTATGTGCAGGATGTGATGTGCAGCTATGTTTTGGCTCTTATTATTGGTTTGGTTCACCTGCAGCAGAGCACTGACACTCTTGCTTTCTCTTTTAGTTTAAAAATAAAAGTCACAGCAGGAAACATTGCATCACTCTGAAAATATCTACGCTAGACGAACTCTCAACACTGTGCACACAACCTACAATTTTGAAATATACAAAGGGCAGTAAAACACACACTGGAAAAGAAGATATTATTTAAGGTAAATTGTTACAAATTTGTCATATAGTGTTGAGGCAGTTGTGGCTCAGGAGGTAAAGCAGGTTGTTTACTGATTCGGTGGGCCAGTTCCAGCTCCTCCAGGTGCTTGGGCAAGGGCTACCACTGGTGGCTGTTCCACCACTGTTTGTGTGTAGTAGAAACACTGTAATGTGTGTGTGAGTGAATGGTTGTGGCTTGCAGTGTAAAGCTCTATGAGTAAGTCAATCAGACAAAACTAGGTTTAGTGTCTATGATGACTTTCACAGGTGCCATTCAGTGTCTTACTCAGACATAATTAGCACCACTCCAGGATTTAATTGAATTCAGATGATTCAATATGAATGTCACTTTTAACTACTTTGCATGAACTGACACCAAGAGTGCACATCTGCACCTGATTCATCATTGTGAGCAGCACAGATGACATTCTGTTTTTCTTGTGTTAATGTGCTTTCATTTAATTCACTTGAGGCTCTGCTCTGCTGTGTGCGTGTGTGTGCGTGTGCGTGTGCGTGTGCGCGTGCGTGCCTGTCTGTCTGTCTGTCTGTCTGTCTCAGGAGCGCCACCCAGGCGACAGTAAGAACTACAACGAGTGTATTCGCCATGAAACCATGAGGGTGGCAGTGTGTGACATGCTGGAAGGCAAAGTTCCCTGTCCGGAGGCTTTGTGGTGAGAACAACATGACTCTCCTACTCATCTTCATTTTCCTTGCATCTGTGACATTTTTAATAGCTTCTGTCCTCTTCGCTCTACTTCACTTACTCTTCTCAATCTGCTAATTTGTGTGTGGCTGTGTGCTTTTAGGAGTGTAATGGAAAAGTCCTTCCTAGAATACTACGACTTCTACGAAGGAGTCTGCAAAGAGAGACTGCATCTACAGGGACAGAACATGCAGGTGACTACATATACTCCTATTAATCTTCATCATCCTCATTTCTGTTTTAAAATTTGACATCTTGAAGATTAATGTTAGTTTATGTTTAATGAGAATACAAGGGGTTCTTCAGATGCCCATGACCATAACTCTGTTACCTGTTCACAATTAGCCTGGTTGAACAACGTGTGGATGTATTTAAGGGGTGAGGTGAGGTGTTTGCATCCATATTGCCCAGCTCATTAACTGCCCAACTCATTAACATTTGGAATAATTAATTGTCAGTGCAGTCCAGTGTCTGTGTTCTGGATCCAGCTGTTTCCTTCTATTCTTACTCTTTCAACAGTGAGAATAGAACAATGTGATAGTGTTTCCCACCTTTGCTGAGCATAAGATTTGTTCAAAATTAAATAAAAGCCAGTCCCACCTGTCTCAGGTGAAGCAAATAAAAGCCCAGGCTTCTGTTGGAGAATTTACCACAATAGATTTCTTTTTTTTTTTTTTTTTTAATCACATGAATCCTCATTAGCTGATGCCTAGATAACCAGCTAGTCTTCCAGGGGTCCATTTACAGTAACCTTAAGAATTGTTACGTAATACAATGAAGAATGAAGAGTAATACAATAGGGGGAAAAAAACAACCATTCAGGTAAAGTCATTTAAAGCTGGGGTTGGTAATCCTGGAGAGCTAGCAAGAGAGCTAGCAAGATTTGAAAATAGCACCTCCTCTGAGTTCCACCCCCCTCCTCCCCCTCCTCCCCCTCCCATCAGTCTGTACGTCCAAGCCACGCCCCCACAAACTGGAACGTGCACCGCACGAAAATGAGAAGCGGCAGGAGTACTCTCTCTCTCTCTCTCTATGTGTATGTGTATATACATATATATATATATATATATATATATATATATATATATATATACTATAATCTATTCCACACTAGCGTCACTGACCCGTTTTAAACCCACAGAGAAGCTAATATTAGCATTAGGCTAATACAAGCTACAAAAGTAGCTACGTTAGCAAAAGTTACACATTTCATAAGAATAACAAATCCTCCCCGAAGCAAAGCATATAATTACCTGTCCAACAGAAAGAGAGCAACCTCAGCATCACTTCAAATCCCTCAGTTGTCTTCACAAAAGCAACACTGATGTTTACTCTGGTTTGACGTCTGGCTTTATCCAGAGCCTTTTTGTTAGCAGCCTTTTCAGCCTCCAGCTTTCTCTTCCTTGCCTTTTTCTCGGGGCGAGCCGTTACAAGTAACGCTGGAAGTAGTAACTGGGGCTGCATTTTCTCAGCCACTGCTCATAAATGAGCATGAAATCCGTTCCGCTCTAACTCTGTACACTGATTTCTTCCGGCAACAGCGACACGTGAAGATTGTACACACGCTTTGGAGGCAGGGATCGAGGGGGGCGGATACAGAACTAGACATGAAGGCATCTGATTGGTTTTTGCTCTTCGCACCAAAGAACGTGGATTGGTCGTAGTTGTGTCAGTCCTGCAGCTGCCACAGAGGACTGATTATTTTCGTTCCTTTTTCTGATACATAATGTATTGATTACTCAGAAGGTAGAAGGACCATTTCACCCAGTGTAACAAAACATGTTTCTGAACAGCATTACCAACCCCAGCTTTAATTAAAACAGATCTTTTCTCTGGTTCGAGAGGTTGGAGTTTGAATAGATAATTGTCTTCCACTCTCACTTTTGTCAGCCACAAATTCCCAGAGCAGGTGACTGAAAAGAAGGACAGACCAAGAGACAGGCAGATGCAGCTAGCACTTTAACACGTGTGTTATCATATTTGAGTAGAACATGATAACATGATAGCTTTTCATTACGGCCTCATTTCTTAATTGCATACAGTACGGTATGTCCTCATGCTTGGTTCACTTCTCTGCCCAGGACCCGTTTGGTGAGAAGCGCGGTCGATTCGACTACCAGGGCCTGCTGGCTCGCCTCAGCGCCACCCATAGGCGAATACGGGAGAAAAGCCTGGCAGAGGACGACCATAATGATGACGATTCGGACTCAGACACCAGCTCCTCAGGAACAGACCCGGACAGCCAGGGAAGTTCCCACCCATGACTCTCTGGATGGTGCCGGACTGACCCAGGCAAAGAACTAAAGACAAAGGGACCTATTTTGTTTTGTTTGCAGTGGAGGAACAAAATCAAAGAACACATCACAAGTCTTTAAGGCTTGAGTGAGTCCAGGGTTCAGGTTTACAATCAAGCTTCTGTTGTGTGGATGTTACAGAGAGAAGAGATCGTAGCACTCTCTTGACACTGAAAAATGAACATCAACTGCTGGCAAATTGGAACTGGAGTGGTGAATTTGTGCCACTTCTGTGGTTTCCTAACCAACTGTCGTGTTGATGTCCTGTTTGATTATAAAACTTAAGACAGTTGCCCAAATGCCGGATAGATTTTAAGATTAATCAGCCAGTGTTGCTTGTGAAATCACATCTCAAACCTTTAAATTCACAAGAGGAATGGATAAAAGAAAGTATATAACATCCTAAAGTAGCTGTTAAACTTTGATTCATGAGTCCGAACAGAAATTTAGTCCCTTTCTCTTTTTAATCCAATGCTCCCAGAGGAATGACTGTGTGGAATCTAAGGGACATTGACTTGAGTTGGAGCAGTGAAAATATGATAGTATTTATCAGAGCTGGCCTCATTGTCTTTGATTTCAAGCAGGGAGAAAGAAAAGCCAGACCTTTCCCAATGGAAGGTAACTGGAGAAAGTCAACATTATCCAAGGCCAAAAGCCTCGTCTCCTGCTCAGGGTCAAACCCCTGCTTCTTTCAGACAGGACCTCCACTGCCTCCACAACCTGGCCTCATAAAGCATCAGCCTCTGGTTTCTAAATACAGTTCCCGTCTAATATACAAAAAGTTCTTCACTTCTTATTGTGCTGTTTGAACTAACAGCAAATCTGGTTAGCACATAAGAAAGTGTTAAAAAAATGTGAGTTTCATGGACATCCATCTTTAAAACCCTTTTTCTCATGTTTTCTCATTGTCATGCTGAAACTAATCCTGATTTACTGTGTGTAGGGTGCGTTGTTTATTTGGACACCCTGATGTTTTTGAGGTTGCTGGCTCTTCTGACTAACCAGTAAAGATACAAACCAAACCAACCTTTGCGTAGCAACAACTTTCCTGGGTTTCAGAAAACCATGAAGTCAAGATGAGAGTAACATTTCATTTGTTCATAATGCAAGTAACTCAGTCGCTCTGCTCCATCAGAATGAGGGTCTGAGGACAGTGGTACACACGAATGGCAAAGCAAGTCTTATGTTTATATTTTATTTCTCCTCTCATCTTTTGTTGAAAGGAAACGCAGCTAATGGCAGTAGCTAGAGGAACCCCTTTTAGCAAAAGATGTCAGAGTCAAAAATAAGGAGCAACGAAACCTGAAATTGGCTCTTGATTAGCTTGATTTCTACAGACAACACTTTACTTGGCAAAGACCCACTGTCTGCTCAACAACACATGGCGTTTTAAACGGGCAATGTTGCTTGCAGTCGCAACACATTAAGTGCTGTTCTTGCTCTTTGGGCGTTCAATGAAAAAAAAAACACTCAGAGGTTCAGATCTGTCTCAGTTCAGCCCTCACACACATTGTACATTCAAAATGCTACTGGTGACTCTAGTCATTTTGCCCATTCACAGTAGCTGAGATTCCTTTTCTCATTTTACTCAATTCTAAAATGTAGGAGAAAATCTACAGTTTTCATTTCATTTCAGTTGAATCTAATGAATATGTTCATCCAGGTTGCTAAAGTTTAGTTTTATTGGAGGTGGCATCCTCTCATCCAAATATACACCAGAAAATGTACAAGCGTACAGTATTTCCCACAGTGTTTCCCAACTGATCCTTGAAGGTCAAGCTCAAATTCAGCCTTTTTCCGACTCTTTTCAAGACAGATTTCATCAAGAGACAGCTGGACAGATGAATGACTGTCATGCTTGTTGTAGCTTCTTTTTGCCTTCCACTGCCCTCCAGTGTCTTGCCTTTAGCGAAGAAGAGCACTTTGGCTCTGCTGTCAGCATTTTGTCAGACCCCATGCCACTGGCAGCGGTTAGCTTGCTGAAGATTCAAACCGTATTACCAATGTAGGGCATTCCTTTATCTTTATTTTATTATGTTATACAATGTTTATATGAGGAGCGGCTCCTAAAAGAATATATGTGATTGCCAAAATGTTGATTGCAGCAGACTTCCTGAAGTGTAAGTGAAGAGATCATATCCCTGTTTGGTTGTTTTGTGTTGTGCTTGAAGCAGGGTTCTCCTGTGGCTTTGTAAAGGGTTAAGTTGCTAACAGAAGTGATCATTTCCAGGTCATGGAAATGTTGGTATTGTACAGAAGTTCTGGAAAAGTACAGAATAAAATGTTCAGTCCTAACGTGTAATTACTGTGCTTTTTTTCTTACACATGTACAAACACTGTCAATTCAAAAACTGTCAAGTGTGCAAGTCATTTATGCACTAGCATTTAATGGTTGGTCTATTTTTCAGTAGGGTTTCTTGGAAAGAATTGGGAAAGAAGCAAAATTGACCTTTTCAGATGGAGCCATGGTCAGTCAGATTCGTCAGGTGACAATAAAAACAGGTAATCTGGGGTTGCTGTACTTAAAGGGCAGGATTTTAACATCCAGAGGGTGCAATACGTTGTCAGTTGTTAATGTTTATTGCCCTTCAGAGCTCCAAGAAGGTTTAGAAATTCTAGAAGCGATTCAGCCACTCCTTTTGTGTGGTTGGGAGGTCATCTTGGGTGGAGATTTTAATTGTCTGGTAAACAAGAATGATAGATTAAGTGCAACAACAGTAAGGCTGGATTCCAGCTCAGAAGCACTGAAAAATCTCATTCAAGATTTCAAATTCATTGACACTTTCCATACTATGAACCCCATCTTACCAGGATACACCTGGTCTAATGGTAAAACCCACTCAAGAATCGATTTTCTACTAGCATCAAAAGGATTGCCGGTTCAAGATGCCACAGTTACACCTAGATGTTGCAGAAGATATAGCAAAACTAAAAAGAGAGATGATGTGCCTCTCCCAGAGGCCAGTCAAGGGATTTTAACTAGAAGCAGATTCCACCATATGGAAACATATGGTGGATTCTGCTTCAAGGTATTTCTTTAGGAAATTAGCTAAACAGAGGAATACAATTGAAGCGCTGAAAAATGAAGATGGGAAAGAGCAGACAGAAATAAAAAATATTTGAGTACATACTTGTTATTCACACCTTTACAGAAACGAAGATCTGGATAGAGCAGCCTTAGAGAACCTATTATTTAATGTAAATATGAATGTGAAAGATCATAATGAAAAACTTGAAAGAGAACTATCCTTAAAGAGACTTGGGGCAGGATCAAGAAATAAGATTCAATACTGACACAATGGACATTGCAGGTAATTGTGTTTTGATTGACGAGATGCAGCTGATAAAACTTTCGTTTTCTTCTTTGTGGGACTTTTCAGTGGACTTTGTGTGGTGGTGGGTCATTTGTTTACCGTAGCAGAGTCCATTACTACCACGCTTGTCTTCTTCCCGTATCCAAGTCGAATGCATTCAATGTCATCTCACCTCACGTCCGCAGAACAGCGCAGGAAATTCAGACTCCGAATTGCAGTACATTATGCAGCACACAGCCTGTTCAAGGCAATGGAGAGATACATGGGTGGGCTCATTAGCATTAAAAAACTTAAGATGTATGTGTAATTTTTCATAAATCCTGCCCCAAGTCCCTTTAAAAGACCTGATGTAAGCTTTGGACAGTATGCAGAATAATAAGGCCCCAGGGGCAGATAGTTTGCCAAAGAATTTTATATCACCTAATTGTCAGAACTGAAGTCCACACTTTTAGAAGTATACATTGAGAGTCTACGAACAGGCAAACTGCCCCCATCAATGAGAGAAGGCACTATCTCCCTCTTGTTTAAAAAATTGGCACCTCCTTACATTGCTAGGTGTGGACAGTAAGATTTTAGCCAAAGCTCTGTATTTTTGAATATTAGATGTGATAGAAAAAGTTGTAGGTGTTGACCAAACCTGTGCAATCCCAGGTAGATCCATGAATGATAGCCTGGCACTAGTAAGGGACTCATACTTATATTCAGCTGATTGTAAGATTACACTGAGCAGATCTGGTCTTAATTTAGAAAAGGCATTTGGTAGATTAAGCCATGTGTATTTGCCATCTGTCTTGATTTGGTTTTGGTCCACAAATTAGAACCTGGATAAATCTAATATATTCTGACAGTGTTAGTAGGCATACTACAGAACTCCTTCAAGTTTCATCAGGGGTAAGACAAGGTTGCCCGCTATCTGTTTTACTGTTCATCCTTAGCATGGAACCACTGGCCTGTGCGATAAGAAGAGATACCTCTGTTAAGGGACTCCTAGTCCCAGGCAATACTGGGAAAGAAGCAAAATCGACCTTGTATATGGACGACATGACAATTTTATGTACAGATAATAGTTCAATTTATTTTAATGCTCTTAGATGGTGTGTGAACAGTTTTCCCTTGAATCCAGGGCTAAGGTGAATAGAGCTAAGAGAGAAATACTGTATCTTAACTGGCAAGATAAACCAGACTCGGGGGTTAGTGGAAAAAAAGGAAAGATTAAAAATCTTGGAGAAATCGAAGAAAGAGGTAAACTGGGAAGGAAGACTTCCAAAGATGAAAGGCAAACAAATACAATGGGGAGATAGGGACCTTACTTTTATCGGGAAAGTTCTTGTCATTAAGGCAGACATTTTGGCCTCCTTGACCTTCTTGACTGCCACCCTGCTGGTGCCTAGATCGTTCCTCACAGCCCTGAGGAGAACCATGTTTCAATTTATTTGGGGTTTGTGTCAAGAATATGCAAAAAGAGAAATAATGTACAAGCCTTTAGAAAAAGGGGGAAGGCAGTTCCATAGTTGGGGGCAAAACTAAAAGCCTTATTTTTGACACCTATTTTGATGCCGTGCTGAGTAAAAAGTCTGTTAGACTCTAAATGTGCTTTGCAAAATTTTGGGTGGGCCCAATGATTTTTAAAAGATGGGTAAAAGACTCCCTCTTCATACCCCCCATGCAGAAAAAGGACCAACACTATATGAAACAGTCATGACACTCATAAAGACTGCTAACTTGAAAGAATGTCAAATTGGGCATGTGAACAGAAGTATTGTTGAAAGAAATCTTTCATCTCAAAGTGAAAGCTTAGTACCGATTGGAATTTTACCAGAAACAGAATGCATTCAAGTCTGGAAAAATGTTAACTCACCGTTTCTCTTCAATGCACATAGTGTTTTAGCCTGGAAAATAGTCCATAGTTTTCTTCCAACAAGAGCCCCCCTTTTTTTTTTTTTTTTTTTTTAAAGGAGACATTCAAGGAATGAAAAATGCTCAAGGTTAAATTGTAATGATGATGAAAGTGTGACCCATCTTTTTTGGTTTTGCCCCCTTTCCCAGAAGGTGTGGGGACTTGTGAGACCTTGGCTATCCAAACTCCACAAAGACCCAACTATTACTTTTTTTTTTTTTTTTACAGTTTTATACGGTCAACGTAGCTCCACTGAGTACATGAAATGTAAAAGATGGTGGGCTGCCATCAACTGTGTCAAAGATAGAATTTGGAGAGCAGGGAATTTGTTAGTTTTTAAAAAATGTTTTATGTCACTTGATTGAATTGTAAAGGTCAGCTTCACAATGCTTCAAGATTGCATAATTAGAGACAGTTTCAAATATATTGAAACACAACAGAACAAATTGTGTAAAACTGATAATGCCTTTATAAAAACAAAAATGTTTAAATGACTTAAGACCAAGGAAGGATATGATTTAAGTTAAATGTGTGTTTGTTTGTTGTTGTTTTAATGCTTATCCTAAATTGTGTGTGTAAGTCAGTGCACGTTTTCACCTCTACTTCTGTACTGTTATAACTATGGTATATGTATTTATGTGAAGGGAATCAATAAAGCTTCTAAAAAGTGAAAAAGTGGTTCACCCAGGGCGAGGCTCGGCCATTGCACACCGGCTCTGCTGACCCCTGCGAATTCCCCAAATGTGGGAATCTCGACTGCATAATTTCTGGTAGTGGGGGACTGCGTCCGCGCTCTCCCCTGACGCTTGTGTTGAAGGCAAAACAAAGGGAAGCGGGGCGCGGCGGGGTCCTGCCACCATCAAAGCCATTACGGGAGTGGGGGTGGCTTGTGGCGCGACATGTAAGAAACAGAACCGCCTGTTCGTCCACGTCTCTGGTTTTCTGCTTTGTCTGTGTCGGAGAGCCGAGCTCTGCATTTCTCCGTCGCGCAGGAGGTAGCTTTCCGTGCCTTCGCTGCCGTCAAAGATGTGAAAGCAGCGCAGCACTTCTTCGGTCTCTGGAACACAGCTTGCCAAGGGCTTTTCCGCGCTGTTTTGCTTTTGTCTGGGTAGGGGGTTTCCACAGTGGTAGGAACAGGCAAATGTGGATACCACCTGTCCTGGTCAAATTGCAGCAGGGCCTGACCCTCTCCAACACATCTTGCATCACATGGAGAAGGGCCGGCCCTAACGCTGCCGCATCCTGCAATCAGGCAGCGTGAGCACCGTCAGCCTGGGGTCCTTGCCTGGGAGGGTGGCGCCCGTCTCCCACGCTTGCAACTCATACTTACCTGGCAGGGGAGATACCATGATCAACAAGGTGGTTCACCCAGGGCGAGGCTCGGCCATTGCACACCGGCTCTGCTGACCCCTGCGAATTCCCCAAATGTGGGAATCTCGACTGCATAATTTCTGGTAGTGGGGGACTGCGTCCGCGCTCTCCCCTGACGCTTGTGTTGAAGGCAAAACAAAGGGAAGCGGGGCGCGGCGGGGTCCTGCCACCATCAAAGCCATTACGGGAGTGGGGGTGGCTTGTGGCGCGACATGTAAGAAACAGAACCGCCTGTTCGTCCACGTCTCTGGTTTTCTGCTTTGTCTGTGTCGGAGAGCCGAGCTCTGCATTTCTCCGTCGCGCAGGAGGTAGCTTTCCGTGCCTTCGCTGCCGTCAAAGATGTGAAAGCAGCGCAGCACTTCTTCGGTCTCTGGAACACAGCTTGCCAAGGGCTTTTCCGCGCTGTTTTGCTTTTGTCTGGGTAGGGGGTTTCCACAGTGGTAGGAACAGGCAAATGTGGATACCACCTGTCCTGGTCAAATTGCAGCAGGGCCTGACCCTCTCCAACACATCTTGCATCACATGGAGAAGGGCCGGCCCTAACGCTGCCGCATCCTGCAATCAGGCAGCGTGAGCACCGTCAGCCTGGGGTCCTTGCCTGGGAGGGTGGCGCCCGTCTCCCACGCTTGCAACTCATACTTACCTGGCAGGGGAGATACCATGATCAACAAGGTGGTTCACCCAGGGCGAGGCTCGGCCATTGCACACCGGCTCTGCTGACCCCTGCGAATTCCCCAAATGTGGGAATCTCGACTGCATAATTTCTGGTAGTGGGGGACTGCGTCCGCGCTCTCCCCTGACGCTTGTGTTGAAGGCAAAACAAAGGGAAGCGGGGCGCGGCGGGGTCCTGCCACCATCAAAGCCATTACGGGAGTGGGGGTGGCTTGTGGCGCGACATGTAAGAAACAGAACCGCCTGTTCGTCCACGTCTCTGGTTTTCTGCTTTGTCTGTGTCGGAGCGCCGAGCTCTGCATTTCTCCGTCGCGCAGGAGGTAGCTTTCCGTGCCTTCGCTGCCGTCAAAGATGTGAAAGCAGCGCAGCACTTCTTCGGTCTCTGGAACACAGCTTGCCAAGGGCTTTTCCGCGCTGTTTTGCTTTTGTCTGGGTAGGGGGTTTCCACAGTGGTAGGAACAGGCAAATGTGGATACCACCTGTCCTGGTCAAATTGCAGCAGGGCCTGACCCTCTCCAACACATCTTGCATCACATGGAGAAGGGCCGGCCCTAACGCTGCCGCATCCTGCAATCAGGCAGCGTGAGCACCGTCAGCCTGGGGTCCTTGCCTGGGAGGGTGGCGCCCGTCTCCCACGCTTGCAACTCATACTTACCTGGCAGGGGAGATACCATGATCAACAAGGTGGTTCACCCAGGGCGAGGCTCGGCCATTGCACACCGGCTCTGCTGACCCCTGCGAATTCCCCAAATGTGGGAATCTCGACCGCATAATTTCTGGTAGTGGGGGACTGCGTCCGCGCTCTCCCCTGACGCTTGTGTTGAAGGCAAAACAAAGGGAAGCGGGGCGCGGCGGGGTCCTGCCACCATCAAAGCCATTACGGGAGTGGGGGTGGCTTGTGGCGCGACATGTAAGAAACAGAACCGCCTGTTCGTCCACGTCTCTGGTTTTCTGCTTTGTCTGTGTCGGAGAGCCGAGCTCTGCATTTCTCCGTCGCGCAGGAGGTAGCTTTCCGTGCCTTCGCTGCCGTCAAAGATGTGAAAGCAGCGCAGCACTTCTTCGGTCTCTGGAACACAGCTTGCCAAGGGCTTTTCCGCGCTGTTTTGCTTTTGTCTGGGTAGGGGGTTTCCACAGTGGTAGGAACAGGCAAATGTGGATACCACCTGTCCTGGTCAAATTGCAGCAGGGCCTGACCCTCTCCAACACATCTTGCATCACATGGAGAAGGGCCGGCCCTAACGCTGCCGCATCCTGCAATCAGGCAGCGTGAGCACCGTCAGCCTGGGGTCCTTGCCTGGGAGGGTGGCGCCCGTCTCCCACGCTTGCAACTCATACTTACCTGGCAGGGGAGATACCATGATCAACAAGGTGGTTCACCCAGGGCGAGGCTCGGCCATTGCACACCGGCTCTGCTGACCCCTGCGAATTCCCCAAATGTGGGAATCTCGACTGCATAATTTCTGGTAGTGGGGGACTGCGTCCGCGCTCTCCCCTGACGCTTGTGTTGAAGGCAAAACAAAGGGAAGCGGGGCGCGGCGGGGTCCTGCCACCATCAAAGCCATTACGGGAGTGGGGGTGGCTTGTGGCGCGACATGTAAGAAACAGAACCGCCTGTTCGTCCACGTCTCTGGTTTTCTGCTTTGTCTGTGTCGGAGCGCCGAGCTCTGCATTTCTCCGTCGCGCAGGAGGTAGCTTTCCGTGCCTTCGCTGCCGTCAAAGATGTGAAAGCAGCGCAGCACTTCTTCGGTCTCTGGAACACAGCTTGCCAAGGGCTTTTCCGCGCTGTTTTGCTTTTGTCTGGGTAGGGGGTTTCCACAGTGGTAGGAACAGGCAAATGTGGATACCACCTGTCCTGGTCAAATTGCAGCAGGGCCTGACCCTCTCCAACACATCTTGCATCACATGGAGAAGGGCCGGCCCTAACGCTGCCGCATCCTGCAATCAGGCAGCGTGAGCACCGTCAGCCTGGGGTCCTTGCCTGGGAGGGTGGCGCCCGTCTCCCACGCTTGCAACTCATACTTACCTGGCAGGGGAGATACCATGATCAACAAGGTGGTTCACCCAGGGCGAGGCTCGGCCATTGCACACCGGCTCTGCTGACCCCTGCGAATTCCCCAAATGTGGGAATCTCGACTGCATAATTTCTGGTAGTGGGGGACTGCGTCCGCGCTCTCCCCTGACGCTTGTGTTGAAGGCAAAACAAAGGGAAGCGGGGCGCGGCGGGGTCCTGCCACCATCAAAGCCATTACGGGAGTGGGGGTGGCTTGTGGCGCGACATGTAAGAAACAGAACCGCCTGTTCGTCCACGTCTCTGGTTTTCTGCTTTGTCTGTGTCGGAGAGCCGAGCTCTGCATTTCTCCGTCGCGCAGGAGGTAGCTTTCCGTGCCTTCGCTGCCGTCAAAGATGTGAAAGCAGCGCAGCACTTCTTCGGTCTCTGGAACACAGCTTGCCAAGGGCTTTTCCGCGCTGTTTTGCTTTTGTCTGGGTAGGGGGTTTCCACAGTGGTAGGAACAGGCAAATGTGGATACCACCTGTCCTGGTCAAATTGCAGCAGGGCCTGACCCTCTCCAACACATCTTGCATCACATGGAGAAGGGCCGGCCCTAACGCTGCCGCATCCTGCAATCAGGCAGCGTGAGCACCGTCAGCCTGGGGTCCTTGCCTGGGAGGGTGGCGCCCGTCTCCCACGCTTGCAACTCATACTTACCTGGCAGGGGAGATACCATGATCAACAAGGTGGTTCACCCAGGGCGAGGCTCGGCCATTGCACACCGGCTCTGCTGACCCCTGCGAATTCCCCAAATGTGGGAATCTCGACTGCATAATTTCTGGTAGTGGGGGACTGCGTCCGCGCTCTCCCCTGACGCTTGTGTTGAAGGCAAAACAAAGGGAAGCGGGGCGCGGCGGGGTCCTGCCACCATCAAAGCCATTACGGGAGTGGGGGTGGCTTGTGGCGCGACATGTAAGAAACAGAACCGCCTGTTCGTCCACGTCTCTGGTTTTCTGCTTTGTCTGTGTCGGAGAGCCGAGCTCTGCATTTCTCCGTCGCGCAGGAGGTAGCTTTCCGTGCCTTCGCTGCCGTCAAAGATGTGAAAGCAGCGCAGCACTTCTTCGGTCTCTGGAACACAGCTTGCCAAGGGCTTTTCCGCGCTGTTTTGCTTTTGTCTGGGTAGGGGGTTTCCACAGTGGTAGGAACAGGCAAATGTGGATACCACCTGTCCTGGTCAAATTGCAGCAGGGCCTGACCCTCTCCAACACATCTTGCATCACATGGAGAAGGGCCGGCCCTAACGCTGCCGCATCCTGCAATCAGGCAGCGTGAGCACCGTCAGCCTGGGGTCCTTGCCTGGGAGGGTGGCGCCCGTCTCCCACGCTTGCAACTCATACTTACCTGGCAGGGGAGATACCATGATCAACAAGGTGGTTCACCCAGGGCGAGGCTCGGCCATTGCACACCGGCTCTGCTGACCCCTGCGAATTCCCCAAATGTGGGAATCTCGACTGCATAATTTCTGGTAGTGGGGGACTGCGTCCGCGCTCTCCCCTGACGCTTGTGTTGAAGGCAAAACAAAGGGAAGCGGGGCGCGGCGGGGTCCTGCCACCATCAAAGCCATTACGGGAGTGGGGGTGGCTTGTGGCGCGACATGTAAGAAACAGAACCGCCTGTTCGTCCACGTCTCTGGTTTTCTGCTTTGTCTGTGTCGGAGAGCCGAGCTCTGCATTTCTCCGTCGCGCAGGAGGTAGCTTTCCGTGCCTTCGCTGCCGTCAAAGATGTGAAAGCAGCGCAGCACTTCTTCGGTCTCTGGAACACAGCTTGCCAAGGGCTTTTCCGCGCTGTTTTGCTTTTGTCTGGGTAGGGGGTTTCCACAGTGGTAGGAACAGGCAAATGTGGATACCACCTGTCCTGGTCAAATTGCAGCAGGGCCTGACCCTCTCCAACACATCTTGCATCACATGGAGAAGGGCCGGCCCTAACGCTGCCGCATCCTGCAATCAGGCAGCGTGAGCACCGTCAGCCTGGGGTCCTTGCCTGGGAGGGTGGCGCCCGTCTCCCACGCTTGCAACTCATACTTACCTGGCAGGGGAGATACCATGATCAACAAGGTGGTTCACCCAGGGCGAGGCTCGGCCATTGCACACCGGCTCTGCTGACCCCTGCGAATTCCCCAAATGTGGGAATCTCGACTGCATAATTTCTGGTAGTGGGGGACTGCGTCCGCGCTCTCCCCTGACGCTTGTGTTGAAGGCAAAACAAAGGGAAGCGGGGCGCGGCGGGGTCCTGCCACCATCAAAGCCATTACGGGAGTGGGGGTGGCTTGTGGCGCGACATGTAAGAAACAGAACCGCCTGTTCGTCCACGTCTCTGGTTTTCTGCTTTGTCTGTGACGGAGAGCCGAGCTCTGCATTTCTCCGTCGCGCAGGAGGTAGCTTTCCGTGCCTTCGCTGCCGTCAAAGATGTGAAAGCAGCGCAGCACTTCTTCGGTCTCTGGAACACAGCTTGCCAAGGGCTTTTCCGCGCTGTTTTGCTTTTGTCTGGGTAGGGGGTTTCCACAGTGGTAGGAACAGGCAAATGTGGATACCACCTGTCCTGGTCAAATTGCAGCAGGGCCTGACCCTCTCCAACACATCTTGCATCACATGGAGAAGGGCCGGCCCTAACGCTGCCGCATCCTGCAATCAGGCAGCGTGAGCACCGTCAGCCTGGGGTCCTTGCCTGGGAGGGTGGCGCCCGTCTCCCACGCTTGCAACTCATACTTACCTGGCAGGGGAGATACCATGATCAACAAGGTGGTTCACCCAGGGCGAGGCTCGGCCATTGCACACCGGCTCTGCTGACCCCTGCGAATTCCCCAAATGTGGGAATCTCGACTGCATAATTTCTGGTAGTGGGGGACTGCGTCCGCGCTCTCCCCTGACGCTTGTGTTGAAGGCAAAACAAAGGGAAGCGGGGCGCGGCGGGGTCCTGCCACCATCAAAGCCATTACGGGAGTGGGGGTGGCTTGTGGCGCGACATGTAAGAAACAGAACCGCCTGTTCGTCCACGTCTCTGGTTTTCTGCTTTGTCTGTGACGGAGAGCCGAGCTCTGCATTTCTCCGTCGCGCAGGAGGTAGCTTTCCGTGCCTTCGCTGCCGTCAAAGATGTGAAAGCAGCGCAGCACTTCTTCGGTCTCTGGAACACAGCTTGCCAAGGGCTTTTCCGCGCTGTTTTGCTTTTGTCTGGGTAGGGGGTTTCCACAGTGGTAGGAACAGGCAAATGTGGATACCACCTGTCCTGGTCAAATTGCAGCAGGGCCTGACCCTCTCCAACACATCTTGCATCACATGGAGAAGGGCCGGCCCTAACGCTGCCGCATCCTGCAATCAGGCAGCGTGAGCACCGTCAGCCTGGGGTCCTTGCCTGGGAGGGTGGCGCCCGTCTCCCACGCTTGCAACTCATACTTACCTGGCAGGGGAGATACCATGATCAACAAGGTGGTTCACCCAGGGCGAGGCTCGGCCATTGCACACCGGCTCTGCTGACCCCTGCGAATTCCCCAAATGTGGGAATCTCGACTGCATAATTTCTGGTAGTGGGGGACTGCGTCCGCGCTCTCCCCTGACGCTTGTGTTGAAGGCAAAACAAAGGGAAGCGGGGCGCGGCGGGGTCCTGCCACCATCAAAGCCATTACGGGAGTGGGGGTGGCTTGTGGCGCGACATGTAAGAAACAGAACCGCCTGTTCGTCCACGTCTCTGGTTTTCTGCTTTGTCTGTGACGGAGAGCCGAGCTCTGCATTTCTCCGTCGCGCAGGAGGTAGCTTTCCGTGCCTTCGCTGCCGTCAAAGATGTGAAAGCAGCGCAGCACTTCTTCGGTCTCTGGAACACAGCTTGCCAAGGGCTTTTCCGCGCTGTTTTGCTTTTGTCTGGGTAGGGGGTTTCCACAGTGGTAGGAACAGGCAAATGTGGATACCACCTGTCCTGGTCAAATTGCAGCAGGGCCTGACCCTCTCCAACACATCTTGCATCACATGGAGAAGGGCCGGCCCTAACGCTGCCGCATCCTGCAATCAGGCAGCGTGAGCACCGTCAGCCTGGGGTCCTTGCCTGGGAGGGTGGCGCCCGTCTCCCACGCTTGCAACTCATACTTACCTGGCAGGGGAGATACCATGATCAACAAGGTGGTTCACCCAGGGCGAGGCTCGGCCATTGCACACCGGCTCTGCTGACCCCTGCGAATTCCCCAAATGTGGGAATCTCGACTGCATAATTTCTGGTAGTGGGGGACTGCGTCCGCGCTCTCCCCTGACGCTTGTGTTGAAGGCAAAACAAAGGGAAGCGGGGCGCGGCGGGGTCCTGCCACCATCAAAGCCATTACGGGAGTGGGGGTGGCTTGTGGCGCGACATGTAAGAAACAGAACCGCCTGTTCGTCCACGTCTCTGGTTTTCTGCTTTGTCTGTGACGGAGAGCCGAGCTCTGCATTTCTCCGTCGCGCAGGAGGTAGCTTTCCGTGCCTTCGCTGCCGTCAAAGATGTGAAAGCAGCGCAGCACTTCTTCGGTCTCTGGAACACAGCTTGCCAAGGGCTTTTCCGCGCTGTTTTGCTTTTGTCTGGGTAGGGGGTTTCCACAGTGGTAGGAACAGGCAAATGTGGATACCACCTGTCCTGGTCAAATTGCAGCAGGGCCTGACCCTCTCCAACACATCTTGCATCACATGGAGAAGGGCCGGCCCTAACGCTGCCGCATCCTGCAATCAGGCAGCGTGAGCACCGTCAGCCTGGGGTCCTTGCCTGGGAGGGTGGCGCCCGTCTCCCACGCTTGCAACTCATACTTACCTGGCAGGGGAGATACCATGATCAACAAGGTGGTTCACCCAGGGCGAGGCTCGGCCATTGCACACCGGCTCTGCTGACCCCTGCGAATTCCCCAAATGTGGGAATCTCGACTGCATAATTTCTGGTAGTGGGGGACTGCGTCCGCGCTCTCCCCTGACGCTTGTGTTGAAGGCAAAACAAAGGGAAGCGGGGCGCGGCGGGGTCCTGCCACCATCAAAGCCATTACGGGAGTGGGGGTGGCTTGTGGCGCGACATGTAAGAAACAGAACCGCCTGTTCGTCCACGTCTCTGGTTTTCTGCTTTGTCTGTGACGGAGAGCCGAGCTCTGCATTTCTCCGTCGCGCAGGAGGTAGCTTTCCGTGCCTTCGCTGCCGTCAAAGATGTGAAAGCAGCGCAGCACTTCTTCGGTCTCTGGAACACAGCTTGCCAAGGGCTTTTCCGCGCTGTTTTGCTTTTGTCTGGGTAGGGGGTTTCCACAGTGGTAGGAACAGGCAAATGTGGATACCACCTGTCCTGGTCAAATTGCAGCAGGGCCTGACCCTCTCCAACACATCTTGCATCACATGGAGAAGGGCCGGCCCTAACGCTGCCGCATCCTGCAATCAGGCAGCGTGAGCACCGTCAGCCTGGGGTCCTTGCCTGGGAGGGTGGCGCCCGTCTCCCACGCTTGCAACTCATACTTACCTGGCAGGGGAGATACCATGATCAACAAGGTGGTTCACCCAGGGCGAGGCTCGGCCATTGCACACCGGCTCTGCTGACCCCTGCGAATTCCCCAAATGTGGGAATCTCGACTGCATAATTTCTGGTAGTGGGGGACTGCGTCCGCGCTCTCCCCTGACGCTTGTGTTGAAGGCAAAACAAAGGGAAGCGGGGCGCGGCGGGGTCCTGCCACCATCAAAGCCATTACGGGAGTGGGGGTGGCTTGTGGCGCGACATGTAAGAAACAGAACCGCCTGTTCGTCCACGTCTCTGGTTTTCTGCTTTGTCTGTGACGGAGAGCCGAGCTCTGCATTTCTCCGTCGCGCAGGAGGTAGCTTTCCGTGCCTTCGCTGCCGTCAAAGATGTGAAAGCAGCGCAGCACTTCTTCGGTCTCTGGAACACAGCTTGCCAAGGGCTTTTCCGCGCTGTTTTGCTTTTGTCTGGGTAGGGGGTTTCCACAGTGGTAGGAACAGGCAAATGTGGATACCACCTGTCCTGGTCAAATTGCAGCAGGGCCTGACCCTCTCCAACACATCTTGCATCACATGGAGAAGGGCCGGCCCTAACGCTGCCGCATCCTGCAATCAGGCAGCGTGAGCACCGTCAGCCTGGGGTCCTTGCCTGGGAGGGTGGCGCCCGTCTCCCACGCTTGCAACTCATACTTACCTGGCAGGGGAGATACCATGATCAACAAGGTGGTTCACCCAGGGCGAGGCTCGGCCATTGCACACCGGCTCTGCTGACCCCTGCGAATTCCCCAAATGTGGGAATCTCGACTGCATAATTTCTGGTAGTGGGGGACTGCGTCCGCGCTCTCCCCTGACGCTTGTGTTGAAGGCAAAACAAAGGGAAGCGGGGCGCGGCGGGGTCCTGCCACCATCAAAGCCATTACGGGAGTGGGGGTGGCTTGTGGCGCGACATGTAAGAAACAGAACCGCCTGTTCGTCCACGTCTCTGGTTTTCTGCTTTGTCTGTGTCGGAGAGCCGAGCTCTGCATTTCTCCGTCGCGCAGGAGGTAGCTTTCCGTGCCTTCGCTGCCGTCAAAGATGTGAAAGCAGCGCAGCACTTCTTCGGTCTCTGGAACACAGCTTGCCAAGGGCTTTTCCGCGCTGTTTTGCTTTTGTCTGGGTAGGGGGTTTCCACAGTGGTAGGAACAGGCAAATGTGGATACCACCTGTCCTGGTCAAATTGCAGCAGGGCCTGACCCTCTCCAACACATCTTGCATCACATGGAGAAGGGCCGGCCCTAACGCTGCCGCATCCTGCAATCAGGCAGCGTGAGCACCGTCAGCCTGGGGTCCTTGCCTGGGAGGGTGGCGCCCGTCTCCCACGCTTGCAACTCATACTTACCTGGCAGGGGAGATACCATGATCAACAAGGTGGTTCACCCAGGGCGAGGCTCGGCCATTGCACACCGGCTCTGCTGACCCCTGCGAATTCCCCAAATGTGGGAATCTCGACTGCATAATTTCTGGTAGTGGGGGACTGCGTCCGCGCTCTCCCCTGACGCTTGTGTTGAAGGCAAAACAAAGGGAAGCGGGGCGCGGCGGGGTCCTGCCACCATCAAAGCCATTACGGGAGTGGGGGTGGCTTGTGGCGCGACATGTAAGAAACAGAACCGCCTGTTCGTCCACGTCTCTGGTTTTCTGCTTTGTCTGTGACGGAGAGCCGAGCTCTGCATTTCTCCGTCGCGCAGGAGGTAGCTTTCCGTGCCTTCGCTGCCGTCAAAGATGTGAAAGCAGCGCAGCACTTCTTCGGTCTCTGGAACACAGCTTGCCAAGGGCTTTTCCGCGCTGTTTTGCTTTTGTCTGGGTAGGGGGTTTCCACAGTGGTAGGAACAGGCAAATGTGGATACCACCTGTCCTGGTCAAATTGCAGCAGGGCCTGACCCTCTCCAACACATCTTGCATCACATGGAGAAGGGCCGGCCCTAACGCTGCCGCATCCTGCAATCAGGCAGCGTGAGCACCGTCAGCCTGGGGTCCTTGCCTGGGAGGGTGGCGCCCGTCTCCCACGCTTGCAACTCATACTTACCTGGCAGGGGAGATACCATGATCAACAAGGTGGTTCACCCAGGGCGAGGCTCGGCCATTGCACACCGGCTCTGCTGACCCCTGCGAATTCCCCAAATGTGGGAATCTCGACTGCATAATTTCTGGTAGTGGGGGACTGCGTCCGCGCTCTCCCCTGACGCTTGTGTTGAAGGCAAAACAAAGGGAAGCGGGGCGCGGCGGGGTCCTGCCACCATCAAAGCCATTACGGGAGTGGGGGTGGCTTGTGGCGCGACATGTAAGAAACAGAACCGCCTGTTCGTCCACGTCTCTGGTTTTCTGCTTTGTCTGTGACGGAGAGCCGAGCTCTGCATTTCTCCGTCGCGCAGGAGGTAGCTTTCCGTGCCTTCGCTGCCGTCAAAGATGTGAAAGCAGCGCAGCACTTCTTCGGTCTCTGGAACACAGCTTGCCAAGGGCTTTTCCGCGCTGTTTTGCTTTTGTCTGGGTAGGGGGTTTCCACAGTGGTAGGAACAGGCAAATGTGGATACCACCTGTCCTGGTCAAATTGCAGCAGGGCCTGACCCTCTCCAACACATCTTGCATCACATGGAGAAGGGCCGGCCCTAACGCTGCCGCATCCTGCAATCAGGCAGCGTGAGCACCGTCAGCCTGGGGTCCTTGCCTGGGAGGGTGGCGCCCGTCTCCCACGCTTGCAACTCATACTTACCTGGCAGGGGAGATACCATGATCAACAAGGTGGTTCACCCAGGGCGAGGCTCGGCCATTGCACACCGGCTCTGCTGACCCCTGCGAATTCCCCAAATGTGGGAATCTCGACTGCATAATTTCTGGTAGTGGGGGACTGCGTCCGCGCTCTCCCCTGACGCTTGTGTTGAAGGCAAAACAAAGGGAAGCGGGGCGCGGCGGGGTCCTGCCACCATCAAAGCCATTACGGGAGTGGGGGTGGCTTGTGGCGCGACATGTAAGAAACAGAACCGCCTGTTCGTCCACGTCTCTGGTTTTCTGCTTTGTCTGTGACGGAGAGCCGAGCTCTGCATTTCTCCGTCGCGCAGGAGGTAGCTTTCCGTGCCTTCGCTGCCGTCAAAGATGTGAAAGCAGCGCAGCACTTCTTCGGTCTCTGGAACACAGCTTGCCAAGGGCTTTTCCGCGCTGTTTTGCTTTTGTCTGGGTAGGGGGTTTCCACAGTGGTAGGAACAGGCAAATGTGGATACCACCTGTCCTGGTCAAATTGCAGCAGGGCCTGACCCTCTCCAACACATCTTGCATCACATGGAGAAGGGCCGGCCCTAACGCTGCCGCATCCTGCAATCAGGCAGCGTGAGCACCGTCAGCCTGGGGTCCTTGCCTGGGAGGGTGGCGCCCGTCTCCCACGCTTGCAACTCATACTTACCTGGCAGGGGAGATACCATGATCAACAAGGTGGTTCACCCAGGGCGAGGCTCGGCCATTGCACACCGGCTCTGCTGACCCCTGCGAATTCCCCAAATGTGGGAATCTCGACTGCATAATTTCTGGTAGTGGGGGACTGCGTCCGCGCTCTCCCCTGACGCTTGTGTTGAAGGCAAAACAAAGGGAAGCGGGGCGCGGCGGGGTCCTGCCACCATCAAAGCCATTACGGGAGTGGGGGTGGCTTGTGGCGCGACATGTAAGAAACAGAACCGCCTGTTCGTCCACGTCTCTGGTTTTCTGCTTTGTCTGTGACGGAGAGCCGAGCTCTGCATTTCTCCGTCGCGCAGGAGGTAGCTTTCCGTGCCTTCGCTGCCGTCAAAGATGTGAAAGCAGCGCAGCACTTCTTCGGTCTCTGGAACACAGCTTGCCAAGGGCTTTTCCGCGCTGTTTTGCTTTTGTCTGGGTAGGGGGTTTCCACAGTGGTAGGAACAGGCAAATGTGGATACCACCTGTCCTGGTCAAATTGCAGCAGGGCCTGACCCTCTCCAACACATCTTGCATCACATGGAGAAGGGCCGGCCCTAACGCTGCCGCATCCTGCAATCAGGCAGCGTGAGCACCGTCAGCCTGGGGTCCTTGCCTGGGAGGGTGGCGCCCGTCTCCCACGCTTGCAACTCATACTTACCTGGCAGGGGAGATACCATGATCAACAAGGTGGTTCACCCAGGGCGAGGCTCGGCCATTGCACACCGGCTCTGCTGACCCCTGCGAATTCCCCAAATGTGGGAATCTCGACTGCATAATTTCTGGTAGTGGGGGACTGCGTCCGCGCTCTCCCCTGACGCTTGTGTTGAAGGCAAAACAAAGGGAAGCGGGGCGCGGCGGGGTCCTGCCACCATCAAAGCCATTACGGGAGTGGGGGTGGCTTGTGGCGCGACATGTAAGAAACAGAACCGCCTGTTCGTCCACGTCTCTGGTTTTCTGCTTTGTCTGTGACGGAGAGCCGAGCTCTGCATTTCTCCGTCGCGCAGGAGGTAGCTTTCCGTGCCTTCGCTGCCGTCAAAGATGTGAAAGCAGCGCAGCACTTCTTCGGTCTCTGGAACACAGCTTGCCAAGGGCTTTTCCGCGCTGTTTTGCTTTTGTCTGGGTAGGGGGTTTCCACAGTGGTAGGAACAGGCAAATGTGGATACCACCTGTCCTGGTCAAATTGCAGCAGGGCCTGACCCTCTCCAACACATCTTGCATCACATGGAGAAGGGCCGGCCCTAACGCTGCCGCATCCTGCAATCAGGCAGCGTGAGCACCGTCAGCCTGGGGTCCTTGCCTGGGAGGGTGGCGCCCGTCTCCCACGCTTGCAACTCATACTTACCTGGCAGGGGAGATACCATGATCAACAAGGTGGTTCACCCAGGGCGAGGCTCGGCCATTGCACACCGGCTCTGCTGACCCCTGCGAATTCCCCAAATGTGGGAATCTCGACTGCATAATTTCTGGTAGTGGGGGACTGCGTCCGCGCTCTCCCCTGACGCTTGTGTTGAAGGCAAAACAAAGGGAAGCGGGGCGCGGCGGGGTCCTGCCACCATCAAAGCCATTACGGGAGTGGGGGTGGCTTGTGGCGCGACATGTAAGAAACAGAACCGCCTGTTCGTCCACGTCTCTGGTTTTCTGCTTTGTCTGTGACGGAGAGCCGAGCTCTGCATTTCTCCGTCGCGCAGGAGGTAGCTTTCCGTGCCTTCGCTGCCGTCAAAGATGTGAAAGCAGCGCAGCACTTCTTCGGTCTCTGGAACACAGCTTGCCAAGGGCTTTTCCGCGCTGTTTTGCTTTTGTCTGGGTAGGGGGTTTCCACAGTGGTAGGAACAGGCAAATGTGGATACCACCTGTCCTGGTCAAATTGCAGCAGGGCCTGACCCTCTCCAACACATCTTGCATCACATGGAGAAGGGCCGGCCCTAACGCTGCCGCATCCTGCAATCAGGCAGCGTGAGCACCGTCAGCCTGGGGTCCTTGCCTGGGAGGGTGGCGCCCGTCTCCCACGCTTGCAACTCATACTTACCTGGCAGGGGAGATACCATGATCAACAAGGTGGTTCACCCAGGGCGAGGCTCGGCCATTGCACACCGGCTCTGCTGACCCCTGCGAATTCCCCAAATGTGGGAATCTCGACTGCATAATTTCTGGTAGTGGGGGACTGCGTCCGCGCTCTCCCCTGACGCTTGTGTTGAAGGCAAAACAAAGGGAAGCGGGGCGCGGCGGGGTCCTGCCACCATCAAAGCCATTACGGGAGTGGGGGTGGCTTGTGGCGCGACATGTAAGAAACAGAACCGCCTGTTCGTCCACGTCTCTGGTTTTCTGCTTTGTCTGTGACGGAGAGCCGAGCTCTGCATTTCTCCGTCGCGCAGGAGGTAGCTTTCCGTGCCTTCGCTGCCGTCAAAGATGTGAAAGCAGCGCAGCACTTCTTCGGTCTCTGGAACACAGCTTGCCAAGGGCTTTTCCGCGCTGTTTTGCTTTTGTCTGGGTAGGGGGTTTCCACAGTGGTAGGAACAGGCAAATGTGGATACCACCTGTCCTGGTCAAATTGCAGCAGGGCCTGACCCTCTCCAACACATCTTGCATCACATGGAGAAGGGCCGGCCCTAACGCTGCCGCATCCTGCAATCAGGCAGCGTGAGCACCGTCAGCCTGGGGTCCTTGCCTGGGAGGGTGGCGCCCGTCTCCCACGCTTGCAACTCATACTTACCTGGCAGGGGAGATACCATGATCAACAAGGTGGTTCACCCAGGGCGAGGCTCGGCCATTGCACACCGGCTCTGCTGACCCCTGCGAATTCCCCAAATGTGGGAATCTCGACTGCATAATTTCTGGTAGTGGGGGACTGCGTCCGCGCTCTCCCCTGACGCTTGTGTTGAAGGCAAAACAAAGGGAAGCGGGGCGCGGCGGGGTCCTGCCACCATCAAAGCCATTACGGGAGTGGGGGTGGCTTGTGGCGCGACATGTAAGAAACAGAACCGCCTGTTCGTCCACGTCTCTGGTTTTCTGCTTTGTCTGTGACGGAGAGCCGAGCTCTGCATTTCTCCGTCGCGCAGGAGGTAGCTTTCCGTGCCTTCGCTGCCGTCAAAGATGTGAAAGCAGCGCAGCACTTCTTCGGTCTCTGGAACACAGCTTGCCAAGGGCTTTTCCGCGCTGTTTTGCTTTTGTCTGGGTAGGGGGTTTCCACAGTGGTAGGAACAGGCAAATGTGGATACCACCTGTCCTGGTCAAATTGCAGCAGGGCCTGACCCTCTCCAACACATCTTGCATCACATGGAGAAGGGCCGGCCCTAACGCTGCCGCATCCTGCAATCAGGCAGCGTGAGCACCGTCAGCCTGGGGTCCTTGCCTGGGAGGGTGGCGCCCGTCTCCCACGCTTGCAACTCATACTTACCTGGCAGGGGAGATACCATGATCAACAAGGTGGTTCACCCAGGGCGAGGCTCGGCCATTGCACACCGGCTCTGCTGACCCCTGCGAATTCCCCAAATGTGGGAATCTCGACTGCATAATTTCTGGTAGTGGGGGACTGCGTCCGCGCTCTCCCCTGACGCTTGTGTTGAAGGCAAAACAAAGGGAAGCGGGGCGCGGCGGGGTCCTGCCACCATCAAAGCCATTACGGGAGTGGGGGTGGCTTGTGGCGCGACATGTAAGAAACAGAACCGCCTGTTCGTCCACGTCTCTGGTTTTCTGCTTTGTCTGTGACGGAGAGCCGAGCTCTGCATTTCTCCGTCGCGCAGGAGGTAGCTTTCCGTGCCTTCGCTGCCGTCAAAGATGTGAAAGCAGCGCAGCACTTCTTCGGTCTCTGGAACACAGCTTGCCAAGGGCTTTTCCGCGCTGTTTTGCTTTTGTCTGGGTAGGGGGTTTCCACAGTGGTAGGAACAGGCAAATGTGGATACCACCTGTCCTGGTCAAATTGCAGCAGGGCCTGACCCTCTCCAACACATCTTGCATCACATGGAGAAGGGCCGGCCCTAACGCTGCCGCATCCTGCAATCAGGCAGCGTGAGCACCGTCAGCCTGGGGTCCTTGCCTGGGAGGGTGGCGCCCGTCTCCCACGCTTGCAACTCATACTTACCTGGCAGGGGAGATACCATGATCAACAAGGTGGTTCACCCAGGGCGAGGCTCGGCCATTGCACACCGGCTCTGCTGACCCCTGCGAATTCCCCAAATGTGGGAATCTCGACTGCATAATTTCTGGTAGTGGGGGACTGCGTCCGCGCTCTCCCCTGACGCTTGTGTTGAAGGCAAAACAAAGGGAAGCGGGGCGCGGCGGGGTCCTGCCACCATCAAAGCCATTACGGGAGTGGGGGTGGCTTGTGGCGCGACATGTAAGAAACAGAACCGCCTGTTCGTCCACGTCTCTGGTTTTCTGCTTTGTCTGTGACGGAGAGCCGAGCTCTGCATTTCTCCGTCGCGCAGGAGGTAGCTTTCCGTGCCTTCGCTGCCGTCAAAGATGTGAAAGCAGCGCAGCACTTCTTCGGTCTCTGGAACACAGCTTGCCAAGGGCTTTTCCGCGCTGTTTTGCTTTTGTCTGGGTAGGGGGTTTCCACAGTGGTAGGAACAGGCAAATGTGGATACCACCTGTCCTGGTCAAATTGCAGCAGGGCCTGACCCTCTCCAACACATCTTGCATCACATGGAGAAGGGCCGGCCCTAACGCTGCCGCATCCTGCAATCAGGCAGCGTGAGCACCGTCAGCCTGGGGTCCTTGCCTGGGAGGGTGGCGCCCGTCTCCCACGCTTGCAACTCATACTTACCTGGCAGGGGAGATACCATGATCAACAAGGTGGTTCACCCAGGGCGAGGCTCGGCCATTGCACACCGGCTCTGCTGACCCCTGCGAATTCCCCAAATGTGGGAATCTCGACTGCATAATTTCTGGTAGTGGGGGACTGCGTCCGCGCTCTCCCCTGACGCTTGTGTTGAAGGCAAAACAAAGGGAAGCGGGGCGCGGCGGGGTCCTGCCACCATCAAAGCCATTACGGGAGTGGGGGTGGCTTGTGGCGCGACATGTAAGAAACAGAACCGCCTGTTCGTCCACGTCTCTGGTTTTCTGCTTTGTCTGTGACGGAGAGCCGAGCTCTGCATTTCTCCGTCGCGCAGGAGGTAGCTTTCCGTGCCTTCGCTGCCGTCAAAGATGTGAAAGCAGCGCAGCACTTCTTCGGTCTCTGGAACACAGCTTGCCAAGGGCTTTTCCGCGCTGTTTTGCTTTTGTCTGGGTAGGGGGTTTCCACAGTGGTAGGAACAGGCAAATGTGGATACCACCTGTCCTGGTCAAATTGCAGCAGGGCCTGACCCTCTCCAACACATCTTGCATCACATGGAGAAGGGCCGGCCCTAACGCTGCCGCATCCTGCAATCAGGCAGCGTGAGCACCGTCAGCCTGGGGTCCTTGCCTGGGAGGGTGGCGCCCGTCTCCCACGCTTGCAACTCATACTTACCTGGCAGGGGAGATACCATGATCAACAAGGTGGTTCACCCAGGGCGAGGCTCGGCCATTGCACACCGGCTCTGCTGACCCCTGCGAATTCCCCAAATGTGGGAATCTCGACTGCATAATTTCTGGTAGTGGGGGACTGCGTCCGCGCTCTCCCCTGACGCTTGTGTTGAAGGCAAAACAAAGGGAAGCGGGGCGCGGCGGGGTCCTGCCACCATCAAAGCCATTACGGGAGTGGGGGTGGCTTGTGGCGCGACATGTAAGAAACAGAACCGCCTGTTCGTCCACGTCTCTGGTTTTCTGCTTTGTCTGTGACGGAGAGCCGAGCTCTGCATTTCTCCGTCGCGCAGGAGGTAGCTTTCCGTGCCTTCGCTGCCGTCAAAGATGTGAAAGCAGCGCAGCACTTCTTCGGTCTCTGGAACACAGCTTGCCAAGGCTTTTCCGCGCTGTTTTGCTTTTGTCTGGGTAGGGGGTTTCCACAGTGGTAGGAACAGGCAAATGTGGATACCACCTGTCCTGGTCAAATTGCAGCAGGGCCTGACCCTCTCCAACACATCTTGCATCACATGGAGAAGGGCCGGCCCTAACGCTGCCGCATCCTGCAATCAGGCAGCGTGAGCACCGTCAGCCTGGGGTCCTTGCCTGGGAGGGTGGCGCCCGTCTCCCACGCTTGCAACTCATACTTACCTGGCAGGGGAGATACCATGATCAACAAGGTGGTTCACCCAGGGCGAGGCTCGGCCATTGCACACCGGCTCTGCTGACCCCTGCGAATTCCCCAAATGTGGGAATCTCGACTGCATAATTTCTGGTAGTGGGGGACTGCGTCCGCGCTCTCCCCTGACGCTTGTGTTGAAGGCAAAACAAAGGGAAGCGGGGCGCGGCGGGGTCCTGCCACCATCAAAGCCATTACGGGAGTGGGGGTGGCTTGTGGCGCGACATGTAAGAAACAGAACCGCCTGTTCGTCCACGTCTCTGGTTTTCTGCTTTGTCTGTGACGGAGAGCCGAGCTCTGCATTTCTCCGTCGCGCAGGAGGTAGCTTTCCGTGCCTTCGCTGCCGTCAAAGATGTGAAAGCAGCGCAGCACTTCTTCGGTCTCTGGAACACAGCTTGCCAAGGGCTTTTCCGCGCTGTTTTGCTTTTGTCTGGGTAGGGGGTTTCCACAGTGGTAGGAACAGGCAAATGTGGATACCACCTGTCCTGGTCAAATTGCAGCAGGGCCTGACCCTCTCCAACACATCTTGCATCACATGGAGAAGGGCCGGCCCTAACGCTGCCGCATCCTGCAATCAGGCAGCGTGAGCACCGTCAGCCTGGGGTCCTTGCCTGGGAGGGTGGCGCCCGTCTCCCACGCTTGCAACTCATACTTACCTGGCAGGGGAGATACCATGATCAACAAGGTGGTTCACCCAGGGCGAGGCTCGGCCATTGCACACCGGCTCTGCTGACCCCTGCGAATTCCCCAAATGTGGGAATCTCGACTGCATAATTTCTGGTAGTGGGGGACTGCGTCCGCGCTCTCCCCTGACGCTTGTGTTGAAGGCAAAACAAAGGGAAGCGGGGCGCGGCGGGGTCCTGCCACCATCAAAGCCATTACGGGAGTGGGGGTGGCTTGTGGCGCGACATGTAAGAAACAGAACCGCCTGTTCGTCCACGTCTCTGGTTTTCTGCTTTGTCTGTGACGGAGAGCCGAGCTCTGCATTTCTCCGTCGCGCAGGAGGTAGCTTTCCGTGCCTTCGCTGCCGTCAAAGATGTGAAAGCAGCGCAGCACTTCTTCGGTCTCTGGAACACAGCTTGCCAAGGGCTTTTCCGCGCTGTTTTGCTTTTGTCTGGGTAGGGGGTTTCCACAGTGGTAGGAACAGGCAAATGTGGATACCACCTGTCCTGGTCAAATTGCAGCAGGGCCTGACCCTCTCCAACACATCTTGCATCACATGGAGAAGGGCCGGCCCTAACGCTGCCGCATCCTGCAATCAGGCAGCGTGAGCACCGTCAGCCTGGGGTCCTTGCCTGGGAGGGTGGCGCCCGTCTCCCACGCTTGCAACTCATACTTACCTGGCAGGGGAGATACCATGATCAACAAGGTGGTTCACCCAGGGCGAGGCTCGGCCATTGCACACCGGCTCTGCTGACCCCTGCGAATTCCCCAAATGTGGGAATCTCGACTGCATAATTTCTGGTAGTGGGGGACTGCGTCCGCGCTCTCCCCTGACGCTTGTGTTGAAGGCAAAACAAAGGGAAGCGGGGCGCGGCGGGGTCCTGCCACCATCAAAGCCATTACGGGAGTGGGGGTGGCTTGTGGCGCGACATGTAAGAAACAGAACCGCCTGTTCGTCCACGTCTCTGGTTTTCTGCTTTGTCTGTGACGGAGAGCCGAGCTCTGCATTTCTCCGTCGCGCAGGAGGTAGCTTTCCGTGCCTTCGCTGCCGTCAAAGATGTGAAAGCAGCGCAGCACTTCTTCGGTCTCTGGAACACAGCTTGCCAAGGGCTTTTCCGCGCTGTTTTGCTTTTGTCTGGGTAGGGGGTTTCCACAGTGGTAGGAACAGGCAAATGTGGATACCACCTGTCCTGGTCAAATTGCAGCAGGGCCTGACCCTCTCCAACACATCTTGCATCACATGGAGAAGGGCCGGCCCTAACGCTGCCGCATCCTGCAATCAGGCAGCGTGAGCACCGTCAGCCTGGGGTCCTTGCCTGGGAGGGTGGCGCCCGTCTCCCACGCTTGCAACTCATACTTACCTGGCAGGGGAGATACCATGATCAACAAGGTGGTTCACCCAGGGCGAGGCTCGGCCATTGCACACCGGCTCTGCTGACCCCTGCGAATTCCCCAAATGTGGGAATCTCGACTGCATAATTTCTGGTAGTGGGGGACTGCGTCCGCGCTCTCCCCTGACGCTTGTGTTGAAGGCAAAACAAAGGGAAGCGGGGCGCGGCGGGGTCCTGCCACCATCAAAGCCATTACGGGAGTGGGGGTGGCTTGTGGCGCGACATGTAAGAAACAGAACCGCCTGTTCGTCCACGTCTCTGGTTTTCTGCTTTGTCTGTGACGGAGAGCCGAGCTCTGCATTTCTCCGTCGCGCAGGAGGTAGCTTTCCGTGCCTTCGCTGCCGTCAAAGATGTGAAAGCAGCGCAGCACTTCTTCGGTCTCTGGAACACAGCTTGCCAAGGGCTTTTCCGCGCTGTTTTGCTTTTGTCTGGGTAGGGGGTTTCCACAGTGGTAGGAACAGGCAAATGTGGATACCACCTGTCCTGGTCAAATTGCAGCAGGGCCTGACCCTCTCCAACACATCTTGCATCACATGGAGAAGGGCCGGCCCTAACGCTGCCGCATCCTGCAATCAGGCAGCGTGAGCACCGTCAGCCTGGGGTCCTTGCCTGGGAGGGTGGCGCCCGTCTCCCACGCTTGCAACTCATACTTACCTGGCAGGGGAGATACCATGATCAACAAGGTGGTTCACCCAGGGCGAGGCTCGGCCATTGCACACCGGCTCTGCTGACCCCTGCGAATTCCCCAAATGTGGGAATCTCGACTGCATAATTTCTGGTAGTGGGGGACTGCGTCCGCGCTCTCCCCTGACGCTTGTGTTGAAGGCAAAACAAAGGGAAGCGGGGCGCGGCGGGGTCCTGCCACCATCAAAGCCATTACGGGAGTGGGGGTGGCTTGTGGCGCGACATGTAAGAAACAGAACCGCCTGTTCGTCCACGTCTCTGGTTTTCTGCTTTGTCTGTGACGGAGAGCCGAGCTCTGCATTTCTCCGTCGCGCAGGAGGTAGCTTTCCGTGCCTTCGCTGCCGTCAAAGATGTGAAAGCAGCGCAGCACTTCTTCGGTCTCTGGAACACAGCTTGCCAAGGGCTTTTCCGCGCTGTTTTGCTTTTGTCTGGGTAGGGGGTTTCCACAGTGGTAGGAACAGGCAAATGTGGATACCACCTGTCCTGGTCAAATTGCAGCAGGGCCTGACCCTCTCCAACACATCTTGCATCACATGGAGAAGGGCCGGCCCTAACGCTGCCGCATCCTGCAATCAGGCAGCGTGAGCACCGTCAGCCTGGGGTCCTTGCCTGGGAGGGTGGCGCCCGTCTCCCACGCTTGCAACTCATACTTACCTGGCAGGGGAGATACCATGATCAACAAGGTGGTTCACCCAGGGCGAGGCTCGGCCATTGCACACCGGCTCTGCTGACCCCTGCGAATTCCCCAAATGTGGGAATCTCGACTGCATAATTTCTGGTAGTGGGGGACTGCGTCCGCGCTCTCCCCTGACGCTTGTGTTGAAGGCAAAACAAAGGGAAGCGGGGCGCGGCGGGGTCCTGCCACCATCAAAGCCATTACGGGAGTGGGGGTGGCTTGTGGCGCGACATGTAAGAAACAGAACCGCCTGTTCGTCCACGTCTCTGGTTTTCTGCTTTGTCTGTGACGGAGAGCCGAGCTCTGCATTTCTCCGTCGCGCAGGAGGTAGCTTTCCGTGCCTTCGCTGCCGTCAAAGATGTGAAAGCAGCGCAGCACTTCTTCGGTCTCTGGAACACAGCTTGCCAAGGCTTTTCCGCGCTGTTTTGCTTTTGTCTGGGTAGGGGGTTTCCACAGTGGTAGGAACAGGCAAATGTGGATACCACCTGTCCTGGTCAAATTGCAGCAGGGCCTGACCCTCTCCAACACATCTTGCATCACATGGAGAAGGGCCGGCCCTAACGCTGCCGCATCCTGCAATCAGGCAGCGTGAGCACCGTCAGCCTGGGGTCCTTGCCTGGGAGGGTGGCGCCCGTCTCCCACGCTTGCAACTCATACTTACCTGGCAGGGGAGATACCATGATCAACAAGGTGGTTCACCCAGGGCGAGGCTCGGCCATTGCACACCGGCTCTGCTGACCCCTGCGAATTCCCCAAATGTGGGAATCTCGACTGCATAATTTCTGGTAGTGGGGGACTGCGTCCGCGCTCTCCCCTGACGCTTGTGTTGAAGGCAAAACAAAGGGAAGCGGGGCGCGGCGGGGTCCTGCCACCATCAAAGCCATTACGGGAGTGGGGGTGGCTTGTGGCGCGACATGTAAGAAACAGAACCGCCTGTTCGTCCACGTCTCTGGTTTTCTGCTTTGTCTGTGACGGAGAGCCGAGCTCTGCATTTCTCCGTCGCGCAGGAGGTAGCTTTCCGTGCCTTCGCTGCCGTCAAAGATGTGAAAGCAGCGCAGCACTTCTTCGGTCTCTGGAACACAGCTTGCCAAGGGCTTTTCCGCGCTGTTTTGCTTTTGTCTGGGTAGGGGGTTTCCACAGTGGTAGGAACAGGCAAATGTGGATACCACCTGTCCTGGTCAAATTGCAGCAGGGCCTGACCCTCTCCAACACATCTTGCATCACATGGAGAAGGGCCGGCCCTAACGCTGCCGCATCCTGCAATCAGGCAGCGTGAGCACCGTCAGCCTGGGGTCCTTGCCTGGGAGGGTGGCGCCCGTCTCCCACGCTTGCAACTCATACTTACCTGGCAGGGGAGATACCATGATCAACAAGGTGGTTCACCCAGGGCGAGGCTCGGCCATTGCACACCGGCTCTGCTGACCCCTGCGAATTCCCCAAATGTGGGAATCTCGACTGCATAATTTCTGGTAGTGGGGGACTGCGTCCGCGCTCTCCCCTGACGCTTGTGTTGAAGGCAAAACAAAGGGAAGCGGGGCGCGGCGGGGTCCTGCCACCATCAAAGCCATTACGGGAGTGGGGGTGGCTTGTGGCGCGACATGTAAGAAACAGAACCGCCTGTTCGTCCACGTCTCTGGTTTTCTGCTTTGTCTGTGACGGAGAGCCGAGCTCTGCATTTCTCCGTCGCGCAGGAGGTAGCTTTCCGTGCCTTCGCTGCCGTCAAAGATGTGAAAGCAGCGCAGCACTTCTTCGGTCTCTGGAACACAGCTTGCCAAGGGCTTTTCCGCGCTGTTTTGCTTTTGTCTGGGTAGGGGGTTTCCACAGTGGTAGGAACAGGCAAATGTGGATACCACCTGTCCTGGTCAAATTGCAGCAGGGCCTGACCCTCTCCAACACATCTTGCATCACATGGAGAAGGGCCGGCCCTAACGCTGCCGCATCCTGCAATCAGGCAGCGTGAGCACCGTCAGCCTGGGGTCCTTGCCTGGGAGGGTGGCGCCCGTCTCCCACGCTTGCAACTCATACTTACCTGGCAGGGGAGATACCATGATCAACAAGGTGGTTCACCCAGGGCGAGGCTCGGCCATTGCACACCGGCTCTGCTGACCCCTGCGAATTCCCCAAATGTGGGAATCTCGACTGCATAATTTCTGGTAGTGGGGGACTGCGTCCGCGCTCTCCCCTGACGCTTGTGTTGAAGGCAAAACAAAGGGAAGCGGGGCGCGGCGGGGTCCTGCCACCATCAAAGCCATTACGGGAGTGGGGGTGGCTTGTGGCGCGACATGTAAGAAACAGAACCGCCTGTTCGTCCACGTCTCTGGTTTTCTGCTTTGTCTGTGACGGAGAGCCGAGCTCTGCATTTCTCCGTCGCGCAGGAGGTAGCTTTCCGTGCCTTCGCTGCCGTCAAAGATGTGAAAGCAGCGCAGCACTTCTTCGGTCTCTGGAACACAGCTTGCCAAGGGCTTTTCCGCGCTGTTTTGCTTTTGTCTGGGTAGGGGGTTTCCACAGTGGTAGGAACAGGCAAATGTGGATACCACCTGTCCTGGTCAAATTGCAGCAGGGCCTGACCCTCTCCAACACATCTTGCATCACATGGAGAAGGGCCGGCCCTAACGCTGCCGCATCCTGCAATCAGGCAGCGTGAGCACCGTCAGCCTGGGGTCCTTGCCTGGGAGGGTGGCGCCCGTCTCCCACGCTTGCAACTCATACTTACCTGGCAGGGGAGATACCATGATCAACAAGGTGGTTCACCCAGGGCGAGGCTCGGCCATTGCACACCGGCTCTGCTGACCCCTGCGAATTCCCCAAATGTGGGAATCTCGACTGCATAATTTCTGGTAGTGGGGGACTGCGTCCGCGCTCTCCCCTGACGCTTGTGTTGAAGGCAAAACAAAGGGAAGCGGGGCGCGGCGGGGTCCTGCCACCATCAAAGCCATTACGGGAGTGGGGGTGGCTTGTGGCGCGACATGTAAGAAACAGAACCGCCTGTTCGTCCACGTCTCTGGTTTTCTGCTTTGTCTGTGACGGAGAGCCGAGCTCTGCATTTCTCCGTCGCGCAGGAGGTAGCTTTCCGTGCCTTCGCTGCCGTCAAAGATGTGAAAGCAGCGCAGCACTTCTTCGGTCTCTGGAACACAGCTTGCCAAGGGCTTTTCCGCGCTGTTTTGCTTTTGTCTGGGTAGGGGGTTTCCACAGTGGTAGGAACAGGCAAATGTGGATACCACCTGTCCTGGTCAAATTGCAGCAGGGCCTGACCCTCTCCAACACATCTTGCATCACATGGAGAAGGGCCGGCCCTAACGCTGCCGCATCCTGCAATCAGGCAGCGTGAGCACCGTCAGCCTGGGGTCCTTGCCTGGGAGGGTGGCGCCCGTCTCCCACGCTTGCAACTCATACTTACCTGGCAGGGGAGATACCATGATCAACAAGGTGGTTCACCCAGGGCGAGGCTCGGCCATTGCACACCGGCTCTGCTGACCCCTGCGAATTCCCCAAATGTGGGAATCTCGACTGCATAATTTCTGGTAGTGGGGGACTGCGTCCGCGCTCTCCCCTGACGCTTGTGTTGAAGGCAAAACAAAGGGAAGCGGGGCGCGGCGGGGTCCTGCCACCATCAAAGCCATTACGGGAGTGGGGGTGGCTTGTGGCGCGACATGTAAGAAACAGAACCGCCTGTTCGTCCACGTCTCTGGTTTTCTGCTTTGTCTGTGACGGAGAGCCGAGCTCTGCATTTCTCCGTCGCGCAGGAGGTAGCTTTCCGTGCCTTCGCTGCCGTCAAAGATGTGAAAGCAGCGCAGCACTTCTTCGGTCTCTGGAACACAGCTTGCCAAGGCTTTTCCGCGCTGTTTTGCTTTTGTCTGGGTAGGGGGTTTCCACAGTGGTAGGAACAGGCAAATGTGGATACCACCTGTCCTGGTCAAATTGCAGCAGGGCCTGACCCTCTCCAACACATCTTGCATCACATGGAGAAGGGCCGGCCCTAACGCTGCCGCATCCTGCAATCAGGCAGCGTGAGCACCGTCAGCCTGGGGTCCTTGCCTGGGAGGGTGGCGCCCGTCTCCCACGCTTGCAACTCATACTTACCTGGCAGGGGAGATACCATGATCAACAAGGTGGTTCACCCAGGGCGAGGCTCGGCCATTGCACACCGGCTCTGCTGACCCCTGCGAATTCCCCAAATGTGGGAATCTCGACTGCATAATTTCTGGTAGTGGGGGACTGCGTCCGCGCTCTCCCCTGACGCTTGTGTTGAAGGCAAAACAAAGGGAAGCGGGGCGCGGCGGGGTCCTGCCACCATCAAAGCCATTACGGGAGTGGGGGTGGCTTGTGGCGCGACATGTAAGAAACAGAACCGCCTGTTCGTCCACGTCTCTGGTTTTCTGCTTTGTCTGTGACGGAGAGCCGAGCTCTGCATTTCTCCGTCGCGCAGGAGGTAGCTTTCCGTGCCTTCGCTGCCGTCAAAGATGTGAAAGCAGCGCAGCACTTCTTCGGTCTCTGGAACACAGCTTGCCAAGGGCTTTTCCGCGCTGTTTTGCTTTTGTCTGGGTAGGGGGTTTCCACAGTGGTAGGAACAGGCAAATGTGGATACCACCTGTCCTGGTCAAATTGCAGCAGGGCCTGACCCTCTCCAACACATCTTGCATCACATGGAGAAGGGCCGGCCCTAACGCTGCCGCATCCTGCAATCAGGCAGCGTGAGCACCGTCAGCCTGGGGTCCTTGCCTGGGAGGGTGGCGCCCGTCTCCCACGCTTGCAACTCATACTTACCTGGCAGGGGAGATACCATGATCAACAAGGTGGTTCACCCAGGGCGAGGCTCGGCCATTGCACACCGGCTCTGCTGACCCCTGCGAATTCCCCAAATGTGGGAATCTCGACTGCATAATTTCTGGTAGTGGGGGACTGCGTCCGCGCTCTCCCCTGACGCTTGTGTTGAAGGCAAAACAAAGGGAAGCGGGGCGCGGCGGGGTCCTGCCACCATCAAAGCCATTACGGGAGTGGGGGTGGCTTGTGGCGCGACATGTAAGAAACAGAACCGCCTGTTCGTCCACGTCTCTGGTTTTCTGCTTTGTCTGTGACGGAGAGCCGAGCTCTGCATTTCTCCGTCGCGCAGGAGGTAGCTTTCCGTGCCTTCGCTGCCGTCAAAGATGTGAAAGCAGCGCAGCACTTCTTCGGTCTCTGGAACACAGCTTGCCAAGGGCTTTTCCGCGCTGTTTTGCTTTTGTCTGGGTAGGGGGTTTCCACAGTGGTAGGAACAGGCAAATGTGGATACCACCTGTCCTGGTCAAATTGCAGCAGGGCCTGACCCTCTCCAACACATCTTGCATCACATGGAGAAGGGCCGGCCCTAACGCTGCCGCATCCTGCAATCAGGCAGCGTGAGCACCGTCAGCCTGGGGTCCTTGCCTGGGAGGGTGGCGCCCGTCTCCCACGCTTGCAACTCATACTTACCTGGCAGGGGAGATACCATGATCAACAAGGTGGTTCACCCAGGGCGAGGCTCGGCCATTGCACACCGGCTCTGCTGACCCCTGCGAATTCCCCAAATGTGGGAATCTCGACTGCATAATTTCTGGTAGTGGGGGACTGCGTCCGCGCTCTCCCCTGACGCTTGTGTTGAAGGCAAAACAAAGGGAAGCGGGGCGCGGCGGGGTCCTGCCACCATCAAAGCCATTACGGGAGTGGGGGTGGCTTGTGGCGCGACATGTAAGAAACAGAACCGCCTGTTCGTCCACGTCTCTGGTTTTCTGCTTTGTCTGTGACGGAGAGCCGAGCTCTGCATTTCTCCGTCGCGCAGGAGGTAGCTTTCCGTGCCTTCGCTGCCGTCAAAGATGTGAAAGCAGCGCAGCACTTCTTCGGTCTCTGGAACACAGCTTGCCAAGGCTTTTCCGCGCTGTTTTGCTTTTGTCTGGGTAGGGGGTTTCCACAGTGGTAGGAACAGGCAAATGTGGATACCACCTGTCCTGGTCAAATTGCAGCAGGGCCTGACCCTCTCCAACACATCTTGCATCACATGGAGAAGGGCCGGCCCTAACGCTGCCGCATCCTGCAATCAGGCAGCGTGAGCACCGTCAGCCTGGGGTCCTTGCCTGGGAGGGTGGCGCCCGTCTCCCACGCTTGCAACTCATACTTACCTGGCAGGGGAGATACCATGATCAACAAGGTGGTTCACCCAGGGCGAGGCTCGGCCATTGCACACCGGCTCTGCTGACCCCTGCGAATTCCCCAAATGTGGGAATCTCGACTGCATAATTTCTGGTAGTGGGGGACTGCGTCCGCGCTCTCCCCTGACGCTTGTGTTGAAGGCAAAACAAAGGGAAGCGGGGCGCGGCGGGGTCCTGCCACCATCAAAGCCATTACGGGAGTGGGGGTGGCTTGTGGCGCGACATGTAAGAAACAGAACCGCCTGTTCGTCCACGTCTCTGGTTTTCTGCTTTGTCTGTGACGGAGAGCCGAGCTCTGCATTTCTCCGTCGCGCAGGAGGTAGCTTTCCGTGCCTTCGCTGCCGTCAAAGATGTGAAAGCAGCGCAGCACTTCTTCGGTCTCTGGAACACAGCTTGCCAAGGGCTTTTCCGCGCTGTTTTGCTTTTGTCTGGGTAGGGGGTTTCCACAGTGGTAGGAACAGGCAAATGTGGATACCACCTGTCCTGGTCAAATTGCAGCAGGGCCTGACCCTCTCCAACACATCTTGCATCACATGGAGAAGGGCCGGCCCTAACGCTGCCGCATCCTGCAATCAGGCAGCGTGAGCACCGTCAGCCTGGGGTCCTTGCCTGGGAGGGTGGCGCCCGTCTCCCACGCTTGCAACTCATACTTACCTGGCAGGGGAGATACCATGATCAACAAGGTGGTTCACCCAGGGCGAGGCTCGGCCATTGCACACCGGCTCTGCTGACCCCTGCGAATTCCCCAAATGTGGGAATCTCGACTGCATAATTTCTGGTAGTGGGGGACTGCGTCCGCGCTCTCCCCTGACGCTTGTGTTGAAGGCAAAACAAAGGGAAGCGGGGCGCGGCGGGGTCCTGCCACCATCAAAGCCATTACGGGAGTGGGGGTGGCTTGTGGCGCGACATGTAAGAAACAGAACCGCCTGTTCGTCCACGTCTCTGGTTTTCTGCTTTGTCTGTGACGGAGAGCCGAGCTCTGCATTTCTCCGTCGCGCAGGAGGTAGCTTTCCGTGCCTTCGCTGCCGTCAAAGATGTGAAAGCAGCGCAGCACTTCTTCGGTCTCTGGAACACAGCTTGCCAAGGGCTTTTCCGCGCTGTTTTGCTTTTGTCTGGGTAGGGGGTTTCCACAGTGGTAGGAACAGGCAAATGTGGATACCACCTGTCCTGGTCAAATTGCAGCAGGGCCTGACCCTCTCCAACACATCTTGCATCACATGGAGAAGGGCCGGCCCTAACGCTGCCGCATCCTGCAATCAGGCAGCGTGAGCACCGTCAGCCTGGGGTCCTTGCCTGGGAGGGTGGCGCCCGTCTCCCACGCTTGCAACTCATACTTACCTGGCAGGGGAGATACCATGATCAACAAGGTGGTTCACCCAGGGCGAGGCTCGGCCATTGCACACCGGCTCTGCTGACCCCTGCGAATTCCCCAAATGTGGGAATCTCGACTGCATAATTTCTGGTAGTGGGGGACTGCGTCCGCGCTCTCCCCTGACGCTTGTGTTGAAGGCAAAACAAAGGGAAGCGGGGCGCGGCGGGGTCCTGCCACCATCAAAGCCATTACGGGAGTGGGGGTGGCTTGTGGCGCGACATGTAAGAAACAGAACCGCCTGTTCGTCCACGTCTCTGGTTTTCTGCTTTGTCTGTGACGGAGAGCCGAGCTCTGCATTTCTCCGTCGCGCAGGAGGTAGCTTTCCGTGCCTTCGCTGCCGTCAAAGATGTGAAAGCAGCGCAGCACTTCTTCGGTCTCTGGAACACAGCTTGCCAAGGGCTTTTCCGCGCTGTTTTGCTTTTGTCTGGGTAGGGGGTTTCCACAGTGGTAGGAACAGGCAAATGTGGATACCACCTGTCCTGGTCAAATTGCAGCAGGGCCTGACCCTCTCCAACACATCTTGCATCACATGGAGAAGGGCCGGCCCTAACGCTGCCGCATCCTGCAATCAGGCAGCGTGAGCACCGTCAGCCTGGGGTCCTTGCCTGGGAGGGTGGCGCCCGTCTCCCACGCTTGCAACTCATACTTACCTGGCAGGGGAGATACCATGATCAACAAGGTGGTTCACCCAGGGCGAGGCTCGGCCATTGCACACCGGCTCTGCTGACCCCTGCGAATTCCCCAAATGTGGGAATCTCGACTGCATAATTTCTGGTAGTGGGGGACTGCGTCCGCGCTCTCCCCTGACGCTTGTGTTGAAGGCAAAACAAAGGGAAGCGGGGCGCGGCGGGGTCCTGCCACCATCAAAGCCATTACGGGAGTGGGGGTGGCTTGTGGCGCGACATGTAAGAAACAGAACCGCCTGTTCGTCCACGTCTCTGGTTTTCTGCTTTGTCTGTGACGGAGAGCCGAGCTCTGCATTTCTCCGTCGCGCAGGAGGTAGCTTTCCGTGCCTTCGCTGCCGTCAAAGATGTGAAAGCAGCGCAGCACTTCTTCGGTCTCTGGAACACAGCTTGCCAAGGGCTTTTCCGCGCTGTTTTGCTTTTGTCTGGGTAGGGGGTTTCCACAGTGGTAGGAACAGGCAAATGTGGATACCACCTGTCCTGGTCAAATTGCAGCAGGGCCTGACCCTCTCCAACACATCTTGCATCACATGGAGAAGGGCCGGCCCTAACGCTGCCGCATCCTGCAATCAGGCAGCGTGAGCACCGTCAGCCTGGGGTCCTTGCCTGGGAGGGTGGCGCCCGTCTCCCACGCTTGCAACTCATACTTACCTGGCAGGGGAGATACCATGATCAACAAGGTGGTTCACCCAGGGCGAGGCTCGGCCATTGCACACCGGCTCTGCTGACCCCTGCGAATTCCCCAAATGTGGGAATCTCGACTGCATAATTTCTGGTAGTGGGGGACTGCGTCCGCGCTCTCCCCTGACGCTTGTGTTGAAGGCAAAACAAAGGGAAGCGGGGCGCGGCGGGGTCCTGCCACCATCAAAGCCATTACGGGAGTGGGGGTGGCTTGTGGCGCGACATGTAAGAAACAGAACCGCCTGTTCGTCCACGTCTCTGGTTTTCTGCTTTGTCTGTGACGGAGAGCCGAGCTCTGCATTTCTCCGTCGCGCAGGAGGTAGCTTTCCGTGCCTTCGCTGCCGTCAAAGATGTGAAAGCAGCGCAGCACTTCTTCGGTCTCTGGAACACAGCTTGCCAAGGGCTTTTCCGCGCTGTTTTGCTTTTGTCTGGGTAGGGGGTTTCCACAGTGGTAGGAACAGGCAAATGTGGATACCACCTGTCCTGGTCAAATTGCAGCAGGGCCTGACCCTCTCCAACACATCTTGCATCACATGGAGAAGGGCCGGCCCTAACGCTGCCGCATCCTGCAATCAGGCAGCGTGAGCACCGTCAGCCTGGGGTCCTTGCCTGGGAGGGTGGCGCCCGTCTCCCACGCTTGCAACTCATACTTACCTGGCAGGGGAGATACCATGATCAACAAGGTGGTTCACCCAGGGCGAGGCTCGGCCATTGCACACCGGCTCTGCTGACCCCTGCGAATTCCCCAAATGTGGGAATCTCGACTGCATAATTTCTGGTAGTGGGGGACTGCGTCCGCGCTCTCCCCTGACGCTTGTGTTGAAGGCAAAACAAAGGGAAGCGGGGCGCGGCGGGGTCCTGCCACCATCAAAGCCATTACGGGAGTGGGGGTGGCTTGTGGCGCGACATGTAAGAAACAGAACCGCCTGTTCGTCCACGTCTCTGGTTTTCTGCTTTGTCTGTGACGGAGAGCCGAGCTCTGCATTTCTCCGTCGCGCAGGAGGTAGCTTTCCGTGCCTTCGCTGCCGTCAAAGATGTGAAAGCAGCGCAGCACTTCTTCGGTCTCTGGAACACAGCTTGCCAAGGGCTTTTCCGCGCTGTTTTGCTTTTGTCTGGGTAGGGGGTTTCCACAGTGGTAGGAACAGGCAAATGTGGATACCACCTGTCCTGGTCAAATTGCAGCAGGGCCTGACCCTCTCCAACACATCTTGCATCACATGGAGAAGGGCCGGCCCTAACGCTGCCGCATCCTGCAATCAGGCAGCGTGAGCACCGTCAGCCTGGGGTCCTTGCCTGGGAGGGTGGCGCCCGTCTCCCACGCTTGCAACTCATACTTACCTGGCAGGGGAGATACCATGATCAACAAGGTGGTTCACCCAGGGCGAGGCTCGGCCATTGCACACCGGCTCTGCTGACCCCTGCGAATTCCCCAAATGTGGGAATCTCGACTGCATAATTTCTGGTAGTGGGGGACTGCGTCCGCGCTCTCCCCTGACGCTTGTGTTGAAGGCAAAACAAAGGGAAGCGGGGCGCGGCGGGGTCCTGCCACCATCAAAGCCATTACGGGAGTGGGGGTGGCTTGTGGCGCGACATGTAAGAAACAGAACCGCCTGTTCGTCCACGTCTCTGGTTTTCTGCTTTGTCTGTGACGGAGAGCCGAGCTCTGCATTTCTCCGTCGCGCAGGAGGTAGCTTTCCGTGCCTTCGCTGCCGTCAAAGATGTGAAAGCAGCGCAGCACTTCTTCGGTCTCTGGAACACAGCTTGCCAAGGGCTTTTCCGCGCTGTTTTGCTTTTGTCTGGGTAGGGGGTTTCCACAGTGGTAGGAACAGGCAAATGTGGATACCACCTGTCCTGGTCAAATTGCAGCAGGGCCTGACCCTCTCCAACACATCTTGCATCACATGGAGAAGGGCCGGCCCTAACGCTGCCGCATCCTGCAATCAGGCAGCGTGAGCACCGTCAGCCTGGGGTCCTTGCCTGGGAGGGTGGCGCCCGTCTCCCACGCTTGCAACTCATACTTACCTGGCAGGGGAGATACCATGATCAACAAGGTGGTTCACCCAGGGCGAGGCTCGGCCATTGCACACCGGCTCTGCTGACCCCTGCGAATTCCCCAAATGTGGGAATCTCGACTGCATAATTTCTGGTAGTGGGGGACTGCGTCCGCGCTCTCCCCTGACGCTTGTGTTGAAGGCAAAACAAAGGGAAGCGGGGCGCGGCGGGGTCCTGCCACCATCAAAGCCATTACGGGAGTGGGGGTGGCTTGTGGCGCGACATGTAAGAAACAGAACCGCCTGTTCGTCCACGTCTCTGGTTTTCTGCTTTGTCTGTGACGGAGAGCCGAGCTCTGCATTTCTCCGTCGCGCAGGAGGTAGCTTTCCGTGCCTTCGCTGCCGTCAAAGATGTGAAAGCAGCGCAGCACTTCTTCGGTCTCTGGAACACAGCTTGCCAAGGGCTTTTCCGCGCTGTTTTGCTTTTGTCTGGGTAGGGGGTTTCCACAGTGGTAGGAACAGGCAAATGTGGATACCACCTGTCCTGGTCAAATTGCAGCAGGGCCTGACCCTCTCCAACACATCTTGCATCACATGGAGAAGGGCCGGCCCTAACGCTGCCGCATCCTGCAATCAGGCAGCGTGAGCACCGTCAGCCTGGGGTCCTTGCCTGGGAGGGTGGCGCCCGTCTCCCACGCTTGCAACTCATACTTACCTGGCAGGGGAGATACCATGATCAACAAGGTGGTTCACCCAGGGCGAGGCTCGGCCATTGCACACCGGCTCTGCTGACCCCTGCGAATTCCCCAAATGTGGGAATCTCGACTGCATAATTTCTGGTAGTGGGGGACTGCGTCCGCGCTCTCCCCTGACGCTTGTGTTGAAGGCAAAACAAAGGGAAGCGGGGCGCGGCGGGGTCCTGCCACCATCAAAGCCATTACGGGAGTGGGGGTGGCTTGTGGCGCGACATGTAAGAAACAGAACCGCCTGTTCGTCCACGTCTCTGGTTTTCTGCTTTGTCTGTGACGGAGAGCCGAGCTCTGCATTTCTCCGTCGCGCAGGAGGTAGCTTTCCGTGCCTTCGCTGCCGTCAAAGATGTGAAAGCAGCGCAGCACTTCTTCGGTCTCTGGAACACAGCTTGCCAAGGGCTTTTCCGCGCTGTTTTGCTTTTGTCTGGGTAGGGGGTTTCCACAGTGGTAGGAACAGGCAAATGTGGATACCACCTGTCCTGGTCAAATTGCAGCAGGGCCTGACCCTCTCCAACACATCTTGCATCACATGGAGAAGGGCCGGCCCTAACGCTGCCGCATCCTGCAATCAGGCAGCGTGAGCACCGTCAGCCTGGGGTCCTTGCCTGGGAGGGTGGCGCCCGTCTCCCACGCTTGCAACTCATACTTACCTGGCAGGGGAGATACCATGATCAACAAGGTGGTTCACCCAGGGCGAGGCTCGGCCATTGCACACCGGCTCTGCTGACCCCTGCGAATTCCCCAAATGTGGGAATCTCGACTGCATAATTTCTGGTAGTGGGGGACTGCGTCCGCGCTCTCCCCTGACGCTTGTGTTGAAGGCAAAACAAAGGGAAGCGGGGCGCGGCGGGGTCCTGCCACCATCAAAGCCATTACGGGAGTGGGGGTGGCTTGTGGCGCGACATGTAAGAAACAGAACCGCCTGTTCGTCCACGTCTCTGGTTTTCTGCTTTGTCTGTGACGGAGAGCCGAGCTCTGCATTTCTCCGTCGCGCAGGAGGTAGCTTTCCGTGCCTTCGCTGCCGTCAAAGATGTGAAAGCAGCGCAGCACTTCTTCGGTCTCTGGAACACAGCTTGCCAAGGGCTTTTCCGCGCTGTTTTGCTTTTGTCTGGGTAGGGGGTTTCCACAGTGGTAGGAACAGGCAAATGTGGATACCACCTGTCCTGGTCAAATTGCAGCAGGGCCTGACCCTCTCCAACACATCTTGCATCACATGGAGAAGGGCCGGCCCTAACGCTGCCGCATCCTGCAATCAGGCAGCGTGAGCACCGTCAGCCTGGGGTCCTTGCCTGGGAGGGTGGCGCCCGTCTCCCACGCTTGCAACTCATACTTACCTGGCAGGGGAGATACCATGATCAACAAGGTGGTTCACCCAGGGCGAGGCTCGGCCATTGCACACCGGCTCTGCTGACCCCTGCGAATTCCCCAAATGTGGGAATCTCGACTGCATAATTTCTGGTAGTGGGGGACTGCGTCCGCGCTCTCCCCTGACGCTTGTGTTGAAGGCAAAACAAAGGGAAGCGGGGCGCGGCGGGGTCCTGCCACCATCAAAGCCATTACGGGAGTGGGGGTGGCTTGTGGCGCGACATGTAAGAAACAGAACCGCCTGTTCGTCCACGTCTCTGGTTTTCTGCTTTGTCTGTGACGGAGAGCCGAGCTCTGCATTTCTCCGTCGCGCAGGAGGTAGCTTTCCGTGCCTTCGCTGCCGTCAAAGATGTGAAAGCAGCGCAGCACTTCTTCGGTCTCTGGAACACAGCTTGCCAAGGGCTTTTCCGCGCTGTTTTGCTTTTGTCTGGGTAGGGGGTTTCCACAGTGGTAGGAACAGGCAAATGTGGATACCACCTGTCCTGGTCAAATTGCAGCAGGGCCTGACCCTCTCCAACACATCTTGCATCACATGGAGAAGGGCCGGCCCTAACGCTGCCGCATCCTGCAATCAGGCAGCGTGAGCACCGTCAGCCTGGGGTCCTTGCCTGGGAGGGTGGCGCCCGTCTCCCACGCTTGCAACTCATACTTACCTGGCAGGGGAGATACCATGATCAACAAGGTGGTTCACCCAGGGCGAGGCTCGGCCATTGCACACCGGCTCTGCTGACCCCTGCGAATTCCCCAAATGTGGGAATCTCGACTGCATAATTTCTGGTAGTGGGGGACTGCGTCCGCGCTCTCCCCTGACGCTTGTGTTGAAGGCAAAACAAAGGGAAGCGGGGCGCGGCGGGGTCCTGCCACCATCAAAGCCATTACGGGAGTGGGGGTGGCTTGTGGCGCGACATGTAAGAAACAGAACCGCCTGTTCGTCCACGTCTCTGGTTTTCTGCTTTGTCTGTGACGGAGAGCCGAGCTCTGCATTTCTCCGTCGCGCAGGAGGTAGCTTTCCGTGCCTTCGCTGCCGTCAAAGATGTGAAAGCAGCGCAGCACTTCTTCGGTCTCTGGAACACAGCTTGCCAAGGGCTTTTCCGCGCTGTTTTGCTTTTGTCTGGGTAGGGGGTTTCCACAGTGGTAGGAACAGGCAAATGTGGATACCACCTGTCCTGGTCAAATTGCAGCAGGGCCTGACCCTCTCCAACACATCTTGCATCACATGGAGAAGGGCCGGCCCTAACGCTGCCGCATCCTGCAATCAGGCAGCGTGAGCACCGTCAGCCTGGGGTCCTTGCCTGGGAGGGTGGCGCCCGTCTCCCACGCTTGCAACTCATACTTACCTGGCAGGGGAGATACCATGATCAACAAGGTGGTTCACCCAGGGCGAGGCTCGGCCATTGCACACCGGCTCTGCTGACCCCTGCGAATTCCCCAAATGTGGGAATCTCGACTGCATAATTTCTGGTAGTGGGGGACTGCGTCCGCGCTCTCCCCTGACGCTTGTGTTGAAGGCAAAACAAAGGGAAGCGGGGCGCGGCGGGGTCCTGCCACCATCAAAGCCATTACGGGAGTGGGGGTGGCTTGTGGCGCGACATGTAAGAAACAGAACCGCCTGTTCGTCCACGTCTCTGGTTTTCTGCTTTGTCTGTGACGGAGAGCCGAGCTCTGCATTTCTCCGTCGCGCAGGAGGTAGCTTTCCGTGCCTTCGCTGCCGTCAAAGATGTGAAAGCAGCGCAGCACTTCTTCGGTCTCTGGAACACAGCTTGCCAAGGGCTTTTCCGCGCTGTTTTGCTTTTGTCTGGGTAGGGGGTTTCCACAGTGGTAGGAACAGGCAAATGTGGATACCACCTGTCCTGGTCAAATTGCAGCAGGGCCTGACCCTCTCCAACACATCTTGCATCACATGGAGAAGGGCCGGCCCTAACGCTGCCGCATCCTGCAATCAGGCAGCGTGAGCACCGTCAGCCTGGGGTCCTTGCCTGGGAGGGTGGCGCCCGTCTCCCACGCTTGCAACTCATACTTACCTGGCAGGGGAGATACCATGATCAACAAGGTGGTTCACCCAGGGCGAGGCTCGGCCATTGCACACCGGCTCTGCTGACCCCTGCGAATTCCCCAAATGTGGGAATCTCGACTGCATAATTTCTGGTAGTGGGGGACTGCGTCCGCGCTCTCCCCTGACGCTTGTGTTGAAGGCAAAACAAAGGGAAGCGGGGCGCGGCGGGGTCCTGCCACCATCAAAGCCATTACGGGAGTGGGGGTGGCTTGTGGCGCGACATGTAAGAAACAGAACCGCCTGTTCGTCCACGTCTCTGGTTTTCTGCTTTGTCTGTGACGGAGAGCCGAGCTCTGCATTTCTCCGTCGCGCAGGAGGTAGCTTTCCGTGCCTTCGCTGCCGTCAAAGATGTGAAAGCAGCGCAGCACTTCTTCGGTCTCTGGAACACAGCTTGCCAAGGGCTTTTCCGCGCTGTTTTGCTTTTGTCTGGGTAGGGGGTTTCCACAGTGGTAGGAACAGGCAAATGTGGATACCACCTGTCCTGGTCAAATTGCAGCAGGGCCTGACCCTCTCCAACACATCTTGCATCACATGGAGAAGGGCCGGCCCTAACGCTGCCGCATCCTGCAATCAGGCAGCGTGAGCACCGTCAGCCTGGGGTCCTTGCCTGGGAGGGTGGCGCCCGTCTCCCACGCTTGCAACTCATACTTACCTGGCAGGGGAGATACCATGATCAACAAGGTGGTTCACCCAGGGCGAGGCTCGGCCATTGCACACCGGCTCTGCTGACCCCTGCGAATTCCCCAAATGTGGGAATCTCGACTGCATAATTTCTGGTAGTGGGGGACTGCGTCCGCGCTCTCCCCTGACGCTTGTGTTGAAGGCAAAACAAAGGGAAGCGGGGCGCGGCGGGGTCCTGCCACCATCAAAGCCATTACGGGAGTGGGGGTGGCTTGTGGCGCGACATGTAAGAAACAGAACCGCCTGTTCGTCCACGTCTCTGGTTTTCTGCTTTGTCTGTGACGGAGAGCCGAGCTCTGCATTTCTCCGTCGCGCAGGAGGTAGCTTTCCGTGCCTTCGCTGCCGTCAAAGATGTGAAAGCAGCGCAGCACTTCTTCGGTCTCTGGAACACAGCTTGCCAAGGGCTTTTCCGCGCTGTTTTGCTTTTGTCTGGGTAGGGGGTTTCCACAGTGGTAGGAACAGGCAAATGTGGATACCACCTGTCCTGGTCAAATTGCAGCAGGGCCTGACCCTCTCCAACACATCTTGCATCACATGGAGAAGGGCCGGCCCTAACGCTGCCGCATCCTGCAATCAGGCAGCGTGAGCACCGTCAGCCTGGGGTCCTTGCCTGGGAGGGTGGCGCCCGTCTCCCACGCTTGCAACTCATACTTACCTGGCAGGGGAGATACCATGATCAACAAGGTGGTTCACCCAGGGCGAGGCTCGGCCATTGCACACCGGCTCTGCTGACCCCTGCGAATTCCCCAAATGTGGGAATCTCGACTGCATAATTTCTGGTAGTGGGGGACTGCGTCCGCGCTCTCCCCTGACGCTTGTGTTGAAGGCAAAACAAAGGGAAGCGGGGCGCGGCGGGGTCCTGCCACCATCAAAGCCATTACGGGAGTGGGGGTGGCTTGTGGCGCGACATGTAAGAAACAGAACCGCCTGTTCGTCCACGTCTCTGGTTTTCTGCTTTGTCTGTGACGGAGAGCCGAGCTCTGCATTTCTCCGTCGCGCAGGAGGTAGCTTTCCGTGCCTTCGCTGCCGTCAAAGATGTGAAAGCAGCGCAGCACTTCTTCGGTCTCTGGAACACAGCTTGCCAAGGGCTTTTCCGCGCTGTTTTGCTTTTGTCTGGGTAGGGGGTTTCCACAGTGGTAGGAACAGGCAAATGTGGATACCACCTGTCCTGGTCAAATTGCAGCAGGGCCTGACCCTCTCCAACACATCTTGCATCACATGGAGAAGGGCCGGCCCTAACGCTGCCGCATCCTGCAATCAGGCAGCGTGAGCACCGTCAGCCTGGGGTCCTTGCCTGGGAGGGTGGCGCCCGTCTCCCACGCTTGCAACTCATACTTACCTGGCAGGGGAGATACCATGATCAACAAGGTGGTTCACCCAGGGCGAGGCTCGGCCATTGCACACCGGCTCTGCTGACCCCTGCGAATTCCCCAAATGTGGGAATCTCGACTGCATAATTTCTGGTAGTGGGGGACTGCGTCCGCGCTCTCCCCTGACGCTTGTGTTGAAGGCAAAACAAAGGGAAGCGGGGCGCGGCGGGGTCCTGCCACCATCAAAGCCATTACGGGAGTGGGGGTGGCTTGTGGCGCGACATGTAAGAAACAGAACCGCCTGTTCGTCCACGTCTCTGGTTTTCTGCTTTGTCTGTGACGGAGAGCCGAGCTCTGCATTTCTCCGTCGCGCAGGAGGTAGCTTTCCGTGCCTTCGCTGCCGTCAAAGATGTGAAAGCAGCGCAGCACTTCTTCGGTCTCTGGAACACAGCTTGCCAAGGGCTTTTCCGCGCTGTTTTGCTTTTGTCTGGGTAGGGGGTTTCCACAGTGGTAGGAACAGGCAAATGTGGATACCACCTGTCCTGGTCAAATTGCAGCAGGGCCTGACCCTCTCCAACACATCTTGCATCACATGGAGAAGGGCCGGCCCTAACGCTGCCGCATCCTGCAATCAGGCAGCGTGAGCACCGTCAGCCTGGGGTCCTTGCCTGGGAGGGTGGCGCCCGTCTCCCACGCTTGCAACTCATACTTACCTGGCAGGGGAGATACCATGATCAACAAGGTGGTTCACCCAGGGCGAGGCTCGGCCATTGCACACCGGCTCTGCTGACCCCTGCGAATTCCCCAAATGTGGGAATCTCGACTGCATAATTTCTGGTAGTGGGGGACTGCGTCCGCGCTCTCCCCTGACGCTTGTGTTGAAGGCAAAACAAAGGGAAGCGGGGCGCGGCGGGGTCCTGCCACCATCAAAGCCATTACGGGAGTGGGGGTGGCTTGTGGCGCGACATGTAAGAAACAGAACCGCCTGTTCGTCCACGTCTCTGGTTTTCTGCTTTGTCTGTGACGGAGAGCCGAGCTCTGCATTTCTCCGTCGCGCAGGAGGTAGCTTTCCGTGCCTTCGCTGCCGTCAAAGATGTGAAAGCAGCGCAGCACTTCTTCGGTCTCTGGAACACAGCTTGCCAAGGGCTTTTCCGCGCTGTTTTGCTTTTGTCTGGGTAGGGGGTTTCCACAGTGGTAGGAACAGGCAAATGTGGATACCACCTGTCCTGGTCAAATTGCAGCAGGGCCTGACCCTCTCCAACACATCTTGCATCACATGGAGAAGGGCCGGCCCTAACGCTGCCGCATCCTGCAATCAGGCAGCGTGAGCACCGTCAGCCTGGGGTCCTTGCCTGGGAGGGTGGCGCCCGTCTCCCACGCTTGCAACTCATACTTACCTGGCAGGGGAGATACCATGATCAACAAGGTGGTTCACCCAGGGCGAGGCTCGGCCATTGCACACCGGCTCTGCTGACCCCTGCGAATTCCCCAAATGTGGGAATCTCGACTGCATAATTTCTGGTAGTGGGGGACTGCGTCCGCGCTCTCCCCTGACGCTTGTGTTGAAGGCAAAACAAAGGGAAGCGGGGCGCGGCGGGGTCCTGCCACCATCAAAGCCATTACGGGAGTGGGGGTGGCTTGTGGCGCGACATGTAAGAAACAGAACCGCCTGTTCGTCCACGTCTCTGGTTTTCTGCTTTGTCTGTGACGGAGAGCCGAGCTCTGCATTTCTCCGTCGCGCAGGAGGTAGCTTTCCGTGCCTTCGCTGCCGTCAAAGATGTGAAAGCAGCGCAGCACTTCTTCGGTCTCTGGAACACAGCTTGCCAAGGGCTTTTCCGCGCTGTTTTGCTTTTGTCTGGGTAGGGGGTTTCCACAGTGGTAGGAACAGGCAAATGTGGATACCACCTGTCCTGGTCAAATTGCAGCAGGGCCTGACCCTCTCCAACACATCTTGCATCACATGGAGAAGGGCCGGCCCTAACGCTGCCGCATCCTGCAATCAGGCAGCGTGAGCACCGTCAGCCTGGGGTCCTTGCCTGGGAGGGTGGCGCCCGTCTCCCACGCTTGCAACTCATACTTACCTGGCAGGGGAGATACCATGATCAACAAGGTGGTTCACCCAGGGCGAGGCTCGGCCATTGCACACCGGCTCTGCTGACCCCTGCGAATTCCCCAAATGTGGGAATCTCGACTGCATAATTTCTGGTAGTGGGGGACTGCGTCCGCGCTCTCCCCTGACGCTTGTGTTGAAGGCAAAACAAAGGGAAGCGGGGCGCGGCGGGGTCCTGCCACCATCAAAGCCATTACGGGAGTGGGGGTGGCTTGTGGCGCGACATGTAAGAAACAGAACCGCCTGTTCGTCCACGTCTCTGGTTTTCTGCTTTGTCTGTGACGGAGAGCCGAGCTCTGCATTTCTCCGTCGCGCAGGAGGTAGCTTTCCGTGCCTTCGCTGCCGTCAAAGATGTGAAAGCAGCGCAGCACTTCTTCGGTCTCTGGAACACAGCTTGCCAAGGGCTTTTCCGCGCTGTTTTGCTTTTGTCTGGGTAGGGGGTTTCCACAGTGGTAGGAACAGGCAAATGTGGATACCACCTGTCCTGGTCAAATTGCAGCAGGGCCTGACCCTCTCCAACACATCTTGCATCACATGGAGAAGGGCCGGCCCTAACGCTGCCGCATCCTGCAATCAGGCAGCGTGAGCACCGTCAGCCTGGGGTCCTTGCCTGGGAGGGTGGCGCCCGTCTCCCACGCTTGCAACTCATACTTACCTGGCAGGGGAGATACCATGATCAACAAGGTGGTTCACCCAGGGCGAGGCTCGGCCATTGCACACCGGCTCTGCTGACCCCTGCGAATTCCCCAAATGTGGGAATCTCGACTGCATAATTTCTGGTAGTGGGGGACTGCGTCCGCGCTCTCCCCTGACGCTTGTGTTGAAGGCAAAACAAAGGGAAGCGGGGCGCGGCGGGGTCCTGCCACCATCAAAGCCATTACGGGAGTGGGGGTGGCTTGTGGCGCGACATGTAAGAAACAGAACCGCCTGTTCGTCCACGTCTCTGGTTTTCTGCTTTGTCTGTGACGGAGAGCCGAGCTCTGCATTTCTCCGTCGCGCAGGAGGTAGCTTTCCGTGCCTTCGCTGCCGTCAAAGATGTGAAAGCAGCGCAGCACTTCTTCGGTCTCTGGAACACAGCTTGCCAAGGGCTTTTCCGCGCTGTTTTGCTTTTGTCTGGGTAGGGGGTTTCCACAGTGGTAGGAACAGGCAAATGTGGATACCACCTGTCCTGGTCAAATTGCAGCAGGGCCTGACCCTCTCCAACACATCTTGCATCACATGGAGAAGGGCCGGCCCTAACGCTGCCGCATCCTGCAATCAGGCAGCGTGAGCACCGTCAGCCTGGGGTCCTTGCCTGGGAGGGTGGCGCCCGTCTCCCACGCTTGCAACTCATACTTACCTGGCAGGGGAGATACCATGATCAACAAGGTGGTTCACCCAGGGCGAGGCTCGGCCATTGCACACCGGCTCTGCTGACCCCTGCGAATTCCCCAAATGTGGGAATCTCGACTGCATAATTTCTGGTAGTGGGGGACTGCGTCCGCGCTCTCCCCTGACGCTTGTGTTGAAGGCAAAACAAAGGGAAGCGGGGCGCGGCGGGGTCCTGCCACCATCAAAGCCATTACGGGAGTGGGGGTGGCTTGTGGCGCGACATGTAAGAAACAGAACCGCCTGTTCGTCCACGTCTCTGGTTTTCTGCTTTGTCTGTGTCGGAGAGCCGAGCTCTGCATTTCTCCGTCGCGCAGGAGGTAGCTTTCCGTGCCTTCGCTGCCGTCAAAGATGTGAAAGCAGCGCAGCACTTCTTCGGTCTCTGGAACACAGCTTGCCAAGGGCTTTTCCGCGCTGTTTTGCTTTTGTCTGGGTAGGGGGTTTCCACAGTGGTAGGAACAGGCAAATGTGGATACCACCTGTCCTGGTCAAATTGCAGCAGGGCCTGACCCTCTCCAACACATCTTGCATCACATGGAGAAGGGCCGGCCCTAACGCTGCCGCATCCTGCAATCAGGCAGCGTGAGCACCGTCAGCCTGGGGTCCTTGCCTGGGAGGGTGGCGCCCGTCTCCCACGCTTGCAACTCATACTTACCTGGCAGGGGAGATACCATGATCAACAAGGTGGTTCACCCAGGGCGAGGCTCGGCCATTGCACACCGGCTCTGCTGACCCCTGCGAATTCCCCAAATGTGGGAATCTCGACTGCATAATTTCTGGTAGTGGGGGACTGCGTCCGCGCTCTCCCCTGACGCTTGTGTTGAAGGCAAAACAAAGGGAAGCGGGGCGCGGCGGGGTCCTGCCACCATCAAAGCCATTACGGGAGTGGGGGTGGCTTGTGGCGCGACATGTAAGAAACAGAACCGCCTGTTCGTCCACGTCTCTGGTTTTCTGCTTTGTCTGTGTCGGAGAGCCGAGCTCTGCATTTCTCCGTCGCGCAGGAGGTAGCTTTCCGTGCCTTCGCTGCCGTCAAAGATGTGAAAGCAGCGCAGCACTTCTTCGGTCTCTGGAACACAGCTTGCCAAGGGCTTTTCCGCGCTGTTTTGCTTTTGTCTGGGTAGGGGGTTTCCACAGTGGTAGGAACAGGCAAATGTGGATACCACCTGTCCTGGTCAAATTGCAGCAGGGCCTGACCCTCTCCAACACATCTTGCATCACATGGAGAAGGGCCGGCCCTAACGCTGCCGCATCCTGCAATCAGGCAGCGTGAGCACCGTCAGCCTGGGGTCCTTGCCTGGGAGGGTGGCGCCCGTCTCCCACGCTTGCAACTCATACTTACCTGGCAGGGGAGATACCATGATCAACAAGGTGGTTCACCCAGGGCGAGGCTCGGCCATTGCACACCGGCTCTGCTGACCCCTGCGAATTCCCCAAATGTGGGAATCTCGACTGCATAATTTCTGGTAGTGGGGGACTGCGTCCGCGCTCTCCCCTGACGCTTGTGTTGAAGGCAAAACAAAGGGAAGCGGGGCGCGGCGGGGTCCTGCCACCATCAAAGCCATTACGGGAGTGGGGGTGGCTTGTGGCGCGACATGTAAGAAACAGAACCGCCTGTTCGTCCACGTCTCTGGTTTTCTGCTTTGTCTGTGTCGGAGAGCCGAGCTCTGCATTTCTCCGTCGCGCAGGAGGTAGCTTTCCGTGCCTTCGCTGCCGTCAAAGATGTGAAAGCAGCGCAGCACTTCTTCGGTCTCTGGAACACAGCTTGCCAAGGGCTTTTCCGCGCTGTTTTGCTTTTGTCTGGGTAGGGGGTTTCCACAGTGGTAGGAACAGGCAAATGTGGATACCACCTGTCCTGGTCAAATTGCAGCAGGGCCTGACCCTCTCCAACACATCTTGCATCACATGGAGAAGGGCCGGCCCTAACGCTGCCGCATCCTGCAATCAGGCAGCGTGAGCACCGTCAGCCTGGGGTCCTTGCCTGGGAGGGTGGCGCCCGTCTCCCACGCTTGCAACTCATACTTACCTGGCAGGGGAGATACCATGATCAACAAGGTGGTTCACCCAGGGCGAGGCTCGGCCATTGCACACCGGCTCTGCTGACCCCTGCGAATTCCCCAAATGTGGGAATCTCGACTGCATAATTTCTGGTAGTGGGGGACTGCGTCCGCGCTCTCCCCTGACGCTTGTGTTGAAGGCAAAACAAAGGGAAGCGGGGCGCGGCGGGGTCCTGCCACCATCAAAGCCATTACGGGAGTGGGGGTGGCTTGTGGCGCGACATGTAAGAAACAGAACCGCCTGTTCGTCCACGTCTCTGGTTTTCTGCTTTGTCTGTGTCGGAGAGCCGAGCTCTGCATTTCTCCGTCGCGCAGGAGGTAGCTTTCCGTGCCTTCGCTGCCGTCAAAGATGTGAAAGCAGCGCAGCACTTCTTCGGTCTCTGGAACACAGCTTGCCAAGGGCTTTTCCGCGCTGTTTTGCTTTTGTCTGGGTAGGGGGTTTCCACAGTGGTAGGAACAGGCAAATGTGGATACCACCTGTCCTGGTCAAATTGCAGCAGGGCCTGACCCTCTCCAACACATCTTGCATCACATGGAGAAGGGCCGGCCCTAACGCTGCCGCATCCTGCAATCAGGCAGCGTGAGCACCGTCAGCCTGGGGTCCTTGCCTGGGAGGGTGGCGCCCGTCTCCCACGCTTGCAACTCATACTTACCTGGCAGGGGAGATACCATGATCAACAAGGTGGTTCACCCAGGGCGAGGCTCGGCCATTGCACACCGGCTCTGCTGACCCCTGCGAATTCCCCAAATGTGGGAATCTCGACTGCATAATTTCTGGTAGTGGGGGACTGCGTCCGCGCTCTCCCCTGACGCTTGTGTTGAAGGCAAAACAAAGGGAAGCGGGGCGCGGCGGGGTCCTGCCACCATCAAAGCCATTACGGGAGTGGGGGTGGCTTGTGGCGCGACATGTAAGAAACAGAACCGCCTGTTCGTCCACGTCTCTGGTTTTCTGCTTTGTCTGTGTCGGAGAGCCGAGCTCTGCATTTCTCCGTCGCGCAGGAGGTAGCTTTCCGTGCCTTCGCTGCCGTCAAAGATGTGAAAGCAGCGCAGCACTTCTTCGGTCTCTGGAACACAGCTTGCCAAGGGCTTTTCCGCGCTGTTTTGCTTTTGTCTGGGTAGGGGGTTTCCACAGTGGTAGGAACAGGCAAATGTGGATACCACCTGTCCTGGTCAAATTGCAGCAGGGCCTGACCCTCTCCAACACATCTTGCATCACATGGAGAAGGGCCGGCCCTAACGCTGCCGCATCCTGCAATCAGGCAGCGTGAGCACCGTCAGCCTGGGGTCCTTGCCTGGGAGGGTGGCGCCCGTCTCCCACGCTTGCAACTCATACTTACCTGGCAGGGGAGATACCATGATCAACAAGGTGGTTCACCCAGGGCGAGGCTCGGCCATTGCACACCGGCTCTGCTGACCCCTGCGAATTCCCCAAATGTGGGAATCTCGACTGCATAATTTCTGGTAGTGGGGGACTGCGTCCGCGCTCTCCCCTGACGCTTGTGTTGAAGGCAAAACAAAGGGAAGCGGGGCGCGGCGGGGTCCTGCCACCATCAAAGCCATTACGGGAGTGGGGGTGGCTTGTGGCGCGACATGTAAGAAACAGAACCGCCTGTTCGTCCACGTCTCTGGTTTTCTGCTTTGTCTGTGTCGGAGAGCCGAGCTCTGCATTTCTCCGTCGCGCAGGAGGTAGCTTTCCGTGCCTTCGCTGCCGTCAAAGATGTGAAAGCAGCGCAGCACTTCTTCGGTCTCTGGAACACAGCTTGCCAAGGGCTTTTCCGCGCTGTTTTGCTTTTGTCTGGGTAGGGGGTTTCCACAGTGGTAGGAACAGGCAAATGTGGATACCACCTGTCCTGGTCAAATTGCAGCAGGGCCTGACCCTCTCCAACACATCTTGCATCACATGGAGAAGGGCCGGCCCTAACGCTGCCGCATCCTGCAATCAGGCAGCGTGAGCACCGTCAGCCTGGGGTCCTTGCCTGGGAGGGTGGCGCCCGTCTCCCACGCTTGCAACTCATACTTACCTGGCAGGGGAGATACCATGATCAACAAGGTGGTTCACCCAGGGCGAGGCTCGGCCATTGCACACCGGCTCTGCTGACCCCTGCGAATGGGGGTGCACCGTATTGGAGTGAAAATGCTAGTGAGGTGATTGGAGGAAATTTGCAGATCAATATCTGAAATTATGTCAATCAAGAGGGAGGAGGGCTCTGCTTCCCTTGAGCAGAATGTGCAGAATAGCACCCACTAGAGGTCAAAAGATGTCCTGATCATCATAATGATACAATAAAAAGGTTGTAGATGAGAGGGTACAGTACAGTCACCAGGCAGACTTGATTTTGTGGATGGTGTACTCTTCAACATGTGCCCTGATCATCTGAATTAATAAGAAAGGCAGCTGACAGCTGTGGCCAGATGATACAGCAAAGAGAGGACAAACAGGCAGCAGTGAAGGGTGTCACAAATGAGGAGGCTTTATTTGACCATCTCCAACAAGCATTACAAACATCATCCCAGCAGCAGACCAGCAACACACACAATGTAAATAATTTAAGTTTAGTAACCCATGGTGCGTTGTTTACAAAGACTAAGTAATGAAGCGCTCTCTGTGAGAGACTATTTACAATCTGAAGCTGAGCGTGTGTGCACATGAAAATAGACTGTTTCCAATCTGAAGCTGAGTGTGTAGACAGAAATAAAGATTGTTTACATCTTGAACCTGAGTGTGTACATGGAAAATAAAGGGTATTTACATCCTGACATCTCGAATCTGAGTGTGTACCTGAAAATAGAGACTATTCACATCTTGAACCTGAGTGTGTACATGAAAATAAACACTATCTACCATGTGAACCTGAGTCTGTGTGTGAAAATTGATTCTGTTTACAGTTACAACCTGCGTCTATACGTGAAAATGGACTGTGTGACCAAAGCTGTGGCCAGATGATACAGTAAAGAGAGGACGAACAGGCAGCAGTGAAGGGTGTCACAAATGAGGCGGCTTTATTCGACCATCTCCAACCAGCATCACAAACATCATCAGGTATCATCATCAGCAGACCAGCAACACACACAATGTAAATAATGGTGCCTCTGACTTGAGGTGGAAAAAGGACCATAAATATGAATGAAATATTTAATAAACAGGTTAAGTATCCCATAAAAAATCTGCAAATTGTGTTGTACAAATCAACAAAGCACTTTTGCTTCCACCAAATTGCATGTGCCATGGTTAAAGTGCATTGATAAGAGCCCACAACCCATGGTGCATTGTTTACAGAGACAAGCTCAAAGAAGTAATGAAGCGCTCTTTGTGACAGACTATTTACAATCTGAAGCTGAGTGTGTACACAGAAATGAAGATTATTCACACCTTCAATCCGAGTGTGCACATGAAAATAAAGGCAATTTACATTCTGAAGCTGAGTGTGTACACAGAAATAAAGGTTATTTACATCTTGAACCTGAGTGTGTACATGAAAATAGACTGTTTCCAATCTGAAGCTGAGGGTGTAGACAGAAATAAAGATTATTTACATGTTGAGCATGCACATGAAAACAAAGGGTATTTACAGTTTTAACCCAAGTCTGTACACAAAATAAGGAGTTCTTACAGCTTGAAAGTAGGTGTGTGTGTGTGTGTGTGTGTGCGCATAAAAACAATGACTCTAATAATAAGCTAATAATAATAACAATAATGATAGAAAAAAACACGCCAACAAAAAAGACCCAGCTAAATACTCCAAATCTACTCCAAACTGTCGACAACAGCTTTAAAGTCCTCATAGCTGGTGTATACTCTCTGGTGCAGGCCTTTAGATGTGGACATCATTGTAACAGGGCACAATGTCTTTTTTTTATATTTTTTATGTCCCTGACTGGGTTGTCCACAGAGTCTGCAGGTGGGGAGATTTTGTATTCTTGACACCTTGACTCCTACTTCTGAGGGGGGTTCCTGCTTACGCTTATATTGTGTAGCTCTTGCCCAGTTAACAGAAGTAGGCAGAGAAGGAGAGGCAGGCATGACGGGCTGTGTGAGGGGGGCAGCAGTGCCAGGGGCCAACTGAGGGGCAGATATGATGGGCTGAACGGAGGGGCCAGCAGTGCTGGGGGCCAACTGAGAGGCAGGCATGACGGGCTGTGTGAGGGGGCCAGCAGCGCCAGGGGCCAGCTGAGGAGCAGACATGATGGGCCGAACGGAGGGGCCAGCAGTGCCGGGGGCCAACCGAGAGGCAGGCATGACGGGCTGTGTGAGGGGGCCAGCAGCGGCAGGGGCCAACTGAGGGGCAGGCATGATGGGCCGAACGGAGGGGCCAGCAGCGCCGGGGGCCAACTGAGGGGCAGGCATGATGAGCCGAAAGGAGGGGCCAGCAGTCCTGAAACCAACCTGAGTGGCGGCCGGCATGATGGGTCGAACGGAGGGGCCAGCAGCGACGGGGGCCAACTGAGGGGCAGGCATGATGGGCTGTGCGGAGGGGCAGAGAGATGCAGAGAGGGTGGGCACAGGTCTGGTGATGGTGGAGGTGGGAGGGGTTTTTCTCACAGGTGGCGGCAGTGTCACGGACGGATGGGGCGGCCAGGATTGGGAGAGGGGCATGATTAAATCTGCCCTTCCTTTTAACACCTTAGTTCCTGCCATGCTGGGTGTGGGCACATACTCCATCACAGGATAGTCTGGTGGAGGGAGAACTGCTGGCTGGTGAGGTGCTGGAGGCAGTTCAGCAGAGGAGATGGAGGTGGTCTTTGTGATGCTGAGGCTAGGCTGCTTTGTGGCATGCAGATTGAGCAGCCTCTCCTGGCTCCGGATGAAATCCCGCACCGTTTTGATGTTGATTTTTGGCAGGGGAATCCCTGCTTTGCACAGCACAGGATCCTCCACCAAAATCCGGTGCTGGATTCGTTCGTAGGCCTTTAAGAGGCCAGTCTTTTCAGGGCTGGTGCGATGTTGTGCGTGCAGCCACAGCATTTTAACCAGCGTGTACATGAGCCTGTTGTGCTGCGCACTGATGTCCTGTTGAGCTGGTGCATAGCGCTTGGCCATCTTTATGCGCTGTATCACAGCAGCATCAACGAGGTCATCCCGCTTTGTGCGGCAGTACAGCGTGTTGCCCCAGTGTGTTCTGTACAGCTGGTTGAACTTCTGTGGCTGCTTGTCGTGGTCCTCCACTGCGTTCCAGGCTTCCAAGATCTTGTTCCTCTGCTCAGTGGTGAGTGACAGCTTTTTCTCTGGCAGGCCGATCTCGACCAGCAGAGCACAGAACATCTCGAGCTTCTGAAATCCAGGAAGCGGATTTGGACTACAGGCGTCCTCCTGTTAACGAACGGCCATAAAAATGTTTTAAATTAAAATGAGTACATTGTCCATGAACCAGTGTGTTATCTTTTATTCCAACATGCACACAGGTACTTACAAAGGCTGGAGGGTGAACGGTGGAGGTTTCGTCACTGGTAAGAGTGATGTGGGGCAGGACGGCCTCAAGCGAGTCGCCACGCTCCCCTTCATCGCTCTGGTACGCCTCGTCTGCCTCTGGATCGGGCTGGCCAGCCTGAACCACTTCCTCGTCGGGATCAGGACCATCTTTGACGAGGTCCTGGATTAGGAAGGGTTCAGACTCACCTGTGCTCTGGCTGAAGAGGTACTCCAGCCCGAGCAGCTCACTGGACGCCACGTCAGCAGGGGGCCGGAAGTTCCGTTCCACAGTCTCTCCGAACAGCAGCTGACAGCGAGTGTTGAGCCGCTGAATCAGCGGTGCAGAGTAGGTCCTGTGGTACCGCCCTCTGCCGCCAAACACCGCATCCGAGCTCCTGTCAGAGTTCCACCGCGCAATGCCGCTTATCAGGTAAACCTGATAGGGCCGTGCTGCACAGTGGGGACCTGGGTAGAGAAGAGCAGAGAAGAGCCAAGTGTTAACATCCCTGAGGGGTAATTAGGCAGCACTGAAAATGCCATCTACTCAGCGTGTACATCCTACACGTGTGTACCTGGAATCATGTGCGGCAGAACACTGTGGAATCCTTCCAGGCTGTTGCTTCCACGCAGACACTTGTAGTAGGGCACGTCCACTTTGTTGATGGTCGTGGTCCGTGTCACCGTGTACATAGCCATGTCTGGTGGATCCTGGATACACTCCAGATGTCGCTGCTGGCTTTCCCACAGTTCATCAATGGCAGCTGTAACACACACACACACACACACACACACACACACACACACACATACAGTGTGATATGTTTGCTTATAGTTGTACGCCATGCTATCTGCACAGATGTTGATCGATGTCTAACTTTTGTGTGTGACTGTGTTTTATACCAGGTGTCTTGAAGAGGCTCACTCCGTTCTCATCCAGCCCGGCGGGACCTTTCAGTTCTTCGATGGCCTGGTGAATGAGCCGGAAGGTCTCCTGAGCCCCGAGTGTGACCCTGCGCACATGGTGTTTCAGCTGCTCCCTGGACATGTGGAGGCGGACGACATCCTCGTCACTCAGTGACTTCATTGTCGCCGGATCTTTGGCCCTGATGGCTTTCATGAGCAGCTCCATGTCCACGCGGTTGTAGGCCAGCACTGCCCCTGCGACGGCCGACTTGAACACAGCATACTTGGGATGGGCCTCGGTTCTTATGGCTGCGTCGAACCGGTGGATCCAATGGAAAATGTCCAGACGCACGACCATGCCATTGTCCACCCAAGGCTGAAACAAGGTCTCCACTGCTGTCGGGCCACGCGCACGGCAACAACCACGGTCCACGTAGAGGATTTTGGGGACAGGCTGACCGGCCAGCCGGAACCTCTCCATGACTCCACGGCACATGGGTTCCAGCTTCTCAGTGGACTCCTCACAGGTGAGCACAAAGGTAACTATCTGGGAGTGCTCGTTGGCAATGCTGGTGAACCACTCAGCAGAGCCGTGGCCCTCCCCAGATAGCTTCTTCACCACCTATGTAAAATTTGCATAATGTGAAAACTTCTGTTACGTTCTATCGATGTGACAGTTTGCCTTGTCATTTTACAACAGTGTGAAAATGTACGAGTTGCACGACAACAAAACAACACCAGGCCGCAATGTGTTTTTGCATTATGCACTGTGGTATTATGTTTTGATGCACGTGTAAGAATCGGTTCTTTTATTGGAAGCCCAAGAACAAACCAGAGAAATCTTCAGTTTCCCGGACGGAGAATTTATTCAGGTTGTGACCTGAATAAATTCTCCGTCCGGGAAACTAACAGGTAAAGTACAGCAGCGCTGGGTGCGTAGTGACGGAGCTCAGTCAGGATCTCAGCCAAAACGAACACAACTTTGAGAAAACAGTTCACATTTATAATTCACAGTATCTTCTTGGGCTGGGCCTGCCCCATACAGAGGTTGGACATTATGATAGTGTGTGATGAGTCAGATGATGCTGTCCACTCTTGGTTTATGATGTGTGTGCAGAATGTGTGTTAAGTATGTGTGTGAATCTGCTGTGAGTCAGGCGTGTATCTATTGCAACAGACCTAGCTGACAGAGAGAGAAGACACTGCAGTTACATCTTGTACTTGCTTATCAGGTGAGAGTCACCGCTATCTGGTGTCGTAGGGACACTCATCAGGTTATGTGCGTTCAAGCACAGGACAGAGCATACACTGTCAGATCATCTATTTGTAACAAAACAGTGCATACATGATGTCAAATCACAGTCGATCGAAACATTACTAAATAATGCATATTATCAAATCATAGCTTAAATATAGCATCAAATTATAAATTATTCATAACACACGTACTTTCTTCGTGGAGTCCATCTTGAGAACTGTGCCGAACGTGGACAGGATCTGGCTCCGTAGTCCTGCACGTGGTCAGCCTCTGCCAGCAGGAAGGCGTGACGCAGGAGCCGTGCAGAGGGAAGCTCTCTTGGAGGAGGTGGGGCCTGGAACGTGTGGCCAAAAGCAGAAACAATCCCTCCAGGTTGCACCAGAGTCATGAGGAGGGTGGTGTACAGGTCCTTACGATGAAGATATTCTTCAACGTGGTTCTCCTGCACCTGCCGCCACACCTTGACCATGGTGTTCCCCTCGGTCCTGTCTCTCAAAAGGCGCACAACGTTCCTGTCCACTCCACGCCTATGAGTAGGGTCACAGTCAATGTGGTGAGGTTACCTGAGTGAGTACTTTGGAGTTTGTTTAATGCACACATTGCAGAGAGTATACTCACTTGCTGGTGAGGATGGCGGGGAACATGGCTTGATGAGCCTCGCTGAGCTGTGACAAAATGGCGGCATCCCATGCACGCCACCGACCCACTGGGCCACCCTCCTTACTCCTGCCTGCCTTGGTACACGGTCCACAGCTGAGGACCTCAGTTATGACCGTGTACCAGCTCGACACGTCACAGATGTGACGTACCTAAAGCACATGTGGGGGAGAAGAAATCGAATCAAACAAACAGCAGCAGCATATGACTTCCTGTGCTCTTTTTTCCTTGCACGTTGATGTGTGGTAATAAGAATAATAATAATATAATAATATATATTAATATATTAATATTAATTAATATATTAATATCAATTAAATTAATATTAATATTAATATAATAATAATAAGAAAAAGCAAGTTATACCCGGATATGGTAGCCGGACTTAGAGAGATGCGTATTCTGCCCTTGCGCTGCGCACTCTTGACCACGTGGGCACTTGAGGGAGTACCTCCAGACTCCCACAGGGCGCCACACAAACACCCGGCTCCTGAAAAAGGCCTCTGGAGTTGGCAGAGCCCCGCTGACATAGCCGGGAGGCTCGGGTGGATAAAACCACATGCGGTCCGACTTCATCACCCGTCGCCTCCTGACCTGACCGTGGACATCTTTGTACAGCTGCACAGGCGTGAACAGCCCTCGCTCAGTGTCCTCCTTCAGCCAGGTTATATCAGCTGCCGGGATGCCGTTGGGGCCTTCCCATGTTTTCACCCACCCCTCTAGCTCTACCTGCAACACACAGAGCACATGCAAAGAATTTGCTTATCATTGTGTACAAAGTAAAATACAGCATATAACCATTTATGACCAAAAAAAAAAAAAAAAAAAAGAAACACAGTTGTCCTCATTTTATATTGCATGCACACATTTTCAATATCACTTACTGGGAAAACACTCAGATCACCCTGGGAGGTGGCTGGGGACTCTGTGGGCTGGCTGGCGGCTGCAGGCTGCTCTGTCCTCTCTGCAGGCTGGGCTGCAGCTGCAGGCTGCTTGGACTTCTCTGCGGGTCGGGCAGCGGTTGCAGGCTGCTTGGTCTTCCCTGCAGGTCGGGCAGCGGCTGCAGGCTGCTTGGTCTTCCCTGCAGGTCGGGCAGCGGCTGCAGGCTGCTTGGTCTTCCCTGCAGGTCGGGCAGCGGCTGCAGGCTGCTCTGTCCCCTCTGCAGGTTGGGCAGCGGCTGCAGGCTGCTCTGTCCTCTCTACAGGCTGGGCTGCAGCTGCAGGCTGCTTTGTCCTCCTTGCAGCTCGGGCTGTGGCTGCAGGCTGCTTTTTCTTTTCTGCAGGTTGGGCTGTAGCTGCAGGCTGCTTTTTCTTTTCTGCAGGTTGGGCTGTAGCTGCAGGCTGCTTCTTCTTTTCTGCAGCTCGGGCCGTGGCTGTGGGCTGCTTCTTCTTTTCTGCAGCTCGGGCCGTGGCTGCGGGCTGCTTCTTCTTTTCTGCAGCTCGGGCCGCCGCTGCGGGCTGCTTCTTCTTTTCTGCAGCTCGGGCTGCCGCTGCGGGCTGCTCTGTCCTCCCTGCAGGTTGGGCACCCTGGGACCCCAGCAGCTCTGAGAATTAACCAAACAAGTGAGGGACAAGTGAGTTTTATTTTATGAATCCTTTTTAAAAAGTGTTTTACATCTCTTAACTCTGGCTCTCACTTACCTTCCACAGCCTGACTTGCAGCTACAAGCTCAGCATCATCACCTTCCCACACGGGTGGTGCTTCACTCGTAGGGGTTCCTGCCTGCGTGTGGTGGACAACAAGTATCTGTATGTTATCACTGAGCGGTTCTGAGTTGCTGAAATAAAAACCTGTGCTATACTGCACTTTACTATTCTGCTTTTTCTGTTTTAAATGCAAATACGGGGGGGGGGGGGGCACACAAAACATATTCAAATCAACGCTTACTTTCTCTTTGTCCACAATGTATTTACGGAACCTCTTCATCTGCACGCTTGTGATGTGGGCGACCGGCGTGTCGAGCCATTTCTTCACAGAGCGAACTGCCTTCATGATGTTGTCTGACTCTGTGGGGGAAAATCTCTGAGGCCAGGCTTTCAGTTTGGAGTACTGGCCGTAGAGCTGCCACATCTCCTCGAACGTGTGGTGCTCAAAACCTGTCTGGCCATAAATACACCGGTCCACGTTGGCCTCAAGGAGACAGGAGATCTGTGGGAAGCCCTCGGCGTACTCGGTGAGGAGATCTTTCACCCACCGGTTCCCAATCTCCCCCTTGGCGTGCAGGCTCACCTCCTCCCTGTGTTTGTCGAGCAGGCTGGAATCATAGAGATCAACTTAGTACTGTCACTGCAACTGTGATAGTGGGTAAAGATGAGTGGTCAGAACGACACAGGGTATGGAGTATGGCCTGCTTACAACTTCATGTAGCCCACGTCGTTTGACACTAGCCAGTGAAATGGTGCGTTGACATATTGCCCAAATGGCACCACCAGCCTCCCCAGGCACAGCCGACGGGAAGGCGCTGCGTTGCCTTCGGCTCGCAGTAGCTTCTCTGCATGGGCCAGGGCAGAGGCTTGGCTCAGAAGCTCCTGTGGAGGCTTGGGGAAGCTCAGTTTTTTCTCCCGGTACAGCAGGGCCTCTTTGGTAGCCATCAGGATGGCCTGCTGACGGCTGGAAGGGGCCTGTGGGTTCACCACACGGATGATGGGGATTGTGGTGGCCATTGATATGTGGACTTCTGCACAAAAGACACACATACGTCATTATTGTTGTTTCTCGTTCTTAATATCAAGGCAAGGCAATGTTATTTGTCTCAAAGGGCTTTACACTGCCCACCGCAACCCTCCTCCCCCACCTCTCCGCCATAACCACGGTCACATCACGGTTCTAGTGTCTAGATGTCTAGATATGGTGTTATACTGTCCAGGTTTTTGGCAGAGATTACGCGCTTGTTTAGATTACACCTCGTTGCTATGGCGACGTTGGTTTCGGAACTTTGAGGCGAAGAATGAATGAATGGGCCACCGGCAGAGGTAGTAAAGTCAAGTGCCGGCCGGCTAAATGCTAACCAAACCAAACTAAACGTTATGTATTCACGTATGTTATTTAAACTATGAATGAGATCAGGGTTCTAGTGTCTAGATGTCTAGATATGGTGTTATACTGTCCAGGTTTTTGGCAGAGATTACGCACTTGTTTAGATTACACCTCGTTGCTATGGCGACGTTGGTTTCGGAACTTTGAGGCGAAGAATGAATGGGCCACCGGCAGAGGGAGTAAAGTCAAGTGCCGGCCGGCTAAATGCTAACCAAACCAAACTAAACGTTATGTATTCACGTACGGCATTTAAACTATGAATGAGAGACAACTGGGTAGCACAGTTAGCGCTATTTATGAAGAATGAATGAACGACGTTCTCCGGTCTGTGGCCCCCTCCCCCCCCATTTACCTGTATACGAAAGGAGAAGCTAAAATGACATTTTAATGCTTGTTTCTCAAAGGTGGGCGGCGGCAATATAAAGCTAGACAGTGACAAATGAATGAATGAATGAACAGAGTTGAATGAATGAAGCAGCGGCGGCAGTGTGTAAAAGTAGCGGTAGTACGTTACCTGTCGAGCGGACGTCTCTGCTGGCTAAAATTCAGCTCGCAAAAGACACCAAACAAATTCAAAGTAGAGGAAAGCTATTTATCGTGTATCTCCTAAAAAAAAGTCTCCAAAGTCACCGTCAGAGTCGAGTTCTCCGTTATTTCTCCGCTAATTCTCTCAATTCCAAATTCGCATAGAAACGGGATCGGGAGTTAAGGATGCTGACGCGTGATTGGCCCGTCTACGGTGGCCTCTGGCGGCCATTGGTCCGTCTACGGTGGCCTCCCACGGTGATTGGGAGTCTAGGGTGGCCTCGACCAATCACGAGGCGCAATCGTCTACGGTGACTGTAGACTTTTGCACAACGGTAGAAAGAACTCCTGCGAATTCCCCAAATGTGGGAATCTCGACTGCATAATTTCTGGTAGTGGGGGACTGCGTCCGCGCTCTCCCCTGACGCTTGTGTTGAAGGCAAAACAAAGGGAAGCGGGGCGCGGCGGGGTCCTGCCACCATCAAAGCCATTACGGGAGTGGGGGTGGCTTGTGGCGCGACATGTAAGAAACAGAACCGCCTGTTCGTCCACGTCTCTGGTTTTCTGCTTTGTCTGTGACGGAGAGCCGAGCTCTGCATTTCTCCGTCGCGCAGGAGGTAGCTTTCCGTGCCTTCGCTGCCGTCAAAGATGTGAAAGCAGCGCAGCACTTCTTCGGTCTCTGGAACACAGCTTGCCAAGGGCTTTTCCGCGCTGTTTTGCTTTTGTCTGGGTAGGGGGTTTCCACAGTGGTAGGAACAGGCAAATGTGGATACCACCTGTCCTGGTCAAATTGCAGCAGGGCCTGACCCTCTCCAACACATCTTGCATCACATGGAGAAGGGCCGGCCCTAACGCTGCCGCATCCTGCAATCAGGCAGCGTGAGCACCGTCAGCCTGGGGTCCTTGCCTGGGAGGGTGGCGCCCGTCTCCCACGCTTGCAACTCATACTTACCTGGCAGGGGAGATACCATGATCAACAAGGTGGTTCACCCAGGGCGAGGCTCGGCCATTGCACACCGGCTCTGCTGACCCCTGCGAATTCCCCAAATGTGGGAATCTCGACTGCATAATTTCTGGTAGTGGGGGACTGCGTCCGCGCTCTCCCCTGACGCTTGTGTTGAAGGCAAAACAAAGGGAAGCGGGGCGCGGTGGGGTCCTGCCACCATCAAAGCCATTACGGGAGTGGGGGTGGCTTGTGGCGCGACATGTAAGAAACAGAACCGCCTGTTCGTCCACGTCTCTGGTTTTCTGCTTTGTCTGTGACGGAGAGCCGAGCTCTGCATTTCTCCGTCGCGCAGGAGGTAGCTTTCCGTGCCTTCGCTGCCGTCAAAGATGTGAAAGCAGCGCAGCACTTCTTCGGTCTCTGGAACACAGCTTGCCAAGAGCTTTTCCGCGCTGTTTTGCTTTTGTCTGGGTAGGGGGTTTCCACAGTGGTAGGAACAGGCAAATGTGGATACCACCTGTCCTGGTCAAATTGCAGCAGGGCCTGACCCTCTCCAACACATCTTGCATCACATGGAGAAGGGCCGGCCCTAACGCTGCCGCATCCTGCAATCAGGCAGCGTGAGCACCGTCAGCCTGGGGTCCTTGCCTGGGAGGGTGGCGCCCGTCTCCCACGCTTGCAACTCATACTTACCTGGCAGGGGAGATACCATGATCAACAAGGTGGTTCACCCAGGGCGAGGCTCGGCCATTGCACACCGGCTCTGCTGACCCCTGCGAATTCCCCAAATGTGGGAATCTCGACTGCATAATTTCTGGTAGTGGGGGACTGCGTCCGCGCTCTCCCCTGACGCTTGTGTTGAAGGCAAAACAAAGGGAAGCGGGGCGCGGCGGGGTCCTGCCACCATCAAAGCCATTACGGGAGTGGGGGTGGCTTGTGGCGCGACATGTAAGAAACAGAACCGCCTGTTCGTCCACGTCTCTGGTTTTCTGCTTTGTCTGTGACGGAGAGCCGAGCTCTGCATTTCTCCGTCGCGCAGGAGGTAGCTTTCCGTGCCTTCGCTGCCGTCAAAGATGTGAAAGCAGCGCAGCACTTCTTCGGTCTCTGGAACACAGCTTGCCAAGGGCTTTTCCGCGCTGTTTTGCTTTTGTCTGGGTAGGGGGTTTCCACAGTGGTAGGAACAGGCAAATGTGGATACCACCTGTCCTGGTCAAATTGCAGCAGGGCCTGACCCTCTCCAACACATCTTGCATCACATGGAGAAGGGCCGGCCCTAACGCTGCCGCATCCTGCAATCAGGCAGCGTGAGCACCGTCAGCCTGGGGTCCTTGCCTGGGAGGGTGGCGCCCGTCTCCCACGCTTGCAACTCATACTTACCTGGCAGGGGAGATACCATGATCAACAAGGTGGTTCACCCAGGGCGAGGCTCGGCCATTGCACACCGGCTCTGCTGACCCCTGCGAATTCCCCAAATGTGGGAATCTCGACTGCATAATTTCTGGTAGTGGGGGACTGCGTCCGCGCTCTCCCCTGACGCTTGTGTTGAAGGCAAAACAAAGGGAAGCGGGGCGCGGCGGGGTCCTGCCACCATCAAAGCCATTACGGGAGTGGGGGTGGCTTGTGGCGCGACATGTAAGAAACAGAACCGCCTGTTCGTCCACGTCTCTGGTTTTCTGCTTTGTCTGTGACGGAGAGCCGAGCTCTGCATTTCTCCGTCGCGCAGGAGGTAGCTTTCCGTGCCTTCGCTGCCGTCAAAGATGTGAAAGCAGCGCAGCACTTCTTCGGTCTCTGGAACACAGCTTGCCAAGGGCTTTTCCGCGCTGTTTTGCTTTTGTCTGGGTAGGGGGTTTCCACAGTGGTAGGAACAGGCAAATGTGGATACCACCTGTCCTGGTCAAATTGCAGCAGGGCCTGACCCTCTCCAACACATCTTGCATCACATGGAGAAGGGCCGGCCCTAACGCTGCCGCATCCTGCAATCAGGCAGCGTGAGCACCGTCAGCCTGGGGTCCTTGCCTGGGAGGGTGGCGCCCGTCTCCCACGCTTGCAACTCATACTTACCTGGCAGGGGAGATACCATGATCAACAAGGTGGTTCACCCAGGGCGAGGCTCGGCCATTGCACACCGGCTCTGCTGACCCCTGCGAATTCCCCAAATGTGGGAATCTCGACTGCATAATTTCTGGTAGTGGGGGACTGCGTCCGCGCTCTCCCCTGACGCTTGTGTTGAAGGCAAAACAAAGGGAAGCGGGGCGCGGTGGGGTCCTGCCACCATCAAAGCCATTACGGGAGTGGGGGTGGCTTGTGGCGCGACATGTAAGAAACAGAACCGCCTGTTCGTCCACGTCTCTGGTTTTCTGCTTTGTCTGTGACGGAGAGCCGAGCTCTGCATTTCTCCGTCGCGCAGGAGGTAGCTTTCCGTGCCTTCGCTGCCGTCAAAGATGTGAAAGCAGCGCAGCACTTCTTCGGTCTCTGGAACACAGCTTGCCAAGAGCTTTTCCGCGCTGTTTTGCTTTTGTCTGGGTAGGGGGTTTCCACAGTGGTAGGAACAGGCAAATGTGGATACCACCTGTCCTGGTCAAATTGCAGCAGGGCCTGACCCTCTCCAACACATCTTGCATCACATGGAGAAGGGCCGGCCCTAACGCTGCCGCATCCTGCAATCAGGCAGCGTGAGCACCGTCAGCCTGGGGTCCTTGCCTGGGAGGGTGGCGCCCGTCTCCCACGCTTGCAACTCATACTTACCTGGCAGGGGAGATACCATGATCAACAAGGTGGTTCACCCAGGGCGAGGCTCGGCCATTGCACACCGGCTCTGCTGACCCCTGCGAATTCCCCAAATGTGGGAATCTCGACTGCATAATTTCTGGTAGTGGGGGACTGCGTCCGCGCTCTCCCCTGACGCTTGTGTTGAAGGCAAAACAAAGGGAAGCGGGGCGCGGCGGGGTCCTGCCACCATCAAAGCCATTACGGGAGTGGGGGTGGCTTGTGGCGCGACATGTAAGAAACAGAACCGCCTGTTCGTCCACGTCTCTGGTTTTCTGCTTTGTCTGTGACGGAGAGCCGAGCTCTGCATTTCTCCGTCGCGCAGGAGGTAGCTTTCCGTGCCTTCGCTGCCGTCAAAGATGTGAAAGCAGCGCAGCACTTCTTCGGTCTCTGGAACACAGCTTGCCAAGAGCTTTTCCGCGCTGTTTTGCTTTTGTCTGGGTAGGGGGTTTCCACAGTGGTAGGAACAGGCAAATGTGGATACCACCTGTCCTGGTCAAATTGCAGCAGGGCCTGACCCTCTCCAACACATCTTGCATCACATGGAGAAGGGCCGGCCCTAACGCTGCCGCATCCTGCAATCAGGCAGCGTGAGCACCGTCAGCCTGGGGTCCTTGCCTGGGAGGGTGGCGCCCGTCTCCCACGCTTGCAACTCATACTTACCTGGCAGGGGAGATACCATGATCAACAAGGTGGTTCACCCAGGGCGAGGCTCGGCCATTGCACACCGGCTCTGCTGACCCCTGCGAATTCCCCAAATGTGGGAATCTCGACTGCATAATTTCTGGTAGTGGGGGACTGCGTCCGCGCTCTCCCCTGACGCTTGTGTTGAAGGCAAAACAAAGGGAAGCGGGGCGCGGCGGGGTCCTGCCACCATCAAAGCCATTACGGGAGTGGGGGTGGCTTGTGGCGCGACATGTAAGAAACAGAACCGCCTGTTCGTCCACGTCTCTGGTTTTCTGCTTTGTCTGTGACGGAGAGCCGAGCTCTGCATTTCTCCGTCGCGCAGGAGGTAGCTTTCCGTGCCTTCGCTGCCGTCAAAGATGTGAAAGCAGCGCAGCACTTCTTCGGTCTCTGGAACACAGCTTGCCAAGGGCTTTTCCGCGCTGTTTTGCTTTTGTCTGGGTAGGGGGTTTCCACAGTGGTAGGAACAGGCAAATGTGGATACCACCTGTCCTGGTCAAATTGCAGCAGGGCCTGACCCTCTCCAACACATCTTGCATCACATGGAGAAGGGCCGGCCCTAACGCTGCCGCATCCTGCAATCAGGCAGCGTGAGCACCGTCAGCCTGGGGTCCTTGCCTGGGAGGGTGGCGCCCGTCTCCCACGCTTGCAACTCATACTTACCTGGCAGGGGAGATACCATGATCAACAAGGTGGTTCACCCAGGGCGAGGCTCGGCCATTGCACACCGGCTCTGCTGACCCCTGCGAATTCCCCAAATGTGGGAATCTCGACTGCATAATTTCTGGTAGTGGGGGACTGCGTCCGCGCTCTCCCCTGACGCTTGTGTTGAAGGCAAAACAAAGGGAAGCGGGGCGCGGCGGGGTCCTGCCACCATCAAAGCCATTACGGGAGTGGGGGTGGCTTGTGGCGCGACATGTAAGAAACAGAACCGCCTGTTCGTCCACGTCTCTGGTTTTCTGCTTTGTCTGTGACGGAGAGCCGAGCTCTGCATTTCTCCGTCGCGCAGGAGGTAGCTTTCCGTGCCTTCGCTGCCGTCAAAGATGTGAAAGCAGCGCAGCACTTCTTCGGTCTCTGGAACACAGCTTGCCAAGGGCTTTTCCGCGCTGTTTTGCTTTTGTCTGGGTAGGGGGTTTCCACAGTGGTAGGAACAGGCAAATGTGGATACCACCTGTCCTGGTCAAATTGCAGCAGGGCCTGACCCTCTCCAACACATCTTGCATCACATGGAGAAGGGCCGGCCCTAACGCTGCCGCATCCTGCAATCAGGCAGCGTGAGCACCGTCAGCCTGGGGTCCTTGCCTGGGAGGGTGGCGCCCGTCTCCCACGCTTGCAACTCATACTTACCTGGCAGGGGAGATACCATGATCAACAAGGTGGTTCACCCAGGGCGAGGCTCGGCCATTGCACACCGGCTCTGCTGACCCCTGCGAATTCCCCAAATGTGGGAATCTCGACTGCATAATTTCTGGTAGTGGGGGACTGCGTCCGCGCTCTCCCCTGACGCTTGTGTTGAAGGCAAAACAAAGGGAAGCGGGGCGCGGCGGGGTCCTGCCACCATCAAAGCCATTACGGGAGTGGGGGTGGCTTGTGGCGCGACATGTAAGAAACAGAACCGCCTGTTCTTCCACGTCTCTGGTTTTCTGCTTTGTCTGTGTCGGAGAGCCGAGCTCTGCATTTCTCCGTCGCGCAGGAGGTAGCTTTCCGTGCCTTCGCTGCCGTCAAAGATGTGAAAGCAGCGCAGCACTTCTTCGGTCTCTGGAACACAGCTTGCCAAGAGCTTTTCCGCGCTGTTTTGCTTTTGTCTGGGTAGGGGGTTTCCACAGTGGTAGGAACAGGCAAATGTGGATACCACCTGTCCTGGTCAAATTGCAGCAGGGCCTGACCCTCTCCAACACATCTTGCATCACATGGAGAAGGGCCGGCCCTAACGCTGCCGCATCCTGCAATCAGGCAGCGTGAGCACCGTCAGCCTGGGGTCCTTGCCTGGGAGGGTGGCGCCCGTCTCCCACGCTTGCAACTCATACTTACCTGGCAGGGGAGATACCATGATCAACAAGGTGGTTCACCCAGGGCGAGGCTCGGCCATTGCACACCGGCTCTGCTGACCCCTGCGAATTCCCCAAATGTGGGAATCTCGACTGCATAATTTCTGGTAGTGGGGGACTGCGTCCGCGCTCTCCCCTGACGCTTGTGTTGAAGGCAAAACAAAGGGAAGCGGGGCGCGGCGGGGTCCTGCCACCATCAAAGCCATTACGGGAGTGGGGGTGGCTTGTGGCGCGACATGTAAGAAACAGAACCGCCTGTTCGTCCACGTCTCTGGTTTTCTGCTTTGTCTGTGTCGGAGAGCCGAGCTCTGCATTTCTCCGTCGCGCAGGAGGTAGCTTTCCGTGCCTTCGCTGCCGTCAAAGATGTGAAAGCAGCGCAGCACTTCTTCGGTCTCTGGAACACAGCTTGCCAAGAGCTTTTCCGCGCTGTTTTGCTTTTGTCTGGGTAGGGGGTTTCCACAGTGGTAGGAACAGGCAAATGTGGATACCACCTGTCCTGGTCAAATTGCAGCAGGGCCTGACCCTCTCCAACACATCTTGCATCACATGGAGAAGGGCCGGCCCTAACGCTGCCGCATCCTGCAATCAGGCAGCGTGAGCACCGTCAGCCTGGGGTCCTTGCCTGGGAGGGTGGCGCCCGTCTCCCACGCTTGCAACTCATACTTACCTGGCAGGGGAGATACCATGATCAACAAGGTGGTTCACCCAGGGCGAGGCTCGGCCATTGCACACCGGCTCTGCTGACCCCTGCGAATTCCCCAAATGTGGGAATCTCGACTGCATAATTTCTGGTAGTGGGGGACTGCGTCCGCGCTCTCCCCTGACGCTTGTGTTGAAGGCAAAACAAAGGGAAGCGGGGCGCGGCGGGGTCCTGCCACCATCAAAGCCATTACGGGAGTGGGGGTGGCTTGTGGCGCGACATGTAAGAAACAGAACCGCCTGTTCGTCCACGTCTCTGGTTTTCTGCTTTGTCTGTGACGGAGAGCCGAGCTCTGCATTTCTCCGTCGCGCAGGAGGTAGCTTTCCGTGCCTTCGCTGCCGTCAAAGATGTGAAAGCAGCGCAGCACTTCTTCGGTCTCTGGAACACAGCTTGCCAAGAGCTTTTCCGCGCTGTTTTGCTTTTGTCTGGGTAGGGGGTTTCCACAGTGGTAGGAACAGGCAAATGTGGATACCACCTGTCCTGGTCAAATTGCAGCAGGGCCTGACCCTCTCCAACACATCTTGCATCACATGGAGAAGGGCCGGCCCTAACGCTGCCGCATCCTGCAATCAGGCAGCGTGAGCACCGTCAGCCTGGGGTCCTTGCCTGGGAGGGTGGCGCCCGTCTCCCACGCTTGCAACTCATACTTACCTGGCAGGGGAGATACCATGATCAACAAGGTGGTTCACCCAGGGCGAGGCTCGGCCATTGCACACCGGCTCTGCTGACCCCTGCGAATTCCCCAAATGTGGGAATCTCGACTGCATAATTTCTGGTAGTGGGGGACTGCGTCCGCGCTCTCCCCTGACGCTTGTGTTGAAGGCAAAACAAAGGGAAGCGGGGCGCGGCGGGGTCCTGCCACCATCAAAGCCATTACGGGAGTGGGGGTGGCTTGTGGCGCGACATGTAAGAAACAGAACCGCCTGTTCGTCCACGTCTCTGGTTTTCTGCTTTGTCTGTGACGGAGAGCCGAGCTCTGCATTTCTCCGTCGCGCAGGAGGTAGCTTTCCGTGCCTTCGCTGCCGTCAAAGATGTGAAAGCAGCGCAGCACTTCTTCGTCTCTGGAACACAGCTTGCCAAGAGCTTTTCCGCGCTGTTTTGCTTTTGTCTGGGTAGGGGGTTTCCACAGTGGTAGGAACAGGCAAATGTGGATACCACCTGTCCTGGTCAAATTGCAGCAGGGCCTGACCCTCTCCAACACATCTTGCATCACATGGAGAAGGGCCGGCCCTAACGCTGCCGCATCCTGCAATCAGGCAGCGTGAGCACCGTCAGCCTGGGGTCCTTGCCTGGGAGGGTGGCGCCCGTCTCCCACGCTTGCAACTCATACTTACCTGGCAGGGGAGATACCATGATCAACAAGGTGGTTCACCCAGGGCGAGGCTCGGCCATTGCACACCGGCTCTGCTGACCCCTGCGAATTCCCCAAATGTGGGAATCTCGACTGCATAATTTCTGGTAGTGGGGGACTGCGTCCGCGCTCTCCCCTGACGCTTGTGTTGAAGGCAAAACAAAGGGAAGCGGGGCGCGGCGGGGTCCTGCCACCATCAAAGCCATTACGGGAGTGGGGGTGGCTTGTGGCGCGACATGTAAGAAACAGAACCGCCTGTTCGTCCACGTCTCTGGTTTTCTGCTTTGTCTGTGACGGAGAGCCGAGCTCTGCATTTCTCCGTCGCGCAGGAGGTAGCTTTCCGTGCCTTCGCTGCCGTCAAAGATGTGAAAGCAGCGCAGCACTTCTTCGGTCTCTGGAACACAGCTTGCCAAGAGCTTTTCCGCGCTGTTTTGCTTTTGTCTGGGTAGGGGGTTTCCACAGTGGTAGGAACAGGCAAATGTGGATACCACCTGTCCTGGTCAAATTGCAGCAGGGCCTGACCCTCTCCAACACATCTTGCATCACATGGAGAAGGGCCGGCCCTAACGCTGCCGCATCCTGCAATCAGGCAGCGTGAGCACCGTCAGCCTGGGGTCCTTGCCTGGGAGGGTGGCGCCCGTCTCCCACGCTTGCAACTCATACTTACCTGGCAGGGGAGATACCATGATCAACAAGGTGGTTCACCCAGGGCGAGGCTCGGCCATTGCACACCGGCTCTGCTGACCCCTGCGAATTCCCCAAATGTGGGAATCTCGACTGCATAATTTCTGGTAGTGGGGGACTGCGTCCGCGCTCTCCCCTGACGCTTGTGTTGAAGGCAAAACAAAGGGAAGCGGGGCGCGGCGGGGTCCTGCCACCATCAAAGCCATTACGGGAGTGGGGGTGGCTTGTGGCGCGACATGTAAGAAACAGAACCGCCTGTTCGTCCACGTCTCTGGTTTTCTGCTTTGTCTGTGACGGAGAGCCGAGCTCTGCATTTCTCCGTCGCGCAGGAGGTAGCTTTCCGTGCCTTCGCTGCCGTCAAAGATGTGAAAGCAGCGCAGCACTTCTTCGGTCTCTGGAACACAGCTTGCCAAGGCTTTTCCGCGCTGTTTTGCTTTTGTCTGGGTAGGGGGTTTCCACAGTGGTAGGAACAGGCAAATGTGGATACCACCTGTCCTGGTCAAATTGCAGCAGGGCCTGACCCTCTCCAACACATCTTGCATCACATGGAGAAGGGCCGGCCCTAACGCTGCCGCATCCTGCAATCAGGCAGCGTGAGCACCGTCAGCCTGGGGTCCTTGCCTGGGAGGGTGGCGCCCGTCTCCCACGCTTGCAACTCATACTTACCTGGCAGGGGAGATACCATGATCAACAAGGTGGTTCACCCAGGGCGAGGCTCGGCCATTGCACACCGGCTCTGCTGACCCCTGCGAATTCCCCAAATGTGGGAATCTCGACTGCATAATTTCTGGTAGTGGGGGACTGCGTCCGCGCTCTCCCCTGACGCTTGTGTTGAAGGCAAAACAAAGGGAAGCGGGGCGCGGCGGGGTCCTGCCACCATCAAAGCCATTACGGGAGTGGGGGTGGCTTGTGGCGCGACATGTAAGAAACAGACCGCCTGTTCGTCCACGTCTCTGGTTTTCTGCTTTGTCTGTGACGGAGAGCCGAGCTCTGCATTTCTCCGTCGCGCAGGAGGTAGCTTTCCGTGCCTTCGCTGCCGTCAAAGATGTGAAAGCAGCGCAGCACTTCTTCGGTCTCTGGAACACAGCTTGCCAAGAGCTTTTCCGCGCTGTTTTGCTTTTGTCTGGGTAGGGGGTTTCCACAGTGGTAGGAACAGGCAAATGTGGATACCACCTGTCCTGGTCAAATTGCAGCAGGGCCTGACCCTCTCCAACACATCTTGCATCACATGGAGAAGGGCCGGCCCTAACGCTGCCGCATCCTGCAATCAGGCAGCGTGAGCACCGTCAGCCTGGGGTCCTTGCCTGGGAGGGTGGCGCCCGTCTCCCACGCTTGCAACTCATACTTACCTGGCAGGGGAGATACCATGATCAACAAGGTGGTTCACCCAGGGCGAGGCTCGGCCATTGCACACCGGCTCTGCTGACCCCTGCGAATTCCCCAAATGTGGGAATCTCGACTGCATAATTTCTGGTAGTGGGGGACTGCGTCCGCGCTCTCCCCTGACGCTTGTGTTGAAGGCAAAACAAAGGGAAGCGGGGCGCGGCGGGGTCCTGCCACCATCAAAGCCATTACGGGAGTGGGGGTGGCTTGTGGCGCGACATGTAAGAAACAGAACCGCCTGTTCGTCCACGTCTCTGGTTTTCTGCTTTGTCTGTGACGGAGAGCCGAGCTCTGCATTTCTCCGTCGCGCAGGAGGTAGCTTTCCGTGCCTTCGCTGCCGTCAAAGATGTGAAAGCAGCGCAGCACTTCTTCGGTCTCTGGAACACAGCTTGCCAAGAGCTTTTCCGCGCTGTTTTGCTTTTGTCTGGGTAGGGGGTTTCCACAGTGGTAGGAACAGGCAAATGTGGATACCACCTGTCCTGGTCAAATTGCAGCAGGGCCTGACCCTCTCCAACACATCTTGCATCACATGGAGAAGGGCCGGCCCTAACGCTGCCGCATCCTGCAATCAGGCAGCGTGAGCACCGTCAGCCTGGGGTCCTTGCCTGGGAGGGTGGCGCCCGTCTCCCACGCTTGCAACTCATACTTACCTGGCAGGGGAGATACCATGATCAACAAGGTGGTTCACCCAGGGCGAGGCTCGGCCATTGCACACCGGCTCTGCTGACCCCTGCGAATTCCCCAAATGTGGGAATCTCGACTGCATAATTTCTGGTAGTGGGGGACTGCGTCCGCGCTCTCCCCTGACGCTTGTGTTGAAGGCAAAACAAAGGGAAGCGGGGCGCGGCGGGGTCCTGCCACCATCAAAGCCATTACGGGAGTGGGGGTGGCTTGTGGCGCGACATGTAAGAAACAGAACCGCCTGTTCGTCCACGTCTCTGGTTTTCTGCTTTGTCTGTGACGGAGAGCCGAGCTCTGCATTTCTCCGTCGCGCAGGAGGTAGCTTTCCGTGCCTTCGCTGCCGTCAAAGATGTGAAAGCAGCGCAGCACTTCTTCGGTCTCTGGAACACAGCTTGCCAAGAGCTTTTCCGCGCTGTTTTGCTTTTGTCTGGGTAGGGGGTTTCCACAGTGGTAGGAACAGGCAAATGTGGATACCACCTGTCCTGGTCAAATTGCAGCAGGGCCTGACCCTCTCCAACACATCTTGCATCACATGGAGAAGGGCCGGCCCTAACGCTGCCGCATCCTGCAATCAGGCAGCGTGAGCACCGTCAGCCTGGGGTCCTTGCCTGGGAGGGTGGCGCCCGTCTCCCACGCTTGCAACTCATACTTACCTGGCAGGGGAGATACCATGATCAACAAGGTGGTTCACCCAGGGCGAGGCTCGGCCATTGCACACCGGCTCTGCTGACCCCTGCGAATTCCCCAAATGTGGGAATCTCGACTGCATAATTTCTGGTAGTGGGGGACTGCGTCCGCGCTCTCCCCTGACGCTTGTGTTGAAGGCAAAACAAAGGGAAGCGGGGCGCGGCGGGGTCCTGCCACCATCAAAGCCATTACGGGAGTGGGGGTGGCTTGTGGCGCGACATGTAAGAAACAGAACCGCCTGTTCGTCCACGTCTCTGGTTTTCTGCTTTGTCTGTGACGGAGAGCCGAGCTCTGCATTTCTCCGTCGCGCAGGAGGTAGCTTTCCGTGCCTTCGCTGCCGTCAAAGATGTGAAAGCAGCGCAGCACTTCTTCGGTCTCTGGAACACAGCTTGCCAAGAGCTTTTCCGCGCTGTTTTGCTTTTGTCTGGGTAGGGGGTTTCCACAGTGGTAGGAACAGGCAAATGTGGATACCACCTGTCCTGGTCAAATTGCAGCAGGGCCTGACCCTCTCCAACACATCTTGCATCACATGGAGAAGGGCCGGCCCTAACGCTGCCGCATCCTGCAATCAGGCAGCGTGAGCACCGTCAGCCTGGGGTCCTTGCCTGGGAGGGTGGCGCCCGTCTCCCACGCTTGCAACTCATACTTACCTGGCAGGGGAGATACCATGATCAACAAGGTGGTTCACCCAGGGCGAGGCTCGGCCATTGCACACCGGCTCTGCTGACCCCTGCGAATTCCCCAAATGTGGGAATCTCGACTGCATAATTTCTGGTAGTGGGGGACTGCGTCCGCGCTCTCCCCTGACGCTTGTGTTGAAGGCAAAACAAAGGGAAGCGGGGCGCGGCGGGGTCCTGCCACCATCAAAGCCATTACGGGAGTGGGGGTGGCTTGTGGCGCGACATGTAAGAAACAGAACCGCCTGTTCGTCCACGTCTCTGGTTTTCTGCTTTGTCTGTGACGGAGAGCCGAGCTCTGCATTTCTCCGTCGCGCAGGAGGTAGCTTTCCGTGCCTTCGCTGCCGTCAAAGATGTGAAAGCAGCGCAGCACTTCTTCGGTCTCTGGAACACAGCTTGCCAAGAGCTTTTCCGCGCTGTTTTGCTTTTGTCTGGGTAGGGGGTTTCCACAGTGGTAGGAACAGGCAAATGTGGATACCACCTGTCCTGGTCAAATTGCAGCAGGGCCTGACCCTCTCCAACACATCTTGCATCACATGGAGAAGGGCCGGCCCTAACGCTGCCGCATCCTGCAATCAGGCAGCGTGAGCACCGTCAGCCTGGGGTCCTTGCCTGGGAGGGTGGCGCCCGTCTCCCACGCTTGCAACTCATACTTACCTGGCAGGGGAGATACCATGATCAACAAGGTGGTTCACCCAGGGCGAGGCTCGGCCATTGCACACCGGCTCTGCTGACCCCTGCGAATTCCCCAAATGTGGGAATCTCGACTGCATAATTTCTGGTAGTGGGGGACTGCGTCCGCGCTCTCCCCTGACGCTTGTGTTGAAGGCAAAACAAAGGGAAGCGGGGCGCGGCGGGGTCCTGCCACCATCAAAGCCATTACGGGAGTGGGGGTGGCTTGTGGCGCGACATGTAAGAAACAGAACCGCCTGTTCGTCCACGTCTCTGGTTTTCTGCTTTGTCTGTGACGGAGAGCCGAGCTCTGCATTTCTCCGTCGCGCAGGAGGTAGCTTTCCGTGCCTTCGCTGCCGTCAAAGATGTGAAAGCAGCGCAGCACTTCTTCGGTCTCTGGAACACAGCTTGCCAAGAGCTTTTCCGCGCTGTTTTGCTTTTGTCTGGGTAGGGGGTTTCCACAGTGGTAGGAACAGGCAAATGTGGATACCACCTGTCCTGGTCAAATTGCAGCAGGGCCTGACCCTCTCCAACACATCTTGCATCACATGGAGAAGGGCCGGCCCTAACGCTGCCGCATCCTGCAATCAGGCAGCGTGAGCACCGTCAGCCTGGGGTCCTTGCCTGGGAGGGTGGCGCCCGTCTCCCACGCTTGCAACTCATACTTACCTGGCAGGGGAGATACCATGATCAACAAGGTGGTTCACCCAGGGCGAGGCTCGGCCATTGCACACCGGCTCTGCTGACCCCTGCGAATTCCCCAAATGTGGGAATCTCGACTGCATAATTTCTGGTAGTGGGGGACTGCGTCCGCGCTCTCCCCTGACGCTTGTGTTGAAGGCAAAACAAAGGGAAGCGGGGCGCGGCGGGCTCCTGCCACCATCAAAGCCATTACGGGAGTGGGGGTGGCTTGTGGCGCGACATGTAAGAAACAGAACCGCCTGTTCGTCCACGTCTCTGGTTTTCTGCTTTGTCTGTGACGGAGAGCCGAGCTCTGCATTTCTCCGTCGCGCAGGAGGTAGCTTTCCGTGCCTTCGCTGCCGTCAAAGATGTGAAAGCAGCGCAGCACTTCTTCGGTCTCTGGAACACAGCTTGCCAAGAGCTTTTCCGCGCTGTTTTGCTTTTGTCTGGGTAGGGGGTTTCCACAGTGGTAGGAACAGGCAAATGTGGATACCACCTGTCCTGGTCAAATTGCAGCAGGGCCTGACCCTCTCCAACACATCTTGCATCACATGGAGAAGGGCCGGCCCTAACGCTGCCGCATCCTGCAATCAGGCAGCGTGAGCACCGTCAGCCTGGGGTCCTTGCCTGGGAGGGTGGCGCCCGTCTCCCACGCTTGCAACTCATACTTACCTGGCAGGGGAGATACCATGATCAACAAGGTGGTTCACCCAGGGCGAGGCTCGGCCATTGCACACCGGCTCTGCTGACCCCTGCGAATTCCCCAAATGTGGGAATCTCGACTGCATAATTTCTGGTAGTGGGGGACTGCGTCCGCGCTCTCCCCTGACGCTTGTGTTGAAGGCAAAACAAAGGGAAGCGGGGCGCGGCGGGGTCCTGCCACCATCAAAGCCATTACGGGAGTGGGGGTGGCTTGTGGCGCGACATGTAAGAAACAACCGCCTGTTCGTCCACGTCTCTGGTTTTCTGCTTTGTCTGTGACGGAGAGCCGAGCTCTGCATTTCTCCGTCGCGCAGGAGGTAGCTTTCCGTGCCTTCGCTGCCGTCAAAGATGTGAAAGCAGCGCAGCACTTCTTCGGTCTCTGGAACACAGCTTGCCAAGAGCTTTTCCGCGCTGTTTTGCTTTTGTCTGGGTAGGGGGTTTCCACAGTGGTAGGAACAGGCAAATGTGGATACCACCTGTCCTGGTCAAATTGCAGCAGGGCCTGACCCTCTCCAACACATCTTGCATCACATGGAGAAGGGCCGGCCCTAACGCTGCCGCATCCTGCAATCAGGCAGCGTGAGCACCGTCAGCCTGGGGTCCTTGCCTGGGAGGGTGGCGCCCGTCTCCCACGCTTGCAACTCATACTTACCTGGCAGGGGAGATACCATGATCAACAAGGTGGTTCACCCAGGGCGAGGCTCGGCCATTGCACACCGGCTCTGCTGACCCCTGCGAATTCCCCAAATGTGGGAATCTCGACTGCATAATTTCTGGTAGTGGGGGACTGCGTCCGCGCTCTCCCCTGACGCTTGTGTTGAAGGCAAAACAAAGGGAAGCGGGGCGCGGCTGGGTCCTGCCACCATCAAAGCCATTACGGGAGTGGGGGTGGCTCGTGGCGCGACATGTAAGAAACAGAACCGCCTGTTCTTCCACGTCTCTGGTTTTCTGCTTTGTCTGTGTCGGAGAGCCGAGCTCTGCATTTCTCCGTCGCGCAGGAGGTAGCTTTCCGTGCCTTCGCTGCCGTCAAAGATGTGAAAGCAGCGCAGCACTTCTTCGGTCTCTGGAACACAGCTTGCCAAGAGCTTTTCCGCGCTGTTTTGCTTTTGTCTGGGTAGGGGGTTTCCACAGTGGTAGGAACAGGCAAATGTGGATACCAGTGTCCTGGTCAAATTGCAGCAGGGCCTGACCCTCTCCAACACATCTTGCATCACATGGAGAAGGGCCGGCCCTAACGGTGCTGCACCCCACAGTGTGAGCACTTTCAGCCTGGGGGACGTGCCTGGGAGGGAGGCGCCCATCTCTGACAGTTCCATCTCGTACTCAATTGACAGAGGAGATAACTTGTTCAGTGTAAGAGCGGAACTTAGAAGTATTTGATACTTGGCTGCAGTGCTTCTTGGGGGCACCACACTGTCCTGGCATCAGTCTTGGTCAGTTGTGCTTCATTTTGACCCTTCTGCACATGTGATACATTGAACAAGATCTTCATTACACTATGGCTCTAACTGGTTTTCGAAGGAATGCAATTTGTTTTGAGCTTCAGGAAGACTTCGAAATGGATCGACTGCTGTTTAGCCCAGAATATCATCCAGAAGAAACTGGGTTTTATCTCTGCTCATTTTGACTACGTTTTTGCCCTCCCTGGAAAATATATCTTTGAGGTAAATGTTTCCACCTTAACCTTGTTTGAGCAGTATCTTGAGTGCTTCAATCAGAGAAAGAGCAACAACCCAAGATTTGACAATGTGTTACTCATCCCCCTTTCGGATAGACAACCAAAAACAGTAAATGATGCAAAGCCTACAAAGCTAGTTCAAGCAGACCTCTCAAGCTGCGCCCATCCTGATCAGTTGACCAGTCACATGCTCGCCTCTCCAAATAGGGCAGGTTATTTAAACCCCCTAGCTTACCTGTTCATCCTGGCAATTCCGCCGCTGCTGCCGCTATCTTCTGCTGCTCTCATTGCTGCTCTGCTGCTGCCTTTGCTGCTGCTACTGCTTATCATCATGTTGCTGCTGCTGCTCCTGCTGCCCATGAGGTTTTGCAAACCCACTACCTCCCCAGCATCCACCTGTGTCCAGCCACCTGTCAAGAGATCATTGTTCGGGGAATGAATAACTGAGACAGAGCCTGATACCAAACCTGCTGCAGCCATGCTCAAGAATACCTATGCTGTGCTTCAGCTTGCCATGCTTATGCTTAAATAAATTAATTGTTCTAATTTCACAGTTGTCTGGCTGAACTGTCATTATATACTTGGAAAAAGTACCAAGCGAAGACATTGATACATCACTGTCTTTCCATTGTTTTGTTTTGTGGAGCATGGAGTCGAGAGATGAAGTTAGTATTAGAATCGGGCTCAGGCACTTCTATAGGGGCTTTTCCATTAGCGTGGTAAGACATGGCACTTATTGGCCAACGAGTGTCGTCACTTGAAGCGTCATAAGCGCGATGTTCGACCAGACTGTAAATAAACACAAGACTCGACCCCGCAAGTTTTAAAACTGGTAACTGCTCTGTGTGACTATGTCTGTTACTTACGTGAGAAAAATGGCAGACAGAAAAGTCAACGCCATGGTCGGCTGAGGATGTCCACATGTTCCTCTCTCTGGTGGCCTATGAAAGGATCCAAAGAGAGCTTGATGGCACAACCCTAACTGTGGTATGACGACCCCGCCCATGTCGAGGAGGTACTATGAGGTACTCAGTTGTAATGGAAAAGGGCCTAAACCGAGCCGAACTGTGTAAAGCCGTGACTGTGTAGTGGAAAACTGCCATAAGTGAGAAGAGAGGGGGACTGGGAAACTTCACCATCTGCCTTCTACTATCCAGCTGGGACCAATTATGGGCCATGTTTTCTATGCCGGCAAGGCAAGGCAATTTTATTTGTATAGCCTGTTTTTACAAACAGTTTGTCTCAAAGGGATTTACACAGCATTATGACAACCTCTGGCCTTAGACCCTCACATCGACTGAGGAAAAACTCCCAAGAAAACCCTTTTAACAGGGACAAAATGGAGAAACCTCAGGGTGAGCAACAGAGGAGGGATCCCTCACCCAGGATGGGCAGACATGCAATAGATGTTGTATACAGACAAGAAAACAATTTACAACATGGAATAAGAAAACATGGAAATGGAATCAGCCAGTTAACGAAGAATGATGAAGGAAGCTCCTGGTGGGCAGGGAGGGAAGGCCAGCTTAACTGCTGGGCAGTCAAAAACCTGCAGGAAATGTGGCTCTTCATCCCACCTTGTAGCTAATTGTAATGTCACCTTCTGCAGAAATTGCAAAAGCACTGATCACAATACCAAAGACTGTGACCAACCAATGCAATGCAATCTTTATGGATCACCCACTCACACATTCAGGGATTGCCCACAGTTGTATGCTACCCGAGCCAGACAGTTCAGTCTTCTTCCCAACCTTTTTGTGCCCCAACCAGGAGAGGAACAACCAGGTCCAGAGGAGCTAGACAGAAACAAGTTTGATCCAGGACCCTCCAACAAAATCCAGCCAGGACCTGGGAACAAGAAGCAGCCTGGATCTGCATTCCAGGACTATTCTGAAACTACAGGCAAGGAGATATACAGGGAACCACTCGCCCACAGGACTGCCTTGTTTTGGGGATGAGGAGACTACATCAATCACCACAGGGGACTGTTGGCTTTCTGGCATTGCGCACCCTCCAGCTCCACAGCACAGTGTGGGCGTACAGCCAACCCTGGAGCCCCAGGAGATGCAGCAATCCCAAGATACCCTTCCAGCAGGTGAAGATGTCCATAGAGAGCTCTCCTGTTTCATCCAAGACATCCAAGACCTCCTGGACCTCATGCTCGCTGACTTTCCATCCACAGGTGGCACAACCAGCAGTCCCTCCAAGAAAACCAACCAGGCTCCAACTGGGGACATAGAGGCAGACCCCAATGCCTGTCCTCTGTTGCCACCCAAATGAGTAGTGGTGTAAAGGAGGTGAAGACCAGCTGGAGAACCCAAAAGAAGAAAAAGAAAAAAGGTAACCCCCCCAGTGATTTGATCTTTGCTGTAGGCCCATGATCCCTCCTTCCACACAAAATTGTAATGTAAATTATAGATGGTAGACTGTTGGTGGTAGATATAGAGGGGAAAGGGGCCAAATTTAGGGTTATAAATATCTACTGCCCCACTGACATTCAAGACCACCTAATGATGTTACAGACCATTCACACCCTTACTCATTGAGGGAGGGAAGTTATTATTGGGGGTGATTTAAACTGCATTGTGGACATAGCAGACAGAAGATCTACCTCCTCTGTGAAACTTGATGTTAGCTCTCACATACTCCAGAACATTATCAAGGACTGTAAACTCGTTGATGCTTATGGACTGCTACATAAAGAGTCAGACCACTTGACTGTACGATCAAACCAGTCACCTTCTCAGACCACCACAAACTCAAATGTTCACTAGAAATCAATGGCTCATGTAGGCCTGAACCAGGCACCTGGAAACTCAACACAAGCCTACTAGACAATCCAAAGGTGGTGACAAGATACAGGGACAAACTTAATCAATGGTTCACCTTGCAGGCCTTGTTTGACTCCTTGGGAGAGTGGTGGGAGGACATTAAATCTAAAACAAGAACGTTTTTTTATGGCTGAGGGAAAAAAAGCAGCTGCAAAGAAAAGAGCCCTCTTTACATTGTATGGCATTGAGGTGAATGAAGACATAGCGTAATTAAAAAAAGACATGATTAAGTTATATAATGAAAAGAGTAGAGGGGTACTCACAAGGAGCAGAGTGCAATACCTGAAGACAATGATAAATGTACATGTTATTTTTTTTAATAAACTGGTCAAGTCCAGGTATTGTTTCAAAGGGGTGTTGGAGACAGAGAAGGAAAGGGGGTGAGAGATCCTCAAGGTGTTGTCAAGTCATTCTACTGTGATTTCTATCAAGACAGAGCCATATCTGAACAGTCAATCAGCTTCTTTTTGTCCCACTTAACCACAAAACTGAACAACACGGATAAAGAGTTTCTCGAGAGTGACTTGACAATTGATGAATTAACCAAAGCAATGCAGAGTATGCAGAGTAATAAAACTCCTGGTCTGGATGGTTTGCCCAAAGAGATTTATAGCACATTTTGGGACCAGCTAAAAGATCCTTTGTTACAAATGTTCAAGGAGAGTTTCTCTAGAGGTACACTACCCTCTTCGTTAAGAACAGGTTCCATCTCCCTTCTTCTCAAAAAGGTAGACAGGAAAGATTTGAAGAACTGGAGACCTTTGACCTTGATTGGGACCCAACGTCCATTGGAATGGACATGACATATTTCTGTCTCTTAACCAATAAATACCTTGTAATTGAATGATGTCAGTAATGCTGGTTACTGATCGGATCCTGATTATCCAAGTCACAGTCATGTAATGACTGCACGCTCTGAGAGAGTGACAGACACTGGACAAGACAAGCATGGTGGAGCGGCTGCAGAGAGGGAGGAGTAAGTGCCCATTTTCAATCAAAAATATAAATTTATGTTAATGCTGTCCAAACAAATTTGCTGTCAGCATAATTGTAACTGTTACAAGTGATAATATTTGAGCATATATCATACCATTAATTTACAGGAATTTTTAAAAGTCCGTTGTCCATTGCAATGGACATCAGGAGTTGGGCTACTTTAGCTAACACTTACATGTTTAGTGTCAGTATATAAAGAAACAAAATACCTGTAAGCTTTCCATAGGTAAAGTATGGTGTCACAGTTTATTTATTCATGATTATAAATTGATAGAGTATCAAGTGGTAATAGTTGCAGTTATTTTGAACATATACAGAAATTTTTAAAAGTCTGTTGTCCATTGCAATGGACATCAGGAGTTGGGCAAGTTTAGCTAACACTCACATGTTTAGTGTCAGTATAAAAAGAAACAAAATACCTGTAAGCTTTCCATAGGTAAAGTATGGTGTCATAGTTTATTTATTCATGATTATACATTTTTAAATATATATATTTTTGCGCATAATGTTCTGGTAGAGTATCGAGTCGAAGACTCCCTTGAACGTCTCATAAATGGAGAATTATCTGAGCTTGACTCCTTGAATTCAGGAGATGAGGAGGATGAGACCAGGACTGAGATGGGTGGTGAGGTGTTTTTAATTCTTTGTCTGTGGTTTTCATCAATTTAATGTCTTATATGTAAGATCTAAATGGAATGCATAACAGTTCAAGAGTGAGAGTACATAAAATGAGTTAAAATGTGATTGTTTTGTTATTAGATTCAGAGAGGGACAGTGGAGAGGTTACATGCATGCCAGAAGAACTTGATGTGGCAGATGAGATTGAGATAGAGGAGACAGACAGTGCATGGACAGAGGAGGACAGGAGGAGGACAGAGGAGGATGGGAGGAGATGACAGTAACCAGGAAGGTGGAAATCAAGTGGCGTCACAGGCCGTTCAGTACAATCACTGACACTTCCTTTGAGAATCCTCCAATTCATGAGGATGATCCCATGAGACCTTATGAATACTTCATACAGTGCATACCAGATGAGATCTTCAGTTTGATGGCTGACAACACAAATCCCAGTCCCCCAGAAACCAGGTCGCAGACCATTTCAGGATGTAAGACCTCTGCCTGAAGTGCAGTACGACATGGTTGACCACATGCCAAATTATGATGAAAAGAAAGAGGCTACCAGATGCAAGATGCCAAACTGTACAGGAAAAACACATGTCTTTTGTGACAAGTGCAACATCCACTTGTGCTTTGTGCCACAACGAAACTGCTTCAAGGCTGCTCATCGAAAATGAGAATATATGAAAACATCCACAACCTGATGTCTTCAGGTTCAGTTCAGGTTCCAGTTACATTTAGTTACAAGTTACAAGTTTCCATGTATGTATATTTTAAGATTTTTCTTGTTGTAAATTTGTACATACATGTGTCTTGTGTATATTATCTGCCAACTAACACCTTGTTTTGTTTTCGTACTAACCCTGCCCCTTTCTGTAATGCTGCTACTGTATGTGCCTTCAATTGCCCCATGGGGACAAATAAAGTATTTTGAATTGAACTGAATTGAATTGAATCTTCTTATAGCTTCCGACAGAGGTCTTGTCTCTGTACTTGTACTTCTGCACCTCAGTGCTGCATTTGACACCATCGATCACAGCATTTTGCTGCAGAGACTAGAACATGAAATTGGGATTAAAGGATCTGCTCAAAAATGGTTTGACTCCTACCTATCTGACAGGTTTCAATTTGTTAATGTTAATAATGACCATTCTGAGTACAGCAGAGTTACGGTGTGCCACACGGGTCAATTTTAGGGCCAGTTCTCTTCACTCTTTACATGCTTCCATTAGGGGATTTAATCTGGAAGCACTCCATCATTGTTATGCTGATGATACTCAGCTCTACTTATCGATAGAGCCAGATGATAGAAGCTGCCTCATCAATCTGCAAGATTGCTTGAAAGACATCAAATCCTGGATGTCTTCTAACTTCCAACTCCTAAACTCTGACAAAACAGAGGTTATTGTGTTTGGACCTAAGTGTCTCAGGGACACATTCTCAAATCAGATTGCTACTCTGGATGGCATCACCCTGAACTCCGGTCCAACCGCGAAGAACCTTGGAGTCAATTTTGACCAGGATCTTTCCTTCAGCTCCCACATAAAGCATGTGACTAGGACTGCCTTCTTTCCCCTGTGCAGTATAGCTAAGATTAGGAGTATCCTCTCTCAGAGTGATGCTGAGAAACTGGTCCATGCATTTATCACCTCTAGGCTGGACTACTGTAACTCTCTCTTGTCAGGATGTCCAAAAAACTCTCTTAAGAGTCTCCAGCTGGTCTGAATAGCAGAATAGACTTTAAGATCCTTCTACTTACTCACAAGGCTCTTAATGACAAAGCTCCATCTTATCTGAAAGACCTCGTTATTCCATACTGTCCTACCAGAGCACTTCACTCTCAGAATGTAGGTTTGTTAGTGACCCCCAGTATCTCTAAAAACTGACTGGGAGGTAGAGCCTTCAGTTACTGGGCTCCTCTATTGTGAAACCAGCTCTCTCCATGGGTCAGAGAGGCAGACACTCTTTCTACATTTAAGTCTAGGCTGAAGACCTTCCTCTATGACAGAGCTTTTAGTTAGTGCTGGCTCAGGTAGTCCTGATCCATTTTATAGCTAAGCTGCTATAGGCTTAAACTGCTGGGGGACACATCAGGTTACACGGAGCCCTATCCTTCCTCTTCTCTCCTCTCCTCTCCTCTCGTACATTTTGAACTATCATTATTTGTTGCACTTTGTAGTCTGGCCTTGGTGTCTTGCACTCTCTCTGTATTTCCACAGATCTCTTCAGAGCTCCATCCCGCTGTACCAACCAACTGCCGCCTCCATCACCTCCTTTTTCCTGCTGTTAACCATGTTAGGGAGAAATTCTGTGGTGATGCAGGAAGAATAAGCACCAGAGTTTTGCATGTCTTATACTGAAGAAGTTTAATAGACTTGATCGATCAAGGAGAACAGAAGGGTCACCGACACAACATGAGTGCGTGATGCCACCTCAATTCTGAGGGCCAAGCTGCAAAGTTCAGATTCATATACTAGGAAGGTGGACGGAGCCCACAAAGGGAGATGCACTAACATTCCGTTGGCTATTGGACATAAACATTAAGATAAAGACTCACACCATCTAGGTGACACAAGAACAACAATGGTCTCTCTCTCACTCAGAGTGTTATCCGGCGGAGGCACCAGGGGAATGAACATGGCCTTGGCATGTCCCTAAGAGAGAGTGCAGGACAGATAAACTGTCTCTAGCATTATATCTAAAAAGAAAACATCTAATTCTCAACTTTCACCTATAAACAAAGAGGGAATGACTTTTAACTACACAAACTACACAGCGAAGTGAAATTCTTCCCTAACAAACCGGTCTGCACTCCCTGCTCACAACCCTGTCTGCCGTCCAGTAGTCCCATTAAGCTGGCCTTCCCTCCCTGCCCACCAGGAGCTTCCTTCATCATTCTTCGTTACCTGACTGATTCCATTTCCATGATTTCCGTATTCCATGTTGTAAATTGTTTTCTTTGTCTGTATACAACATCTATTGCACGTCTGCCCGTCCTGGGTGAGGGATCCCTCCTCTGTTGCTCACCCTGAGGTTTCTCCATTTTTCCCTGTTAAAGGGTTTTCTTGGGAGTTTTTCCTCAATCAATGTGAGGGTCTAAGGGCAGAGGATGTTATCATAATGCTGTGTAAAGCCCTTTGAGACAAACTGTTTGTAAAAACGGGCTATACAAATAAAATTGCCTTGCCTTGCCTTTGTTAACCTATATCTGCCATCCCTGAACTAAGACTGATGTCAGATTTCTTAACAGCAGGGTTCAATTCTTAAAAGGCTTATATTCTTAATTACTGGTTAACAATTAATTCTCACCAATATTTAATGGTAAAGTTATCTTTAAGTAAATGGAGTTAGATTGAATAAATTAATTACTTTACTTTGATAAAACCTCATCTTAACAACAGAAGGACAGAATACGTGTTGGGGAGATAATCGATAAATGTCTCTAAATATTTCCGCCCCTACAGCTTCCCTCCAAGAAAGAGGCAGAACTCCCTCTAGGATATAATTAAAACACTCACAAAGTAAGGGAGTTATTTGTTCTCTCATTGACTTGTAACACTCACCTGGAAACCCATCAGTGCCTGGTGATTTGCATGCTTTCAGACCAGAGATGGCTTTATCAACTTCCTCAATAGTTATTTCTTTTGTGAGATCATCGTTATGTAGTTTTCCAGTAGAGGGAAGGTCTAGCCAATTTAGAGCATGTTCTACAATACGAATACGAATACAAATACAAATATGAATTACTTTATTAATCCCCGAAGGGAAATTCATTTGTCTGTCAGCTCATCAACCATTTGCAGAATTAAAAGCCTGATGGCTGAAGGTACAAAGGATCTTCTATATTTCTCCGTCCTGCAGTGAAGAGAGAGGAGCCGTCCACCACCGCTCTTTTCTTGGTCCATCAAGGTGTTATGAAGAGGATGATCTGAGTTGTTCAGAATGGCCTCCACCAGTGTGTGTCTCTCCACCACATCCTCAGTGAGTCCATCAGGGAGACATGACTGAAGCCAAGTGTCTCAGGATGTTTAGTCTGTATCCTAGCAATGACTTCATGGAGAACTTCACATGGAACTTCAGCAGTAGTTGTTGGTAGGATGTACACATTGAAAAAATGTCTGCTTCCTGAGTCAATGTGTGCGTCTGCTCTATTTGGCTGAGTATACAGAAACTGGTAATATGTCTCAAACGCTTTTTGAATGCCATCCAATGTATGGGTTGTCTTATTAGAATTGGAATGTCTTAATTCATGAATAGTATGTTCAGCTTGCTGTTTGCGTAGACTTCAAGCTAACAGCTTTGTTGCTTTTGAACCCGTCTCATAATATTTTTAAAACAGAATTTTTGAAATGTTGAATTCTTTTCTCATGGGAACACCTGCAGTCAATGTAAGAATGGTGTTTTTAAACATCAGATTTTCACTTATGAAGCAAAACACCTATCATTAAAAACAAATCACCAACATTTCCATGCTGTCAAGATACAATATATGTATTTTCATATTTTTTATTGAACACAGAATTTTGGACATTTTGACAATTTTTCTGCCTTGACAGCTGCTGTCATCCTGGTGACTGGCTTAGTCCATTTGTGAAGCCACACACGAGGCACCACCTACAGTAAATTAGCTCCATGAGTTAGGCAATGGTTCTTGGTGTCAGAAGTTGTGAGTTCAAGTCTCAGCTAATGCAAAATGGACCTTGTAATGCTGATGTTCTTGTTGTTTTCTTATGCTATCTCTTGTTGCTCAGAATTGTCTACATTTATCTAAAAATGCCTGGCCCCGACCACTGCTGCAAAGCAGATAGAGCAGTAGCTCTCTTGTTCCGAAAGAACAAACTTCTCCAATTGGACAGTCAGGAGGACAGCATCATCATGACATCATCAAAGAGAACGTTTTTGAAGACTTTATTGACTTAACAAAATTTAGAACACAAATAGAAATTGGGATAGAAACAGATTTCAATAATTTAAAAAGATGATAATAATAATCAATGATTATTATAAAGTCCAATAAGTACCGTAGCACCTCTAGCCAATCACAGCCCTTCATAGTGTGCATTAGGGTGTGGACTCCCACCTTATCTGTCGTCTGTAGAGGTCAAAGTTGGAGAGGTTGGGACGTGGTAATGGTTTGGGTTTATAGTTGACTAGCTCCTCCTCTAGTGGAAGGGGATTCTGTCTGAGCAGGTCAGAGGACATAAAGGGGAGGAAGGAGGGGCTATCTGCTGCCTTGTCCTGGCAGCGGGGTCGAGTGACTGGCAGCCGCCGGTCCTGCAGCATTCGGCTGATCAGCTGATCCTTCTGTACCTCAACACTGACCAGTGAGGTGAAGAGAAGCTGAGAGCGAGAGACATTCACTACTGCAGAGGGAGAGACAGAGAGAACGAGAGATATTATTTATAAAAAATCATTATTGAATAATCCAGGTTATAACAAAAAAGTTGAACTGGGAAACATGAAAATGAAATTCTCAGTTTGTCACCTTCAGTAGCTCTGCTGTTAATCAGGTTCTTGGTCCTCTCTGACCTCTGCAGAGTTTCTTGTACAGCCTTCTGGGGGTTAAACTCTGCACCCTACAGGACACATGGGTTACCATGGTAACTGCCTGTGAATTGGCTCAGTGAAAATTAATTGGTAGTTTACTGACAAAAGGTTTGAACCTGCAGTGACTGAAGCTCCGCCTTCAGAGCGAGAGTAGTGTTTAGTTCCACCCTTTCCAGACGACCCACATCTTGATTGGATGCTACAACAGGAGGCTCCACAGCTTGCTTGGTGGCTCCTCCAACTAGAGAAGAAAGATCAGTCTGTTTTTATTGATCATATATTGACTTCTGACTACTGACAGATAATTAGAATAATTAAAAATACTCAGAATTACAGTGGCGCGACCAGGAAGTCTGTAATTACACAAATACAGAGAAGTTCAGTTTCACTTGTTTCCTGTGTAGACTTTCACACTGATCCATCCAGTGTCACAGCTATGTTAACTAAACCCAATCTCTGCTGCTAATGCCATATTATTATGCTGTCTGTACTTGACCTCTGGTGACCCCTGCTCTACTCAGTGCTCTGCTGACACCACCAGACTAGCAAGAAGGTGAATATTCTCAGCATGGCTTGGTGACATCAGTAAACTTGTAAACAGCTCTTCTTCAAGTGACTGGGAGCATCAATGTGCTGAGACTGAGTCAATAAGAGCACCCAACCTCAGTTACATACAGGGGGTCATTATGGTAATGATACAACCTGAGAAACCAATCAAAGTCATGTGGTCAGACAGACACACATATATAGATAGATAGACTGTGGTTACCATAGTGAAATCCTCTGCTTTTCCTCTGACCTCTGATTGGCTGCTGAAGTGGAGCATCTTTGCTCATTCTTATGTGAGGCTCTGGTGTTACCTTGACAACTACTGGCTCCTCAAAACGCACCTTCAGGAGACACAGAATGCATCAGTAACTCTCACTCTCTCTCACACACACACACACACACACACACACACACATCAAAACTACAGTGTGCGGTCACCACCTGTGTGTCACTCTTTCTCCTTGTCTGTCCTTGGGGATGGGGCTTCAGCTGTGAATGGCTGGTCTTGGGGGTGGGGCTGAGTGTGACGGACAGGTCAAGTTCAGGACAGCCCGTCAGGCAGGAGAAGGAGGATGTGAATGGGAGGGGGACGGAGTCAGGAGAGGGGGGAGGAGAGGGAAAGGAGGAAGAACTCATCCTAAGTGGAAATGATAACAGAAAATTAAACTTTCATTTTCTCCTAAATGTTTACATTTCATGTGTTAGTTTGACAATTTGTAAGTACACTGGAAATCCATTTAATGCATTATGTTAAGTTGTCTGAGTGTTTCATGACGTCCTCTTTAAAGTGCATTCACATTGCTAATTAATCAAAAGAACCATCCCAGCTCAAAATAATCAACACATTTTATCTGACACTGTAGGATCACAGCACCAAACATCAACTCCAACATCAGCTCTTGACTCCAGTGACCAAAGCCCAAAAACCAGCAACGGTTGGATCTATTTTAACTTTTGATCAGTCACCAAAGAACAGTTTCAGACTGTCAGCCTGTATGTCGCTATTGTCAGCAAGTACTGAGCAAGGCTAACCATTTATACGTTAGAGCTCCATAGCTGTACATGAGTGATTTTAATATCTAATAACTGTTTCGATTTTAGTTGCATAATTGACAGTGTGGCCTCAAGTGACAGGTCTGGCTTAGGGGCAGGGGTCAATCCAAGTGTTTCTTCACAGGCTATGGAGCAAACATACGGCCACTTCATCAGGCTACTTCAGTGTATGTGTCTGTAAATGTTTCCGTTTTCCCAGCAACACTAGCACCATGCCACAACAGGTTTTAACCAGGTGACCTGGCATTGTCACTGTTCTTTCTTTCTTTAACCCCCTCCCCAACCCTCTTCCCTCCTCTTTTACTGTTACTCAGAAGTCAGTGTCGATATTTATATCACCAGAAACATCTCCTCTACCAGAAACCAATGACAACCCAGATTAAACAGAAACCCTAAATCAAGGAGTCAGTCTGCTCAGAGTAACATAGTGTTTCCTTAGTTACGACGTACGATGCTGAAATTCTGTTTCCATGGAGACCGTTCATGTCGCTTGGAAACCACCAATATCTAGCCTAATAAATGTGCCGATATTTCATCCTCCAACGTGACGGGATTTCAGCGGTGTTGTTGGGTCAGAGCGTTGCACCGGCAGTGACGCAGTGCACCGCTACTCTGAGGACACAAAACAACACTACGACTGACCGGGGAGATCCTGTGTCATGGAAACCGTACAGAAATCAAACACAACACAGGCGCGTGAACAGCACAGCTTTGGAAGGTACTGGAGTAGTCATGGCCTGACAGCAGGGCACAGCGTGTGTCGCACATCATTACCTGCGTGTCCCTTGCGTGACCGGAGTCCACCCTCTCTATTTCCAAGATGTTTTTTTTTTTTTTTTTTTAATTTTCACAGCGTTTCACGAAAATTATCCGTTTCTCTTTCAAATTCGCCTCCTCCGCCGGCACTTCCGCTTCCGCCTCCTAATTCTTCTTCTTTAGTGACTGGTGGTCGCAGGCGTTGAAGTGCATTGCCGCCGTCTGCTGGTCATGACCGTGGACCGACAGCGTGCTCGACTCATTAATCCAGTTGACCTGAGAGAAGATACTGTGAAAACAACGACTGTTTGATTATGTGTTATTCACCAGTTGGATAATAGTGGCTAAATAAGTCTCTGTCTTCATTTCTTGAGGATGCCGTCCTATGTTTTATCACAAACATATTTCCAGTCTCTGTTAATGATGATAATGTTTTGTCTCTGCACATTCCCTTGATTTCCTTCTGAGCTGCAACTCCTGTTTGTATAATGAAAACTGGCTGCGGTGATTAAATATTGAGCCGCAGGAAACATAGAAAACAAAATACAAGAAAAAAAGAAATAAGACTTTTGTTTTTGTTTGTATACCCGAAAATAAAACTGAGGTGAAAAGTATTTAAAGTATTAAAAGATAAAGTTGTATGCTTGTAATCTCAGCTCACCAGGCATGACCAGCTGATTGAAGACTGCTATGATCACAAATTTTCTGTGTGGAAAACCATCATGGTCCAGTCTTGTGGTACAATATATACTTCTATATACTGCACCACTAAATGACTTCTTCTGTATTGCTTAGTCTGAATGGACTACTAGATTAAATATGGTTCAAAAAATTATACCACAAATTATCACGACACATTCAGTTCAGTAGCTGGAGATGAAAACCTCCTCCTGACCCTCCAAGTCATTGATGAGTGTGTCCAGTGTTGTTCAGTATACTACTGAATCAGCCAAAATACAACAGTATTTTTACATGTTACGGGGTGCATGTTTACATGTTTTTATCTTGAGCTGAACTCTGTCATTCTCTCTACAGAAGAAATCTAACAGTGTATATAAAGGTAGCTAGGTGTATTTAGGGCTGGTCCATGTCCATTCACCACAGCAGAAAGGGTCAGAGCGGCAGGTTCCAATGGGCTGAACTTAATTTCATATTTATTCATGGGAGTGTTTCGGAAGAAACTTTGCCATATTTGTGTATAAATGGTGCAGTGTTTTTCAAAGACATAGATTTTGTTTTCTTTCACTTGATCACATATTGGCACTGAACAGTGAGACCAGCCCTGACGTGCACACTCTGAAAGGCACAGAGGGGCAGTGTGAATAAATATTCTGCTCTCAGCCCTATAGTGAACTAAGATCACAAATCACAACATTAGAAATATTTGATGTTATGTGATAGAAATCTGCAGTTCAAGAGACACCATGACACATGATAAGGTCACACAAGTCAGATGTTTCTGAGGCTGTATTGTAACTTCAACCTGACTGGTCCCAGTAGCATCTAAGTTCAGTTTCAACACACTCTGCTTGTGACACACTTCACAATACTGTTAAAATGACAGGTGAGAATGGTACAGGCGCACAGATGCCCAGACACTCATGTATTATTATAAAAGCTAACAGAGATGTTTCCTTATTCATGGAGGAAGTAAACATCAGCTGTGTGCGTGGGAGGCGGGAGGCAGTGTTCATTTTACACAGTAAGACTTTATTTGATGAATAACTAAATGAATACAGGTCACAAATTAAAGAACGCAAAAGAAATGTTTGACTATCATGATACTGGTTCCAGTGGAGGTCTTGATGATGCTAATGGTTAGCCCTCTAGCTGGGACATCTGATGGAGTTAATGATGATGATGGCTGTAGGTTTCCTCTGCTACCGAGGTCTAACTGCAAACACTGCTGAGGACTGCAGTGTCCACACAGCAGACACTTGCTTCTAGTTAAGACACACATTGAAGGGATCATGGTGTTGCCCTTATACAACAGGATGCTGAGGATGACTTCACACTGGGACTGTGTATTATAGGCATGACAACAAGCTCGCTCAGCACTCTCTAGACAGGAAGAGGAGGGAGAAAATCTAAACTTCAGCTTCACGGAGAATCTCAGGTAACAGGTGTTGGTAGGCTACTTTGGTTTTTTGCTTCTTGTCTACAGTCTTCCTCCCAGAGGAACAGAGGAGTCAGGAGGGTTGGACATGAGGTGGATGCAGGCATTGGATCAGCTAGCCCCTGGACTCCAGAGACCTACAGGAGGAGACAGAGTCCTGCTGTCAGAATGCACAATAAATAGTACAAAGAAACATGGTGACAACAGTTTACACGTGTAATCACAGTGATCCCAACTGACTGACTGAAAGAGCAACAGTCAGTGCTCAGTCAGTCAGTCAATGTGAAAATGTTAATGCCATGTGATCAGGAGGTGTTCACAGGACAGTTGTTTTCAGCAGTCAACAGTTCTCAACTCTGTCCTCAATGTGACATATTGACCACACAATTTGTGTCAGAAGTGTAATGGTGTCCGCTGGTGTAAGGTTAGATGTATTACCTGCTTTGAAACACAGCTATATTATCTGGCATAAGATCACTCAACAAGATCACTGAACCTATGTGTGTTCCAAGACCAACACAGATTCCCAGTATCTGGTCATTTAGGACCCATTACCCCCAGTGATAACATGTGACTGTGAGAAAAACTGAGAAAAACTGCACCAACAGAAGTTCTAGCATTCTCAGCAGGTTTGAGCACATTGGTCTGATGTTCAATAGTAAAGTGTAGCTTATGTCTATGGATCTGTTGCCTCAGTGCATGCTGGCACAGCAACTGGAAAGTGCTGATTCAGGTATGTTGATGGAATTGCATGTATATATATTAGATGCAGTAGATTCAGATAGAAAGAACATGTACATTGATTCTTCGTAAATACAGTCTATGGTTAGTCTATAGTATGGATGCTGTTCGCGTAAGAACAGGTGACATGGTGCAGACTAACGAGAAGTCTCACGAGTAGCTGGTGTGTTGCTGTCGTCTCCGGGCACTTCTCATCTTCTCAAAGCGAGCCTCCATCTCCTCCAGGACCTTCGGGGTGTACCGGACTACCAGTTTGACTGAACCCTGGGCGGCTTTAAGCAGTTCTACAGCCTTCTCATGGTGCTCCCCCTCAACGCTCTGCAGGACACCAAGACCCAATAACAGTGTGAGACCACATGCTAATAGGCAACTCACTGCACTGCTTACTCCCATTGATGAACACACTTGCAGACAAGCTGACCGTCCTGAAAACAGAGCTGTATACAGTCCAGTGACTCATAGTGGAGAAATATCTCCACAATGGGTTAACTGCAGCAACATCGTCATCTCTTTTGTCATATAAGGTAATAAACAGTGATACTGGATTATGGTTACCAAAAGATCTGATTTAAATTTGGCAGCACCACAACACAAACGTGCCCTGTAACCCAGTAATCTCTTGTTTATGACAGATAAGACTACACAAATATACACATCGTAACGCGTATATGATATATAACGCTATCCACCACTCTGTGGATTGCTTTGTTGCCGGCTTCATTGAAAACAAATGCACATGGCTGGGAGGAGAGTTAGCAAAAGACCAGAAAAGCGACCAAACTTGCATAGTTCCCCTTTAAAGGTCTGAATGGATGGGACTATATACAGATATGTGATAAAGTGTAAACCACTGGTCCAGCACTTGGTCTCTGCTGACACAGACAAACATGTTACTGCTGACTGAGCTCACAGCTCCAACACATCTGGCACTGTCAGCCACTGGAGGTTGTGCAGCAGTTGTTCAATGCTTAACATGAATCACCTTGAAACCTTGTCTGACAGACTGTGAATATTCACCTTTATGAAACGTGTTTTCATATAACATGAGAGACAGATATTAGTGGAGCATAAACAGTGCAGCTCCTCCTTGCAGTGGGTTGGGGACCTGTGCTTCTTACCACGCCATTGACTGACAGCAGCTGGTCTCCTCTCTTCAACCCTCCTTGGCGGTCTGCCACCCCCCCAGGGATCACTCTAGAGATGTAGATGGGGGAGTTCTGCTCTTTGCCCCCCATAATGTTAAAGCCCAGACCCTCTTCTGTCTTGGGCAGCTCCACCACCCTTGGGTGGGCATGGCCCTCGCTTGCTGCAAAGGCTGCCACTGTGGCCTGGTCAGGGGAGACAGAAAATGAGCAGTTATGAGTGAATCACACACAGCTCAGTTGTGCGCTGCGAGATGGTTAATACTCCCTGACCTCAAGGTTCTCATGGTCTCTGGCTGTGTTTTGGAGCCTGGTGCAGACAACCAGGTTCATCATGAGGCAGCGCAAAGAAAACTGTTGGTATTTTGGTGGAAGATGTGTCTGGGTCCACCACACCCCCACACTGTCTGAGACTACAAGACATCATAGCTATTTATACCTTGGCTGTGGCCTGTGCTCGCACTTCTGGCCCTCCAACAATGTCGAGAGTGTCGTACAGCTGTTCGTACACCTAGAGGACAACAGAGCACAACTTTATTAACTTCTGTAAAGGTTCATGTAAGTTTTTTTTTCTCATCTCTTGTTTCTGTGAGTTCCTGCTGGGGCTGGGGTGTGGGTGTGTGAGGATTCACATTGAGGTGGAGCAATTAAATACAGGAAGTGACTGCACCAACTTCCCACTGTCTGTTTCTCTGAAGAATTTACTCATGTGTTAGTGAATGACTGAAGTCTTGAAACTGTCACACTAACTGTCCAGTGTTGTTATATTTGTGATTTTGTTTGTGTTTGTAGCTTATCAGCTGACAAAGTGACAAAGTCTACATCCTATCTGTGGTTTGGTTTCATCAATCTCATACTCTGATTTAATGAAGCCTTATGTCACAACCAGTGCTTTAAGTGGGCCGCTACGCACCGGTACGGAGTACCGGCACTTCTAGATTTTAGCCCCTGGTGTACCAGGACTTCTCATGAGCTCATTGTACCCTGTCCTGTTCTCTTTCTTTCTTAACGATTCGTGATAGTTATATTCCTATGGCTATACTACATTACCCAGTGTGCACTATTACTCCTGTCCTTTTACTTGCGAGACATTCACTCCCAAGGTCTCACGAAGTCGATTCTGCAGAAAAGGACGTGAAGAAGAAGAACGTCACATCAACGCCAGTCGCAACCAAAAGTTATGTTTGATTCAGTACCAGTTGGAGTTGCCCTGTTCATAAACTCCTGTCCAGTAGATCGCTCCAGTGATGTGAGCTGTGGTGCTCTGCAGTCCAACCCTGACATTTCTGTTTAACCCCACAATACACTGTTTGCTTTTCTGTATATGAACATCTTCTTCATCAATAACATCAATGTTGTTGGTCCTCTTAAATGTGTGTATGGCCCAGTTAAGTTGTACTAAAATCAAATCTATATTCAGGTCTAAAATAATATATTGTATACTGTTATGTTATGACAGAAACAAACACGGGGCTGTGTCATTTGATTGATTTACTTGTCAAGTGCATAGCTTAGTTCTCCAATTTTCTCCATGTTTCCACCTTTTATCCATGTGCTGATGTGTGTGTGTCCACAGGGAATATAGTGCCAGTTCAAGTTCCCTTGTTCATCAGCCTCCTCCAGTGCAAGCTACTTGAGGACCCCCACTGAAGACGTCCCTTGGGCCGGTATTCAATGCACAAACACTGAGAAAGGACTTTTCAGTAGGATAGGGACTCCTTCTAAGAAGTGGGTTAACTTCAAATGACAAACATAGATTCATTTGTCTTCATAGATTATTCATAGATGGAAAATACTTGTTAAAACTCTTTGTGGAAAGTTCAATAAAACTATTGAAAAAAAAAAAACTGCATCATGTTTGAATGTATCACTTAATGATCTGCTGGTGCAGACCGCCCACCGCCTAATTTACCTGCCCACAGTTGAATAAGGGGAGTACTGGCACTTAGACTTTTTTTCCACTTAAAGCACTGGTCACAACTGACACCTGACTCACTGCCTGAGGTGAATATTTGCCATCTACTGATGACAGAGAAGGAGAATTTATTCTCTGAATACCTCCAGGATGTATGAAGCCAGGATACTGACAATTAAAATATTTTTTCTTGTATGATTTAAAACTATCCACTGCCTACACATTTCAAAGGTCAGGCCAACTGAGAACTACCCTTTGTTTGCAAATTGCCTTTTTACTAATAAATCAGTACTACAGTCTAATACCTGGGAGGATCCAGACTGTAAAGTTGCCACACACTTTGCTGTCACCAGGCTGCCCCTCATGTTTAGCAGGGTTATGACCAAAGGGGTTATTTTAACAATTGTGTTTTTTCTTTGTGTATTTTTCATATTGGAACTAAAAATATCAAACACTCAGGACAGTTACAACAGCTCCAAAATCCCTGCATGATGTCAGAATTGCAGCAAATTAACACAAATTTAACAAATTCCTGTGAATGCTGTTACCTTTTGTCCAATCATTGCAACTTTTTCACAAACCTGACTAATCATCATAGCCTATATCTGTGGGCCCAGTCAGACACACCCATACCTCTCCCCCAGACCTACACCCTGCTATACAGTACCTCTCTGATGGCTGCACAGAACTTGCTCTGGAGCACTCTCTGCAGGGCCTGCAGTTTGGGAGGAGGCAGCTCACCGCTCCGCTGCAGACGGTCCAGCAGCTCGATCACCCTGCACACATCTGACACACAAAATAACACACTGGATCATCAATGGGGCGAAGCACTCTGATTAACTGCTCATATTTAGTTATGATCACAGCAGCACAATAACAACTACAATGTAAAAAACGTATTAATCGTATCAACAAAAAACACCTGATACATCAGCAGGTGATTTTGTTGATATTTTTGGGACATTTTTGCTTTATTAGCCTCATGTTCAGCCTAATGTTTTACAAAGTTGATAAGCACGTTAATCCTCCCACTCAGGACCAGTATAATATACACTAACGATGTATTATAGTGTAAGTGTGTTCACCACTCTGTGGCAAACCTGGAGGTTGAACCACAGACAGGTGAGAGAAATGAAGTACTTTGTCTTCACTCTGACTGAAATGCTTAAAATGTATGAATCAAATTTATCATCATGAGATATATTTAGAAGTGTGCACTGTTGTTCTACAGTCATCAGGGGTTCATTTTTATCTCCAGTGATGAGGAAGTGAAAAAGTTTCATCACTGTCAGAATTCTGTCAATTTAAAGAATCTATGTGCAGTTCAGACACTTTTATCTACCATTAATCACTTCATTGTAAGGTCTTTTCTTCTAGTCGTTTTCTCCCCAGTGATCTGATCTTAAGTTACCATGGCGATTTACCCTGCTAACAGGTGGACCACCGTTGTAGGACTGAAACCCCAGAGTTAAACCGCAGCCCCATGCTGCTTCGTAGTACAGAGCTCTGGTTTTAGCATTTAGTGTTAGAAACATGGGCCCTCAACACGTCTCACAGCACGGTGTGAATGCATCTTGGTACTCCAACTTCAATGAAGAAGGTAGGCCTCCTATGTGCTTTTGCCACGCCTTTACCGCGCGCATGCCGAGTCCGCGTTACACGGAGTGATATTAAGTGGCAGTTATGGTACAATGATGTAATAATGCGTATCGGCTCAGTAGCTCAGTGATGATACACATACGGATGAAGACATACGACTGAGTTAGGAAGGAGCAGTGTCACCAGTAGAGTCGTCTCTGACTGACCGGCCTCCGCGCTTAGTGTCGTTTACTACGAGAAACGTGACGGGCACGAGCGACGGTAGCGCGACAGGCCGAGCCCCATATTACCTCTGTATCAGTGATAACTGCGACACTGACGTCACTTCGGCACCGTGAGTTCTAACCACACACCCTCACTCAGCTCCCGCTCATGCAGATCGGGGACCTGGGCATGCTGCCCCTCTGTTATGAACAGGTTCATCGTCCAGCTACTCAGCTAACAGCGGGAGGGGGCGAGGCTCGGCAGGTTTGTTACCTCTTTCCAGGCACAGCGGCTCCGTCATGGCCGCCATCTCTGCCTCCTTGGTTGGGTGGTAGTAGGAGGACATCATGATGAGCTCCGCCGCTAATAAACCGCGATTCTCAGCAGGAAGTCTTGTTCACAGCGATCTGGGGTCCATCTCCTACAATATGTCCGTAGGCAGAAGGCGACAGTCGGACTGAGCGGGGTCGGGATGCTGGACCGAGGACCAGGCGGGACAACCTGACGCAGCTGCCTCCCTCTGGCTCCAGTGCGTGACACTGTGATGAGGCGCTTCAGCATCTTCTACGCAGCCTTAAAGTAAACTGGTGCCGTGTAGACCAAGGCACAGACAGGGTCTTACAGAGAACAAGTCTGATCCCTGATCAGGTCCAAGACCAGATGAAATCCAACCAGACGAACCCCAATTTCTGTCAGCTTCATTTATCTTATGTTTTAAAGGTCCATACTGATGTTTACTGACCATGATCAGATGTGTGGTTATATTACACCAGTAGGGAGTAGTACCAGTAGTACGTCAGTGTGTAATTACATGATTATCACAACTGTTATTAGAATCTATCCAGTGTCCAGCATAGTTTCTCACTGTGAGGTAAAGAAGGGAAACAATGAGCAAACACAATGAAGTCACAAGATGAGAGACACAGCAAAACACCGTGGAACAACTCAGACTTTCAGTCACATCTTTATTAAAATGACCCTGCAAATCTAACATACAAACAGCAGACATTAAAAAAAATCTTGCAGAATCAATTAACAGAATAAACAACCCTCCACTGTCACAGCACGTTTCCTTCAACTTCACAGACATTGAGAAGAAACTGGGTCCAGACAAGCCGACAGTGTCACTGCCTCATGAATATGGAAATAAGAATCTAACCAAGCTCCTTAGAGTTCAAACCAACCCAGACCAAGAGGGAGGGGAAAAAAAAAGTTCACTAAGGAAATTTGATAACATTGAGTGGCACGGATTAGTTGGGCAACGCAAGAAGCTGCAAATTTTAGTGAGATCAGATCAATTAAATGCATCGACTGTGCAACAATATCAAGTGGAATATCTCAACAGGAGAAAATCTAGCTAGATGGCCGAGGAGTCCCTGACCTCTTTCAGACCTTGTGCCTTTGTAGGTCAAGGTGGTGTGAGTATGGGTCTGCTGGGGAAAAGGGTAATATCAGTACTCATCTCCTGGAGCCTCCATTTTGTAGCCGTTCTCACTGGAGCCATAGCCGTCGGCAGATGGCACCGACTGCTGGTCCATCATCATCCCGTCCTGACTGTACTCCTCCATGTGTGGTGGCGCTCCCCCATCATCTTCATTGCCCATGTCATCCTGGGGGCCCATGTCGTCTCGTAGGGACCCGTGGCGCTCTTCCCTGCGGTCCCCTCTGTCTCTCTCCCCACGCTCCCTTTTGTGCTCTCTGTCCCTGTCTCTGTCCCCCCTGCGCCGGTCCCTGTCCCTGTGGCTGCGTCTTCGGTCCCTGTCCCTCTCTCTGTCCCTGTCTCTACGCTCCTCCATGCCCTCACCCACCTCTCCTTCATGTTCCTCAAGTGTCCTCTCCCCGCCCTCGGGTGGTCCATCTCCTTGGCCAATCTCCTCCCCATCCAGACCCTTGCCTCTCTCCCTGTCCCTCTTGCGATCTCGGCTCCTGCTCCTTCTCTTACGGTCTCGACTCCTCTCCCTGCTCCTGCTGTCCCCTCCTGCAGCTCCCCCACGCTCCCTCTCTCTCTCCCGACGCCGACTACTACCACCACCGCCGCCGGCCTCCTCGCCTGCACCAACCTGCCTGTCTCTCTCCCTTTCTCGTTCCCGGGAACGGGAGCGTCTACGGCGTTCGCGGGATCGGGACCTCCTGCGCTCTCTGTCCTTGTCCCGGTCACGCTCCCGACTGCGTTCTCTCCGGTCCCCACGGTCCCGATCACTGTGAGGAGCAAGGACAAAGGGAAGAATGTTAAACAAAGAACAGTTTTCATGCAAAATGACAAATCTTCCTTGAGAGGACTCACCCGCCCAGAGACCGATCATCATAACGTGATGCATCATCTCGGCCAGAGTGCTTTATGTTGACGTCGGCTCCACCTCTCCTTGTACCACCCAGTCCACCACCTGGATCAGAGTGAAGGCGAAACACAAACCAACTTAGTGTGAGTGACACAAGTTAAAGAGTGACTGACCAGAGTTCAGACCAGAGAAGATAAAACACTGCCATGTAAAAATCAGAAACTCAGACATCAGTTTATATTATAACTACACTAACTCACCAAGTGTACAACAGGTTGCTGTGACAGTAAAGACTCATTGTCTATCAACACTTACAGGTAACTCCACCTGGTATTTTGTGCTACAGAGACTCTGAAATAGGCTCAAACTAGGGATGTAAACAATTAACCGACTATCGATTAATTGTCATTAAGAATTTAGTCGATTAAATTAAATTAACTGTAGTTGATCGATCCTTTTTCACAGTCTCACAGTGCACCCTTCATCAATATAAACTTCAAGCTCAAAGCTGTCTGTCCTCAGACTGTCCTGATCTGTCCCTGAACATCACACAGGGACAACATGGAGCTGGCCTGTGTTCTTGAGTTTTATCAGTGTTTACACCAGGCTGAGTTCAACACATCAGTATGAGCTGCTTGTGAGATGTAATTCAGTTAATATCATCATAATAGTGTAGGTGCAGGACAGAGCAGTTCACCTGTATGTGGCAAACACTGTGTTGGTCACAGTGCACCTACAACAAGTTACTGCTTGTGTCTGTTGATTTAAAGAAGCTGAAATACCGTATTTCCCGCACTATAAGGCGCACTTAAAAGCCTTTCATTTTCTCAAAAAACGACAGTGCGCCTTATAATCCAGAGCGCCTTATATATGGATCAATTGGTTAATTGGTTGATCCATACTGGTTGTACACGGCGCTCAAGGCACTCTGTCAAAATGTTTCAGTATGAAAAACCAATAAAAACAATTTAATAATCCAAAACACCGATCCCTTTATTTTTCTAAGCCTTTTGCTAGACTATCCGCCGGATTAGCTATAAAAGGCTAACGATCCTCATATTCCCGTTTAAGACACGAAGTCTTATCATTCACACTTGGTGAATCTCTAATCTCACCAACAAGTACGACTGGTAAACTACAAGGCCGCACCGCTTGCTAGTCAGTAAACACCGGTACTGTGCTTACTCACAGTCCTAGTGGATGCATAGCTCAACCCCAGTCAAACGTTTGACTGCAGTATCTTCTATTCTATGCGCCTTATAATCCGGTGCCCTATATATGAAAAAAGTTCTAAAATAGGCCATTCATTGAAGGTGCGCCTTATAATCTGGTGCACTTTATAGTGCGGAAAATACGGTATGTGCATGTATGCTCCACTCTGGGTCACATCAGAGGTCAACTTAAAGTCAAAGGAAAATGTTTAAGGTGTTTTTACTGTTGTCAAATGTAAGAATATGTCACATTGGCCTCTTAACATTATATAGGTGTTAAATAATGTGTTACTAACATTTTTCATTGTGCTTCTAAATGTTAGTGTAGAAGTCTGTATAAGCAATGTTCAGATGTTTATGTTATACCCTTTAATGAGGGAAATTTAGGTTGTCAGGAAAATCGCCACTCATTAATTAATCATTCATTGATCGACAAGGTCAACCAACTAACAATTAATGAATTAATCGACAATTTGCATCCCTAGCTCAAACTTAAACACAACAGTATGGTGTTAGCAGTTTTGTGTGTGCATTAGAAGTGATCCTGTTGTTACTGTTGTACTCTCTTCTATACTGAGAAAACCAACTCCACAATTAAAAACTGAACACTTGTCTGCTGAAAACATGTTTTCACTTTGATGTCATCAGTTTAAAACTAAATCTACAACATCATCAGCTGCACAAAAAGTGTGACTGTGTTAGTATAAAACATTTTTAGATAAAGAAGGAACAGCATAGATGTGTCAACCGACCCAGCCTGCGAGGGTGCCATCCTTTGACTGTGCGTCCTCGTTCCACGTCTACCAGCACCCGTCTGCCATCAATCTTCTTCCCGTCTGCGTGTTTGTAGGCGGCTGGAGGAGAGGAGCGGGGAGAGGGAAGACAGAGGTGAGACGGAGTACGACCACATCAATGTGGCCAAGGAAACAAACAGTGCATTATGATACTGACCAGGAGCAGGCGGGGCCGAGATGGCTGCTCTCTGGGTAAAAGCCGAAGGATAATGGGAGTAGACTTCCTTCCACCCGATGAGTGATATGTTACTTTACAGACCCAGCTTCAGTTTCATTGGCTACAGTCAATAATGGTGGTGTCTAATAGGTCAGGACTTATCGACTGTGTGGACTCTATATATGTTACTTCTGAATAAACAGAGCTGTGGAACCTTCCTCTGTCTCTCACAGGTTTGACTGAGATGAGACAGACCACAGCCTGATGTCAACCTACATCAGATCTGTGTGGAAATGTAGCTTCACCCACTGGGACTGTGGGGATCTATAACTCAGAGCACTGCAGTGATCTCAGGTGTAGGTTGTTCATGCACTACCTGTGCACACACTTGAGTTCTGTCATGACAGAAGTCCTGACTCCGGATTTTTACTTTTGACATCACAACACAAGCACTGACCACAGATTATTGATTGTGCACACAGATCAGTCGGTCACTGGTTAGACTAAATATATCTGGCACCAATAACAGTATGTTTGCAATCAGATCTTGATGACGTGGTGGTCAGCTCTGTTGTAGCTTAAATCTTTATGAGGACAACATGATGACAAGGAGCTTTCAGCAACATCTGGCTCATTTGCGACCTGGTGTATGTCATGTGTCAGACTTGGTCCCACCCCTCAACCCGTCACACCCCACAACAGTCAGTCAATCCATCGTGTATGATTGAAGGTGAGGTCCAGGTGGTTCATCCTGTCTGCTACACTGGTCTGATGCACAGGGCGTCCCAGAGGGGAACCTTTCTGAGGAGAGGGCCTTACCAGAACCCATCAGTTACCGCAGAACCTCTGAGGGCCTTACCACACTCCCTCACTCCTCCTGTACAGTGGGTGGTCTTACCATATCCCCTCACTGACGTCTCTGTCCCTGTCTGAGGGCTTTCCCAAACTTCTCAGCACCAGAATGCACATAGAATCACAACAACACTACCAGGGGCCTTACCAGAACCCCTCCACTGAGGATGACACCATCCCATCCAATGACAGGGCCTTACCAAACCCCCATCTGTCCTACCAGAACTGACCAACTGAAACAAACAGAAACAGTAACAAACAGGGGGCTACATTCCTGACAGGAACCAACTCGTGTTTGTTTTTAACTGAGAACTGAATGAAGTGGTGTTCCTGACTCTCACCTGTGTTGGATCTACAGTGACCTGAGGTGTGTCCAGTGTCTGAAGCTACTTAAAGGACATGAAACTGTTTCTGTAACACTCTGATCATGAGTTCATCTGTAAGGCTACGTTCACTAGACTCTACCTTTCTTACATAGTGAATAAAACATGTATGAATTAACCCATTAACAGTTACCAAGAAAATTACCCTCATCTGCCTTTTCTGTTAAAGCCAGCACAGTGTCAAGCATACTTACGCCTTATATGAGGATCATTAAGATTGTTAGTCGTTAGGACCAGCCAGGTTCCTGTAGCAGCTCAGGGAATGAACTTTACTATGATAACTTAAATGGTTCCACTGGTAGAACGAGTTAAAATAGCTCAACAGTTAAGATAATGTCTCATACCTCCTACCTTAACTGAATACTTGGGACTGATGGAGAAGTCACATAATCGGTTTACAGTTTCACTAAGTGACAGCGACAGAGTGAAGTTAACTGTCACAGACAGGGGACAAATAAACTTCTGCACCAGTATCATTTTACTCTTATTCGCTATCAGTAAGCATCCTGACAGTTGTGCTTATTAGAAGGAGGCTTGGCTTCAGACCTGTTACACTTTTAACTTCTGTCACAAGACAGACCAACAACTGGATCCAGAAGAAGCTGGAGGACCAACCCTTCAGGCCATGCATCGCTCCACACATCTGAGTCTTGGCTGTAACAAAGCAATAACTTCAATAACCTGAGGTGGCTTTAACATAAAGGGCAGAGTCCCGGGGCAATAGTGAAAACTGGTCAGGGGTGCGTTCAATGGTCAAAGCCTGAGACCCCAGAGGTAATAATTACACTGAAGCTGTTGAGGGCTTGAAAAACGCTTTACCCATTGAACGTAGCTCTTCTTCCCTATGTAGGAGATGGAGGGTGGAAAGAAATCTTACCCATCATACAAACCCATTATACCAACCATATACTGAGCTGTGGTAGTAGGGTGTAGATGTATCATAACCATCATCATCTGCCAGCCAGCTCTGGCCAATAGCCATCACAGATTGGCGGCTGCAGTGGCAATGAGAACAACACACAGTTAATATACTGTTGAGCCCCACATCCCCCCGCACCTCACCCCTGCTGGCTCTACATAGCTGTGATTCAGCAACTCTGGTCTTGAAGAGCTGATGGACTGATCACCTATGATGGTGTCACTGAGTCACCATGCATTGTCTAATGAGACTGAGGCAGAATTCACTGTGGCATCACCACCAGCTTTAAAATGTCTCACTACTGTGGTGAAGCTGTGCTACTCTCACCATGACCAGGGTTGGAGACCACCAGCAAAACTAAACGAGCTCGTAGTCATACAGAAGATGGGTTTCATACAGTCCTTGGTAAACCCCGTTCAGTGCTCGGTGACCAGTCTGACCTTGTGCTTACCATTACAGTCCAACCAGGAGAGCTGCTCTTCCAGAGCCTGACAGTTAAAACACAATGAGCCCTTTGACAGGCAGACATGGTCAGGGTCACAGAGGAAACACACACTTCTACCTCCTGCTTCTTTCCCATGATGCCCCACTGAATGAAGCGATTCCCCTCCTCAGCCAGATTATTATTCGACTGTCGACGCGCATTAACACAGACACACATCACACAACCACCAGACGTTGCTTTCACCATGCAAACATTCGTGGCGGCTCATTAGGTGGTGGTCACCTTAGACAGAGCTGCCAGCCCCCTATCATTACAGCAACATCAGTAAAGGAGGGGGGTCCACTCAAAACCCACGCTGCAGATAACAGATTATCATGTAATCACACACAAAGTTTGACTCAGAATCCTATAGTTGTACTCACAGTGCATGTCCCGTTCATGCTCGTACTCAATGAAGGCGTAGCCCCGGGGCTTCCCCGTTCTCTTGTTGTAGACAATGTAGATCTGGAACAGAGGGGGTCATCATTTTACACACATACCTACAACACCATCTGTATGTGCAGATGTTAGAATCATCTGATCAACATACCCGTTTGATGGGGCCATAGACCTCAAATTCTCGGCGGAGCTTGGACTCTGTGGTATCATAGTTCTACAGCAGAGGCAGAACACAGTTAGACATCACTCATGGTTACAAAAAGAATAAACACAATGTGTGTGACTTAAACACTCACCACTCGGGCAACAAATAAAGTCTTGAAGGCATCCCCTTGAGCATTGGGGTCATTATGGGGGTCCCCTGGCAGGACACATACAGGACATCATTAGTTTAACCCAGCAGAGAAGTAAAACAGGACTTCAGCCGTGTTTCCACCGCAGGCACTAGTTCCTGGAACCAGGAACTTTCCCCTGGAACTATGCGTGTTTCAACAGCAGGAACCAGGAGCTAAATTAAGTTCTGGGGTAGAAAAGTTCCTCCAAAAACAGCCCTGGTCTGGGGCAGGTACTTTCTGAAAGGTTCGGGAACTTTCGGGGTGTGGTCTACATACTGAACATCTGAGTGGATGAGGACTCATTTCCGCATTTCACCTGGCGGTACCTGAAAAGAAGGTTCCAGGAACTCTTGGTGGAAAAGCACCTTTAGTGGATGACTGTGAAAACTTACAGAGCTTGAGTTCTGTTTCCACCACTGCCTGTCTCCTCTCAATCTTCTCTCGTCTCTGTAAAGCAAAGATGATCAGGAAATGGTTAATTTCAACAGAGCAAGGCAAGGGGCTTGTCAAAGATGCCACCATAATCAACTTGTCTATGAAAACGACCCAAAGCGAATGTTTTAAGTCAATAGATATATTCTACATTGATTTGATGTAAGCATTTAGTGCCCTATCTTTATTTTCTATTTATCATTAATGGACACGCTGCTCCTCTGTCTGCTCTCTCTTGAGAGGTGGAGCTGCAGTACATACACATACAGAGCAAACACTACAGCAAAAACAGATACCTGACTGGAGTTGACAATTATTACTACTTTTTACTTCTTTTTGAACTTTACAGTAAAAGACCATTAGATATCAAGCCACTTGATCAACAAGCAGCACTCAGAAAATAGATTTTTCATCTTTCAGCAGTCATTTCCCAGTGTCTCTTACACAACTACACAGCACCGATTTAAACTAAAACCAAATTAGTCAAAAGCTAAAAGAAAAGCTGACAGAATGTAAGTGAAATGAAAACCTTAAAATGTGGCAGATTGTTGTCAACTAAGAAAGTAAAGAAAGAACCAGTAACAGTATGTACAGTATAGGGAGGAGTACAGGAGCATTAATCCTTATAACTAACTTTTAAACATATTACTCAATACATTCAGTGTTGTTATAATAAGCCATTAGTGGTAGGATCACAGTCACAACCAGTGCTCAGCCTAACAGCTCATAAACTGCAGCCCCTTGTGCTATAGGCAAAAGAGGGTGTGTCCGATGGCAATTTATTGATCTCATGTGTGAACATCAGCACCCTGCTGCTTGTACAACAGAGGTCAGTCTGACCAGGTCCTGTTTCTGAATGTACAAGTCAGATTAAAAACCACGGCAACACAAAGTTCAACACACACACACACACTCTGCGGTGGTCCCATTTTCTCAGATCACTAACTCACCCTCAGCCTCCATCTGTCTGACACTAAAATAACTTAAAACAGTGATGAAGCCATTTGAAGCTGCTGAGGAGAGTTCAATCAGACCAGATCCCCCTCACACACAGATTTAAAACCTCTCCTACTTCCACTACAGTCTCTGTAGTTCACATGCTCATTCAAGTTGACTGCTCAGACCAACGAAAGTACAGCCAATACTTCATAGACACTACACTTTCAGTAATACAGCAGCAAAATTCACTCCCAGTTGGCCCTGCAGGAGTTTCTGAAGGAGTCTGGAGCTGTCTTAGAACATGAACTCGGAGTCAGGACTAAGACAGACAGATCTGTTTTTGACTCTCTGCACTTGTTTCCTTGTCTCTTTTGATGCGGGTAGATGAATCACTGCACAGTAGCTCATATATTGTTACAATAAATGTACTCACATTTGGATGAAGGTATGTCACAAACATGATATGGTGATACCAAATTTCCAACACTTATTTTCGCTGTGGCTAATGTTATTTATGTAACTGAGAGTGGCACTAAGAAAAAATATAAAATCTCACCTGTAACATTCAAACACATGCTTAAAGGGACAGTTCAACATTTTTGGCAAATTCGCCCATTGTCGCTGCGAGCTGTTTTGAGATCGGCGGGGGAGAGATGCGAGCCGCTCAGTTTACGCTAAGGAGGCTCGTGGAACTTCCGGTTCTCCACAAATACATAATCCCACGACTCCAAAAACGCTCTGGTGGGCAGGTTGTGACCTGCACATTCACCACGCTATGAAATAATAATGTAGCATTACAAGACGGAGTTTTTTTCGAGGTAAATGCAGAAAGTAGTCCCGAATATTTGCTTCATGTGTCGTAATGTTAAATAATTATACGTTATTTCATAGCGTGGTGAATGTGCAAATAAAGGTAACGAACCTACTCCTAAGACTTAAGGGATTATGACAGTGGACGAATTTGCCAAAATGTTGAACTATCCCTTTGAAATGGCTCAGTAACACGTCGCCTGTAGTTTTAGACGCCCAGTGACGTTTTCAGATGTATGATTTCAAGATGATATTCACCTGGCTGCATATACACAGGGCCATTGTGAGTTAACTCACCTTCCTCTCCAGGCGCTCCTCACGGGTCTCTGCCCTTGTGGGTGGGGGGGCATCTCTGGGATCCTGTAGACAAACACAAATAAGCTGTAGCACCGAGGGGGAAATGGGGAATGAACCAGAGCATTCAGAACATTACATGGGTTAATGTTCACCTCGAAGTGCCTGATGAACGGAGCGATGCCGCTGTAAGGCTGGTTGTGATGCTTCTCATGGGGCAGCTTCTCCAGCTGAGGCAGGAACGGTATGGGATCCCGCGGCGCAAAGAGGGCCAGCAGGTTCGGGGGCAGAAACTGTGTCATGTTTCACCTAGTTAAACAGCAACATATGAGTATCATCCGAAACTACACTGGATATTGGCAGTACACGGTGGGCCAAAGCCAGCCGCGGAAGAACAATTAGCTTCCCATTGCTTAAGTTCGTCCTGCGGGAAGTTTCAGCCATGAGGCCGTTTAGTTAGTTAATTGTGGACGCCTTCAAAGCAGTGACGCAGAACTTTACAATCACACACGGCGATACATTTGTAAACGGAGCTTCTCTGCAATCGTTTTTACTCTGATTTTACTCACTCGGGCTCCCCGCAGTTAATCGCTTAGCATTAGCCACCCAGCTAACAATGCTAACAAGGAGTCTCGAGTCAGACTCTTACCGTCTCTCCTCCGATGTCTGAGAAATGTCACACCATGGACCGGGGGAAGAAGCGTCCGATACACGAAGGTCTCCTAGACCAACTCACAGTTACAAGAAGGATAAACAACCACAAGAAACGACCCGCTGGGGGGACACACCGTGTGGCAGTTAGCAAGATGCGTGTGACTTGTGTTCTCCTGGAGTAAAATGGCGGGCTGCCGTAACTGGGCGGTGTTGCCGTAAACCGCAACAGACGGCGTACAGCGCCGCGGCACGACAATGAATGCACTTACCCTATGTATCTCAAGCTGCCTTTTCAGTTTTAAATATTCAGACACAGACGGTGATCGTGACCAATGTTTAGTGTCCAATGATATTATTTATATTAAATAAGTAACTTTTCCAGCAACATTTCTCATTCAGATGAATGGAGACTCTTCAAAACCTCAGCCTCTTTGAACTTCAATTTCAAGATACTTTCAGTCACAGACTTCAATCAACATTCAAGTTATTGATATTTATGACAGTTTAAAATGAATTCACGACCCGTCTTTGACAAATTTTTTAATGGATGTGTTCGGGGATAGAATGGATAATGATCGCTAGAGCGGGAGAGAGTCTAAAAATCGCCGGATTTTTCCTCCTACATCGTCCTCTTTGCCACACAAATGATATTCTGCACACAGTTTCTTCCACAGTTGTATACTCTCTGTGTAGGCTACTTGTATACTACTCATTTGTCACACAGAGCGTAAAAAGGTAGACTCTCAGAATATGAACTGTGAGCCTCAAAGTGATGCCATTCACAGCCAGCTGCCCATTAATTCCCTGTATCCCTGGTCCCATAGTAAAAACTAAGCTGATAAAAATCACCATGGTAACCTCAGAGCTCAGGCTGACGCAGAGGTGTTTTTGGCAGACAGGCTGACAGACAGGCTAACAGACGTAACGTAAGCCGTTAGCAAAATGTTGGCAGTTTGGCAACATTTCAGTTTTCGTTGTAAAAACTTTGTAACTTTTTTTTTTGAAAAGTTCTATATAAATAAAGTTATTATTATTAGGCCATGATATACTTGGAAGTCCGACCAACAAAAAAGTGATATGTATAGAATGAACAGCTGCAGCATCAAGGCTGGCGCCAGTGTAGGAAATGTTTCTGATTATCATCTTATAATTCTAAGTTCAACACTGAAATATGCCTGGCATGGCAGGCAGCCATCATATCCGTCACTTGCTATTGGCTGACACGATCAAACGACGTGAGTGAGATCGTCTATACTGTACTATACTACTCTGCCTGAGTGTTGGTGTGCCTGGTATGTGACTTACATATTGAAACTTGGAACAGGTCTATTCCAAGAGCTTTCATTGCTTTGTCTACATTAGTATTGCTTCAACAATGCTCTTAAGTTGTCCGTTTTCAATATGCTTTAATAGACTTTATTTTTTGACATTTTTATACTAATCCTCAACAATTCAGGCATTTTTAAACCATGTCATATAAATCAACCTCCTTCTTACAAGTTCTACTTTAAATCCTCAATTTAATTTTCTCTGATTTTTTGCACAATATTCTAGGTGCATTTAAGAAAATTACCATGTAGTATTTGCACTGCTTCATCCTTTCAATATTTTTATTTTTTTTACTATGTTTATTTTTATAAAACAAGACATCAAAAAAAATCTCACATGAAAACCTGCTTGGCAAAAAGCCTCTTTCTGGTAATCTGTGTAAAACTGTATCATTTTCTTCTCAGTGTCAGGATCAGAGGCTAATGGGTCCCACACAATAATAAGACTACTCCACTCTGTGCTGGTTTTCAAGCAACATTTATATTTTGTTGGTCAAGTCATTTTATAAAGAGATTTAGCAACTTTCTCAACCTCAGCAACACATGCACACAACACACTGACAGCAGTGTCAGCAAGCTGAGAGTCTGGACCACAACAGCTCAGCTTCCACACACTCTGAGACAGAGGGGATGTAGTGTCCTTCAGGGTTGTACAATATATTTCATTTATGTGTGTGCGACTGGGTATTTCACCTCCCCTCAGCTGGGATTCTGATATACATGAGGATGGGGAGAACAAACCAGCATGGAGACCTAATCCACTACTGCTCAGAAACACCCTGTGATCAGTACCACCGCTGCGAAGCTTCTAATGAGACAGTCAACAAAACTAAATGCTTCACACAGGTGGTATGTGTTGCACGGTTGATGTACTGGACTGTATCAGATCACACAGGTGAGCATGATAGCATCCACCTCCTCAACATGGTATATGTTATACATTTTCTAAATGGGACGTATTTACAGTGAGATCATAGAGAGAACGGAGATCACATAAAAACGGACAGGTGGCTATGAAAGCAATAAAAATATTAGACAAACAATCAGAGGATGGCCCAGGTGTGAGCACAAGGCGGAGTGGTCTCCTCTCAGGCTGAGGAGTGCAGCGCTCCCGGCTCCCGTTCATCCCTTTCTTCCTCGTCCATTTTACGTCCATGTTTCCGGAAGTATTTGTAGCGCTGCACATAGAGCTTCACGAGGTTGCTGACTTTGACTGGGTTGATCTCTCCTGTGCGGCTGTGGCATATCTGAGACAGTGAAACAGTGAGATCACAAAGCTCAGTTCAAAGACATTTCACATGGTGTCGGTGTAGGAACAACTGCAATATAGCACACAGAAGCCCAAAACAAGACGCTACAAACATGGGTTATGAGTTTGGGATAATCTTTATGGAGGTGTGTTTTTATATGTGGTCCAGTGTGACCACAGGAATGTATGCAGAAACACATCTTCATCAGAGAGAGATTATTAAGACAAACAAAGAAAACAAATGAAAGGCAGAAAAAGTAATCAAACTTCTCATATCCTCTTGAAGGATCCAGTCTATTGATTTGTTTATAAGCATCTCAAAATCTATGTACCAAGTACAATAAATCAGATGTTCACCCAGATGCACACACATTTAACTCTGTGTTGTCCCACTGTTGTGTACTAACCTTGTGCACAGCTTTCCTGAGGATGTCTTTGTATTCGTCCTTGTTGATGTCTTTGCGTTGATAGTAAGGTTTGATTGCGAGCTTCACCTCCTCTACAGCTCGCTCCTGGGTGTGCAGCTTCTTCAGGTACTGAGTCAGGGAACAAACAAATTACCAAAACAAAAATATACACACATCTATTACATCTTTACACGTGCTCCACAAGACTTAAAAGATGACATCACATCATACAAGACTGAATGTGTAGAAACAGTCTTTTGTTAATGCAAACACTTCATGTCACACTAATCTCATCACTCTGCAGTATACTGATTTTGTTCTCTCATTGTTACACCTTGAGCAATTTACTGTGTCAGCTATGACTTAGAGATACTTGTAGAAGTAGAACATATAATGAGGAAAAAGCATTATATACAGAGTTCTTGTATCTGAGGTCAATAGAGGTCAGCAGTCTGGTGTGGGCATAATTAGTGTTCAGAGGGCCTGTTCAGACCTGGTATTTTCATGCATCCCCAGAGATCTGGCAAAAGGTTAGCTCTACATATATTCACACCTTCTTTAAAATGTGTCTCAATTGACCACCTGTGATCACATCTCACTTCATATGCAAATAAATAGGTATGTGTTGGAGGGAAAGAGAAAAAAGAGTGAACGGGAGGGGTTAGCAAATTACTGTGTGGTGCACAGCATTTACAATGAAATAAAGTTTTATCCTTTTTAAATAAAGAACTATTTTCAGTTCATAAGGAAACTGTGCTTGGACTAATGAGACTGTGGCAGTGGGTGTAGTAATTGGTTCTTCAATGTGGCCAGGATGCATTTCTGTTCACATGGATAACAGAATGTGGTCTAAGTGATTCGATCATCTCAAATGCATCTTGGTTGCATTCACACCTGTATGCAGACCTGTCCACGTGATTGGATCACCTGAGACAGATGTTTATACCAGGTCTGACAGTGTCTTAGGGGTATATGTGTAAACAGGTGAGGAGCTCTACTTTTTCTACAGTTCAGTTGACCACCAGCTTTAAGAGGTGGAGGGCAGACAACCGATGTCCTGTGTTAGTATTCCTTTCTATCTGTCCCATTTTCTCACTTCTTACCCAAACATTAAATCAATCAGTCAAACAGGTTACGTGGTTACAGCTTCTGCAATGAACATACAGTATGCTGCAGGACTACCTTCAATTTGTTCAACTAATTAACAAAACATTACTGTTAGACTGAGACGAAGAGAACATCAATGACACCAATAAAGACTGAACCCTCAGGGGTCCTAACCTGGTCCTGAGCAGATCAAAGCCTATCAACAGCCAAACCACTGACCAATCAGAACACTGGGAAACTGAACCATCTTTCCTCCAGGATCCTCAAATGAACAAAAGAGTCTACAACTAAATGACCAATAATAACAATCCGGAGAGATTTCATAAAGAGAGTTGATCACACTAAATATCTACGTGATAACTATAACAGCTTCATCTGACCTGAACACAGATTCTTTAATCTGATAGGATCCTGACAGTAGCTTTGTTTACATGTGCAAAATTTCTTAATCAGATTAAAAACTTGAGGGATTGAAAAATCCAAATGCATTGTTTACATGGGCGCAAAATCAAATAATCCGATCATGACAGGCATATAGATGCGCCAAGCTTTATTCAGAATAGCAGCATTTTGACATGCGTAGAGTTGACTAATTTCCCTAAAACAACTGCAGAAGAAGTTGTACTTCCGGATCTTGTTAGCATGTCCAAAAAACTCTCTAAAGAGTCTCCAGCTGGTCCAGAACGCTGCAGCAAGGGTACTGACAAGAGTTAATAAGAGAGAGCACATCTCTCCCATTCTAGCTTCTCTCCATTGGCTTCCTGTAGGATGTAGAATAGACTTCAAGATCCTTCTACTTACTTACAAGGTTCTTAATGACAAAGCTCCATCTTATCTGAAAGACCTCATTATTCCATACTGTCCTACCAGAGCACTTCGCTCCCAGAATGCAGGTCTGGAGTGGAGTAGTGACCCCCAGTATCTCTAAAAACAGACTGGGAGGTAGAGCCTTCAGTTACCGGGCTCCTCTATTATGGAACCAGCTCTCTCCATGGGTCAGAGAGGCAGACACTCTTTCTACATTTAAGTCCAGGCTGAAGACCTTCCTCTATGACAGAGCTTTTAGTTAGTGCTGGCTCAGGTAGTCCTGATCCATTTTATAGCTAAGCTGCTATAGGCTTAAACTGCTGGGGGACACATCAGGTTACATGGAGCCCTATCCTTCCTCTCCTCTCCTCTCCCACATTTTGAACTGTCATTATTTGTTGCACTTTGTAGTCTGGCCTTGGTGTCTCTCACTCTCTCTCTGTATTTCCACAGATCTCTTCAGACCTCCATCCCCCTGCACCAACCAACCAACCGCCACCTCCATCACCTCCTTTCCCCTGCTGTTAAACCGGCCTGCACTCCCTGCTCACGACCCTGTCTGCTGTCCAGTAGTCCCATTAAGCTGGCCTTCCCTCCCTGCCCACCAGGAGCTGCCTTCATCATTCTTCGTTAACTGACTGATTCCATTTCCATGTTTTCCGTATTCCATGTTGTAAATTGTTTTCTTTGTCTGTATACAACATCTATTGCACGTCTGCCCGTCCTGGGTGAGGGATCCCTCCTCTGTTGCTCACCCTGAGGTTTCTCCATTTTTCCCTGTTAAAGGGTTTTCTTGGGAGTTTTTCCTCAGTCGATGTGAGGGTCTAAGGGCAGAGGATGTTGTCATAATGCTGTGTAAAGCCCTTTGAGACAAACCGTTTGTAAAAACGGGCTATACAAATAAAATTGCCTTGCCTTGCCTGTGCTGTAAACAAACCAACAAACGCTTTCGACCGTCAAGCTGTTCAACTATTCTGAGCTCTCTTAAAGTTTCCAGTAAGAAAGTCATCTTGGCAACAGACCAGTTGTGCTTTGACCCCGCCATGCTCACGTCTTGCCACTAAACAATGCAAAGGCAAAAATGTGTCATGTTGACATGGGGCACGCATGCGCAGTAAGGTTAGTTTTGCCCCAAACACGCACTCGTACCTGGGCAAGTAAACTTAACCTTCAACAACCATTAACACTGATCCATGAGCATCAAATATACCTTATCCGGGTCTTTGCTCTCGTTGTCCCATCCGGTGTCTCCAGAGCTCCCAGTCACTCCAGACAGTCCCGCCGGCATGATGGGGGGTGGGGTCTGTGCACAGCCACCACTCATAGAGGGGTGCAGGTGAGGGGGTGGAGTTTTTGTGCAGCCAACCAATGGAAGGGAGCTGTGGAGAATGAACTGGGCTGGGCTCAGACCAGGAGGTGGAGGGAGAGAAGGAGGGGGAGGGATCTGTGATGAGGAAGAGGAGGCTGATGAGGGGGGAGCGTGCTGCTGAGACTGGTTCTGATTGGCCTGTGAAAGAATCTGCAGGCAAGAGATGACACAGTCAGACCACGTTCATTCTTCTTTGTCACACACAGAGCGACTCTTCCAGCCTTACTGAAGTCTGATTCATCTGGATGAACAGAGCAGACTGTCTGATCTGCATCTTTCATCTAATTGTTATTGTAAATCAAGATTCCAAAAGATATTCAAAAAGACTGCCTACTTGCTTGCTTCTGGTCAACTATTCTCCTAAAGATTTTTATCTTCTTTGAGGTATTGATCATGTTGTACATGGTCTTTGTTAATATTTGTTAATATAATATACACAATGACCAAATAAACAATTTGACCTGTCAACAAACAAGTAGCTTCACCTACAGCATAGAGCTCCACAAACAACATTGTGTATACACACTAGTGTGTCTGATGTGTTTAATATCTCACAGGTTCTGCTGTGTTTCTTAAATAAAGGTAAACGAGGTTCATTATTTCTGTCATGGCTAATTAATTCTACCCATGCAATTCTGAATAACAATAAAAATAACAGGTTCATTTCACAATGAAAATAATCAGTTAATCCATCAAACAAATTACCTGTCAGACAAATTACGTTTCACATATTCAGCACTGACTTTGAAACCTGAGCGTTGTCTTTGAATCTTGAAGGATTCTGGGAATTTCACCTGACAGACCAAAAACAAAGACTCTCACCTGGCTGGTTGCTTGAATGAACTCTTGTGCTTTGGCTCTGCTGGCGATGTTGGCCTCCTCCATTTTGAATAGCAGAGCGGTCACTGAGCGGAGGAAGGACCAAGAATTTAGTTTAGGGGAGAGACATCAACACAACATATCATTCTGTAATTCACACGTTCTCTCAGTCTGTTTTAAAATGATTTGACTAATTAGTTAGGTGTTTAACAACATTAACATGTGGCTGCATCAACTCAAGCTATACCACTGTTATCTAGAGTGACTGGTTTCCACCACCACACTGATTATTGTCTACAGGGAGGGGGTGTGGCCTAGGTAATGTATTTTCAGTTCAGTCCTCATCACTCTGAAAAGTCTGCAGTGCTAAAACACAACAATAACTATTAGGTAGCATGATGTTTACCTGTCACTGTGTGAACTTGTTTTCAATAAGATAAAGTCTGTAACTGAAACTACTAAAAATTGCTGCACAAACCCATGACATATTTCTGTACTCATCCCAAGTGAACTCACATGCTAAGACTCCACCAGTTGTGCAGTCCACGCCAGTCTGTAGACTCCAGGGGAGGGCAGGCGCTGCTGGAGGAGGAGGAGGAGGGGGAGGCTTACTGGCAGATGAGGAGGAGACAGAGGAGGAGGAGGAGGGGTCTGATGAAGACAGAGGCAGCGGCATAGAAGTGAGACCACAGCCTGCCGAAGACGATGAGCATGGAGGAGAGGACAGAGACTTGGGTGCGTCATCTGGAGGAGGTGGCTTGGCTGTGGGTGTCGACATGGTGATGCTAAGGCCAGCTCCCTGGGGGGTGGACAGACTGGACGGACTCGAGGTTGGGAGTGTGGGGCTTGTCTGAGTTGGACAGTCTTCAGCTAGGAAAGAAGGATCTGGAGTCTTACAGCTGCTGTCCACAGTCTGAGAGTCTGGGGAAGAATCCCTAGTGTCGCGCATTGGAGCCATAGAGGGTGGAGGCGTGTGTGGCGGAGAAGATGAGGGGGGGAGCACACTGGTGGAGGAGGAGGAGGAAGAGGAGGAAGAACAGGGTGCAGGGCCTGCTGGGCCAGTGTGTGGACTGACCGACTTGCTTCCATCTCCACCAGCTGACTGAACATCTAAGGAGGCTCCACTCCAGCTCTCAGAAGGGGCCTTTGTTTGGCTGCCATCTCCAGCAATTAACCCTGTGGCTCCACCCTTCTCTCTTGTCTTCTTGGCCAACCGCCGGCGGCGCTTGGTTGCCAGAGATGAAGAGGGCGAGGAGGCAGAGGAGGAGGTGGAAGTGATGGAGCTGGGTTTACTTTTCTTAGATTTCAGTCCCGAAGGATTTGTTAAGGAGGATGGTGGTGCTGCCAGGCTGCTTCGCTTGCCCAAACTGGACAGGTCTTTATTGCGGTTGCTCAACGACAGCGGCTCTGAGCATGGTTTGAGGAACGGAGACCTGCTTTCATTGTCTCTGCAAAAGACTACTGCAATAGAGCCACCCACCACAGAGCCCCCAGAACCACCCCCTGTACTTCCTGGACCTAGGAGGTCCATGCCCAGCTTTCCAGAGCCCACTGATGTCCCTGTGGTGCTACTCACACCCTCACGGACCAGCACAGACACTTTGGACTGGAGTTTGCCTTTCCGACTGCTGCCACTCTCCTTCTTGGACTTACCAGACCGGCCCACATCCTTCCTACTGCTTTTGTCTCGCTCTTTGTCCTTTCCCACTTTCTTGGTTCGCTTTGTGGAGGGGAGGCCAGATGAGACAGGGGCAGAGCCTGAGGTGACTGTCAGTGAGGAGAGACATTTGCTTTTGGTTCTGATGGAAGACGAGGAGGAGGATTCAGACTGGCCGATTTTCTTTAATGTGCGAGATTTCTTTTTCGGGTGATGTCGTCCAGTCTTAGGGACAGTCTTCGTTTTGGGGCTGGGGGCAGGAGGTTCTGGAGGCAGGGCAGCAGGAGGTGTATCCTCCAGGGATGGGTAGTCTGAGTCCAGAGCCTCGCCATCCAGAGACAGCACATCAATCTCCAGTTTGTCTGAGTAGCGGTCTGACTCATAGTTGTGATACCTTGGAGGTGAAAGCGATTGTGACCGACTGCGACAGCTTCCCCGGTCCTGCGTCTCCCCAGCGGAGTGCCATTTCCGCTTCTTCTTCCTCTTGTGGGGCTTGTCAGAGTCTTGCACAGGCCGACTCGGGGAGGCTGGGGTGAGTCTAGGGGAGCCGGGTACAGTGGTGGTGGTTGTAGTGGTGGTGACTGTGATGGTTCGTTTGATGGCAAATAAGTCAGACCCATTAAGGTCTTGGATGGATGGGGGTACAACTGGACGACCATCCCGTCTCCGATCGCGCTCACGCTGTCGGTCTCTGTCCCCCTCCCTCTTCTCCCTGCTCTGTTTGGACCTCTTTGACATGCCCCTCTCTCTGCTGCTTGAATGCTGCCTTCCTTTCCTTTCCCTCTCCTTCTTTCTCGAGCTTGAATCTCTGTCTCTTTCGTCTCTTCTATGGCTACTGGTGCGATTTTGTTCTCTCTCTCTATCCCTGTCTCTCTCCCGTCCTCTCTCTCTGTCCCTCTCTCTGTCTCTACTTCTGTCTCTATCTTTGTCTCGTTCTCTCTCTCGATGTCTTTCTTCGGAGAGGCTTGAAAAGGATCGTCTTGTGTGCCCCCCCTGCCTGAGGAGTTGCAGGATCGTGAGGCCTCTGGGCTGCTGTGTCGTCTTTTCTTCCTCTTCCGGCTGCTACTCCTGCTGCTCCTTCCTTCTTTCACCACCTCCTTCCCAGTCTTGTGCCCTCGCTCCTTTTCTTTGCTCGTCTCCCAACCTCCCTCTTTGTCCTTTCTCCTCTTTTTTCTCCTGTCCTCCTTTTCTGCGGTCTTCTTCTCCTTGCTTTTCTGTTGGTCTCGCTCTTTGGAGCTTTTAGAGGACTTGTGGCTCTTATTGCCTTGCTCTACAGGAGGCGTGCGAGGGGGAGAGGGTGTAGAAACTGGTGGATGGGAGGGAGGAGGTGGTGGCTGAGGAGACAGGGGGGAGGTTGCAGGAAAGGAGAGGTATCTTTCCTTCCGCCTGCTGACCAGCTTCCTTCTCAGATCCTCCACTCCCACCACAGGCTCTTCCTCAGACTCCCTGTCCACTTCCCAGCTTCCCTCTGCACGGACAGACACAAAACCATCCCCGTCCAGCACCCGAAGGATGCGTTCTGGCTTTGAACCAAAGAAGGAGACGTTGGGAGAGTTCAGAGGGAGGATTTCTACAGGTGTTCTCTTATTATTTCCTTCCCTATCAGCAGCCCCAACGATCTCCCCTTCCTCTATCTCAGAGTGATCAGAGTCCATGCTCTCCCTCTGGCCTCCAGCCTTGCTGCAGTCCACTCTCCTCCTCAGAGGGAGCTGAGTGACCAGACGGGGACTTCTCAGATCAGTCAAAGTGTCAGTGGAGTCTGGGGGTTCTTCCTCTTTCTCCTCCTCCTCCTCCTCCTCCTCCTCCTCCTCATCTCCTCTCTCAGCCTTTCTCTTCACTCCCCTCAGTCTGCCACTCCCTTCATCATCAATGTCTGATGCTGGGGAACCAGTGGGGTCAAAAGGGTCATATTTTTCCCCTTCTCCCTCCTCCCCCCTCTCCCTTCCCTCTTTGTCTCCTTCAGTGGGATGGAAAGGATCGTACATCTCCCTCTTCCTGTCCTCTTCTTCACAATCCTGACTGGGCTGTACTGAGGTGCGAGGGCAAAAGTCCAAGGAGGTGGTGCTGGGTGTAGATGTAGACAGAGACTGTGTTGCCAGAGAGGCAGAAGTGGAGGACACCCTTGCCAACTCTGTTCCCTGGGCCTGCCCTTTTACATGATTTTGATACACGTTGGCACAGATCGAGGAGGATGTAGACAAGGGAGACGATGGCTCAGATGACGGAGATGATAGAGACAAGGAGGGGGAACGGGGAGGAGGGCTCCTGGCAATCTCTCTAACTCCACTTGGGGATGAGGAGGGAGCAGGCCTCCGTTTGAAGCCTGATGCTGGTGTCAAGTCCATGGGCCAGGAAAATTGTTGTTGCAGAAGTCAGAGAGTGGGACCACAGAGGAGCAAGAGAATCCACAAATAAACCTAGTCGAAAGCACAGGACACAGTTATCTTACATGAAAATCTGAAAATCTTTTTAAAGTCTAAAGCCACAATCTCTCTGAGTACACAGATCCTCATTCAACACATTGTCAGTCTGACAGGACCCTATTACTATGGTTTATTAAGATGATGAATGACATTCTCCCCATGTACCAGACCACAACAATGCTTATTAGAACTGATCCAAATGGCCAATATTAGCTTATCACGGATTTATCAGTAAAGCTGTATAGGCAAGCAAACAGGAAAAAAGAAACATTAGTAGGGAAATGACAGAGGGTGAGTAAGAAACCATGTGTCTATTACATACATTTTAGGGTACCTTTTCAGAAAATGTGTTTTTACTTAACACAATTTATTTCTACAGGAACTAAAACTGTCAAATACTGATGTGAAAATATTCCTCTAAAAAGAAAAGGGAATACTTCACAACATAACACCACCAACCTCTGGCTGGGTACAGAGGAGCAGAGAAGCAGGACCTCAGATGACCTAGTCCCCCCTCGGTACAACGACATTAGCTTTAGTGAGTCTCACACCCTGTAAACTGTTAACAGGTCTTCATGTCTCGGTTACCGATGACATCCCGCTCTATCTGATTCTTTCTGGCTTTAACTAGCATTTCAGTGACGTTACAAAAACAGAGATTGAGGTGGGGGACAGAGGAACTCCTACATGATATCAGACTCGGTTTATCGGTCTGGCTGCTGTGCTGATCATCCACACATTGTTCTAGTGACCTGTATGTTGGGTCTCCTGTCTCGGGTCTGGGATCCATGACGTTCCTACTGTCATTAACACATTGTTCTGATTTCCTCTGCCTTGTACATCCACTGCCTGTTGTTGAAAAAACGGAAACTTTGTTGTCGCTGGTACCTGAGCTCACTGTCCGGTGCCGGTGTTAGCATTAACGCTGACGCCGCTGCCCCTTTGCCGAGCACCGTCGTAGCTATTGCCGTGTGTACTACAATACTAGTAAAGCTGGTAAACCAAGAACACATAAAAAGCCCTCGGTTTCTGAAAAGACGTTGGAACTATGCGTGAAGATGCTTCGGCAGCACGGATTCGGCTAGCTAGTAAGTTAGCTGAATTTAGCTCACAGTAGCTAAGTGGCTAAAAGCTGCAGGCGAAGCTGTATGCTAAAGGTTACCTCCGGTGCCGGACGGGTAGTCTGCAGTCTCGGGTCAAAGCCTCCTTGTGGAATTTGCTGCCGTCTCTTCCTGGTACATTAAACCGACAGTTAAACACTGTATTAACAGCCTTTTCTCTCGTTTGAAAAGCGCAACAGCAGCCTCAGTCCATCAACCGCCGCCATCTTCCTTCCTCCCAGACCGGACGACGAAGGGTGATGGGAAACGTAGTCGTCACTGTCCCGTTCGCTCCAAGACAACAGCCCTCAATCATCGGCAGTTTACAGGTAAATGCATCATGATTTTAATGTAACTGAAAGCAAGTGTTACGAGATTAATGAAGCAGGTGCAGTCAGATTCCCTGAAAATAACTACACTTCAACAATGATATTTAAACCTGGTGAAATAAATAAATAAAACTAAGTATAAGTTATTAATTTATTTTTCAGCCAAACGACCTCAGAGCGTTATACTGAATTGTTTTCGACAAATTTAATGAAATACAAAAGTAAACAAAAAGCAGCAAATAATAATAATAAAAAACATGGTATTTAGGTTTGGTTTTATTTCAAAACTGATTACACAAATCAAGTCATCCATATATAAAACATGACATATTCACTTTGAAAATCATAAATATGTGACACATTTCAGTTTTATTCAATCTCCAGATGTTTTAACATGATGAAACACAACCAAAACTTTTCTCTCCAATTTCTAACTAAGGCAGCAAAGACACAATGCTGCCACAGAAAGCTGTCCGAACTACGTTAAGCTTATCAACAGAGCCTCTGTCTGGCCCTCAGTGTCCCACAGCTGTACGAGCAGAAGTTAACAATGTGAAGACAAAGGTGTTGTCATCCACCTCCTTTCACATGAATCAAACAGACCAAGTGTCAGTAGCACAGGGAAGCTAAGAGCCCTGTTGTTCTGTAACCAGAGGAAAAGCCTGTTTTTGATAAACCTGTGTACAGACTCAAACCAAGAGAGAACCGAATCTGAACTCTAACATTCTCCACAGATCTTTAACCTTAATCTCTAAAGCTTTTTTCATTTCAATCTTAAATAAAACATCTGAAAACAAACAGTGGCATCAATGTGGACAGTTTGGACACTTCAGTGAGGAGGACTGAACCCAACAGCCTTCATCATACACCACTACACACCACTGACACCTTGCATGGCAGATGCCAGAACAGATATTGCTTATCAATTGTTTCTCACTTTAAATAAACTGAAGAAAAACCTTTGGAGTCACTGAATTTACATGCACGAAAATATGCAGAAAGTTTCTGAGTGGCTGTTGCTCAAACAACAGGCAATAAAACCTCTGTGTTGCTCTCTTTAAACTACAGATTATTTACAGTATGTCACAAGAGAAACATCCTGACACCTCTGAGGCGTTTTCAGTGGTTTCTTCAAGTGATGTTGTGACAGCAAAGAAAAGCAGTCATCATTCATTATCATTATTCTGTAACATAAACATAACAATTCAGTAACACAGAAACAGAGCAGAGTTAAGTCACAGTCAGAGCTGTTTGTGGACAGGTTGATGTGAACCATGTTAACAGACAGTTCACAGATATGTCTATGTTCAAAAAAAAAAAAAACACAAGCTACATTCTGCGACCACACATCAGATTAAATTCTGATTTGTTCCCCTGTCTCTGTCAAGCTTCACACAGAGCACATAATAGTTTTCTGTAACACACCAAGTCGCTGCAGTCTCACAAGAACACAAAGCTGTTGTTCTGTATGATGAAAACAACTGCGCTCCATGGCACAGCCTCCAAAAACATGAGCAGCTTGTGTAACACAAGTGGTTAAAGCTGCTGCTGGAAGAACACAAACAACAACAACAATAAATGAACAATCACTGCTGCATGTAAAACAACGGTCAAGTGGAATCTCTTACAGATTCCTCGGGTTTGTGCGTTTGTAGTTTTGTTGTCACTGTTCGTTGTGTGACAAACCACTGCCTTGGTTCTGACAATCACCTGGCTCAAATCCACCTTATAGAGGAAACAACTGATGATTAAAATTCAACTGAACACACCCAGGACACTAACACTGGACAAGCTAGCTACACGGACAAAACACTAGCTCTGTCCCAGATCCACGCAGCTCACTAATCCTCAATCAGAGTCAGAGTCTTAGTCTTAGAGTCTTAGAATCAGTGTCTTAGTGCATTTTAAGTTTTGGAGTTTTACAGGATGCATACTAACAGCACTCTTTTCCTTTAAAATGAGACTGAATCACTTCCTATAAACTGAGTTTATTTTTTACTCTATCAGTGACAGACAAACACAGCAGTACACAGACCATCCTGGCCCGTCTTTGGTGTGTAGTATGGACCTGGGACAGACAATGTGAGGAGACACTTAAGGACTGTCTGTGGGAGCAGCATCCCTCCATTTTATCAAACCTAAACTGGTATATGTGAGGGATGAATTTGGCACTTAGAGGACACCGCTCTCTTTGTCCTCCTCTGACCTGAGACACTACTCCAGCACTGATACATTGCTCTGTCAAAATAAAAGCCACTTTCTACGCCTGTTCCCACCTTCATGGCAGAAACAGCAGGGAGAGACTGTGAAGCGGGGGTGAGGCGGGATGGGGCTGGGTATACAGACATGATGTGGATTAACAGGGAGAATCTGTAGCTCAATGAGGACGGAGGTGGAGTGGAGCAGGTCAGACTGAACCCCTTGTTCTCACCGCCACATTTTAACAGTCAAACAAGCTCCTGCTTCATCTCCATCTCTCTTTAACTCAGGGCCTCCAGGAGCTGGCAGCGGGTGGTGGCTGGTGGGGCCTGGATCAGGTGAGGCACTCTCTGCTTCAGACCAGCCCAGCGTCCTTGGCCATCTTGTAGAAGGCTCCTCTCTGAGCGATGAGCTGAGAGGGGGAGTCAAACTCTGCAATCTCACCTTTGTCCAACACCAGGACCCTGCAAGACACAGATACTGATCAGGGCCCTTCTGTTCAAGTGGCACCTCCAGTATGACCAGTACTACAAGTCCCACCAGTGCTGCTCTTCCCAGTTTTATTGTCAACTCGTTCTCTTTAGGATAAAACGAGCATGATGGGATGATGAAGAACCGATACTAACATGAGCACCAATCGCTGTGTGCGTGTGTGGTACCTGTTGTAGTCCATGATGGTGTTGAGGCGATGAGCTATAGTCAGGACGGTGCTGTCCTCGAACTGAGACCGGATGGTGGACTGGATCAGGTTGTCTGTCTCCAGGTCCACAGCTGCTGTGGCCTCATCCAGAACCAGGATCTTGGTTTTCCTGAGCAGAGCTCTAGCCAGGCACACCAGCTGCCTCTGACCCACACTGGAGCACAGACACAAAGGTGGGCTATAACTAAGCCTGCACAATTTCACAGTCATAATAAAGCCAAGTACATTATCCAAATCTCAGGGGCTACTTTTTTCATAAAAGGTGAAATATTAATTGACATGTTGCATTAACATCACAAGTGTTGTAGCAACTAGACAGATGCCCTGTGACAACAAATCATAGTTTCAAGACATACGGTGACATGTTTAGTACAAGACCCAACAAAAATCGCATCTTCAATTTGATATATTGTTCTTTTTTTTTTTTTTTTTTTTTTTTTAAAAGTGAAAATTAAAAGCAAGAATAACAAACAATCACTCTTCCACACAACACTTCCTCTCTCTATTATACTCAGAGTAAATGAGCAGAGGTGAATGTCTGGCTTCATGGAGTGTGTATTTTTGTATGTATGATGGCGATGCACAGCTCAAATGTTTTTTGCACATTTGTCCTCACTATTTGAACTGTCATCAACTGTTGCACTTTGTAGTCTGGCCTTGGTGTCTCACACTCTCCCTGTGTTTCCACAGATCTCTTCAGAGCTCCATCCCCCTGCACCAACCAACCAACCACCGCCTCCATCACCTCCTTTCCCCTGCTGTTAAACCGGTCTGCACTCCCTGCTCACGACCCTGTCTGCTGTCCAGTAGTCCCATTAAGCTGACCTTCTCTCCCTGCCCACCAGGAGCTTCCTTCATCATTTTTCGTTAACTGACTGCTTCCATTTCCATGTTTTCCATATTCCATGTTGTAAATTGTTTTCTTGTCTGTATACAACATCTATTGCACGTCTGCCTGTCCTGGGTGAGGGATCCCTCCTCTGTTGCTCACCCTGAGGTTTCTCCATTTTTCCCTGTTAAAAGGGTTTTCTTGGGAGTTTTTCCTCAGTCGATGTGAGGGTCTAAGGGCAGAGGATGTTGTCATAATGCTGTGTAAAGCCCTTTGAGACAAACTGTTTGGGCTATACAAATAAAATTGCCTTGCCTATTGTCAGCGATTTACAGTTTTAATTTATTGTGTGTTGTCTGCTACTGTCAGTGACTTACTGTGTTTTTATTGTGTGTTATGCAGAAGTTTTTCCTTGTTTCTAAGCCAAATTTTTCCCAAGGGAGAATAATAAAGAAACCTGATCTGACGTGATCATTCCAAATAAAACTGCAATCACATATCACAATTGCAATCTCTGTCCATAAGATCACAATATGATGTTTTTCAGCCTCATTTCAAACAAACAAAAAAAATAAACTACACTTCAGTCCTACACTTCAGTTATAATGGTGTATGCATTTACATGTGTGGAACAGTGATACCTGAGGTTCTCTCCTCCTTCGCTGCACTCATGGCTGAGTTTATCAGGCAGACCGGACACAAAGGTCTTGAGGTGGGAGAGCTCCAGAGCCCGCCACACATCCTCATCAGAGTAGCTGTCAAAAGGATCCAGGTTCATCCTCAGAGAGCCAGAAAACAGCACCGGGTCCTGAGGACAGGGGAGACGCTCATCATGTGTGTCATCAACCTGTGATCTCTATTCCTCTGTGTCTTCTGCATACTGACCTGTGGGATGATGGTGATTCTGGAGCGGAGCTCATGGAGGCCCAGTTGAGCGATGTCCACCCCGTCGATGAAGATGTGGCCTTCGGCTCCCTCAATAATTCGGAACAGTCCCAGAGTCAGGGAGGACTTCCCTGCTCCAGTGCGCCCAACGATCCCCACCTGATGGACAGAAGCAGCAGCACATTACACAGACTGTACACATACATATAACAAAACAGATATAACACACACACACTCTCAGTGCAGTGCAGTGATGTCCTCACCTTTTCTCCTCCAGTGATCTTGATGCTGATGTTGCGGATGGCAAGGTCCAGGTCGTGGCGGTAGCGCAGGCCAAAGCCTCTGATGTCAATACTGCCATTGGTGGGCCATCCCGGGGGGAGGGAGGACGACTCGTTTCTCCACTCAGCCTGGTGGTCAAAGGTCAATTTAACAGAACACTTCAACAAAGGAGCAGCATCTGACGGAGGTGAAGCTGGTTGTCATTGCCAAATAACAGGTGACAAATAAATGTAGTGGGGTGAGGATAAGAGATACTTCCTTCCTTACGTAAGTAATATCGTGGAGTGAAATAAGTTACATTTAGAGTTAAACTTTAGTGAAAACACTGATATCAAGAAGTCTCTGACTAAGTGTCCTCAATCATGACCTTGTTCCCAGGAATCGATCTGTAAGCGACCATTGAACCAGATAAGCAGCTTGACAATCTCTGAGGTTCAAACTGTATCACTCAGCATGAGAAATAAAGTACACACTGACAGAGTTCCCTGCTCCCCAAGCGTCTGAGTTTGATTAATTCATTTTGTTAGATGTCTAAAATAAGGTCGGTGGTTAAAACACAAGCTCAAGGCAGTGTCATGTTTTATTACAGAGCATGAAACACATCAGTGAATAGCCCAGTTCTGCTGACTGTAATCATCTTTTAGGTTGTTATCACTCTGATGTCCTCCTCCACAGAGATTTGTAACACCTGTAGCACCTGTAGTCTGGTCCAGCTCCAGCACCATGAATATCGTATTTGTGTACCTCTTTCTCTGTGTCACTGTACTCTTTCACTCTCTCCACAGCCACAATGTTGGTCTCCACATCAGAGGACATCCTCACCAGCCAGGTCAGAGAGGCAGTCAGCTGCACATGGGATAGGACAGACAACCTCTAATAAACAGGATCAGGTCAAAAACACCTAACATCCACCTAAATGCTCCTGGTTTCAGTTTTAGGCTACATAAACATTGCTACATTTTCAGATTATAACTAACTGTGTGTTTTAAGAAACAATCCCCATCCAGATGACATACATGACCTTGTGTCGGGCGTAACCATGCATTCTTTGGATACTGGGGGTAATACCAATCTGTCCACCCCAATAATATATAAAAAATATGTGACATAAGAACCCCAGCTGTCACCGCATCTGTCTCTTGTTATTTCTGATTTGTTTTCCATTTAATTCCATTGTTTAATTCATTTGTTAAAGAAAACGTATGTGACCACCCCCCTCCCTACTGTGTGTTGGTAGCACCCATGGCTTGTGTAAACAGGAAGCAGATTGCTTTCTCTGCATTTGATTGGTCACATAGGGTCCTATGAATGAAGAAAAGCAACATGAGGAATTTAACCAAACAGCTGTTTGCAACAAGGCCAGTTACATGTTGTTTTCGCTACTTATAATCCAGGCTGATGAGACCCAGTCAGGGATCAACTGTGGTTGTCTTTGTCATTGTTTCCAAGGGTCTCTGTTTCTGTTCATCCAGACTACAACACAGTTTCAGGGTTTCAAACTAAAACATGGAAGGCAGTGTTTATAAAAGCCTCTGTTACAGTGTTTAAAAACTCCACAGTTGTGTGGACAGGAGACAAAACCTAAAAAAAATGAAAACCTAGCAATGTGGACATAGTCCTAGAGTCTCCATAATAACCACCTCCTCTAGAGAGACAGCAGGTTTTAGTTTTAGGGGAGAACATACAGAGCTCCCTAAACTGCTGACAGCTCAGGTCACCAGAGAGCGGGTGTTTACCTGGAGAGCATATGAGATGGACAGGCCCATGATGCCTGGACGGAGGCTGTCTCGTGCTATGACAGCAAACAAAGCAGCGAAGGACACAATGCAGTTCCCCACAAACTCCAGATGGACTGCGAGCCACCTGCACACATACACACACAAACAGAGCCATCAACAATGAGAAGAAGAGAAACTGCAAAGGGAGTCTGATCTTCTGTCTGATGCTCCCTCACCTGTTTGCCACTATGCTGGGGTAGTAGGCTTTCTGGTTGTGGTCCACCCTGTGGTCGCTCTCATTAATGAAGCGTGCCTGTTCTCCAAAGGCTCTGATGACAGAGGTGCCCAGCAGAGTCTCATTGAAGTGGCTGTAGATGGGTGAACGGCTGACGGACTCCAGACGCTTCAGCTGACGAGATGATGCCACGTAAAACCTCTGGATGGAGCAGTGACAGGTGTGTGACACCAGGTAGAAACAAGCATTCATTCTTCACACTCAGCCCATGTTCAGAGACCCACCTGCACAAAGAAGTAGAGCAGACCGAGCACAGGGATGACGATGGCAACCAGGGGTGTAGCGACAAGGATGATGACACAGGCTCCCAGCACGTTGAACATGGAGCCCATGAACATCTTGAGGATGATGGGGATCATCGAGTCGATTGTGTCCATCTCCTTGGCAAAGCGGTTGACCAGGTTTCCACTGGGGGTTCGCTCAAAAAAGGACATGGGTGAGCGGAGGACATCATACAGCATGGACTGGTGGAGGACGCGGGATGCCAGGATCCCCCCCATGGACATGGAGAGGGAATAACCGAAGACCGCCACGCCTGCAGAGAGAGGGGGCGTCAGTACTCCTTTGGTTTTTAGCTGAGACTTCAGGACAGATTACAGCTGGATTGAAGCTGGATGATTAAATCATTTTGGGTGAGTTATGGAGAAGGGGTGGGACTACATAAATTTCTGTCTTCAGCCCCACTCCCTTTCAGACATGTGAACTAAAGTCTGCAAAATACCGCTAATTGCTTTCATTGTTGTCATTCCTTTGGTTTACCTACTCTGTTCAAAATAAAGATTTCATTATCCATTCATTCATACAGAGTTGTGCCAGATGATCTGAGGCAGCATGTTCGTTCATTAAGCCTGAGAGCAGGTCTGAGATAAAAGAAGGTGTCAAACTGGACAGAGCAGGTGAGGTGAAAACCTTTACATTAGTGAATGACAAATTATTTGATTTTGGCAAATATATATTCTATTGCTGATACAACATGACTGAACAATTTAATGGCTTCGTGTTAATTTTGATTTCACATACTAGTTATCTTAGATTTCCTTTGGGATCAATAAAGTATCTCTAAGTCACAGGCAGTTTGAGAAACACTCTATATTTCAGTATGTAATATGTTACCATGTCGGACCACTCTTTGTGAAAGGCTGCTTTAATACAAGCAGAGATAGAACTTCATCCTTTATGTGATGTCACTCAGCAGAAACCACTGCCCTCCACTGCCCGTCCAGCCTGTCTCCGCTTCACCCTCAGCTTTCATTCAGTAGCTGTGCTAACAAGGTTCAACATATCAAAGAAACGTGCCTCTGAGAAAAAAACAAGAATCTGAAAAAGTAAAAGAAACTGATCTTCTCCTCTGATTGGCTAAACAAGCTGTGCTTACCAGAGCTCTGGAGAGGGGCTTGATGCTTGAGCTGACCAAAGGCACTCAAAACCACAAATACATCTTGCTTGGGTTCAATGGACAACATGGGGCCTTTAAGGTTGTAAGTAAATGGACCAAGGAGGTCAGTGTTAATCTGAATCCATTACATGTGCAAGGCAATGAGAATGATGTCAGCTTTGGTTTCACTGATCTTGAGAAAGTTGACAGACATGGACCTTTAATGTCTCTTAGGAAATTATAAAGGACATGTAGTGCAGTGTGATGAGCTGACATATGGTAAACCTGTGTCCAGGTAATTAAAGGTCAACTCCACATCTCAGTTTCCTGACTCAGTATTGTGTTAGTGAGTTAATTGGTTTTTGTGAGGACTGACAAATATGAACACAACATTCAGGATGTTCAGCTGTGTCAGAACGTCTTCCTCACCCTGGGACAGGCCAAGACCCCCATACACCCCCAGTCTCATCAGTCTGTTTGGCTGCGTGCCATTAACCACGGGGTCGTCAGTCCACAGGCTCAGCCAGTAGTTGGAGAAGAGGGAGACCAGGTGATGGGCGAGGAACAGCAGCAGACTGATGCAGGACAGAAGGACACCAATGGCCTTCAGGTAGGCCCAGAAGACAGACAGCTTGACCTGAGGATGTAGAGGAGACCAGCTGGGACCAGGTTCAGGTTGGGACCATCAAAGTCCATGCATGGATGTATGGTGGTTCACTGGTACCTACCCGTCCCATGTTGGCCTTGTCGGCCTCAGTCAGCTTGCCCACCTCAGTGCTCTTAGCCTTCTTGTTCAGGTCCTGGCCCTCCTTGTTGGTCTGGGGGAGCTGGGCCACACTGCTGATTACCTGACTGCTGCTCATGCAAGAACAACAAAACAGGATGGAAAATGTATCCATTTAAAATGATTCAATTTTAAATGGACACAGCACCACAGACTAAAGGGCACCCAAACAGTATCTACTGTGAATAAAACGGCCTGTCCCTCTGTTTGTTTGAAAGTTCCCATTAAATAAAGGATTTGAACAGAGCACAGCCTCAGCTCCTGATGTCAGGACAGGACAGGTCCAGTGGTCCAGCGTCACTCACCCAGCCAGAGTAGTTGCACTGCCGTTCTCCATTCCTTTGCTTCCACTCTTTGGCAGAATGTCTAAAAACAGGAGGAAACCAAACATTAACAGAGGACTGAACCTGACACAGTGAGGACTTTAAGCATCAGCAGCTACTGACATGATGATGTAAATTCTATTTTGACACAGAAGCTTCTAAAGCCCAACTAGAAGGGGGTAGTTTGCCCTACTCTGTGATGTGTTTAAGAGTTAGTGGGAGCAATCAATATCTGTGACATGCCCCTCCCTGTGTTTCCCAGAAACATTCATGCGGAACTGTATAGCAGATGCTGGTATTCTTAACTACTGGAGCTAATGGCTGAGTTTAAACCACAGCTCATGTTCATAGGGCAGCAAATTTTAAAAATTGTTTCATCACGCTGCCTATTTTAATCATTTTACGTGAAGTTTCCATCGAACAGACAACACAAACACTCACTGTGGCTGTATGAAGAACAGTGTACTCACCATTATTGTCAGTCTTGTCCACAGCAGCATATGTCCGCAGGAACTCAGAGAAGGCGCCCTCTGTGGCCATGAGCTGCTGGTACGAGCCCATCTCCGTCACCTGTCCCTCCACCATGACCAGGATCAGGTCCACCTGGGGCAGGAAGCTCAGCCCATGGGTCACCAGCAGACGGGTCTGCACAAGCCACATACATTATTGTGTTTACATGTAAAAGATTTCCTGTAAATCATGTCAAGACAGGACTTGTAGAGTTATTCAAAAACCTTTTAGTGAAGTTTTACATATTGGATATCTCTTATAAGATGCACATCCAGTCATCTGGCATTATTAACATGGCTCTGATAAAACACACAGTAGCATCATTCACTCCAAATGAAGGAGAAAACTGTCTATACGTTAGCATAAGATATACATATAATAGAATACATTTATCTTAAATATAAATATGGGTTTTAAAATGTGCATGATGGCGTCTGTACAATGTACAGCTGAAGTCATGTGCTAGAGAGAGAACCAGTTTTGTTGACTGGCTCTGACATAATGGTGTAACCAGGGAGATGATATTGCATCAGGCATATGATTTTCTGTCATCTGAAGAGACACTTTGGTCTTGTGGTTCTCTCCGGATGCTCTGGTCTCTCTGACAGTTAGTGTAGATCTCATGTTAGCTTTCATTCAGCAGTCCTTGTACCTGCCTATAACAACAGCATCGATATAACCAACACTGTTACCACACAGTGAACTTCCATGAGACCAGACTCACCTTGTCCTTCAGCAGTCCCTGAGGGCCAATGACCTGTTCAAAGATGTGTTTTCCTACATGGGCATCCACAGCGGACAGCGGGTCGTCCAGCAGGTACACGGCTCGGTCACAGTACACGGCCCTGGCCAGGCTCACCCTCTGCTTCTGACCTCCAGACAGATTCACTCCCTGCACAGGGGGAGACATGGGGTGAGTACAGAAACAGAGACAAGGAACAACGCTGAGGTGATGACAGAGACCATTAAGAGAGTGGTGGTTTAAGTCAGTCACTATAAGCCCTTCTTCTCTAGACATAACATGTTGAAGATCCCTGGTGAGAGATTTGTCATAATTGACAGTGTTTGTTGCAGATGTCTGGAGTCAGACCATCAGATCCTACCTTCTCGCCAATCTCTGTCTCGTCTCCAGCAGGCAAGATGTCCAGGTCAGGCAGGAGGGCGCAGGCCTCCACCACACACTGATACCAGGCGTCTCTTCTCTCCTGACCAAACACTATATTTTCTCTGAGGGTGGAGTTCTGGATCCAGGCCTGCTGGGGGACGTAGGCCACCGACCCCTGCAGGGAAACACATGAGCGTGAATGAATGGTCTCTGATGTTCTAGGATATGATCCAATGAGAGTTCACTGAGAAGCAGCAACAGAACAGCTCAGAAAAATGACACTTATCACATCTATAAAAAGATGACCTTACATAATGAGGAGCACCAAAATAAATCAGAAATTAATTCATAATGAAAAGAAAAAACAAAACAAACTTAATGTAGAAAGTCAGAACTGCAGCAGTGTGAACCAGTATGAATATACACTTCTCTGCGGCAGGTTAGTGACATCAGCCACCACACAACAGAGCTAGTGTGTTCCTGACATTAGTTTTCAGTAAAGCATGTTTCCATAAACTTATTTAGCATACTCATCAGTCTGCCTTCATCACAGTTTATTACAGAGCAACTTGGACAGCATACATAAAGCCAGGACTGCTCTGTTTTTGACAGATATAAACATTGGATATTATAATGATTGTTGAGCTTGAACTGTCCTCGTTTTTGTTTCGGAAAACTGGTCATTTTATTCAAACAGAGGCTGAACAACAAGAGGATTCAGTGCTCAGTCTTCTAGTGATTTTCACTGACAATGAATAATATACTATAAAATGACCAAGCAGAATCACAAGCCTGCAATGTGCTGTGTGACTTAACATGATTAAAAGCCATCTGTTATATTGAGAAATTGAATCAATGCATTATAGCCTAATTTGTGATGATGTTTAATGATGAGTCAGAGTCAGATAAATCCTGAAAATATTGGTGACAAAAAGTAGAGTCAAAGACAAAGAACACATGCCATTCTGATCCCATTAGAAAACATCTGGCAACAGTACTCTATTCAGACTCAGCAGTTGACAGCAATCAGAGGAGATCTGATACAATATCATCTCCACTGAGGTTCTGGAAAATGTTGGGAGTGTTGGAAGGGAGGTACAGATGACTCTGGTCCACAACTGAACCTCTAACCCACCAACAAGAGTCAGTCTGTTGTATTACTGTCTGATCAGAGCAGGTTAACGGTAACTCAGCTGTAACCAGTGTAACTGCACTCATCAGGTATGGCTGCATCTGGAGTTTAAAACTTCAAAATCAAAGGGGCTGCTCAATGTGTGTTTTCTATGATGAATTGTAGGTGATGAAAAGTCTTGAAAATGTCATGAGGGGACTGAATGTTGTAACAGCAGCTGTCAGTGTGAGCGAGAGCGAGAGCAGTCACCTTTACAGCCACTGTTCCTTCCAGTTTGTCCATCTCTCCGAGCAGGGCAGAGAGCAGAGAGGACTTTCCTGACCCCACGTGCCCCACCACAGCCACCAGAGAGCCTTCTGGGATACACACATTTAGCCTACACACACACACACACACACACACACACACACACACACACACAGATGATCCTCCTCCTCTTTATAAACATCTCATGGTTCTTATGGTTATATGTGTGTTTCTAAGAGGAAAGCTGCTGTCATGGTAGAAACACATGATGGTGACATGTCCTCTGTTGTTAGAGTGAACTGAGGTCTGCTGCAGACGTTCTGGACTGACAGATGTGCCCAGCTCAGACCCTGAGGCTGCATTTAGCTTGTGCTCCCCCTCTCCAGACACTGTCCACAGGGGGAGGATGGTGACTGTCTCTGAGGCTCCTCTCAATGCGGACAACTGGAGCAGTCTCATGTGAATGTATGATGATATATTCTCACATAACTAAAGATAAAAATAAATGATATCAATGTAATTATAAGACACTCACCTCTTCAATGTTGGTGACTCAGTTTTGGACCAGCTGAATACTCCATCCACTATGGAGACACTGTGTGGGGCTGGAAGGACGGCACAAGACAAACTTATGTTACTCATACATAAAGTTTATGACCAGTGTGATGACAGTGATACCAAACACCCGGCCGACATAAGTGATCACATGGTGGCTGGTCACAGGAACAACAACACTAAGACTGAGATGACTCGTTGAGAAGGAAAGATCATTTCAAACAAGTTAGTGTAAAAGCCAATATAAGAAACAGTTAAGAACTACTGAACCCTCCTGCTAATCAGCATGATCTTACTATCTGAACAACGTACAGCTTCATGCAAATTAAACAGATAATAAACATACAGTGGGTAGAACACAACCCAGGTTTGAATCATTTGTTTATGTGTCAGGAGAGGTAGAGGTCAGAGATAAAGCTGTCACCTCCATTTTTCAAGAACCTACACAAACCAAGTGTCTTTTTAAACAAGGGTTTAGAAACTAAAGTTGTGGAAAATGTGCACACTCTTGATGATCAAACATTTAATCGCCCTCACTCAGGAAAGAAATACTGCCATTAGAAATGGGGACATGGATTACACCACTGCAGAAACCATGAGTCAGCTACTTTCCTAAAATCTATTCACATTGAAAGAGAGTGCCCCAATCTAATAATAAGCTTTTAAGATGGAAAACAATTTGGGTTTAAGAAATTAGGTCTTCCCTGTGAGGTGAGTAATCTCACTTACTTTTATTAGAGATGAGCTATTCAGTCCCTATATATTCAGGCTCTTTATGTAGTGATGTAATAAATGTAACATTCCATGTATACAGTAACTCTTGTAATATTATGATTTTTGATCATGTGTAAAATGCTCATGATTTTTTTTAGAAAATGTTTAGTGTTTGTAATATGATTATCTTTTTAAAAGATGTTAAAATACTGAAAAATGACAAAATGAAGACAGTGGCAAGTGTCTGTTTATGTGTTTATACCTTTATGTGAATTACACCTGTGAAGATTAGAAAAGCTACTGAGTCAGATATATGAATGTATACAAGACATACAGAGACAGAGACACCGCACCATGTGACAGCACACAGACGCATGGTCACACAGGGGACAGAGAAGGACAGACTCACAGCCAGCTGCTGCTTGGTGTTCCACACTGTCTTCCTGCAGCTCCTCATGGGACAGAAACACTCTGAGTCTCTTCAGGGACACACTGGCCTGAAAACACACACAGACCAGGAGAGGGAGGATGTTACTGGGCTCACACACTGCTGTAGTCTCTTATATAGTTTATTCTGCCCTCACTTCAGCACTGTGAAGTGTCCCCTCCCATTGACTGAGAGTGCAGCTCACAGCTAATACACCATCACCACTTCGGTGACACATCTACAGCAGAGGAAATAATATAAGTCATATTAGACGACTTGTCCATCCAAATCACTGACCCCAGGTGAGGTGCGTTTATACAGGCAGTTCTGATCCTGTTCATCCAGGTGTTTTAACATCTGTATCTCAGTATAATGAGATTAATGGATTTAGGTTTATGGTGGTCCCAACGGTGAGACAGTGAGTGTAGTACAGCTGAAATTCTCTCCAACAAAGTGACTGCGTGTTTCAGATTTGTTTGTTTGCATAGTGTTGATGTAGTGTACATGGTTGGTTATACTGTCTCCTAGAAGACAAATTCTAGACAAGATTCTACAACTTTTAGATTCTAAAACAAACAAAACAAGAACAAGCAAGACAAAATATTCATCTCATTTACATGAAGCAGAGACGATACATCTAAAACCTTGTGAAGGTTCTGATGAACACAAATTGAATCCCATTCACCTTAACTGCATCAGAGTGGAGGCAGGAATCTCAGAGAAATCAACGTAAACAGCCTGTGTTGTGGCACTCATCTGTGTTCTGTAGTGTGGTTCAGGTAAACTGGCCCTTTAAGACACCAGACACTGTGTTTTCCTTACTTCTCCTGAGTTCTCCTTCACATCTTTCCTTGGCCTTATGACATTTTTCATCAAGGTTGAGGACATTATTTTTGACTATTTGACTTTTTGACTGTTCCACTGCAGCCCTGGTCACATGACTGACAACTGACCATGTGACTAACCTGCACCATACTACTGATGACCATTGGTAGCATGTTGAGGGGGAATCGCAGGATGTTGAAGAGCGCCAATGACACGAAGGCTTTCTGGGCATCCAGAACATTGTTTTCATCAATCAGGATGTACACAGAGAAGGTGGAGAGAGCAACCTACACAAGAGAGAGGAAGCTGTCTGAGTGGAGTTATAGTCTGAAAACCACAGAAGATCATTAGCTTATTATGTATTTCTCTACAGATGTTCTCCTCCATCATACTGTCCTGTGTACACAGAGGCTGATACAAGTGTAAGTGTCTACAGAACGATATAATAATGAGATCTGTCATTGTAATAATAAAATAATAACATATATTATTCATCTAGGCATTTTACTTGAATTATAATCGAAAAATGTAAACATACATTCAACATTATTACATGTTAAGAGCACTTCTCAAAAGGTGAGTTGTAAAGATGGACAGGTCAGTGAAGTTTCTGATGTGTCTCCACTACTCACCAGGAAAGGTGCACAGACCCAGGTGAAGGTGGACATGGCGCCCAGGTAGGCAGCCTTCTTCAGGACTCTCAGCTCACTCTCACGTATCTCTGACACCTTGTCCTTGAAGGCCAGCTCCCAGGCGTACAGCTTCAGCACCTTGATGCCATTCAGCATCTCATTCATCAGTTTAATGCGATTGTCCTTACTCTTCATCTGAGCCACCTGCACACACAGGAACACATTTGCAGTACTGTCAGATATGCAGAGCAACTGACCCACAGACTTGTTTCAGACCCAGTGACTGCAGATAAAGACAGACAATAATTCTCCTCTCCCTCTCTCCGCCCCCAGAAGTGAAGCCAAAACCTCCTGAATATGAGCTCTGACATCACAGTCTGCGCAGCGGTGATCAGGCGGTGGAGCCACAGTATTACGGTCCCATCCATACACCTGCTCCACCTGACCGTGAGTCAATCAAGAGTGATGGGAACGAGCTGAAATGACAGTGTAGGAGCCAGTGTTGACTTAAAATAGTTAAGTTAAGCTTGTAGGTTAATGAAAGGCTTTATACTTTGTCATTGTTGTTTGTTCTTTGTAGGTAAGCTCCTGAATGGCATTAGTCTGTTATGTTAAACATCCAGTTTACCATTATTTTGTAGTATGTGAAGTGAACTATGCACTGTGCACGCTCACCATGGTATACAGAGATCAATACAGAGCTCTGAGTGTGCGGTAGCAGCAGTGCTAGTCAAAGCAAACAAAAAAACACCAGGGGGTGTTAATTTCATCCATCCCCTAACAGGTAGGGCTGGAGTTTATGACCTACACTGTTGCCAGCCAACAGAGGGGTTACGTCCATCTTTATACCCAGTGACTGGTAGAATCTGTGCGTGTTGTAAATATAACACAGGTAAATAACAGGTGCTGGAGGTGGAGGTGGTATGAGGATCAACACGTCCATATCTGAGGCCATGGTTTTCAGCAGGAAACCGGTGGACTGCCTTCCCCGGGTAGGAATGAGTCTTTGCCCCACATGAAGGAGTTCAAGTATCTCAGGACCTTGTTCACAAGGAAGGAGACACTGGAGCGTGAGATTGGCCGGAGAATCGGTGCAGCGGGAGCGGTAAGAGAGCTGAGCCAAAAGGCCAAGTTGGATCTCGATCTACCAAAAGAACAAGGACGCGGACTCAAGGAGCCAGTATGGGTTTTCTGAGGGGGGTGGCTGGGCATGAGAGACTTGAAGTAGACCTGCTTATCCTTTGCATGGAAAGCAGCCAGTTGAGGTTGCTGGGGCATCTGGTGAGGATGTCTCCAGGGCTCCTCCCTAGGGAGATGTTCCTGGCACAAACAGCTGGGAGGAGGCCACAGGCAGACCGAGGACTAGGTGGAGAGGTTATATCTCCAGCCTGGCCTGTAGCCATGGAAAGGGAAGTCTGGGGTTCTCTGGTGGATCTGCTGCCCCCGCGACCTGATCCTGGATAAGTGGTGGGTGGGTGGATGGATGGATGGATGGATAAATAACAGGTGCTGTGTTGTACATGGCCTGACACAGAGAGCAGGTCTTTGAACCATCAGGGCTCTGACAGACCAGGAAGTGGACTGAGGGACATGGTGTGATGGTGTGACTCTGAGGAGTCACCTCACCTGGTATGTTTTGGTCTTCATGGCGATGACAGCGTTAACAGGAACCATCAGAACCATTACCGCAACTCCAGCCAGCACAGATGGACCCAGGTTCTGGAGAGCAACAGGTAACAGTAATAAAACCACATTAACCTCAGGGCTCAGCTGCTTCTAAACACTCTGTTCAGAAATGTGTTTAACAACAAAGTGTTTCCGCTGCATTGAGAATATTCAGGAATAGTCAGCTCACATTTTGTTTATATCTGAGCACTGCAGTCTCTCTCACTGTTGAAGCAGTACAGACCAGTGTCATGTCCTCCTGTGAGGATCAGGCTGAAAGAGCTGCGGTGGATCTGTAATCCTACCTGCCAGAGAAAGTAGAGGGCCAGCACCACCTGCAGGGGGGCTGACCAAATCATGTTGATGTACGTGATGAGGTCCATGAAGCGCTGAGCATCCACTGACATCAGGTTGACCATCTCACCCACTGTGGAGGTGCGGCGTGCTGCGCTGCTGATAACCAGGGCCTGAGAGAGAAGAAGTCAAAGAGTGAAAGAAATGTGTGTCCACAGTCCGAAGCAGGACCAGAGACCAGTTCCACTGTCACCTAAGATGTGTACCTTTCTGTAGACTGCTCCGATGATGGCTGTGCGGAGACGCATGCCCGTGACAAAGCAGACGTGGAAGTACTTCTGGAGGATGAGTGACTGCAAGCAGGTACAGAAGAAGAGCAGAGCGGTGTAGAAGTAGCCCTGCCAGGAGGGGGCGCTGGAGTTGTTCACAAAGCGGATCAGCAGCCTGGACCGGATCAAGTGGAGAAAGTCAACATTAGAGTCTGTAGGTTTGTTCGTTGCAGTTTGTAAACACAACATTCAAACTGGGCCTCTCCTCTCAGCTCGAATGCCACGCCCCCTGCCCCTGACAACAGTTGTCAGGACTGACCCATGTTCAACTGCTGTTCACCTTCTTCACTTTGGCCTTCAAAGTTCTCCTTTGAATATTTGCTTCCCCACAAGATCTGCACCCACGGCAGCTCCAAACTTCTGTGCTCACCGCAGTGGCCCTCCTACTCGTTGTGGCATAGCCCTCGAGGCTCCTGCGCCTCACTCAGACTGTATGTCCTTTTCGTCACTGGTAAGTGTGTATCCACCATTTCTCCTGGCTTGATGGTGTCCAGTCTCTATGTTTTATACAAGCTCAGTGCTGCACACCCAGTTTCACCTGTGCTCTGTCATTGGCTGGAGAAAACACACCGACTCCCACACAGAAACGTCCAGACTGAACCAAAACATCAAAATACAGGCAGAGGGGGAGCTCTGCAGACACAGTCACCACCACACATGAGTTGATGAGTGGATGATTCAGCAGGATTTCTTCTGTATAAGTATATTTTGGTTTTGAGGAAAATACTACAGACTGAACCTTTAAACTGAACCAGAACTACACTTCAGGACCAGGTACCACTACCAGTGACGAGCCTATTCATTCTGGGTTCACCTTCAGTGTATAATTAAATGTATTTTGCCATAATTAGCTTATGAAATACTGCAATTTGGCCAAAAACGTGTCACAGTGAAAAACTCACTGTCAAAATCCTTTTGAGTAAGGATTTGAGTACACTGAGTAAGACTCCCATGAGTCTTACTCAGTGTACTAAATATGCCTCTTGCCCGGGTTGTCACACCTAACACAAATAACCAGCACCCAGCTCCACCTGAGAGACCGGCCCTGTAATAACAAAGGAGCTGTAAAGAGCTCCAGCTGCTGTAGAATCACTTCATGAAGTAAAGAAAGCGGTTGAACTGAAATGACCAACCATACAACAAGCTCAGGATTTCAAAGGAACACTGAGAGGACGACACAGCAACAATCAGGCTCAAGTTGGAAACCAGAACAAGGGCAGAGTCACTCTACCTCATACAGTTTCACTTCACCAGCAGGTGAAGCAGGCTGATGTTTGTTTTCAAGGGAATGAAACATCCAAACTGACCATGTCAGGGATGGAGTTTACACTTGGATCTTATTACTCCTGTTACTCGGAGGCATTATAATGGTCCATTCCTGGTCTCAATGTTGCGCATTGACAAGGACCACCTGAACAATGACTGTTTAACATTAAGGACTGACACCAATGTCTACAATAAGGTAGCAGATTATTATATTAGGCAACACCTTTTAAATAAGACCTTGGAGGAAGTGGTCCAGCTTCTGAATCACTTAAATTTGTTCTACATCATGTGCACATAAAGTATGATGCTCAGATAAACAGTGGCCCTGTTAGATGGTTTAGAGGAAAGTGAGGCTTCTCACCGGAGGATCTCAGGCCCCACAAACATCAGGATATCCTGGATGATCTTGTAGAGGCAGGAGACAAGGAAGTAGGGCCCAAAGGTCAGGCACAGGGCCCAGAACAGCGAGGCTTCCTTTGTTTTCTGTGAGTTTTTCACAATCAGGATTTCAGACTCTTCCACCGCTCGGCCCTCTTTGCTCTCACTGTTGGGGACCTGCCTGGGGGAGTACAACATCTTCTGCTCCGTCCTGGAGAATAGAGAGAATAAATACACTGAATAAATAATGTGTTTCATGGTCAGGCCTCATGTGACGTCTGCTTCTCTCTATCTCTGACACTAAAGGAAACACTGGGTTTCCCTGCTCCAACAGGTGCATCAAATACATCTGTGGGTTTCTACCTGCACTGAGCTCCTGACCTTTTGACCTTTTGGCACTCTGTGTTCCATCGACGCACCAGCTGGGGCACTACTCTCTGGGAACGATCCTCAGCGTTCAGAGACCAAAGGTCTTTCTCCTCCAGTGGACGCTTGTAGCCCGTCACCATCATCCTGTAGAGACAAGACGGACGACACACACAGTTAGACCAAGGAGACAACACAAAACAACACAAGGGACAGAAAGAGATGAACATCAGAAGAACAGAGGTCATGCGATGTAGGTAACACAAACACACACACGAGGGAGGAGCAGGTCTCCACAGCCACCCCCCCCCCAGTGAATGAACCTACATGATGACCACAACTAACACAGAACACACAACATGATTAAGCTGCTCTGATGAGTGGACACAGGTCAGACTGAAAACACTGCACCGTCCATTATGTTTTCTCTTTTTTTAAAACAACACCATTTCAATGATGCTGGTGCGTGTAAGTTTAATCAGATGGGTCACCTGACCTGCACTGATTTTTCAACATAAGCATTTTCTCTTTTTTTCTGAGAATTTTTTGGGCTTTTGTGCCTTTTACTTTGACAGGACAGCTGGAGAAAAAAGATCTACAAGTGTGAGGTCAAAGTACTGTCTGCTAGCACACATACATCCACGTCACTGACACATCATGTGTGTGCTCACCTGGTGATCCACCAGAAGGAGATTCTGGACAGGAAGGAGGCCCCAGGCTCAGGGCAGGGGTTCTGAAGACAGAGACAGGACAGTTAAACCTAACAGTCCACACACACCATTATAAATATATCAGTTGACTTTGACTTAAGTCCTACTGAAACCAAATGAACAACAGATGGTGAGGATGACACTGGGTCCTATATATAATGGAACTCATCACTCTGGACACAAACACACAACACATCTCCTGTTGGTTTGTGGCTGGTGATCAGAGCAAGACAAATCCCCCTTTTCCACTGGCCAAAAACCAGTTTAAATCCGCTAACAATCGGCTTCTGACAGCAGTGGGAACGGGCCACCGACCCGCATCGACCCGCAACAAATGACTCTGCAATCAACGTGGGTTTTAATCGGCTCGGCTCCGAATGGCTTACAGTGGGAACATCAGACCCAGGTCAACCTGCTAATTGAAGTCGCAACTCGTACAAGACACTTTGTTCACACTCACTCAACATGTAACAACATTGGCAAGACAACCAGAAAAGAGAGCATCTCATGATCGGTGGGGAAGAGGAGGAGAAAAACACTGACCACTGCTCGATTATATTTTTGTGTAGAGTTAGATGGTGTATAAACACTTCGTGATAGGAAATCGTTTCATGTGCATAGTGATATGTGTGCTGTTATATTCTGTATCCATGGCAACGTGCAGCGGTGGCAGCTTGCCAGCTGGAGATCAGACACAAGTTTGTTTGGGTAATGGGAAAGGAGGCATATGCTGATTGTTTGCGGGTCGACCCGGTAATTTCAGTGGGAATGCAGCAAAAGAGACAGGTGTAGAGAGGGAGGTGGTCTCACCGAGTCTTTGACAGCCTGGGAGAAGAGGGGGGGCTGGTCGGTCAGGGAGGACAGGAACAGAGCGACCAGCAGCAGAGCATAGTAGCTGTAAAAGGTGACGTACCGCCACACGCTCACCGTCTCAGGCTACAACAAAGAAACACAAGAGTTTTAAACCACAGGACCTGCTGGAGTACAGCCATGGAGTACTAGAGTACTGCTATAGTGCATCTGTTATCATCATTCATTAAACCATTTTTAGTTCTGTTCATTCAGGACTCACCTGGTCCAGAGCCTGGAGGATTTTGGACCTGAAGGAAACTGTGGCACACACCAGAGCCACCAGCCAGTAGATGAGCATCACCCCGGATGACTGAACCCCCTTCATCCGCTCATACTGGATAACCAGAGCGGCCAGCAACTGGAGCACACACACACATTTATACATCACATATGAGAGACTCACGCACTTTTCCTGTGTTTACTTTAATCCTCATGACAGGTGAAATAAAATGAAACTGGAACTACCCAGGTCAAAGGTTCCTCACTGAGACACCTGTCTGAAAAACTCACCATGGTGAGGCCCAGTAACGTCGGGCTGACCAGGTGGACGGGAGCAGGGATTCTGCTGCCATGACTTCTTTCCCAGAAAGAATAGAAAACATCTGACCAGCAGATGATCCACAGTAGAAGACCAACAGCCTGGGGAGGGAACAAGTTATGTTTGAGGTGAACCTGGAACTTCACTGGCACTGGTCAATGACATCAGTGTTGTCGTTAAGTAAAACTAGCTCAATCAAAGCTGCACATTATTACACATCATCATTACTCACAGTTTTAGCTTTGTTGAGGTGACTCATGCATATGTAGCCCCGGTCGTGGCTGCGGAGGTAGATGAGGTAGATGGGAGCGCACACCCAGAGATAGAGACATGGCAGCCACACCAGGACAGTGTTTTGGAAACACTGAGTGAGGTCTGGGTTTGCAGTGTACCATGTACGGTTCCAATCCTGGTAATGGTGAGAGAGAGAAATGTAACAGTGCAGTTCATGTTCAGTGCATGTTATTCAAAGGAAGTCACGTGTACACCAGAGCCTGGATCACAGATGGAGCAAGTGTAGATCTCCATCACTGCTACATATTTGAGATCACAATTGCGACATTTTGGGTTCTCCATCACGACATGTTAAGGATCATAGTTGGAGCTGGATCATGCTTGGGTTTCAGTGGCTAACAGACACCAGTGGAGGTCCTCAGCAGGTCTCAGACCAGTGACTGACTGCCAAACTACCATCAACAAACAGAGAGTAAATCTAGTGTTTATTGTTAGTAAGAACACATGAGTCCAGGTGTGTCCTGTCCTGGGGACAGGTGTCGTAGGGTTATTGTGACACATTAATGTCTTTGTAACAACACTGTTCCACATCAGTGTTAGCGAGCTCAGTGGACCGGGACTCCGGGCTATTATCTGCTGCGGACCGGGGTCACGGCTTGTGTTATGTCCCAGACGTGACAGCTTTACCGCGGTCAGTTTAGAGACGTGCGGCGTGAAGAGTTCTCTGCTGAAGCCGGCTCTCCTGTGGAGCCATGCTTATTTTTTCTACGTTAAGTGGCCGGCCGGAAGTCAGCTCTGTTAGCATATGCCGGTAGCTAAAAACAACAACAGGGCAGACTTCTTAGATACAGGACAGGACTGAAGGTGAGGAAAGTGAACTCACCCAGAACGGATCGGAACGGTCCAGACTGCAGAATTTGTCAAACCCCATTCGCCGCGACGCAGTGGAAGTCGCGGTTCTGACCGACAGAGATGTTTGTGCTCGGCTTTGGTTTTATAACCTGACTGTGGAGCGGAAGGTGTCACCTTCCTCTTCTTCTACGCTATTTTTCCATGTCTATGTGAACGGAGTGTATATGCTGCCACCTGCTGTACCAGAGAGAGAACTGGTCTTAATGTTGAACCGCTTAGTTCACCTCCACCGGGTAACTCCATCTGTACATTACAACCAGCACATTCATTAATCCAGATGCATTTTATGATGGAGAAACAATACGATATACGTGCAGGAACACTCACCTGACAGAGGGTCAGCTGTCTCACTGGCTCAGTGCAGCAGCAAAGAGTAGGTAACTGCGACCAGGCCAGCCGTCTCTCGTTTTCTCGTAGTCAAGCCGGCCGCGCCAACATTTCAAATGCGCGCTTATTGCAGACTTTACGGCAAATACACTGAGACAACTGGGAAAATCGGCGCTAGCTCGCTGCACGTCAAGGGCCACACAGAATGAAATGATTGACATCAGAGTAGTGACAGGTTCGGTTACACACGTGAACACACTGCTTCTTCATATTAAAAGCAGCTCTCCTCTTACCCTGCAGAACGACTTTAAACCACTGCATTTGTTGAATTTTTAATCTATATTATATGTATGCTTTTTATCCAGCACAACAACAGTTTTAATTTTATGAACTTTTTCTAATTATCACGAACTTTCTCTCTAACAAATGATTAGCCTATGCTATATGAACTTGATTTTAAATCACGTAATCTGAATAGTTTTATACAGGGCCACACAACTATGACACACACACCACCTTGTGACGCAGTTACCTCACCTCCTTCTCACTGCAGTAACAGCCGCCATTGTGCGTACAGCTGGGCTGATCAGCGCCTCCTTTTCAAGTCACAGTAAAAAAAGTCACAGTCACAATAAAAATTTAATCATATAGCTAATTTCTGAATGAACTTATTCTAATCTCAATTTAAATGTATTATGGAAGATAAGATGTGAGCTGACTTACTCATGACATGTAATACTTTCTAATCCTATGTTTCATGTTGAATATTGTATAATGTATTCACAATCTTAATCAGCAAAGAACATTTGAACAAATGTACATTGTTACAGTGGAGTGAAGAGGGAAGGTACAGCATGTATTTAAATACAAGCTTTTTACATTTGAACCAAAATAAACTTTACTTTGCAACTTTCCAACTGGCAGCAGCTCTGCTTCCTGGTTCATTCAAATGGAACAAGCACATAGTTTATGTTGTGCTTTTCTCATTATGACAGGTCGAAATGTCAGCAGGTAAGAAGTCTCCAAGCACTATTTCAGGTTCATGCCCAACATGCACTGCAACTGCACACTCTACTGCCTCCTGCTGGTGAGCACTGCAACATTACAAACAGAAAATACCACAACCAGATAGTATGAGTGTCAAATCATATTCATATTCAATCACAAACAACTGCTGTTGTTAGGACAACATCAATAAGACCTAGAACCCTAGAAAAAGACCTAGGTCTTTTATGACTTTTGTTGACTTGACTTGACATTTATGATTTCAAGATTCCAACATGCAGACATGAAAGTACCAAATCTGAACTCAATGCCTGGAGAAACACAATAAATAGAAATAGAAAAATAAAATTGAATAAATAGATGTATATATAAAAAAACAATCTAAAACCTAGCTAAAAACTGTTCTTTTGTCTGACAGCCTCAGGAAAGAAGCTGGACATCAGCCTAGAGGTTCTGACCTTAATGCTGCGCAGTCTTTGACCAGAGGGCTGAGGGGCAAACAGTCCATATGAAGGGTGGATGGGGTCACTCATAATCCTGGAGGCCCTGCTCCTGCAGCGGCCAGTGTAAATGTCAGTGATGGGTGTGAAGCTACACCCAGTGATCTTAGCAGCTGTGAAGGACTGGCTCAGAACACTCTCTGCCCACCCCACATCTACAGAAAGAGATGAGGGCTGGAAGGCCAAGTCCAGCAGCCTTGAGTTTCCTCAGGAAGCAGAGACGTTGGTGGGCCTTCTTCACCACATTGGTTGTGTTGCTGGACCAGGTGAAAGTGTTGGTGATGTGTAGACTCAGGTATTTGAAGCTGGACACCACCTGAACTCCTATGCCTGCATTGTAAAGTGGAAGAGGGGGGTGCCTCTTCTTCCTGAAATCCACAATCAGCTCCTTTGTCTTCACCACATTCACAGAGGCTGTTGGCTCTGCACCAACTTTCCAGATGTTGTATGTCCTGTCTGTATGCCCACTCATCATTGTGAGAGATTAGTTCCACCACAGCTGTGTCATCAACATCTTGACAATAGGACAGTTCAGGTGAGTGGCTGAGCTGTCATACACCAGGAGGGGGCTCAGTACACACCCCTGTGTTCAGAGCAATGGCTGAAGAAGAGGAAGGACCATTTTCACAGTCTGCTCTGTTTGTCAGGAAGTCCAGCACCCAGCTCCACAGTGATGGTTTGAGTCCCAGCAGAGCTCTGTTAAATTCTACATGATATATCTCAATATCATTTTGTCAAAATGCTGTCTGTCTTTAGGTTTATAACAAAGTGCCTGAAACGAGTATGACAATAATTTTAGAGCATCAGCAAACTTAATGTCAGAGTTAAACCCTGCAAGAGGAAGATGGTTGTTGTTTCTGTGATTCTGAAGGTCTGGTTTTAATGCAGGGCCAGACTGAGCCAGGCAGCCAGGCTGAGCCCACTCCACTCCAGCATTTTAAGTGCACTTGTATTGCAGACTTAATGGCAAACACACGGAGACGGCCGAGAAAGTCAGCACGAGGTCACATTAGGTCACATGACCTGGAAGCTATTAAGCATCATCCTGTCATTGTGTGAATTGATTAAGAACTTTGACATATCTTGTTGTGGAAATTTGTTAGGCAAGATCTGAAATAAAGATGTTGAGATTGACTACCTTTTAAGGGTTTTATTCTTTGCAAAGAATGTTCTCAGTCACACAGAGTGCAACACAGTCTGCAAGGAATGGAATGGAATGGAACGAAGAATACATCCAAGTGAATTTTATAGATTACAGTGTACACCAAGGTCAGCAACAGGTGTCAAAAACAAGATGGATCTCTCTATTGTATCAGACAGAGAGCACAAAACAGTTCACACTGAAAATGTTCCATTACACTCCTCCCTTTTGATCATATATTGATCACAGAATGTATATACACGATTACACATAAAAATCTCTCTCAAGGCACTCTAGTTTAGAGTATCTTTGCTGCAACATGTGAAAACTTTTTTTGAAACGGTTTTCAAAATAAAACATAGGCATTAAATGTATTAAAATTTTATTGTAAGAATATGAGAATTGTTAAGATTTGATTTTTTTTTCTTTAAGAAAGAAAAAGGTGTGTCTCATAAAACAAGTATGGTCCTGCACTGATTTTCAGCCAATAGGTCACACGACCTGGAAGCTATTGAGCCAAAATGCTCATATTTACATAATGAAATGTAATAAAAATTCATAAAAAAAAAAAATATATATATATGAGAAGTGTTAAAATGGGATAAAAAGAGGTGTGTCTCATACAGCAAGTGTAGCTCAACTGTTCTACACTAATTTTCTGCCAATAGGTCACATGACCTGGAAGCTATTGAGCTAAAATGCTCATATTTACATTATGAAATATATTTAAAAATTTATTAAAAAAAAATATGGGAAATGTTAAAATACCATACTATGTAGACTGTGTGACCTATCAGCTCAAAATCAGCTGTCAGTTGTCTTCCCAGTTGTCTCAGTGTATTTGCCATAAGTCTGCAGTAAGGGCACGCTGGAAATTTTGGAGCAGCTGGCTTGACCACGCGTAAATGAGAGACCACGGGCTTGACCACAGTGAAGAACTGCACCTGAAGACTTTTGTCTGTTACTTTATGTTTCATTCATTAAGTGACATAATGATAATATAATATAATTAGAGTCTACACAGTGTTTCTGCTGTGTGTGAGCCTCCATTTCCTCCTTTGGAAATGGTTGCAAAATATATTTTCAATTAAAATATTTTTTCCTCTTTTTTCTTTCTTTCTTTCTTTCTTTCTTTCTTTCTTTCTTTTTTTTTCTTTTTTTTTTTTTTGGTCATTGACAAATATTTGTGTTTGGATCATCACTAAGTGAACAAAGTGGCCACATGTGATTCGTCTGGTTCTGGTTACTTCAGTTAGTTAGCCTACAATTTAGTGGTTTGGTGGAGTTCCTAAGATGCCCTTGCAATAACCATTTTCCTGGTGTCTCCCCTCTCTACCAGTGGTTGCTGCTGATCAAGTTCCAGGGGCTTTACAAAACCACAAAGGTATTGTACTTAAGTATGACACTCAAGGTTTATTTCTAACTGGCTGTGGTATTTACTTAGGGATGTACAGAAGCTCTTGGAATTGTATGTTTGGATCAGGACAAAAGTTAGGGCATGTGGATTTTACAGCAGTATGTTTCAATGGAGACTATTGATTTGCCACCTTTACCACTAATAGGCCTGCCTGATAGGCTTTTTATGAACTGGTGAAGTGCATCACTATGCCTCCTAGGGTGTCTCCCATGGATCCATGGTGTCTCATTTCAGTGTCTCATCATCATCTTAATTTTCATTATTTATTACCATAAACTTTGTCATGTTGCAATTAACATAGAGTCAGATGTACTTTTAGTTTTACCTTTGGTTTCTAAGCACTTTTGTGCAACAATTAACCACCTAAGTGAATATTTGAAGGAAACTGTAAGGACAAAACTTCAGGGTGTTTTGTGCATTTGCTTTTATTTTGAGGAATTTGTAACTCACACTTTATGGAAAACCTTAACTTAAGGTGTTTTGTGCAACTGGCCACAGTGCCTCAGAACAAGAGCAAGTAGACTTACCTAATGGTGTTCTCAATTGTACATTTGCCCAAACCATAGACACTTGAATTCTTGTACCCTGTCCATCAGTTGCTATGATGTCTCTTCCTGTGCCCCATTTGAGTCATCATGACACTTGACATTCTTGGCACCCTATTATATAATGCCAAATTTAGCCATAGTGTTAAAGTCAAAGTCAATTTCAGACCTGAGGTCTTCGTCTTCATAAAGTCCAATAGAAGAATCAATAACCAATCCAGCACAATAAATCAATCAGTAAAAATGTCCCATCTTTTTATTGAACATATCCCCATATGATTTATATATCATTTTCCTTCAAAGTATGACTTTGACTTTTCAGTTAACAACAATACACAAATATATTCAGTTATTTCAATTGGTGTGCAAACGTGTAACGTTCTTGAGGAAAAGACAAAAATAACAATGAAAATCTGAGGTGAAGGTGAAACATCAGTTGGCCACATGGTGGCGAGATAGGGTTCAGTTGTCGTCGTCATCATCGTCAAACACATCAGCTACAGTCCTATGGATGGAGAGAAAACAGTGGTCACACACACAACTTCTAGTGTGTGAACAGGTTCTAGTCCAGTTTAAATAGACTTACTTGTAGATTGATCCAGTCACCTCATCAATAAATCCTCCTGGAGAAGGAACACAGACGGTCTGTCATTCATTAAACCACAGTCTGATATTGATCATGTCATACTTGACATCAAACCTCCCAAACCCCAATACTTCTTGTAGGAGATCCTGTCAGCTAAAGTGACCATAATTTAATAATATGTTGACACACTGGAAATGGAAATGTCCCCAGTTCTGAAGTTCAGAAATCTGGTCTTACCATTGGTTTCTCTACCTAGTACTTAATGTGGTCCAGTTGGTCCTGTTCTCTTTACAACTATGGGTCAAGTCTGAGCTGCTGACCAGCTTCTTTTTACATAACCAAAGTGACCAGTTCAATGAGCAACAACACCATTGTCTTCCTCACTTTGAGACTGGATAATTGTGTTTCTCACTCACCGGGCTGACACAGAGTGTGACAAGCAGGACACACATGGCAGAAGCCGCACATCTGCAAACAAGAAACCAACAGAACGATGGATGTGAAGTCTAAACAGATCCACAGTTTCACAGGTGCTTAATGACTATATGGTTGCTCAATAATATTAATAACCATATGGGTAAGATGGTGGAACGTCATAAACCACTGCTGCAGTGTAATCCACTATTCTGCCCAGATATGTCCATTTCCAACATGGGTCAGACTACAATAGGTTTCTACAACTGTAAAACATCTGCATGTTCATGTGCACATATCAGATGTATGGAACACCATCTGTGTCAGGAAGAATATTTCAGCCTGACAAACATAAAAATACCCTTAAATATTCTAGCCTTAAATCAAACCTAAAAACTTTGAAGCCCCTACAATGAACTTTCATTTTGTGTTGATTTTGGCGACCCCTGTGGAAAAAAGCAGTAGTGTTTTACTGGAACAAAGACTGCATTTCCCATGAGCTCTAGCGCATATTGTCGTAAAGGCGCTTATCTGGCTCACGTGTGCCATCTCTGGTCTGAGTGCCGTAAATTGTTTTGTCTGGTGAACCGATCCAACCACTGCCTCAATTTAGAAATAGCTTATCTTCCCACCGATGGCCTCATTTGCTGTTGTCAGCCGAAATGGGAGACTTTTGCATATCCATGTAAAAGTTCTTTGTAGCGGCTTTAACTTAAAAACATAAAAAACGCCTAGTATAAATTTTTCTTATTTACATTTTAAGGATTGTTTTTCCAAGTTTCTGTGTACTTAATAATCACTTCATATATTGTGTTACATTTTTTTCTTTTTCTGACAGTTGCAGGCTTTGTGGACAGTAAGGGTTCAGCAACTTGTAAATGTGAATGATGAGGCTCATGATAAATGCTAGACTACATGGTCCATGCAGTCATTTTATGGTGCAAGTTGACATTTTGTTGGATAGTGTGAACAGTTTCCTCTTTCGAGGAAGGATTTAGTCTTAGTGTTGTGAATATGGACAGCAAAGCTAAAATAGTCGGTAGATGTGGCCATAACCCATCAGGCCTTAAGGTGATAAGAAAGGGAACGATTGCCCTGACAGTGGTTCTAAAGAAACGTCTGTATTGGGTCAGGAGGTGGGTTTTGTATCACCTTTTTTGGGTCAGAGTCTTGAAGCCTTGAAATCCAAAGGCCCTCAACCACTCTAATGGTCCTGAGAGTTTGTACCTCTGTTATATATTGGGGATTACTGAGTATTTTCTCACCTTGCACTCATCACAGTGTTCAGACTTGTCTCCCTCTTCACAGGGACATTTATCACAGCTGTCACAATGCTGGAAGAACACACAGTCAGTTAGTTAACAGGACAGCAGATCAGTACATTATATCAGTCAGGACAGATGTGAAGGGCAGATCTTCTTCTTCATCACCTAACAAAATAAATTCTTCATAATTCACCTTTGATACAGGTGGTTTCCATCACTTAACATTGTTGTGCTTCATTGTCAAATACTACAAGTTTCCAATTTAATTTCACCAATGTAATCTCAGACATACCTCACAGAATTCACAATATGCGCACAAAGAGCCCTTGTGATAAGCACCATGCTCGTCATCATCATCATCATCGTCATCATCGTCGTCATCGTCATCATCATCGTCATCATCGTCATCATCATCTGTATTACATTAATATCATTAATAGGCTTTCAGCTCTAATAGTTAACACTTCTACATCACAATATGTAACACAACTTACATGCTGTGATAATAAGGTGATAGTGGTTTAGTTGCTAAATTACAGTGACCTCAGTCCACGCAAGGTAAAAATATAATCTGTTGGAGGTCTCCACAGGATTAAAGACATGTCAGTTTTATGTTAATCTGGCTTCAATAAACAACTTGTGATGTAATATTTTTTGTGATTATTAGTAGCATTATTAGTAATTACGTGTGTATTTGTCATAAAACAGAAGTACGTTCCCGCACATTCATAGGGCACAGCTGGTATAGAACATGCTGAAGTCAGCAGATACTCACAGGTGTCTGTTACTCCGGTCCTGGTACATGTCACATGACCATACGTCATACAAACCAATTAAATAAACTGATTAATTTGAATAGGTGACATGACATTCATACAGGTCACATGATTAAACATTCATACAGACTATATGACAAAACAATCAAACAGGTCACATGACCAAATATTCACAGGTACAAAGTACAGGTTACACAACCACACAGATAAACATCTGTACAGGTGACGTGATTAAACATTTGTACTGGTCACATGACCAAAAATGTGGTCACGTGTCACATGATCAAACTGTCGTACAAGTCACATTATCAATCATTCATATAAGTTACATCGTCAAACATTGGCACAAGTCACATGATCAAACATTCGTACAGGTCAAATGATTAATCATTAGTACAGGTTACATGACTAAGCATTAATATAGGTCACATGACCAATCAGTCATACAAGCCACACAACCAAACATTCGCACAGGTCACATCACCAAACACAAGTATAGGTCAAATGACCAAGCATTCATGTCCATGCTGTTTACAAATCACCTGTATTTGGTTTGACAGATATACATTTGAGCAGTTTTTGATCATTTGATTTATTTAATGAATGAAAGTAGGTTAAAGACACAGACAGTGGTGATTGTCACATCATGACAGTTCACAGTTTCACTAAAGAAGAAGAGAAAAGCAGAAACAACCATTTCATCTCTTGAACATATGATATCTGGCAGAGCTGCTGCTCTCTAACTTCCTCTACACAAAGAGACATTTCTCTCTTTTCCCAGACACTCTCTCCCTGAAGAAAATACACTGTTGTAATGTTTCACAACAAATGAGCAGTTGGACAAATATGTTCAGCTTAGTATCACAAATAATGACTCAAATACTTGTATCAATCACATCAGTGCCAAATAAGCAGTGAATTGAGGGGAAACTGCATCAAACTCTAAACAAATATTCACCATTAATGTAAGCTGCTGAGGGTTTTATCTAGTGGTTCAGAGCATCACTTTTTAGAAAATACAAAGAGGTATGATTATTACAATATTCATAGATACACTGGAAATTAATCTATTATCTGTTTAGCAATTTTACAAGTGCACACACCAGACCTGAAAACTAAATTCTCTGTATGACACACCTCTCCAACAGACAGCAGCATGACTGCTCCACAGAGAAAGAAAGAGATTGAGAGATATGGAGAAAGAGAGAAACTTTATATTTGTTGGTACAAATTAATTTAGGTAGTGGCCCTCCTGCACCTCTCCTCACGCTTGATTCTCCCTCTGTCTTTTCTCTAGTATCCCCAACCCCTAAACCAACCCCCAATATCCCTGTCTCTCTTTCTTTCTCTGTAGATTCACATAAAGACACAAATGCAGGTCAGTCTGATCCAAAACAAATGAGAAAGGAAGATGGTAGTGGAGGAACCATTCTGGAGGAACCATTCTTTCAAACGAAACACAAATCAAAAGATCTCAGACTAGTGACCCCAATGACTGATTCCCAAGTCAGGCTTGGTTTGTGTGAAATTGGTTTTTCATTCTTTCTCTCTCTCAAATCAATGCTTCTGTAGTCCCCAAGTTCATATCTAGCATACTGTACGAAGGACTTCGGACAGACGGACTTCAGATGGGCCAGTTCAATTTCCCCAGAGTGCTCATAACTCTAGTTAAGTAGGGAAAAGAACAGAGTGTCAGAGACAGCAAGGGAAATGGACAGCTGGAAAGGGGTGGAGGAGGGACTTTGATTACCTATGAGCTCTGAGACATTAACGTAAGAGCTGACAAAGAGATGATGAGGTTGTAAGAACATTAACGAGAGGGGAGTGGCTAACGTTTGTCTTAGCTCCTCCCCTTTCGCACACTGCCCATAGTGTACATGCACATGTTTCTACCTGAAACGCATCACCAACTGTACATCAAAGCATCAGCCAGCACTGACACCAGGACTTTAAAATAATGTGCGTGCTGCCAATCACAGCCTCACATGGAACTAATACCATGATGTCATCAACATCCAGTGACAGCTGATGCTTTGACTGTAACAACGCGCTTCAGATGCAGATGCTATATGCTAACATTTATGCTAATACAGGAAGAAGCAAAAGAAGATAAGACAGACTACAGCATGTTTAGGGTGACTGACCTTCATGATCATCATCGTCGTCATCGTCGTCATCATCGTCATCGTCGTCATCATCATCATCGTCGTCATCATCATCATCATCATCATCATCATCGTCGTCATCATCATCGTCATCATCGTCGTCGTCATCATCGTCGTCATCATCGTCATCATCATCGTCGTCATCATCATCGTCATCATCATCATCGTCGTCGTCGTCGTCGTCATCGTCATCGTCGTCGTCATCATCGTCGTCGTCATCATCGTCGTCATCATCATCGTCGTCGTCATCATCATCGTCATCGTCGTCATCATCATCGTCGTCATCATCATCGTCGTCGTCGTCGTCATCATCATCATCGTCATCATCATCATCATCATCATCATCATCATCATCATCATCATCATCATCAGCCACCAGACCTTGTTCAGAGCGGAAAGGCAGATCTTGTGCCTTGGCGGTGGGAGCCAGTGGGGTGTGGAAAGAGCAGAGCAGTGCCAGAAGCACCGCAAGAATCAGACTTCTCAAAGAAGCCATGTTCACAGCCAAGATTGAGCCAACGAGACAGAATCTACCCTGGAATCACTGCAGGAGTCCAGCAGCGCCGCTCTTTGCCTATTTGTTGCACACACAGCCTCACAAATTCAAACCCACGCAGAGGTGCACACACTCAAACAGACTACTAAGGTAGAGAATGGAAACCAGTTATAATGGCACCCAACAGACAAGTTCCAAGGCAGAGATGATACTCCAAGTTGAGATCCAGACACTTGTTCCCAAGTCCTGGAAAAAGTGATCCTTAGAAAAGAGGGGTTCTCCCTTTCAGGACAGCAACAAGACAAGATGTCTCTTAGTCCAGAGCAGCTCTTGTGTGATCAGTCAAGACTGCAATAAGAAACTGGGAGGAGCACCGTCAGTAACTAGTCAACACTGGGGACACAGACAGGACTAATGTGAGAGTGACAGAAAAAGAGAGAGACCAACCTATGGGGTAAGCTGAGAAGAAGGGGGGTAGGCAGGCTGACTGACAGGGGCAAATGCTTGTGAGCAGGCCTGCACTATCCATAAGTTAAGTTGCTCCGAGAGGGGAGTGATTTCCATCATCATCAAATGTTCAAGTTTAACTTTAGAACAAATGCTCAAGAGGAGAGGATCCAGGCAAAAGAAGGCCCCAGGAGTAATGACCATATATTGTGAAGGAAAGGACAAGGATGGGTTATTATAAAGCTGGGATGACATTAGACATGAAGTGTTTCACACTACAGATGGACAGTATTTTACAGCATCCCCCTTTTGCAGCAGGAAGCTAAACATTTTACCTCTCCAGCAACAGGGCCTAGGAATGAGTTTGTTTTTCTGTCCAAGGCAGTGGTGCAGAGTTTGGTATCCAAACTATGATATGTGGTATAGATATTTTTGCTCTCTGAGAATGATTAGTAAGGAGTTAAATGACACCCTGACCTTTCCATTAGAGTACAGGGGTTAAGCATTTGCAGCCATCAACCACCTAATCAAGCTTCATGTATCTCAAACAGTAAATGTCTTTTTTTTAAGGTTTATTTCCTTGAATATTCTTTTTGAATTTAGTGGCAATCCTAATGATTAGAAAACACCAGATAGCCTACATCCTCCCATCAAATTAGATATATGTTTACAAGCACTCTACCACCGCCCAGTGAAAGAGATGACTTAACATGCAGTCAGACAGGACAAAATTCTGCTTTACGTTTAATTGTTGTCAAGGTTAAGAGCCACCTTTTAATTGCTCTACAAATCAAATGTTCTGAAAGGCCAAAGGGGTAATTTCTAAGTGTTGTTGGTGCTGCATAACTAATGTTAGCATTAGCTGCTATTCTACTGTTAGCGCTGTCTCCAGAAGTGGAAAGAAACATTTGTATCACACTCTCTCTGCCACTTCGCTAGGTTAGCATGCCAGCTAGCTACCCCTGACTTGCGTCGTCAATTTCTGATAGAGATAGTAGGGTAGCAATTGCCTCCAATATGTCTTAGAGAAGTTGCTGCTCAGGGGACGCATTCAAACCTCTTGTATTATGACAACAATGGTGTCTGACAAGGGACAAACACCAGCACTACTGCAAGAAATCAACAACAACAAAAAACCAGCCCCCACTACAACACCAGAGCGGTTACAACAAGCTACCATCAGTCTAGCATCATATCATTTATAGGACCAGTCTCCAGGTTGGAGATGCTACATCCAGCATTCTGCGCTTTATGCTGTATTGGGGAAAAAATCTACTTTTGGTTGTTGTTGGAGAAAGGGGAAACAGGGAAACATCATTGTTGAAAGGAGAATAACTTCAGGCCGTTTCTCTTCATATATACCGTTTATGAATTGAAAGTGATACAATGAAAAGAACAACATAAAATCTCCTCTTTCCCAATGCCACACACCTGACATTTGGGCTCGTGACCCCATTTTGACATCACAAATTTCTGGTGACCACAGAGACATTTTTTTTTTCTCAAATTAGTTTTTGATCATGTTTGTTATACTGTATTGCAAATACAGAGTAGCCAGATTAGTGCACAAAGTGACATTTTATTTTCCCTGATCATGATATACATGTACAGTTAGGCCAGCTTGTATTTACAAGGCTGAAAATTATTCGCTGAACAAACAATCTCTCCAAACAATGAATTATGAAAAAAAGAGCGACTGCAGCATCTTAAACTGGCCACAGTGAAGATATGACATTTCAGGCGACCCCATTTGAATTCCAGGCGACCCCATATGGGGTCGCGACCCCAAGGTTGAAAAACACTGCTCAACACAGTGGGACTGGATGCGTCAGTTTTGGGACACAAATGGTCAGACCCAGGTTTTTCTTGAAACTTAATTTTTGGTTTAAATTCTTTTCCACAGCTTCAGTTAAATAAATACACAGCCCACTCACAACATTTAAGCCACTCACCTGTTATAATGTTATGGGAGATGGGTGTATGTTTACAGTGAACTGACCCCATTACCGCCCACCTGGCCACATAAAGGCCTACCCTACTTCCCACATTGGCACTTCACATTGGCTTTGAACATTAGTGGTGCTGTGCACTATTGTCCAGTGGATTTAATTCCTAGATACACTAGCCTGAGATAACCCTTCCAACATCCCTTCTAGTGGGCAGATAGCCATGAAATCTGCTGAGCGCAGTCATGGTGGGATAAATCTCTCAGATTTTTATGACTCTAGGACCTTTCACTGCCCCCAGGAAAAACATCTTCAGCTCTAAGAATAGCTATAGTGTCACTTTGTTGAGTGCGGTGGGCACAGCGGTGTGTAGTGAGCACAGTGAGGCCTCAGACTGTTGGTCTCAGGAACTGCAGCATTTTCATAACATGGTTTTCCAAAGTCTGCCTTTTACTTGGCATCTTTGCTGATGCAGCCTGAGCGTATGCACTAGCATATAGGCCAAGCCCAGACACTGATCTCTTGTCCGTCCCTCCCCCCTACACACTGCACCCCAAAATAGATGGATTTGTGTGAGGGGGAGTTGACAACCACTCTATTTAAAACTGAACACTGTCAGAGTCAGTGTAATGTGAGCCCCCTTGGCTCTGTCTGAGTGGGACCAACACAGTATCCCACACCAATTCTCACCTACACATGTATGAAGATAGAGGTTAATGATAGGACCCCCTGAAACACCTCTTAAACCAAATTAAACTCATTGAGTACATGCTCTCCACTTGTTCTTGTTCACTGCTTTGATGGCAGCCATAGTGTTTTTATTACATGAACCTTATGATAAACTTGAAAAAGCATGGTGATACCTCAAACATTTATCTTTTTCACTGTAGAGATTTGGAACAAATTCTTTGTGGGTTTCATTAGATTTTATTTTTCCTGTCAGTGAGTATTATTAACGGGCTCACCACTCCTGTTTGGGTGATCTGTGATCTTTATCATTACTTATCATCTTCATCTGCTAATTCAAACTAAATGCACAGTGTCTTCCTGCAAATCCCTCAAGGAACTGAGAGCTGTAGCTAATATATAGTTTAAGAGCACTGTGTGTTGAACAAACAGTGTTAGGGATAAATACATGCTATATGCAACAATTCAGTTTAAGCCGAGTAGTCACACATATAATTAGTACTGGAAGGCCTGCTCTATACCTGGTCGAGATTCATGCAGACCTTCAGTCTAATTAAACAGGTGCCCCAGATGACTGCAAACTCAACAAATGTCACCCCAGTGTATTTCACCAAAGAGGGAGCTTATCCTTGTATTAACTGATCAGATTTTACATCATCACTTGTATCAGCCCCTATTTAAAGCTTTAGCCACAGGGCGCAGCACCACAAGTTGGAGAACAGAGTGGTGGTGAAGTTTCTGCCGGTGACAGACTAGTGGCAGTGAGGAACAGCTGAGTTGGAAAGAGCAAAGGACAGAATGAGAGAGGAGATCAGATCAAGATGAAGACTGCAAAGTGGCTGAAAGTGGAGATGAGCTCTGACATGCCAAAGACATTTCTTCTCTCTTAGTTTGGACCACTGACTCTGCCTGCACTGACCTACTTGACCCATTTAGTTAACTGTGTCTACTGTTTAATCCCTGCTCCTCCTGCAAGAAAACATGTCGGTTTGGAAAAGTCATTGCAGCACATATGACGCTGTTTTAGCCTCGGAGGAGACGATGACCCTCACAAAAAGACGCTCTCTCCATTTAAACCCAACATGTCGAGATAAAGAGGAACAAGAGAATGGGTGTTACTGAAGGTGTCAGGGAAGGTGTTGTAAGGTGAAGAGATGACAGCAAGTGCACTGCATCAACCTATTCATCATCAGATCTGACATTCCTCAGAAGGATTCATTTGCCTTCCTGAATCTGATCCAGAGCCACATCCAGCCCAGGCTCTGTCCATGTAAGGGCTGTCTAAAGAGGGACATCACTTTCCACGATACAGTTACCACAGGGGACGGCTGTGTGTGAGTGTGTGTTCTAATGGCGGTAGCGCTGAAATGATCTTTTGTGTGGTTCTGGAGTTTATTTAGAACCAACTCTGCACTGTGCTCTATTCTCTCCATCCTCCTACTCAAGTTGTATTACAACCTATATTTAACACTCTCAAGAATAATCAGTGAGGCTAAAAATTACACAAATACATAATACAGATGAGCAAGAACAAAGTCAATCTACATCTTTACCATGGGAGGTGCAACAATGTAAATACAGAGAGATCAGTTCAAAAAGATACAGTCAGACTGTTATTAATTAAGTGTGTATGTGATCCATTTCAAAATTAATTAGCTTGCTGTAAATGACCCAAGGGATGAATGTGTGAGAAGGAAGAATATTAGGAGCTCAAAGGTGTAAGGTAACCCAGGCCTGAAGGCACTACCAGCTGTGGTTGGCTCTCAGGCTTCCTGCATTAGCTGAGTCAGTGAACAAGACCAGGGTGAAGGTAAAGCACCTCTAACCACACCCAGTGGTGATGTCACAGATGCGAAAATACTTTAGGTTACATCACTGGAAGATGATACAATAAAAAAAAAACTTTCAGCTGCTCACATTTTTTTGTCAATTCCTATTCTGGAAAGTAAATAAACACTAAAAACGCATGCACACCTCCAGAAGCAGACAGGTGCGTAGGAGAGGACCTGAACGAAGGAAAACTCCCGCACACTGTCGGTCACAGGGACCATCAGGTAACTAAAACGATATGCAAGTGAAGACAGTGTGTGGGAGTTTTCCTCTGTTGGAAAATAAATAAAACAACAAAATGCAAAAATCTGCAGGAGCTGCTCAACAATAAATATAAATATAAGGAAATAATTTCTACACAATAATATCCCACTGTGCGAGTCCAACTTAGATGAGTTGAGTGTTAAAAGCTATCTGGTTATTAGAACTCTGATGATCCTCTGACTTTTCCTCCAGCTCCACCATCAGGTCAACATGTTAATGTGTCCAGTATTCTGGGTTATGACCAGATTTCTGCAGAAATAATGATGCACCCATCAGCCTCAGCTCTGTGCTGAGATGCTGTGATTAGTGCTAATTGTTATTGTTAGTGCACACCTCTGTGCCTCACAGTGTCTACAAATACAGGATCTGACAACAGTCTTTTTTTACTCATGTTTGCAGATCTGCTCGTGCAACACTAATATTATATTATATGAGTATGAAGCTAAATATGTGCTAAATATCAAATATCAGCTTGGTGCCACCCACTGTGCCAAAGTGAATCAAATATTTACCTTAATATTTCTCAAAATCAGTGAGTTCAACCAAGCAGCTGTGCCCAGATGTTTTACTCACTGTGCATAAAACCCCCAAGTATTTCTAACGCTTTAAAATCTGTTTGCTTCCACTTTACACACAGAACACACAGACAGTGTGTGTTGATCTCTGAGTTCCCACAACCAGTGCTGTACCTGAACACATCCTGTGTGGCTGTGAAACAGAGACAGCACTGCAGTTCAAGCGCCAACCTGAGGCTGAAAAACAGTTAAGAACCAAAAACTCCAGTCTCTCTAATGACCACTAGAGTGAGTCTCCAACAGTGAGCCAGTCTCCATAGACTGCCTTTAAAATCTCCAACTTTACAGCAGAAATAACATGTTTAACAGCCTGGTACAAAAACAGTTTAGGTCTCTATGGCTCCTTCACAATGACTGTAGAGGGTGGCTTGAAGTTAGGCATAATTAAATGTGTGGCATCATCTGAATGACAGGTGGGTGTGTGTATACTTGCCACCAGCTGGTATGAACTGAAGTCTGTGCCCCACCTCTTTAACTATTTTTGGATCAGCTGGGAGTCAGGGGCGGACTCAGGCACTGCCAAGATGGCAGTGGTGAAGAAGCACACTCTGAGCTTTGAAACTGCTCCTCAGAAACCTGTGGGTGATGTCATGGAGGCTCTGTCCTCCTTTATTTAGCTGCTGCTGATCTGCTGACTTGTTGTTTTCACTAAGTGGCCTGTGTAGACAGGCTGTGAGTCAGGGGGACATATCTGAATTTATGGAGCTTAACACCTCTATCCACAGCACTTTATCATTTACAGGCCATCTTCAGGAAAAGAGGGGGAGGGGGAGAGAGAGAGAAAGGTGTGCTCCTTAAAGAGAAGGCAAAACACTGTGGGCAGGGCTGTAGAAAAAAAGAAACGGTCTCCTCACTGTCACAGTGTAGACAAACTGTTTATTAAGGCTGTGGCAGTTTGAATGAATCCTGACACAGAACAGTATCAATCACAGTCTGATAAAGACAATGGTACATTTTGGTTTACACAGAAAAAGCTAAAATATACAAACTATAACCCCTTATATAAAAACATCACATCTAAACACTGACTAGGTGAAGGCACTGTACGGGACATGAAATGATATCAGTGTTTTATTTGGTCCAGCTTGTGTTTATATCTTTTTATCTACCAACATACTGCATTTATGTTTTTATATCCTTGTTACATCTTTATTTAAAAAATTAACTGGGTGCAAAAGCCACAAAAATCACAGGCTGAGATAATGGGAAACAGTCTCTTTAATGAAGACGTTCTGGGGAAACAAGTGCAAAAAGGTGGATTAAACGTCAGCAGCAAGCCTTTCTTACTACCATCATCATTCGCTCACTTGCATGTATAGATGAGATGAGTGGAAAGATGTTAGGAGTACAGCAGAGCACACTCTCTGATCTGTTCACCAGACAAGTGGGGAGGAAGGCCAGAAGCATCCTGTCAGATGCCCCCCACCCACTGTTCACAGTGTCAAACTTTGTCCCTGTTTCCCCCATTATATGAACAACAGGTATAAGCACTCCTCTATCCCTGCAGCCAGGGGAGGAGTTAGTAAGCCCTTCTACTGTGTCACAACTCATTCACTAAGCATGTAGTGTTCTTTTGTAGTATATATCTTTTATATGTTTTGCATTTATTGTCATTCATCTTACTTGTTGCTGATTTGCAGTTGCGTCTCGTCCTATGGCTAACCACCCTCACTGTATCTCTGGTCACAGGTATGTGTTCTTTAATGTGTCTGTTCCTGTCTTGCTGCAAGATGAATTTCCCCTTGGAGCATAAATAAAGTTGTGAAGAAGTGCTTCTGACAGGAGTGTTTCACCAAACAGATTTACCATAAATTCTCAAATAAAGTTTTAACAGATAGCTCTAACAGTGGCAACAAGGAGAAAAGAGTGATCTACGCAGTGCAGTCTAACTATTGTATGCACAAATTAAGCAGCTCAATTGACCATCTAGTGGGCTTTGAGAGGTTTTGTACATTCACAAGAACTTGCAAGAAAATAGAGGGACCGGTGTCTGTCTTTCATTTGAGAATTTACAGTAGACAGAGACAAAGGCAGGTACCTGACCAGGCGTGGTCAATGAGCCAGCTGAACGGTGCTGTTAATTAACTGAAACCATCTCCCTCTACTAGGCCAACAAAATACATGCTGAAATACAAAAGAGAAAAAATGAACCTGGTATATAAACTAATAGCAGACCCTCTGTTAAAACTCTGTTATATAGTGCATAGGTGAGTCATGCTGCTGCATGCAGATCAAGGGGGACTTTCAGCTAATTAACAGCTCAGCTGGCTGATTGACCGCGCCTGGTCAGGTACCTGCCTCTGTCTCTGTCTGTATCTGTTTTGAAACACTCATGTCAGTAGCAGTGATGATAGTCATGGACTGAAACGATAGCTGCTATTTTTTAATTCACCTTTTGCACTTGTTTCACCAGAACATCTTGATGACAGAGACTGTTACACATTTATCTCAGCCTGTGATTTTTGTGGCTTTTTAACCCTGTGAAACTAGCGTGCAGGTATCTTCTCTTTATCTGTGTATTGTGATTTTAAACATGGATTCAACTTTGACTATAATGACATCAGTCCAACCTCAAGAAAAATAAAGCTGCAGTCACTGACTGTTTCGCCACAGCTGAACAAGACAAAAACACATCTGAAACATCACCCTGCTAAGTTAGCATGGTGCGTGTGGATGATTATCTCCACATCCACCGTCACAGAGGAACATGATGATCCATATGATTTGGTGTGTGTGTACCCTGATGAGTCTCAGTCCAGTGCTCCCTCTCTTTCAGCTCAGTATCTGGTCTCCACCAGCTCCTGGTGGAAGCATCTGTCTCTTTATCTGCTGAATGCTGCTCTATGTTTACCAGCTGTTCTCTGACTGAGTCTGTCTGCTGCTCACTGCTCAGCAGGTGGAGGACAGAGGCTGTTTACATATGTGGCCCTGCTCTAAATTATATCAAGGACATAAAAAACCCATCTTTTTGTTGCATGGTGTGTTTCATTTTGCCGTGTTAACAGGTTAGAGCGGACACACTGCCTGCCTGACATACATTCCTGCATCGCAGCTGCATCTTGCAACAGAAATAGACAGTGAAAAGACCTGTTGATATCATATTCACATCATACCAGCAACATTACACAAAACTGACCTCCACTATAGTTGCTATGTGAAAGTTGAATCTGAATGACAGAGACAGTGTAAATAGAGAGGAGGGAAGTCATTCTCATAACAGTCATTTGATCCGTTGTTGATATTAAAGTATTGATCAGTAAAGCTTCACAGAGCGTAGGTTGATCTCTCTAATCATGTAGCAGCATCTTATCATTAATGATAAGTGTCTAATTTATTCACATTTGCAGATAATTTAAAAAGGCACTCTGTGGTTACATCTTAACCAAACACTTCAGCTGGAGGAACTGGGACACAGCAGTGTGCTCTGACACTACTGCAAAAACATAACATAACACAACATATTACAATAAAATATATCTGAAAACAATGTTTGACACAGTGGCCCTGAGTAAACTGTGTGTGTGTGCGTGTGTGTGTGTGATGCTGGAGTTCAGTTTTCAGCTTGGAGACAATGGAGTCACATCTACAACAGAATAGACACTAATTAGAAAAGGTTCTAAAAAATGGTGTCTCCATCAAATGAGTGATGATTAGTTATAATGTTTTATTTTTACTCTGCTTCATCATCTCATCAAACAGGGTTTAACAGTTTACCTCTGAGCAGTGGAGGGGGGCGATCAGCCTTCACCAAAGAACTCTGAGACAGAGCGTCTGTCATCCAGCTGAGGGCGCTGCAGCAGTACTCCAGCTGGGTGACACAGACAGAGATGGATGAGTGCTGAGCAAGCAGAGAGAACAGCTGCACCGTAACCAGACACACCACACACACATACACACCAAGCACACAGGCAGACACACAAAGACACACACACCAGTTCTAAATTGCATATGCTGCATGTCTTAGACATTTTATTTAATCAGGACAAAACCAGGAAGTTTTGTTTGTGGAAAAACCAAATCAGCTGCAATGACACATTCAAGTCTGTCACTGAGGCTGAAGAAGCACCCAAAGCCTGCTGGGATACCTGTTCCCTTATCAGAAACACCTCCCTATTAGATTAGAAAAGGCCTTGAAGAAAGACCTGGGCCCTGGATCTGGACTGTAAGACGGAACAGGCTCACTACAGAACTGCTGACCTCTGTCTCCAGCAGCCGCAGACGTCGGTCATGGTCACGGATCTCTGCCATCTGCTTCAGCACACTGTCAACCCTACACACACACATATAGACACACACATGCAAACAAACAAGGTGAAGAGAGAGTATCTGGTAACATGTTGTTTTTCTATACTGTCTCAATCTGACTATAACAACTGGACAACTAAAGTGCATGTAAATGCATTAGTCTGAGTAAGACTAGACTTCTCCAAATCCAACTAAAACACCCAGATAATGCGATTGGAAACCAGTTTTCTTCTGCATGTATGCACCTTCATCTGACTGAAACTGGACAATGTATGTGCGCATGCTTCACAACAGTAGGGACTACACAAAGTGTAGCATAGAAGCCAGCCCGAACCTGGCCAAATAAAACAAAACAAAACAAAAGAGCGCCTGGGCTGGTGCATAAGTGCTGATTCATCGATTCATTTCACACAAGGAAACCAGCAATAAGATGGGTTTATACACACACACACCCACACGTCAGCCCACCAGCACGTAAACCTGTGGCCCAACCTGACCCGGGTCGTTTCTATAATATTTCAGCCCGAACCAGGCCTGGACTGGCATATCCGGGCAGGAACTGTCGTTGAGAACTCTACATTTTTTTAATATCCAGTTATCTACGAGGTGACAGAAAAGTCAACTGGAAAGGAGTCCGTATTAACACTGAAACAGTGCATACCATTACATATATATGTGTGTGTGTGTGTGTGTGTGTACGTGCGCGTAAAAACAAAATGTAAAGGAAAATAAATAACTAAATATCAAAAGGGGAAAAAACATAAATATAAGAAAAGATATTAAAAGGATATTAAAAACAAAACAAGAATAAACTAAGGATACATACATATATAGGATACATACTAGAAAACATGAATATATAAATCACTAAATAAATTAAAGACGGGGTAAATCATAGGATAAGAGATAAATAATAAGTAAATTATGTAAAATAATAAATTAGTGAGATAAATGTTATGTAAGACTAAAAAGGCAGGTGTTTAGTTTGCTTTTAAAGATATCAGCACTGGTGGTGCTGAGGGCAGCAGAGAGTGTCAGGACTTAAAGCTGGGGTAGGCAGGATTTGTTTTGAAAACAACCTACAGCTCCCGGTATCTTTGACCAAACAAATCTATTCCGGTCTGAGGGTTCCTGATTGGTTGAAGGGCCAGCCCTTCTCTGTCCTACCAACTCAGGAGGGCAGAGTAGGGCCTCTTGACAGAGTAGGGCCAGCCCCTCAACCAATCAGGAACCCCCAGACCAAAATAGATTTGATTGTTCAAAGATACTTTTCAGGCTGCTGCATACAGAGACATAGACAAACAATGTGATCGCCCCAAACACACAGACCTGTCCTTACTGATAGCTGAATGGGAAAACACAATTTTCTTTAAAAAAAAAAGGAAATTTTTTGCTTTTAAAAAAAGTCCTGCCTACCACAGCTTTAACTCCACCACAGGTCACTCACTTGAAAGATGTACGTTTCAGTCGAGCTGTGTCAGTTTCCCTCTGACGCTTATTATGAGCAGAGAGGTGGTTTTCTTTCTGAATGGCCTCCCATGTGTTCAGGTGGCTGGCCTTCCTGCCCCGGAGCTCCAGCACTGAGGACAGAGTTAATATCAGAGAATATCTGTGGAGACCAAGCTAGGTCCCAGAGCAGGAGCACAGATCCTGATCTCTGGGGCTGCCAGAGGTTCAGGTTCTACTTCTCACCAAAGTGTTTACTCTTGACTGAGGAGATGCGGCGGAAGTGTCTCTTGATAAGTAGGTGGATGTGTGAAATGATGATGAAGGGTGGAGCCAGGCAGGGCCTCGAATGGTACTCCACGATCAGATTGTAGCGCTGAAACTTCCAGTAGGTGTCACTGCGCTCCTGAACTTTGGAGAAGGTGTAACTGCAGACAGTAAACTGGAATTATGATTTGTTCACAGAAAACTTGTTTAAACACATCAGTAATTACCACATCAGTAATTGGTACAAATCCATCTTAAATATCAGTGTACCTGAACATGGCAATGAGCAGGTTGACCAGCACTATGTTGGTGAACAGCAGATAGATGACCAGGAGGATGACCACCAGCCAGTTGGCGTAGGTGCTGATACATGGCTCCATGCCAGCGTCGATTTTTGCAGTGTCGTTTGTGCAATCTACACCCCCCAGTTTGTCAGCTTCATGTAAAACCAGGGAGGATGAAAAAACAACATGAGGATCCACACCACTCACTTACAATCACCTATCATGGTATCATCATTGTAAAGCGTGTCCGTAATGGAGGACTGTGTTGCAGTGGCGGTGGCTGAGGTTGATGCGCTTGCACTTTTTTTGGGGTTTTTTGCTCCTTCAGTACTTGGTCATAAACCACTTTATGGCTGAACTTTGAATGGTTAAATAAATTGGTCATGTTGCCTTGGGGTGCAGACACGACGGCGTGACAAACTTTGCAAACAATCTCCTTCGACGATTTGAAGCCCAAATGTCTCCAAATGACCGAAGTTGTCCTACCTGTCTTCTCACTAAAGGCTGCCTTTCTGCCATGTTGTCGATGCTCAAACACGTCACGTTACACACTTGCTGCAGCCGCACACAACAGAGGTGCGTTCACGGTGCTTACAGCGCAGGAACTTGCATACACGCCGCGCGGCACATTAATCGTTTTTCTTCGATTACAGTGTTTTTATGATCGTGAGGGGCCAAAATCGAAATCACGATCAAAATTCGATTAATCGTCCAGCCCTAGGGAACACTGAGGGAACACTGAAGCAACGCTGAGGCAACACTGAGGGAACACTGAAGCAACGCTGAGGCAACACTGAGGGAACACGGAGGAACACTGAAGCAACGCTGAGGGAACACTGAGGGAACACTGAGGGAACAGTGTGGAAGACTGTGGAACACTGAAGGATCAATATAGAACACAGAGGGAACACTGAGATAATACTAAAGGAACAATGAGAGAACAATATGTAACACAGGGGAACACTACTTGAACACTAAAAGAACACTGTGGAACACCAAAGGATCAATATGGAACACAGAGGGAACACAGGGGGAAGCAGAGGTTGGAGGACTCAGAGATGCTCACCGTCCATCTCATTAATGGGTATTTGTCCAAAAATATGCAGGTATGGTCTGTAGAAGACTCGGCGGAAGATCCAGTTTGGACGTGGATCATATGAGTAGAGCAGAGCCTGATTGGCCACGCCATAGGCCATAAGCCACACAGCCAGAAAGAAGAGAAAGAAGAAGACGTCCTTCATCTGAGAGGAGACACAAAGTTTCACACAAAGGTTCTGTTTCTAATCCAGATGTGACAGCAGTCATAATAATGGCAGCTTTTTGACTCTGTAATGAAAAACAATTTAAGGACATTGGTTAACGTCTGTTATTCAAGCTGTCAGTTTTGTGTGCACACTCACCATTTTGCCAACAATGATGATTTTGGGTCCAAGCTGCTTATGTATGGCAAAGATGTGGATCAGGCGGAGAGTGAAGACCATGAAGTCTATGGCCATGACAGCGCGGCCAAACTCATATGACCAATGATGCATCCTGCAAGAGAGGGGTCAGGCATGAGTGTCACACAGTGCTGCAGTGGACAGTGTCCACCCTCCAGTCAGTGTCTCACCCACCTGCAGGCCAGAGCCAGCATGAAGAGGATGATGGCCGTCAGGTCACACTTGTTCCACACATCTTGGATGTAGTTTTTCATCCTCTGGAGCACAAAAGTGCTGCCCACGAAGAAGGTCTGTCAGCCAGAGAGAGGAGTCAGTGAGGGGACTGATCAGAGTGTCTTTTGTGTGTGAGTGTTGGAGCATCATCAACCAACCTGGCGAATCTCCTCACAGACTAAGGTGAAAACCCAGAAGTACAGCACAATCTCCAGAGGGGAGGGACCCTCGGGGGGCGGCTGCTTGAAGTCCACCAGCAGAACATAAGCAAACAGGCAGAGGAACAGGAAGTACATCAGCACATTACCAAGGAACGAGGTGACAGGGGCGAACCAGAACTGTCTCCACCGGGACACAATGAATGGTCTCTTAGAGGTGGACGAAAGAGAGTCTGAAGAGAAGAGGAAACAGGAAGGATTATCGACCTTCAGTTTAATCACAAATCAGATCAAATCCTCTAGAATCAGCCTGTATCTTCAGGTGTAGTTCAACTGATGCCTCCTGGTTTACAGGTACCTGGTCTCCTGCTGCCCTCTGCTGGACTGTCAGCGTTCATATCACTGGTGCACCAAAATCATCTCTTCCCATTTCAACTCTGACTTCAGATTGTAAAACAATGCTGACACAAAATGATGATTTTACTGGATTTTATTATTATTTTATTTTATATTCTACTTGCAGAAAATAGTCATGTCCTCATTGTCTAAAGTCTAATCTTGACTAAATGAGGAGGATTCAGGAGATTCACTGATGGGCTGGTGTAAATACAGCAGTGTCTCACCTTTGAGTTTTTCCTTTAGAGCCCGTAGCTCCTCAGCCTCCTCCTCACTGTAGCAACAGAAAATCAAGAACTTCATCAAACCTGAGGGAAAACCACAGCACAACATCTTCTCTTTCTGTTTGAATATGTGTGTTTACTTTTGTATGATGTCTGCAAGAGAGAAGACGGTGGCATCATTTCCATCCAGGCTGTCGGTGTCTCTGCTCTGGTAATGCTCCACAGACTTCACCTCCTCCTCTTGCTCCCTGCGACAGGAGCACACACACTGAGATCCCTCTGAGGACAATCTACAGTCTCAATTGTCTTCATTTTAACAGAATCAACTTGTAGATCCTGTTGAACCAGAACACGAGACCTGAAACCTGAGATGGACTCAGAACACTGACCTGAAGCTGATGAGGTTTGTGTAGAGGAGGGGGGGCAGGAAGAAGGTGAGAACCAGTTTCCAGACCTCAGTTTGCCTCTCCATGTCACCCCACCAAATCTGAGACAGCAGAGACTACAACAGAGAGCATCACCATCACCACCATCACCAACAGTGCTCATGGCTGCCTCCAATCACAGTCTGACCTGGACAACTAAAACCTAGATTAGATCATGTGATAAAGACCTGGATCTGATCTTATGTTGGATCTGAAGTCAAATGTGTGTTAAAGCTCCTGCATCTCTACCTGAACACCATCGTGGCTGAAGAACAAGCGAGCGTCAGCTGCGGTGGCCATCTGCAGACATGTGGCCCCGCCCCACACTGGTGACTTCCTTATAAGGAGAGTGAAGGCACGGCTCTCGCTGTTCTGGTAACATTCTCCAAACACATCTGAATGTACAAAAAACACTTTGTTTTAATTTATGGCTGCAGTTGAAAAAGTCAAAATAAGTTAGAGAGGGAGGTGTTAATCAGAGGGGGAGGAGCTAGTCATAGAGGGAGGGGCTAGAGAACAGAGACTCACCATGTGCCAGGTCCTCGAATGTCTGAGCCAGCTCCTTCATGGCCAGCTTGTTCTCAGTCTCACTCTCCAGCTTGGAGAGCTCCCTCAGCACCTTACACCCCCCCAGAGCACTCAGAACTGACTCCCCTGCCTGGAACACAGAGACAGGCACAGGCTGCCAGTGAAGACCGGCTCACATCCCCACCAGATCTGCAGGTTACCGTTGAGTCTCACCATCTCCCAGAAGTAAACAGACATCTCTCTGCGGTTCTGCAGGACGGCCCAGATGAAGAGGGCTGCCCAGGGCGAGAGGCAGCGCTGCTCCCGGTACAAACACTCCCCCAGCAGCAGCTTGTTGACTTGCTGTGACACAGAGTCACAGTGAGGGGGTCAAAATATGTTTTCAGGAAGTAGAATTTGTTTGTGCTGCTTTCTCACAGTCAGACTCAGGTCTCAGGTGACCAACCTTGAGAGTCCTCCTGAAGCTGGAGCTGGGGTCCAGGCCCAGAGGTCCATAGTAGAAAGGCTGGGAGACATCACCCATCAGGTCCCATAGCAGACGGGAGACCTGCAGCATCAGCACACACTTCACCACTACTGCACACATACAGCGAGGACGCCGTCATGTGACAATGTGTCACATCAGTAGGCCTTAGATAATATCCTCAAAACAGCTTGTTTCTATGGTTACAGAACTACAGTAATTAAAGTAAACAAGCTCCAAGATGTAATTACTGTTAGCAACTTCATCATCATCAACAGCGTGATTAATCCTCCTCATCCTCCTCCTCACCTCATACAGGCTCAGCTCCATTGCCGAGGCCGGTCCAGTGAGGGCACTCTGGGGACTGTTGAGGGGGGACGATGCTGACCTGTCCAGGCTATGCAGGGACCCAGCCAGGGCCTGCCTCTCACTTAGACGCCTCTGCAGCAGTGTATAGGTCAGAGAGCTGTCTGACAGAGAGCGGTACAGGCCCTCCAGACGCCGGTACGTCAGGTAGTCCAGGATGTTCAGACCGTTCTCACAAAATAGACGCACAAACTGAGGCTTGTCGTTGATCAGCGCATCTGTCATGGAGTCCTCCAGGTCCTCGTACTGAAAATATGTTCATCTCATCAGCATCATGTGAATACAGCAGAGTGTAAGGGCCACAGTGAGGGAATGACATCTGAAATTTATGAGATTTAAGTCATAATATGGTGATAATTAAGTGATTGTTTTAGGTTTTGTGTTTTTCTTCTCACATTTTAAAATGAGGAATACAGAGCTTCCTGTTAAGTTCTACTTCAGCATAGGTTTCACTGGGAGATCATCATAAGAAGATCCTTCATTTTTTTGATTATGAGTTAAGTCTAAGCTGAACCCCCAGAAGCAGCTCAGGCTGCACTGATCTGGACTACAAACACTGAAAAAGGCTCAACAGAGACTGTATTTCCTGAGGGTCCTCAGGAAGAACAATCTAGAAGAGAGACGGTTGGTGTCCTTCTACCGATGTTCCATCGAGTCAGTGCTGAGCTACAGCATCATGCTGTGCTTCACCAGCTGTGCTGCTGCCGAAAGGAAAGCGCTCCAGAGAGTCATCAACACTGCCCAGAGCCTCACCGGTTGCCCTCTCCCCTCTCTTGAGAACATCTACAGTGCTCACTGCCTCAGGAGAGCCCAAAGTATCCTCTGAGACCCACTGCACCCTGGTCATCATCTGATTGATCTGTTGCCCTCAGGGGGGCACAAAATCAAATCAAACACTGCACTTGATTAAATACTCAATATATTATTAAAATACAGTATTTACTGGTGCAATATCCTGCCATGCTTTTTTAGCATTTGATAGTTGTATGTAATAGTTTTTTTCTCAAAATGTCAGTTTTCTTTCTTCACTGTGGCCCTCAGGTCCACATCACAGTACTCTCAAACCATGGTGGTCATATGTTACACTAATTGTCATGTGAGGTGACACAGGGGAAAAGTGAGTGCCACTACTTCCAAACTGTGGTGGTTCACAGAGGGTCAGTTGTCCTCCTATAATCCCTCTTCAAACAGAGTTCCCTGAGCTCCGCCTCCTGCTCCTCTGCAGATTCTTGCTTTGAAGAACTACCACCTTAGAACAACAGCACACTGAAGGAGGAGCTCAGCGTGAGTGTGAACAGGTAAACAGGTGCTGCTCTGTTGTTATGTGTGACTCTGACCTTCCACTGTATGTCTCCATTGAAGAGCTCGGCCTTGGCGATGTCCACTCTGTTCCAGGCTACCGCCAGTTTCAACTCCTCTGTGCACTCACTGGCTGCGCTGCACACACGTTTACTAGCTTCACACACACACACATACGCAGATAAAGCAACATTAACTTGTGCAATCATGGACACAAGATACATATGAGAGTGATGGGATGTTGACCCTATTGTGTCTAATGTCAGAGAGAAAACACCCTCAATATAATCTGCCGTCTGGCTCCTCTCCCTTCCCCAGCCTTCTTCATGGATTATTGTGGTTTCTTATGATGAAAGTGAATTTGCAAGTGAACCATGAACTAGGTGAACCGGCAATTTATATGAGAAGCTGAGTCCTCTGAGTCCCTGATACTTTTCCAATTGTACCATCTAAATCTACATCTCCTGGTCCTGGAAAGTGTTTGCCTGTTGCTGGATCTGAGACCTGGACTCTGTAGACCCAAGGACCCTGACTGACAACATTTATACATGGGTGGATTTTTTTTAGTTGCCGTTGGTAACCATGGGTCATAATCTAAAGCCCTGAATCTTGGTCTTGGTCAGTTTTTCCTGTACCACGTGTTTTCCATGTAGAGACACTTTCACATGACAGTCATGGGACAGTTTCTTTCTGGCCCAAAGCTGACAAAGGCCCTGAAGTCCCTTGTCCTCTGTTAAATCTGGAGTCATTCTGCTTCAGGTTCTTCTAAAGTTAAACCCATCGATTTATTTTGTTTCCTCTTCTCAATCTCCTGCTATGTCACTGACCAGTTTATTTCAGTGGTCTCATGTGACACCTACAGACTGTGGACACCAACAGACTGTGGACACCCACAGACTGTGGTCACCTACAGACTGTGGACACCTACAGACTGTGGACACTGACAGACTGTGGTCACTTGTTGATCATATTGTGAGTCTCTCTCTGTGACACATGAAATAAGGAGCTAATTAACATGACTTACCTCTAACTAAAGCTTTGAGGAGAACTGTATCAAACTCATCAGAGCCCTCCTGTTCTCCGTGGAACACAGTGATGAGCTCTCTGTTCTGATAGATGCTCAGAGCCTGGACACACACACACACACACACACACACAGGTTTCAAATTATTCATTTTTCCCACAGTATGACACTGATTAAACACAACATTCCTCCTCCTAACAGTCCCTATGTAAACGTTTCAGACTGGATGAGAAGTTCAGCCACATGTCCAGAAAAGCAGGACACACCAGCCTCTGCCATCATGTGACTGAGTAAAGTTACTCACACTGTCCACCAGTCTTTCCAAGTCGGCTTCCGATGGGAAGTGTTTGCGGACCTTCTCACGGACCTTATCACGGAGCTCTGAGCTGAGACCCTGAGCCGCCTCGCCCTCAGCAGGGGGAGAGGTGGGGCTGAGGGGTACGGTGGTCAAGTTGCCCTGCAGCTCACTGATAAAGTCTGCAGCTGGACCAGAACCAGCCAGAACCAGCCAGGGCGTGGCCTTTTTTAGAGAGGCATCTAGTCTCTGAGGACAAATGGAGACATGTTCATTCATGAGTTTTCAGACAGGGCGACATCTGTCCTCCACAGAGACAACAACTGACAGACCCCGGTGGATGCTTCATTTTACACTTGTAGAATTAGTGCATCGTCTTCAGCTCTTTTTATTACCAGCTGAAGATACATTCACTCACACATGCTCACACACTGAAACACTGGCAGAAACAAACACAACTACCTTCACACAAACATGTTTATGTAAGTGATGTGGGTGTGTAACCACCCTATGTGCAAATCAAACATATTCCAAACACCTTCCACTGTCACACCCTTTAAAACCATTTATATCATATTTGATAAGCAAGTTTCAGAGACCTCTATCTTAACAACATGATCAATACTTTCCTTAAAAACCTGCTGTATAGGATCTCACACGTGTTCAGCCATTCTCTTCTTTCTCCATATTTTCTGAATCCTGACTCTGGTCTCACTTTACTGAGAGCAGAGTTCTGCTGCTGAAATCCAGAAACTAAAAACACTGTTCCTAATTTTGGTTGCATGTGTTTGTTTACGATAATAAATATTAGGCGGGATAGGTAGACTGAGAGGAACAACGGTGGGTAAGGAAGCTGACCTGTATCTTTCCTTCACTCTGGTGGTCTGTTAGTAGCTGTGAAGCTGATGAACCTGTGCTACCTGAGCTCTGACACTATGAATCCACTGTGGTGTGTGTGCAGAGTGTGAACCAGTGCTCCTCACCTCCAGCATGTTGGCTTCTCCTGAGATGAGCATGCACAGCACTGGGATCTCAATACTGCCGCTTCCTGTTGTTGGTCCAAGACAAGGCGTCAGATTAGAGAAGCCTCTCAGTATGTCTTTTCATGAGCCAAATGTAACACATGCAGGACATCTAACAATCATCTACCCACACATCATACACTGTGTGATGTGCTCTGCAGGTCAGAACTTCACCACTAGAGGGCAGACTGGTGCAGGTAACTATACATCAATCTACATCCATATATTAATTCAGTGATCAATGGCATTGATCCCAAATCAAAACATCAATTCATCATCATTTGTAAGATGCACCTACACTATGAAATTCCCCTGGCACATCTGAGTGATGAGTATTACTGCTGCACTTTCAGATTTCATGTGCTTAGCTAATTACGAAGTTCTAAAAACATTTAGTTTGATAGTCTAAATAGGATTAATCTGACTTAAAATAGGAACTTACTGTTTTTTCAGTTCTATTTTATAGAATGTGAAAATTGCAAAGCTGAGTAAATCAGAATGTGACACAATGGTGAAGAGGAGGCTTATTTTGATTAAAAAATAAGATTGTTTTTCATTTAAATGTCGAGCTCAGACATATAAATGGCAGATGATAGTTTAGTTTGTTTGTGATCTGATATGAAGCGATTCATATATAGATAAAATCATCTCATGTCCATCACTGATTCCTGAATCGAATCGAATCCTAATTGTATTGTGACAGACTTAGTGATATGAACAAACATTGAATTGTTGTCCGTTGAATCAAAACAATATTGTATTGTGATGAAACTTGTTAATAAACAATGTGCCAGATCCTGCAGACTGGAGTTTGATGTTAAAATGTGTGAAGTCAAAAAGCTTCATCTACTAAACCATGAGATTAGAATATAAATGCACTGAGAGAATAACATGACGTTCATCACATTACTTAACATACTGAACTTCTTGTATCTGATTCGTTGTTAATCAAGTCAACAATTTACTGAGGCAGAATGAGTCTGCATAACTGGATCATGGTTCCACTTCCTCCTCCACCAATCAGTCATGTATCAGGAAGTATGGTCACAGTCTCTCCTTCCTGAGTTACAGTGCTGAATATTGCCAATAATTGTTTTTGCAGATCATTATGATGATGTAATGAGGAGGTCAGCCTCATTACAGCATTTGATCATCTGATATGAAATTTCCATCACTTCATTTTATCTTTATGAAAATTTGAAATAAATTGTGTCATAATTAGTTAATGAATCTGTGAGTTATGACCAATGACATTGACATTCAATAAATGCCAAAGTTGAAGCTCTAGTAAAGAGTGAGGTAATGGAATTTCACCTGGATATTTGTATTCTTACACTGTATTCACAAGAACATGAAATGACCTTGAACTTTGACCTTTGAGCACCAAAATCAAATTAGTTCATTCTTGAGTCAAATTTTTGTGCAAAATCTAAACAAAAATCCTAAAGGTGGCCTTGAAAGAACCAAAACCATTTTTGGGAGGTCACTGTGACCTTTGACCACCAAAATCAAATCAGGTCATCCTTGAGTCCTTGTCCATGTTCATGCCAAATATGAGAAGCTTCTGTGAAGGTGTTACTGTTATGGTGCCTCTAGTGCTGATCATGTCTGAACCGAACATGGAAATTATCCATTTGAGCCTAAAGACTTCAGCAGCTTGGAGGAGCATCATGTTTGATATTGTGTCTCTGTCTCACCCCAGATGCCAGTGCGCTGATGGGAAATGTAGTCCTCCAGATTAGCACGAAAGGCAGTCTCTCCCCCGCGACAACCGATGCTCCCATCGTCCACCAGAAGGAAAGCCTGGCAGTTGTTGTCCAGGCAGAAGGAGTCACGTGACGTGTTCTGGACATAGTAGCGAGCAGGAAAACTGCCCTTAAGCACAAAGCAACCAGAGTCAGAGACCATCACCTGAAGGTACCGGCAGTTTCAAAATTCTACTATTAAACCACTTGGCCCAAACCATCTTTGTGAACTCACTGTCTCAACCTGTGAGTAACAGGAACCTGACAGTCATCAAGATGTAACCCCAAAGGGGGCGGAGCTTTTAATGTCAGGGCACCATAATTTTTAATTTAAAAGGCACAGTGAGAAAGTGATGGGGAAGTTGGGATCAGGTTCCTGTCCAGTTGTAGAGTGAGCAGCTGTTCTCCTGGAATACACCTGTGTGACAACAGCTTCATTTAAACACCTCCATTTACCTCCACCTCCTGCTTTCTATCCCTGTTCAAAATTTATCCATCTGTTTCTTCTAAACATGGTCCCTTCATCATCATTAAACTGGAGAGAGTCAAAAGAATAAAATAGTCACTGCTGGTTTCTATCCTGTGGTGCAGATTTACTGGTGTGTGTTACTGGGGCTATCTTGTTACTGGGTGGGTCTGATGGACCACGTGCTGTGATGTGATGGTACCTGGGCGTTGATAAGCTGCTGCCTGTTGTGCACCAGGCCCCAGGGGGCCAGTCCCACAGCAATCACTTTCTTCTGTGAGAGAGCTGGAGCTGCAGCAGCATGGTCCCTCACCGCCTCACCCACACAACAGGACACACCCTCCCTCAGACCCCCCGTCAAGATCCAGGCCCCTGGACAGCAGAGGGTAGGGGGCAGAGGCAGTCACATTGTATATTATATATGGAAACATTTACTTAACTCATATATATAAATATCAATAAAGCAGTAATTACTTATAGTGATGAAAAGATTTCTTCACATAAACATCTCCATGTTGTTTTCTCACTGGTTTTTACTGGTCCCAGTGGGCTCTCCAGGTTCTTACCTGTGCTCTGTGCGGCCCGGACCAGCCCGTTCCTAAGGACATCTCTCACCCACGTCTTGATCTTTCCATTTCCTTCACCCCCCACCACTGACACCACCAGGTTGGGAGAGGGCAGGCCCCAGTGAGCTGTCATCAGTGTGTAGATGATCTGAGGAGACGTGTCACATGACAGCCGCAGGAACTACACAGAAAAACAGCCACGACTGAGTCTGACTGATGTGTCAATCAGCATGAAACATTCATACATACAACTTTTTCCCATGAACATGCTCGTACCTAGAAAAGTGATCCCAGGGTTAACAGACCCAGGTGAACCAGTACAGCTTCTCAGGATTGACAAAGTTAAGTTTAATTAAGCCAGAACAACCAGCCTCATGGGTGATCTACCCTGGTTACCATGGAGGTCTCGTGGGGACTTTCCTGGTTACCACGGTGAGCACAAAATCACCTGTACTATCTGAGCTGTGATAGATATAGAGTACAATTCCAAGATATGTTGAATGTGTGTGTTGTCGTGTGCTACTCACATGACTGTGTCTGCGTCCAGCACCAGCGAACTCCAGCTCTCCGAAGGCGTCGGTGGGACACTCTGAGGAGTGCTGCTTGCTGTCCCACTGGGTGACAATAGCTGCTCCAAAGTAGTCCCCCGTCGCCACAGAGTCATGGACCTCCCGGACACCACCACACTGACACAACGCTCCATTACTAACACACAACACACACAAATGTGTTATTCTGTGTTTGAAATCTCCTCAGAAATGATACAGTTTTTACAGTGATTATGTCAGCCAATAATGAAAAACTCCCATTTCAGTAAGGATTATGGATATGTTATGGATAATTGAGTGCTTTGTCTATAGGGAAGAGGGCGTGTGTTTGACACAAACTGGCGTACACCAAAGTCTTGGTTCTCTACACACTTCCCCTCTTTCACCATTGCTGGATAAGCTGACAATTAAAGGTGGAGTCAGTCGCTGCCAAGATGGTGACGGTGCAGCAGCTCATTCTGAACTTCAAAACTTCTTTTAAAAACATGTGGGCGATGTCACACAGGCTACATCCTTCTGTATTTACAGTCTATGGTATTATTAAACGGTGACCTAGGACTAGAGGTTCTCCAGAGTTCAGAGGGGAAGTGGACAATGTGAGATCATCAAAAGCCTTTGTTTAACAGACTGAGAGGAAAGAATCATGTGATACACATTAAGTCCTGGCCCTTTGCTTCAGAATATATTTTTGTGTTTGAGAAGAGACAGAAGAGGAGCAATCACCTGAAAGAGTCTTCAACAAAAGTGGTGCACACTCTCTTCTTGATGATCTTGGGAATCCAGCTCTGTGAGCATGAGGACAGTGTAACGTATAGACATTAACATATATCAACAACACACGGTGAAACAAAGAGAACAGAGAAATGTCAAACAGGTCTCTCTCCTGCTGCCTAAACTAACACGGCAGAACAAGCTTTCTGTTTCTCATGGAGGTGAAAAGTCCTCCCATAAAGACCCTGAGCTCTGACCTCCAAATCACTGCACTGTACAGTTTGGCACAGTCACCCTTCAATTCCCATGATGCTGCATAATAAACCACATTACATGGTTTGTTTCTTTATAACAACAATCAGAGCTGCAACCATCTGTTTCTGCTTGAGTTGTAACTAACACTCTGCCAGGGTCTTTCCCTTGATGTCCTGTTTCCCATGAGTCCTGTGTTCACACAATGCTCACACAGGACACAGGACACAGGACACCATGTTACTGGGCCACTCAGGCTCATCTAAGTGACTAGTAACCTGGTTAGTGAACAATCCACTCATGCACAAAGACATGAAAGTCAGCAATCTGATCTCTTCTATAGGTCTATGCTAGTTTAGAATCATACCTCATCCATCCATCCATTCGTTCTCCTTAGTAAGTATATCTTGCTTTGTACAGGCCTCAGAAACTGTCAGTCATGCTCTATAATACAAGTCTGAAAACAATCTCTGTGTGTGTGTGTGTGTGTGTGTGTGTGTGTGTGTGTGCACGCACATGCATCTGTGTGTGTGTGTTTGTGTTTATGTGTTTGTAACAGATGAAGCAGGTAAAAATGAAACACAATCTTGCAGCTTCATTGACAGAGGACTGGTTTAACCTGTCCACTGTTTGTTCTCCATGGGCTTCCTCACTGCTCTCCACCTTCCTCATTTATACACCTGGTGTTAGATTACAGGATTTATTTTCCTCATCCTGTCCACTGGGACCTGCAGCCCAGACCTATACATCATTATATAACTGCACCACATTGTAGTCCACAGGGGCTGAACTCAAAGCCCACTGCATCTGCAATGGAAACATCTCGCTCTGAGAGAAGACGTGATACCTGCAACACTGACTCCTGAAAAACCCACCGAGCCCAAAGTAAACGTCCAGTTGATGTGCAGACGGTTGTGTGTCTTCTCTCAATAAACCTCAGTCATTTCAAACATCGGTGTTAGTGGGTCAGAGCTGTACCTGGACTGTGAATGAATGAGTATCTTGTTCCACCTACAGAGCTCTGCATATATCACATGGTCCAGGTAAGTTGTTGAGAGTTGTCACAAAACAATTTACACAAAACCAAAACCAATGCAGCTGGTCAGATTTTTTCTAATTAAAAGCCATGCAGTGTTTCACTGGACAGAAATCTTGTAACTTTACACCTTAATAGGGCTTTTACTGCTGTGGGAAGAGTATTGCCAAATCTCTGGTTGCTTGCATCCCTGTTGTTTTTTTGTTTTGTTTTGTTTTTTTGCACTTAGCAGTGACTCCTCTTTCCCACTCTCTCTACTTCTTGCATCTTAGGTTTTTCCCATTTTTGTTTTTTTTTCCCAGTTAAGCTTTTTTTTTGTATATTTTATCATACACACTGCTGGAATGTATGTATTTCCCCACAACTTATTTCTTATCTCTACTTATCTATATTCATTCACTAAATTTCTCCATCATTCTCTTATCTTACCAATAAACTTGTCCTGTCTTGAATTTCTTGGGTACCAAGGGAGCCAGAGATCCTCAGAGTACTGCCCATGACAAGAGGTGTATTCCTTAGAATCTGGTTGTCATCCATACACAGGCCACTCATGGACCAAGTTTATTCCCAGTCTGTTTGAAAAACAGGTCCCCAAATCTAGACACAACAAGCTACGTTATCCACACCTTCTAATGGTGAAAATATGATTAGTCAGTTAGTCAGTCAGGGACATCGACTGCTGTGTTGTTAACATAATCCACATTAATTGGTCCAGCATTCCCTCCATGTATTTTTATCTTTAATTAATTCATGTCATGGGCTTGGCTCTTTTTATTAATGTCCCGTCAATGCTGAACTTTCACACAATGGATGCTTTTTATGCATCACAACAAGCACACCAGCAGCTCTAACAACAGCTTTAGTCCACCTTAGGTTCAGTTTGCTCATGTGAAGTAGTCAGATTTCTGTCTGGACCCTCAGCTAACAGCCTGACCTCAGATTTACAAGTTGCAACAGGGTCAGAGCCTCTGTAGTTCTGAACAGAAACATCAGCTGATCCAGGCCAGAGGGTGAAGAAGAGTCGAAGAGCATGAGGTTGAAAGTGTCACAGAGTTTAGATCTTCATCAGTTCAGTGACACAAACTGTCTAAAGATGGAGATGATTCAGTTTATAGGCTGCTCTCACTAGAAGTGGACATCCAGCTGAGACAATGTGTGTAAAAAAAAAAAAAAAAAAAAGGTGAAGCAGAGTGGAGGGAGCACCATGATCTAGTGTCTGCTGCCCCTGGATCTGGACAGCCCCACCTCATCAAGTTTATCTGAGTCTCTTCTGGGATCATGCCAGGGTGTTCAGGGTGACAATGAGCCCGAATGCCAAAGTAAATCCACCTTCTGGAGTAGTCAAGTCTGGACTCACATCTGAATCCAAGACAGAAGCTGTGGACTGAGCTCAGAGAACTTCCTCCTGAACATAAAGCAGGTTTGATCAGCAGCTACAGGAAGAACTGGTTTCAGAGAAGGTCCAACTGGTTATTAGATCCAAAAGCCACTGACTCTTCCAGTCACAGAGCTGCTGAGGTTTGGTGACTCTAATGTTCACTAAAGATACAAACACTAAAACTCTGTGTGATATTAGCATCTTGTGTTTGCTTGCACGTTGCTGAGGGTGAGGTCTCCATGGTTACATGGTTCCAGGTAAACCCATGAGTGTCTGTGTTCCTGCTGGTCAGCATCACCAAACACATCCTACAGATTATTAAAGTAGACGAGAGAAAGCAGAACCTCCAGATGGACTGGTCTTGTGGTCTGAAACTCATGACCTGTACCTGCTCACGTGTCACTGCCTGGGACCACAGCAGCTATCTGGTCCCCTACTAGTAGGTTACTGCTGTTAATACTAAAATGTTTTCTCAGAAAAAGTGATACAGCTACTGTGGATGGAACTACCCCCTCCTCCACTGCCACCATAAAGACTCTTTGTTATCTTGTTGTGCAACTCGCCAGGAAACAACTCTCAAAGGTTGTTTTTCCCACCTACAAAACATTATGAAAGTCATGTCTCTGAAAGATAACTCTGCTGTGTCCCAGCTGTATTATTTCCTGATTAACAGGCTGCTCTAACACATCTCTATGTTCTGCTCTGTCCAGCTGATTTGAAATGCTGCAGTGTCACTGCGGACTGGACCAAGAAGAAGAGATCACATGTCTCCTGTGTAAGCTCCACTGACTCCTTGCAAAATCCAGAATAGAATTTAAAATCGTCCTCCTTGCCTACAAATACATTAATGGACACAGCGCCGTCGTATAGGGGGGAAAGGTGATGACAATTATAAGGGCCCACAGCCCGCTAGGGCCCACACACAGCCCCCAGTAGCCTCTATGACAAAATGATTATGCATACACTGAACTAATATATATTCATACGAATGACTCCGAATTAAAACAAAGCCACAAGTCATACAACATTCTAATTTTAATAATTTCAATAACCCCCTTGGCCCCTTTTTAAAAAATGGTTTGGTCCACATCGCTGTTCGTTCTTCCTCAAGTGAGCGGAGCGCGAGCGAACTCCAGCAGGGTTAGGATGGCCCCCAAAAAACACAAGTCCGGACACCAAAAAAGACTTGAGAAGGAGGCCAGGAGTAGGAGCAGCAGAGCAGGGCCCAGGACATTAAAAACTTTTTTTCTGTGAATGGTGAGAGTAAAACTACCGAGGGCGGCTGAAACAATTAGGCTACTTGTTCATTCATTTCTGTCTGTAACATTACGTTTGACGGGGCGCAGGCTGGAGCCTGCGTTAACTGTCATCTGGCCGCGCTACACTCTGGACAAGTCACCGGTTCATTTAAAAAAATAAAAAAGTCGCCAGTTCATTGTAGAGTAACGGTAGAGTAACGGTAACGATCTCAGAGAGATCTGACCTTGATAATGCCAAAGGATTCAGATGGAAGGAAATTTCCAGAGTATTTAGAGTATACAAAGTCAACAAATGGACGGGAAAAACAGAAGAGAGACTGGTTAATGTACAGTGAAGGTGCAAGGGCAATATACTGTGTGCCATGCATGTTATTTTCCTGTGATGGCCTAAAAAAACCATCAGCCAGTGCACTTAACACCAAAGAAGGGTACAAAATATCAGATCTCAAATGGCGGAAAATGTACAACAAATTCCCTGACCATGAAGGTTGCAAGGCGCACAAAACCTGCTACCTCAAGTGGAAAAATCTGAGATATTCTTTGATGGAAGCAAAAGGGATAGACAGCCATCTGCAACAAGAAATCCAACTTGAAGTTGACAGAAACAAAGCTATTCTTGAGAGAATATTAGCTGTTACTCTTTTTCTGGCCTCAAGAAATTTGCCATTCAGAGGGAGCACAGAAACGCTTGGTGATGTACGGAATGGTAACTTCCTTGGCACTGTAGAGCTTGTAGCCAAGTATGATCCCCTGTTGAATGATCATCTGAGAAAAGTTCAAAGTTCAAAAGTTCATAGAACTCTGTGGAAATAGAGTTTTGAAAGAAATACTGAAGGAAAGGGAGTGTGCAATTTATTACTCATTAATATGTGATGCAACTCCCATTTTCAATGGTTAATTGAAAATGTATTTGCAGGAATAGAATGCATTCTGTCTTTATGATGATATTGATCTGAAAATTATATAAAAAAAAAAAATGCAAGTCATAAAAAGAAAATGTATTTGCAATCAGAGGCAGGGCAGTTGCTAGGAATTCTGGGCCCCCTGAAAGAATATCGGTGTGGGCCCCTCTACCCCATTCATTGCCACCTTCAATTTTCTTGTTTTTCAGTGTTCTTAACAGTTCCTGGTGTAATACACTCAATTTGTTTCCTTTTTTACGACGAACGACTTCACAAGTCAGAGTATCATTATGTAAATTATGTATTATTAGTTGTCTTATTCTCATTTCACTGATTAGCAACACGTTATTACACCTCTGATTGCAAATACATTTTCTTTTTATGACTTGCATTTTTTTTTTTTTTATATAATTTTCAGATCAATATCATCATAAAGACAGAATGCATTCTATTCCTGCAAATACATTTTCAATTAACCACTCAACAAATAGGTAGTGGGTATTTTATTGTATTTAACAATCAAGCACTGATATGCAAAAAAACAAAGTGTCCTGGCTCAAGATAGTCCACAGGTAAATATGGAGCATTTAACTTAAATGTGCAAGTAAAACAAAGAGCACATGGAATACGTTGTTGTAAAACAAATATCAAAAACAACAACAAGCCTCATCTAATCTCAGTTTAAGTTTAAATTGGCTTGTTTGTTCAATGTAAGTCTCATCAGAAAGCCCAACGCCGGGCCTTTTTGTAAGCAAATTCGCTGATGAGGTCTTTGAAGTCCAACTGTCGGCTTAGCTGACTTTCAATTGAAAGTCTAGCAAGGCTATTTAGCCTCTCCTGGCTTGTTGTGGATCTGAGATAGTTCTTAACTAGTTTCAGTTTGCTAAACGCCCTTTCTCCACCTGCAACAGTCACAGGTAACGTACAGAAGATTCGGATGGCAACACATACTTCACCAAAAATGCTCTGAAGCTGAAGTTTACAAATGGAATTCAGCAGTTCAAGGGGAGAGTGGCAGTCTGAAAATGTGGCACTATAAACAGACCTCAAATGTTGCACTTCACTTTCAAAATTAGCACTAAGATCCTGTTTGTATTTGCTTGTTAATGAATGGCAAACTGAGTGAATCTGATCATCTTTTAAATCCTTGATTTTCAGTATTGCAGCAAATTCCTCACAGATATTTGCAATGGATTGAAAGCGGGTGTCCAAGGCACAGATGATGTTATTTAAAGCCACATAGAAAACACTGTTGCGAAACAGATTTGATTCCGTCTCCTGTTGGTTTCCCTTTTCTTCTGACCTCTGATTCTCATCTGCAAAACGTTTTCTCTTTCGCTTGTGGCTGACTGGAAATCCAATGGGAACATCCATAGCTTCTGCGATGAGGGAAGCCTCTGCAAGGAAGTCATCCCATGAGTCGCGAAAGACCTGCATTTCTTCCTTCAGTGCCTCTATATTGGCTGCTTCTACATCTAGTGTAATTTTTCCTGACTGCAGAATTATGTTTCTGTTTTCAATGGACTGCAGTATTTTTTTCCAAACAGTCAGGAGAACAATGGCTTTAAAAGATGTAAAATAACTCCTGAGACCAGTGACCTCTGATTTGACTTCATTAGTCAAGCTGCATCTAGCAAGGATGCTATCCAGGGCCTCAAGGAGTGATGGTAAGTGATTTGCCACTGGTTTAACAGCCGCTATGCGGGCACTCCAACGGGTATCAGACATGCGGTGAAGGGAGCAGCCAGTCTTTTCTTTGAGAATGGCCCATCTCTCTGGGCTGGCACTGAAGATATTGTACAAGCGATTCAAACACCCGAAAAATGTGGAAACATCGGTACATGTCTCTGCAGCATGTACTCCAACAAGATTTAGAGTATGTGAGGCACATGGTGAATATGTAGCAAGTGGATTTATTTTCCTTATTTCAGCCTGGACCCCTTTAACTTTTCCTGACATGTTCGAGCCATTGTCAAAGCCCTGGCCTCTGCAATTTGCAGTGTCAATGTGGTGCTCCTCTAATGTCTTCAGTATCATCTCTGATATTTCATGGCCAGTCTTGCCACTGAATTCTTCAAACTTCTTCAACGTTCTCCTTCTGAACGACATATCTCAACAGAATTACATTCTGTTCCTTGTGGGAGACATCAGGAGTTGCATCACATATTAATGAGTAATAAATTGCACACTCCCTTTCCTTCAGTATTTCTTTCAAAACTCTATTTCCACAGAGTTCTATGAACTTTTGAACTTTGAACTTTTCTCAGATGATCATTCAACAGGGGATCATACTTGGCTACAAGCTCTACAGTGCCAAGGAAGTTACCATTCCGTACATCACCAAGCGTTTCTGTGCTCCCTCTGAATGGCAAATTTCTTGAGGCCAGAAAAAGAGTAACAGCTAATATTCTCTCAAGAATAGCTTTGTTTCTGTCAACTTCAAGTTGGATTTCTTGTTGCAGATGGCTGTCTATCCCTTTTGCTTCCATCAAAGAATATCTCAGATTTTTCCACTTGAGGTAGCAGGTTTTGTGCGCCTTGCAACCTTCATGGTCAGGGAATTTGTTGTACATTTTCCGCCATTTGAGATCTGATATTTTGTACCCTTCTTTGGTGTTAAGTGCACTGGCTGATGGTTTTTTTAGGCCATCACAGGAAAATAACATGCATGGCACACAGTATATTGCCCTTGCACTTTCACTGTACATTAACCAGTCTCTCTTCTGTTTTTCCCGTCCATTTGTTGACTTTGTATACTCTAAATACTCTGGAAATTTCCTTCCATCTGAATCCTTTGGCATTATCAAGGTCAGATCTCTCTGAGATCGTTACCGTTACTCTACCGTTACTCTACAATGAACTGGCGACTTTTTTATTTTTTTAAATGAACCGGTGACTTGTCCAGAGTGTAGCGCGGCCAGATGACAGTTAACGCAGGCTCCAGCCTGCGCCCCGTCAAACGTAATGTTACAGACAGAAATGAATGAACAAGTAGCCTAATTGTTTCAGCCGCCCTCGGTAGTTTTACTCTCACCATTCACAGAAAAAAAGTTTTTAATGTCCTGGGCCCTGCTCTGCTGCTCCTACTCCTGGCCTCCTTCTCAAGTCTTTTTTGGTGTCCGGACTTGTGTTTTTTGGGGGCCATCCTAACCCTGCTGGAGTTCGCTCGCGCTCCGCTCACTTGAGGAAGAACGAACAGTGGTGTGGACCAAACCATTTTTTAAAAAGGGGCCAAGGGGGTTATTGAAATTATTAAAATTAGAATGTTGTATGACTTGTGGCTTTGTTTTAATTCGGAGTCATTCGTATGAATATATATTAGTTCAGTGTATGCATAATCATTTTGTCATAGAGGCTACTGGGGGCTGTGTGTGGGCCCTAGCGGGCTGTGGGCCCTTATAATTGTCATCACCTTTCCCCCCTATACGACGGCGCTGATCAGAGGTGTAATAACGTGTTGCTAATCAGTGAAATGAGAATAAGACAACTAATAATACATAATTTACATAATGATACTCTGACTTGTGAAGTCGTTCGTCGTAAAAAAGGAAACAAATTGAGTGTATTACACCAGGAACTGTTAAGAACACTGAAAAACAAGAAAATTGAAGGTGGCAATGAATGGGGTAGAGGGGCCCACACCGATATTCTTTCAGGGGGCCCAGAATTCCTAGCAACTGCCCTGAATGGACACCATCATATCTTGTGGTTCCTTACTATCCAAACCAAACTCTGTTGTCTAAATGCAGGTTTACTCATGTCTCCTTAAGTAGAATGGGAGGCCAAGTCTGTTCTTATTCATTTCTGTTAACACACATAACCAAGCGACTTCTCTCTGTAGTCCCCCCTCCCTGTTGTTCTCTTCCTGCTGATGGACCTGTAGAGTCTAGATCTGTGACTCTAAACCACTTACTGCCTCCATGATCCTGCTCAACAACCACCTCAGGTTAAAATACCTGAGGTGCATTTAACCTCCTGGCTGTCTGTTTTTCTGTACAGGCTACCAGCTGTTGACACAGTACCCTGCATCAGATGTCTTCATGGTAGATGGACCATTTCTTTTATCACTGGAGCTGACTAACCTGAAAATCACTACAAGTTCAGTGCAGGTTTGCAGTTTACTACTGAAATTTGATCACAATACTTTCAAACAATAACCTCAGAAATGTGCTCAGTTTCTGGGGGGACTGAGCTGTGAGACTCAGCTCAGGCCAGGTGATAAAGGTTCCACACTTCACACATTCTCTGGGTTTTGTCTGAAGTGTTGATCCATTAGGTTTTAAAACCCAAAAACCGTCTCATTGTAGTTTTCCATCTCCTCTTTTATGCTTCTGTCTGGAGCTCTAGTAATGACATGTTGCTTGCAGCCAAATAGAAGTCAGATGGCTCTGTGCCTCTCTTCTGATTCGTGGACTGTTACCTATGTAATCCAATAAAAACGTAGCAGATTTCACATAAAAACTCAGAGAAACCAAATCCTGCAAAGTTGGATGGTGGGCGGGCATGGGAAGTGGCTGAGAATGTTTATTGCATGTTGTTTGTTGCTTACAACTGGGCTCAGTTTCTGAAAACAGACTGTGTTCATTTCTCTGTGGACTCAGACATTAAATCATTCACAGTAATAATATAGAACCTAGAGCTGCTTTATGATTAAACCACACATGGACATCTGCCCTATATGGACCTGTAACAGACCTCTCCGTTTAGGCATTCGAGATCTAATCAGTGAGAGCACATCTGACTCATGTGTATCCGCTTTTCCATAGAAATGTGAATGAGATCCATGGTCAATGCGGGCACACGTTAGCACCACATATGAACTGAACTGTAGTCCATGATGTAGTCTTGTGTGACGAGGAAGTGAGGAGTGTCCACATCAAAACAACAGCTCTGTTCCTGCTCTTGTTCTTGAAGCTCAAACAAAGTTCCAGATGTTCTCTTCCACCTGTTCTAATGAAACGTTTACAGCTGAGACCAACAATCCCTGCACAGCAGTCCACACACACACACACACAGGAGTCTGGAGGGCACGTCAAAGCCCTGTTCTGTTTGTCTCCAAAGCAATATTGAAAGGTACACACTAGAACCAAGTGCTTCCTGCAGAGACATCATGTTATCACCACGCCTCTGATCTAGACACATTCCACTGTGTTGCGCTTACTCTCAGTGATGCTATCTATACAGCAGTGTATGATAATAAAGACCAGCAGCATGCTCCTGTTTTCTTAGTTTGGTCCAGTTCAGTTTCTAAGGTTGAATCCTGAAGGTTGATGAGTGCACTGGTCCTGTAGCTGCTGTTTCCACAACAGAAGCAGCTACAGCACCCAACATGTTTTCCCCAAACTATGACCCAGTCAAACACCAAACATGCCTGATGTAAACACCAAACAAGTCTTCATCAGCTGATAATGTGGATGCAGGGTGCTCCACTGGGCAGCTGAAAACCTGTGGACTGTGCCTTTATTTCTATGGTTTGACTTGAGTCAGTGTGCAGAGGAACACAGGCTACCATCAAGTCCTTCAGTCAGGCTGAACTTCATACCGCACTGCCTCCCTGAGGCATTTTACAAGTCTCAGCTGGTTCATCTGTGTTCAACCAAATATAGGACGCTCTCCTGCCCTCCTCATCAGGAGTAAAACTTCAAACAAAATAAATTTAATACCACAACAACTCATCTAAACACGCAGCGTTGTCTCCTCCTCATCAGTGACCTGCACACGCCTAGTCTGAGGGACACCTTCTCACTCTTCTCACAGTGAAACCTTGTATCTGTATGTGTGTGTGTGTGTGTGTGTGAGTGAGAGAGAGAGAGAGAGAGAGAGAGAGAGAGAGAGAGAGTGTGTGTGTGTGTGTGTGTGTGTGTGTCGTTGACAGACTCGTACCTGGTCCTTCTCTTTCGTACTTCCAGCTTTTCCTCCCCCTCCGTCTCTCTCCAGCTCCTTCATCCTGCGCTGCGTCCTCGCCGTCTGATCGTCTGATCGGGCAGCTCCAGCTGAGCGCCCTGCTGCTCCGCCCCAGCGCACACATACAGAGGCGCGTGCACCTCAGCTGCGTGTCACGTATGGCGGCGAACGTGAGAGTCACGTTCTCACTGCAAACTTCTTCATACATGTGAACTTCAGGTTCACGTAGGGCCTGATGATAATACAAATATTTAAACTTACTGAACTTTACATGATGTTGATGTAGCCTAAGTAGGCTGCTGAAGTGTGATGCTCCGCTCTCTGCTAAGTATTTTATTTTCTTCCTCATGTTTCAGGTCTTGTCTTCCTGTTTTATTTTGTGGTCACTCACCCTTGTCTCGGTTCCAGGTTCCTGTCTGCCTGCCCCCTCCCCCTCTGTGTGCACCTGATCCGTGATTCTGTCTCCCGCACCTGTGTCCAATCACTCCCCATCAGTCCTGTATATATTCCCCTCTTGTGGGTTGTCTCGTGGCCAGTTCGTTGATGTTCACAGCTCACGTACCAGCCCTTTTCACAGTCTCAGTCATAGCGTTATTGTGTTTGAACTTTGCCTGTTTTTTGACCTTGCCTTTTTGCCTCACGTCGTGGATACCTTCACTTGGTTTGACTGCCTTCATGTGTACTGACCTCTGCCTGGAATAAACCTTGTTTTGCTGCTTTTAATCGGTCTGAAGTCGTGCATTTGAGTCCTGCCTTCTCTGTGCTAAGTTCATGACTGGAAGTCACAGAGATGTCCCTCTATCACAACCATACTCCCAGTACAATAATATTTAAACACCATGATCACAAATTTTGTGATCTCCAGGTTAAAGAGGTCATTTGTAAGTTCTCTCAGCAAAGTAAAGCAACATGCACCAACTGAGCAGTGATCATGCCTCAGATGCCAGTGCTCTATTCTGTCCCCCTTTTATCACTGTTTGTCCACTGTGTCTAATATTGTTTATCTATGTATGTTTTATTTTTATTCTATGCCTGCAGCACTATGTCCCTGAGACAAATTTCAATGTCAGGACAATAAAGTTTATTTGATTTGATGTGAAATATGTTTTTTCATTGAGAGACTGAAGGCTAGAGCGAGAAGCTATCAGAAAGTGACATGGCAGGTCAGTGCTAAGTGGTTAGAATGCTAACTTTTGCAGAAGAGACAGATGGAGTTTATATTGGTGTCATGTTACAGCTATGCTGCCAGCTGTTGGTGAGTGAAGGAAGGAAGTTTGATGCACTTCTTCAAAATGTAACAGTTAACGCTAATGTTAGCAAAGTACCTACAGCAAAACTTACAAATAGCACCAACAGACTGTTATAATAGTAAGTGCACGATTACACATTGTGCACTGTCCCCAACCACTGCACTAAACAGAAGGCTTGACATTTCATGTCAGTATATACAGTCACATCATTTTTGTTCACGCTCATTAGGAACATGACACCCAGGTTTCTTGTGACCCTGATGTGGCCCTTACTGTTGTTTGAGATGAAGAGATGATGTAGATATTGATATTGAGATGCAGAGACTTATTTGCTGGAATGACTCAGTGTGAGAGATTCAGTTGAAGGTGGTGTTCCCTCATCCATGTGGATATGCAGAGATGAACTGTGAGGCAAAGCCTGACTGACCAACATCAAGGAGATTGTTCCAAAAGAAGAGACATGCCTGTCACTTCACTCAGATAAGACTGAAAGTAACAAAACCAGTTGATAGTTCTCAACCTGAGTAGTCAGGGCAGGTTTGAGCAGTTCAGCAGGCTAGTTGTCACACAGATTATAATCAAAATCCAGCCAGCTGTTGTCTGCACCACTTGTCATTGCAGGGTCATGGGACCAGCTGACACGGGGTGAGGGTAGACACCCATGAACAGGTCAGAGGTCTTATAGAAATGAACAAAGAACACACTCATACTCACATCCAGGTCCTGAGCATCCACTATATCTACTGTGCATGTCTTTGGAGAACCCAGAGGGAACCATCACAGAACATGCAAAAACAAGTGAACATGCAGAGTCCACCTAAAAGCCCCAGGCCCAGGACTCAAACCCAGACCCTTGGGAGGCAGCAGTGCTAACCACCCTACCACTGTGCCAGCCCTTATGATTAATATATATGTTGATGGTTGTGCTTTGTTGTATTTGAAGGGACTATCTGAAAAACTAGTGTAAGTTTAGGGTTTGTTGTGGTGGTATCTACAGGACAATCAAACAGAGAAACGGTGTACGGGAGGAAATATTTAGAGACATTTATCTATTATCTCGTATTCTGTCCTTCTGGTGTTAAGATGAGGTTTTATCAAAGTAAAGTAATTAATTTATTCAATCTGACTCCATTTACTTAAAGATAACTTTACCATTAAATATTGGTGAGAATTAATGGTTAACCAGTAATTAAGAATATAAGCCTTTTAAGAATTGAACCCTGCTGTTAAGAGATCTGACATCAGTCTTAGTTCAGGGATGGCAGATATAGGTTAACAAACCACTCAGTGACCTTCTTAACATGGAAGAACAGCCCTGATGCCTGGGTTGAAGTATTCAGAGGTATTAGAACATGATTCTCAATCTTGTCTGTCCAACTCAGAGGTTAAGGGTGTGAACAGCGTCCAGTGAAACTTACCATATAACTAAGGTCTTTGGGATACAGTATTTAACTAGTCCCTATCTCAGTTCAGGGATGGCAGATATAGACTTAAACTATTCAGTGACCTGTTTAACATAGAAGAACAGCTCTGACACCTGGGTTGAGATATTCAGAGGTTATAGAACATATCTAAATAATTACAGAACATGATACTCAATCTTTTCTATTCAACTCAGAGGTTAAGGGTGTGAGTGTCACCCAGTGAAACTGACCATATAACTAAAGACCTACTAGGTATCTGATAACAGACCCTTCACCACTTAGAACAAAAGTCTCATCAAGGCAATATTAGAAATGAATGGTTAACATTCCAGTTTATTGTGATGTACAGTAAGTGAACAAACTCTAGCCAATAGCAACAATACTTGAGAAACAGATATTGCAACACACTCGATGTGTGGGAGCTCTGGTAAGCAGATCAACTCAAAAGAGAGAGGTTCTTGCTCTTTCCCTTAAATATCCAACCAGAACAAAAACACTTTTAAATCACATGTCAGTAGGAATTTACATGGAGTCACCACTCACATCTGGAGACCTTTGATCATCAGGGTGTATGTCACAGGACAATAACTTCACACTGACACCATCAGACATGTAACATTTCAAGGGGAAGTCAGGTAGACAGGAGGTGTTAGGGAGGCACTAACCAAAAGGCATAATACACAAAGTAGAGTTCAGGGTGGTGTTGAACTGTCTTACAACGGAGACGGAGTGTTTAATTTTTAATCGCCAGCCTCATCACCAAGATAATGACCAAACAATCACCATTCATTTACTATATACGCTAAAAATCAGACCCAAACAACGTTACCGTAGTCTGAATGTCAAGTTTAAATATAAATATTTCATCTAAATTTAAATGTTAAATCAGAATCTAAATCTAAGTTTTAGTGATGTTCCTCATTCGTAAGTCGCTTTGCATAAAGAGATGAGACTATATGAGTTAATGTAAATGTTAATATATATATATATATGTAACCAGGTCTCCCACTCCCACTCTGCCTCTGAAACTGGGTCTCCCACTTTGCTGTCTAACCAGTCTAACTGTGGAAGTCGTTTAGGTTTTTACAGACTACATATTATGTTGTCATGTATAGAAGAATACTCGTCATCACTGACCTACTCCTTTAACTGTGAATGGTTTTTACTGCCCTCCTCTCTGTAATACATTCATACACACACACACACACACACACACACACACACACACAATTACATACTTAATCCTTCTAGTGTTTGTTCTTTAGAGAACAGATTCACAAGTTTTGTCCTGAACTTTAACTGCAGCGTGAGACTGAATGTGCCCATGTCAGAGATTAAAGTCTTGGAGCTGAACCTCCTCCCCAGGGGACGCTCCAGTCATTTCCTCAAGATGAGGAAGTCCCAAATAAAACATGGTCTTCCTCCTGTGCAGCCACAGACTCACAGTGAATACGTGGGTCGAGGAAACAAACAAACACACAGTCACTCACAACTGGAGTGAGGTTCGAGGTGGGAATGACAGAAGTTTTGTTTGTCTGATGTCATCTCCTAGAACCAGTTAATGGTTTGTCAGAGCTTTCAAGCACATTCACAGTCTTCATGGAACCGGTTTGTCATCATATCTCAGGACAGTGTGACCCTCCAGCAGAGGGTCACACTACAGATCTGACCTGGTGTTTTCATGAATCCTGAGACATCTAGTTCAACACTGTGTACTTTATTTTTCTCTACTGTTGTGTTGTTTATGACTGTGTGTTTGTGTGTGAGACCATGGAGGCCACAATGGGAGCTTTAGGAGACAGCACAGGAAACAGTCGTTGGAAAACTCAGGAAACCTGCTTCCGTCTGTTTCTGCCTGCAGTACTGTAAGCGTAGATGCAGTGTATGGTCATGTGACCGGCCTGGGGGGGCAGGGGGCGGGGCTACCAGTCCAATTTGTATAATGCCATCTAGTAAATAGAAGTAATGAGCTGTTTCTGTCTTCACTGTCAGTTTTCATGATCCTGGTGGAGAACAAAATGAATAGTGATGCTAGAAGACCTATACAAATATACACCCATATACATGGAGTGCATATGGGTGATTACTCAGTTAGGGGAGTTTTGGGGCTAAGTACAAAAAGCTTTGAAAAAAAAAAAATTGTCTTAATAATGACATTGAAAATCCAAATATGCCAGTTTTTGAACATCTTCATAGTAAATACAAAATCTTAAATTCATTAAAACATCACACATGATAAAACACATTTTAAATTCATTTGTGGGCAATTAGAACATTTCTTTATAGTTAAATATCGCTGTGCCCAGTACATGTGTCATCAAAGCTATTCTATGATCTTTGTTCCACTCCAAACAGAAGAGTTAAAAGAAATGTATTTATTCAAGATTTCACAGGTCACAAGTGCCCACTATTAAACAATCCCCCTGTATCAGTTAGTGATCCAGGATCATCAGGGGACAGATCATAGTCTGTCTCTCCTCCCCACTCAAATGTCCACCTTCACCTGAGCTCAGTCAGGGTCAGTGTGCAACCCAGATGGCAGTGTGGAGCAGAGGCAAACAGTTGTGACTACTCTGATCCTCAACAGTAACATGACCAACACTCAGATAATGAGACTGATGACACTGGAGGGCATTCACACTGTTTTTATTATGAGTCTTTGTGGACATGAAATACATCCTCCTCCTCTCAGAGGAGTCCAGCCTCTCCCCTAAAGCCAAACTCCTGACCTGGGACTGGTTCCTGAAACAGTTCACCTAGAGCTGGATGTTAAGATGAGGTGGACTGTACTGCAGCTACAGCTGCATCTTAATTTACAGGAAGAGAAACATACCAGGTTATAAGAATAGTTTATGTGAAGTCAAGTCATTTTCTTACTATCCATCCACTGACATCCATAATATCTATCAAGTCTTTTTTTTTTTCAAGTGGCTCATTATTAACTGTCTAAATGAAGCAACAGCTTGTTCTAAGGACTAACCAATATTATGTTTTCTAGAGTGTTTGGTACATTAAAAAAAAAAAACCCTGCTGCTGCCACCTGTTGGTGGAAGTCTGTCAACAGAGTGACATGATGCCTTCCTGTAGCATCAAACCACCAGGGACTCACTGAACCACCTCTCTGCTGCTGCTGTGTCAACAGTCAGTCACACTGGTGAAGATGCAGCTCAAGGGCCCCGATAAGACACGGAATGATCCTTGCATCGTTCTTATGTGTATACTTTATTCTAAGATCTATTGAATTTGAGCCTCTCCTGTTCACCTCCCTTGGCACCAACTGACCGTCAAGTCTTTCAGTCCTGCCCAGGTGAACACTGTCTATCAGCTCATGTGGTGTGTTCACTGTCACAATCCTCTCCTGGTTCTTACATGTAACTCTGAAGCGTGTCGTTGAATGAAGTGTGTTAGAGAGACGTGTAGAAACACACAGCTCATACTATGCAGCCGATGAAAGAAAAGTTACATTTATAGTTTATTAGTTTTATTTTTTTTAAAAAACAAAAAAGCAGCAGACAACAAAATAAAATACAAAAAGAGAAAAATCAAAAGTGTTGAGTCAGAGCTCTCTGCAGAGTGTCAGTATGGTGACCATTGTTCACACTCTGCAGCAGCAAACACACACACAGGCTCCAGGACAGCTGACAGAGGTATGGAGCCGACTGGAACCAGGTCTCAGGATCTGGACCCACTGGGCCCCCTCTGTTCAGGTCCAGTAGTAAAGTACAGTTTTCATATTCAGGTGTGTGGTCTGATCAAAGCTAAATGAGGAAGGAAACTGGTACAGTACAGATGCTGCAGCCCAGCTGTTACACATAATGAAGCCCCAACAAAAGAGGTGGAGGTCTGCAGCAGCCCCCTTCAGGTTATGGTTCAGGAGTGCCATGTCCTAAATGCATCCTACATCCTGGGTGTGAGTATGCAGTGTGCTGACAATGTTAAGTTCACTCACAGCAGCCAGGGCGAGTACACCAACTGTGCTGTTAACACGCAATTCTCCCACAATGCACTGCACACAGGGAACGGAAGAGCTGCTCAGGGCTGTAAACAGGTTGTGGAACTGATGTTGAACCTTGGTGCAATGACAGGTTTTTTGCTGCAGGTTGTCGTCTGGTTCTTGACCTGACCGTCAGTGTGCAGCACAGACTGGAGATGGATGAAGCTCCTGCAGCTCCCCTCAGTCCCTTGTCACCGTCAGTCCCTTGATAGGCTGCAGACCCATCAAACATCTAGAAGTCAATTAGGATTGACCTGGTCTGTGCTCTGGATCTGACTGCTGCCAGTTAACAAGGCTTTGTCCTTTAGCAACACTGTGCTGATTAAATGAATAAACACACACTCTGGGGTTGAGACTAGGTTGTGTGCACCAACTTCGACAGTGGGTCTCACTTCCTGGTCTGTGCTCTGGAACCTGGGGCGCCACATTCACACCAACACAGACCCTGTGTTACATAATTTTTTTAATACATGGCTATTTTTGGTCTGAACAGGCCTGAAGGTGTCTGGTGATGCCTTCTGTCACTTACATACAGTTTGTATTAACACAAATAGACTGCAGGCTGGGCCCTGCTGGGGGGCCACACTGAGGGTCAAAGTGAATGGACAATTACACCACACACCGACACGTGAGCGGGGCCGTGAGCTCATGTCTGAATGGATCTCACACATGCAGGAGGATGGAAGGAAAACCCAGGAAAATGTTGGACACTAACGCCAGGCACATGTCAAATACGTTTTTGTTGAGTGACTACTGCACAATGAAATCACCACGGCAACGCACTTTGACCCCCCAAAAATTTGAAAACTTTTAAATACTGTTACTGTTGAACAAGAAAGGAAACAGAAAAAAAAATGACAGTCTTTAAAATGTTGCTGCAGGGGAGCGTCAAACTATAACAGAACAGACTCCCAGTCACACGTCACCTGTCCTCTACTACAGACACACTGACAGGGAGGAGACACTAACGCATCCTGTACTCCGACGTCTTCGACATCTCGCACAGCTGACCCTTGAAGTCGATGTCTACGGTGAAGTCCAGGTCCCTCTGCAAAAACACCACAGACTCAGGTCAGGAGAGGAGCAGCAGCAGCACAGATGCCAACGAGCCTTTCAAATTTCATCTGCACTTACGTTATTCTTGACGTTTGGCTTCATGCTGATGGTGCCGAAGATCTCCTCTCCAGTCTTCACAGTCAGGTAATCATCCAGGTAGAACACAGTCTGCTTCCAGTGGGTGTAGGGGGACTCTGGGCCTGGGTGGGACAGAGTCTGCGTCAGTACAGGCCGTTTCTGCACAACTGCTCTCAATGTTTCACAAGGGATGACAATCTACTAAATAAACAATTACCACAAAAAAATAAAGGTTCAGTAGTTACAGAATTTAACAGTGGCAGAGATGCAGTGAGTAACTAAAGCAACCATCTGTTACATCTGCTGAAATTGAGCAGTGTACCCTGAACCCCTCAGATGCAGGCTACCAATGCAGAGTCCTGAGTGTCTGACACTGAGCAGGTGTCAGTGTACCTGGTAGGACCTGTCAGTCAACACATTTAATTTCTAATCTCAGTGATCTCTTCTGCAGTCATGAGTCAGAGGCAACTTCAGTGTGTGAACTAAAAGGAATTCACTTGTCAAGTACTGCAGTTTTATTCCGCTCTCAGGCTTTCATAATCATCATGACATTTTCTTGTTAGTGCTGTGGTTAAAGGTGCGCATCCTGTCAAAGTGTGTTACAGCAGGAGTCCAACCATTGGAAAGAGATCACAACACTGCCATCTAGTGATCAGAAGTTCCAAACAAAATTAATCACTGGAGCAGAAAAGCTGAGAATCTTTTCAAACATAACACTTCATCCATGTGCACTATGTTTTCTACGGTCCTACTACAGGGGTGTGTGTGAGATACTGACTGGTGGAGAAGCCGGTCCTCTTGTGACAGCGGGTGAACTCGATGTTAAAGTAGGTGACCAGGGCATGGATGTAGTCGTTCCTCTTCACCTGCAGGCAGAACGGGGAGGTGAAGGTCAGGTCCTCTGCCTTCACTGTGTAGATGTCCACCTCCTAAAAAAAAAAAACAACACAGAATCAACATCTCTGCAGCAGAGGACAGACAGTAAAAACTGCAGTCAACCAGCGGTCCATCCTCCTACCTTGATGAGACACGCACTGCTGACCAGCTGCTTGGGGTCCACCACATCAACCAGAGGCTCCTTTATCGCCACCTCCTTGATGCAGGACATGTCAAAACCGTACACGTTCTCCCACCCTGATAGACAGACACACAAGTGTTCAGTTAACAGGAATTCAGTCTTTATTTATTCAACCGTCATCCCCCAGGATCACAGACCATCTCCAGTCTCTGGAGGACGGCCCTCTCCGACTACTCACAGTGGATTTTGTAGTCCTTGTACTGCCTGTCCTCGATGGCAGTGACGTAGAGGGTTGCCCTGTCGGGGAAAATGAGCCCATCTGGTTTCTGTCAGAGAATGAGGGAGAAAAGACTCAGCACAACTTAAACAGTCTCTAGAGTTGTTGTTGTTGTTACTACTACTACTACTACTACCACCACCACTGTACTGCTGATATTTAATATGATTCAACAATCCAGATGTTTGCAATTAGGACACACATGAGTATAGTGTAAGCTTGTGCATGGAGCTCACCCACTGCCCAAGTAAGTTTATAACATCACAGCAGGTCAGTCAGGTAGACTGCCTCACCCTGGGGAGCCACTAGTTCTACTGTAATTACCATCAGAGGATCTTAGTGCACACACAGGTAGGGTTGGGTAGCACTAATCTGGCAGTGGAGATGCTATGCTACGAGTCTGGAGGTTTGTTCGTTGCCATTTGTAAACAAAACATTTAAACTGGGCCCCTGCTCTTGGGCTCAACTGTGCACGCCTCCTGCAGGAGCAGCAGCAGCCAGGACTGGAAAGACAAGGAAATACAGTCCGAATGAAGCGCTGGAGCCGCGGTCCGATACCTGACCGTCAACGGTAACGGGAGGCTTGTGATGAGCTGGAAAGTGGGCGCTAGCTACTACTGCTAGCAGAAGTTAGTGTTGAGCTAGTGGGTGTTAGCCATGGTGGTTAGCATTTGCCGCTACCGCTTGCTTGCATCTGGGACAGCTAGCGGGGCTAGCAGCCCTCCTACTCGTGCTGCATGGAACTTCACCAGCTCTGTCATTGGCTGGAGAGAAAACACCGTTACTCCACCCAGAAACGTCCCCGTGCACAACAACACAAAGCAAAAGACCAAAATACAGGCAGGGGGAGGGGGCTCTGCAGACACAGTCACCACCACACAGGACTAGAAGCCTGTGGGTGATGATTAAGACGGATTTCTTTTGCATAAGTCTAGCGTTTATTTTTGAGCAAAAACCTCCAGACTTTACCTTTAAGAGTATGTGACGCACTGTGACCACCTGATGAAGGGTTCCCATTAAGTAAATCGTATGTGTGTAATTACAAAAATAACGCATATTACACAGTTAAACACCACAGGAGCACTGACACACCTTCACTTTGGAACAAGCTTTTCTTAAGTGGCTAATTCCTTTCCCTTGCTGGCACCATCCAGGTCAGCTCATCACCACCTTCTGTGTTAAGACTTCTGCTGCTTTTCTAAAGCAGAGCTGATCGATCTACTGCAGGTAATACGCCAACCAAAAACCCAAGTATCCCATGTCAAATAACCTGAACTGTCACTTTAATAATCCTAAAGTGATTTTCACCAAGACACAGCCTCTGATTATACTCAAGTCAATCTGAAGATTAGATGTTTGTCATTTTGAGGTTCCACCTACAAGCTTTTGGACTACGCTGCAGCTTTGAGTCTCCCCCCTTATAGGCTGCCTGTCCACATCAGTTCACTTTAGTATCTCAGACATGAGGCAGAACAATTCAGATAGTATTGGGTGCATCTGTGCTGGTGAAGGGAGTGGAGGAAATGCATCACACAAACACACACATACATACCAGCCATTTGTCCCTGGCGTAAATGACTGTGTTGAGCATGGACTCATAGAAGAGGCAGTAACCCATCCACTCTGATATGATGATGTCTACTCCTTCCACAGGCAGCTCCACCTCCTCCACCTTCCCCTTGATGATGGTCACCACTGAAGACAGAAGAGCAACATCTCAACACTCACCAACCCACAGGCCCAGTTGTGTGTTCCTATGGAATCGGATCATTCACCTACCATCATCTAGCTTGTTGGCCTTGACGATCTTTACAGCGTAGTCTGAGATGCTGCTGCACTCGATCTGTTTAAACAAGGCAAACAATGAGGTCATTCTGATGCTGTACTGATGTAATAAAACTGTTACTGGTGGTTGGACAGATTCTGATTTGACACATACCCCTATAACCTTCTTGGCGCCAGCTTTAGCAGCAAACATGCAGAGGATGCCTGTCCCACTGCCCACATCCAGCACCACCTTGTCCTTGAACAGGTGCTTGTTGTGGAACATGGAGTTTCGGTAGGTCAGAGTGCGCACCTCGTCTTTCAGCATCTCCTACAGCAGCAAAAAAAAAAAAAAAAAAAAAAAACACAAGGAAGAATGTGAGGGTCAAGGGTTAAAACTTTAAACTTTGTGTAGTTTGAATGTGAAAACATAGCAGTTTCTGTGACTGAGAATAAATTACCTCGTGGATGCCAAAGTGGGCGTATGAATCAAAGTAGTAGTCCTTTGACGTCATATCCTCAGCTGCAGGCTTGGCTGAGCTCTCCCCCTGAGAAACCTCAACAAAAGACACACACCGTTAGTGGCCCTGGGTTTACATGCAGTGTGTTCATCTGTGTGTCTGACGTGATGTAAAGAGCTCAAACAAACTGAAACCATACAGGGTCCCAGTTTGAATCCCTCTGAACTAACACAGTAGCCAACGACAGATTCTGGATCAGACAACTCAACTTACTGAAACGTTACCACTATATTCTGCTAGTGATTGGTCAGATGTGTGCAGATGAGACCCTACAGAACACTTAAAAGGAAAATTCTCATTTTACAAAGGTTGTTGGCTCTCTAACCTCCAGTGTGGAGATCTGAGGAAACAGGGCCACTCAAAAGTTTTCAAATATAATTTATACAACTCACTTCTAAATGCGTGTATTACCACAGATAAGAGCGGTAAACTCTGTCTTCATGACTTCAGTCTGCTGTATGAATACATAATGAGTGGCAGTGTGAGCAGGGCTTCTATGGAGGGAGTAACTATCTGTAGGTGAGGTAACATCACATCCCTGATCCATTGCCCCAACAGCAACTGAATAAATAAAAATTAAAAGAAGAAATCTGCTTTACTATAATTTTAAAAAAGACACGAACTTGCTTTAACAAATTTACCAGAAATAGTATAGAGTGTACAGTTACTTTTATTTAAATATACATATGCTCTATGAAAACAGGATTTGTTTTAAGGTAAGTCTGAAGTGAGCGGGACAGGTCAGTCCAGTCTGAGAACGGTACCGTCCGTCTGAGACCACTTCAGGTTCCAGGATACACAGAGTTGGACGAGCACAAAGGATGAGAGCACATGTCTGTAGTCCTGGCCTTCCTTGAGAACCGCCACGGACCAGGTGTAAAGCCGCACTGTGTCCGCCAGTAACTCATTTAAACTCCCATGTGTACAGATAATGGCCGTGTATTACCTGGCTCACCTGTGGTCCCTGCCAAACCGACTAACGGCTCTTTACCGGCTAAACAGGTCAACATGCTGCGAGACTAATTGACGTTAGTCGGCCAACCATAAACCACACTGGGACAAACTACGACAAATGCGGGTTGGTGTCGCTAATTAACTCGGTAAGAGAGAGAAACCACCGGTGATCAGGTGTGGTATGTGTCCGCAGCAAAGTAACCGCTAACCACTGTAAAAACCAGCGAAAGAATGAGGCAGCATCCACGCCTGGAGAGCCGCCGGCTAGCTAGCTCTGGAGCTAACACGTTAGTCCCCATGCGGTCCTTCAGGCTGGTCAGACGCTGCCGGCTAACGGCGTTGTTTGTGCCCACATCGCTAACTTTAGCTCATGATGTTAACCACTAGTCCAGACTGCCAATTTCATACGAGTTCAATCATTTGGACAGGCTCCTGGCTCTGTCCGCTAAATGAATGAGCGCCAACGGCAGATGCTTCACCGAGTCACGTTAGCCAAGTTAAAATGGATGCATCTGGATGAATCTGCTGCGTATGTAACGACAGAGTCCAAGACGTTGAGACTACCAGACACCTATCAACACATCTCCAAGAGTAGTGAAGTCGTGATACGCGAGACAAAGGCAGAGTATAACATTATGCCGTATTTCCTCCACTAACACCTTACCTCCATCCTCTCTGCTGGCGCCGCCATTTCGATCTTCTGCCTGGCTTGCTTGAGCTTCCAGGAGTCTTTCCTAGTCCCACCCACGACAGGCAGCTTTTATTTCTGATTGGACCGGCTAATGGACACGCCCACACTACGCTGGCGCGTTCAAATTTTTCTGGAGAGTCGGAAATTATCCTCGTTTCCTCCTAGGCCTGAAATATGTAGTCAAATCACTGGATGTGTTAAACCACAAAAGAGCATTACGCTTTTGGAAAAAGGTGTTTTGTTTTTTCTGATACATCTGACTAAATATGCTCATGTTATGGTGTTGGTATGGTTCCTATACTTCTTACAGACATTTATCTTTTAGCTCTTTCCTTCACTTTTTAGATCTATATTTAAACCCTATATTCGGGATATATGCGCTGCTATATTACATTAAACATTGGTCTTTAACCCTAACCCTATATTACATTCTTTTGGTCTTTAAATTAGTATTCTGCTAGATTAAGCCACGAAAAAAACTATCCAATTGATAGGCAACCGGCGAGTGCTGCTTTCAAGTGGCCACGGAAAATCCGTAATCTCTTTCCTACAACTGTATACTGCCTTCAACCTTCACATTTATCCTACATAAACTAGTACAAACAAACCGTTAAAGCGGGAAGTTTACCAAAATCAAGTTTTGTGGAAAAGATACAGCACATACTGTGGCACACCTGCATCGAACTGTGACACCCTCAATCGACAGCAGCTATAGAAGGACTCCAGTTAGTATGTGTATTGTCTGGGTGGATTTCACTTTGAGAAAAGCAGTGAAGCTTGAGGTTTGGGTATATGCACTTTGGGTGCATTGACAGGTCTGTAGTGAGGAGGATTCTGCCCTTCAGTTGTTTCATTGAATCATTTAGTCATGTACACAGTCTTTATAGCCTGCAGTGAGCACTAAAGGATCGGCAAAACGATTGTACCCATCAGTTTAATGGAAAATAACACAAACTACAGAAACTGCTACACTAAAAACTTCAAAACAGTCAAGAAAGAAAAAGCTTAGAATGGTTCTGTATTGCTGAGGAACGTAAAAATGAATTGTGGATAATCATTCCAAAATAAAAAAAATCATTACATTTCATAGATATAGTGATTGATAAGAGATATTTGTTCAGTAAACTGCGAGTAAGCAGAAAACACTGAACTCAATCAGAAATATAAACATTACACTGGACAGCATGGTCAACTGGTAGGTTAATTCTGCCATAGTCACTGAAGTTAAATTGTTATTGGATCTTATTGTTCTCAACACTGTATGAATGGGTGAGAGTGAAGCAGTGTGATGCAGGTTTTACTAGGAGCGTGTTGTGTGACTGAGGCTGTACAGTGTGTTGTGTGATCCAAGTTGTACTGGGAATGCATTGTGTGATCGAGTTTGCAGTGTGTTGTAATCTAAGTTGCACCAACGTGTTGTGTATGTCATCTAGCTTTTGGAGTGTGAGTGAGCCACGTTGTGTGTTGTGTGATCTAAGATGTACCATTAGTGTGTTGTTTGTGATCCAGGTTGTACTAGGAGTGTGTGTGATCAAGGTACTGGAGGTATGTTGTGTGATCCAGATTATAGAGTTTATTGTGCCTGTGATCCTCCTGGCTGTGTTGTGTGTGATCCAGGTTGTATTAGGGGTGTGTTGTGTGATCCAGAATGCAGAGTTTATTGTGTGTGTGTGATCCTGGTTGTGTAATGTGTGATCAGGTTGTATTGAGTGATTGCAGTCAACACGTCCACAGGAAGTGGTAAAAAAAAAAATCTCAGTTTAAAGCCAACGTCGGCGGAGTGTGTAGCCTCGCCCGGTGTCTTATTGTTGTGTCCCTCTCCTCTAAGCCCGTGTCCTCGCTGTTCTGCGGTCTAGCGTGAGGACATCGATGTCCTAAGTCCCGGGTGAGCGCAGTGAGTCAGAGCCGATAGCACAGTTGGAGCCGCGCTGTCTCCTGGACCAATCCGCATCGTCCTGCTTTCGACCAGAAGGTACGAGCGTGCGCGCTCACGGGTGCATGGCGCGATCACGCAGCTGGTTGTGCTGTCACGAGCCTTATGCGAGACGCGGAGAGGAGGCTGGAGAATTAGAGCGGACATCAATTATACAGGACATCTTATTTACCGCGTTTAGTGCGTGATAACGAGAGCAGGGCTAGCACTTCATACCGCTGCTCGGCTGTTAGACTTTCTGCCGAGAGACCGAGACCGAGCGATTCCGGTCAACCGGTGATGTATTCCAGCATTTGAATGGTACTGCTAGCCAGCTAGCTAGCTAGCTGTTGAGCTAGCTATACGGTGCGTGACTCGGAGTAAGTTAACGATAAATTCTTGGCCGTTATTTCTATTAACACACCGGACTGCGTCCACCTGAGGGACATCCAAACAGCGGGTGGTTTTAACTTCAGTCGGTCGGTGTTGTAGCTGTCGTGCGCGTCGCTTGTATCCTAGCCAGAGAGGGATTGAATGAAATAACGCTAGCTTGCCACAGGCAGCGGAAACGAGCCAGTTAACAGGGATAACGTTAACTTATCCTGCTGCTGGCTGATCCACCGTCATCCAGCTAATCTAGCACATGCTATCTGAGCTAGCCACCCACAAGCACACAGTCCGCCCGGTAGGTCACCGCCAGCCATAAAGTTGTAGCTAACGACCGGACCTGCGAGGTAGCTAACTCGTACCAAACGTCAAGTTGGCCATCTTCCGCTCCAGTCCAGTGTGAAAGGCTGACCAGCGCCAGGTTGTTTTTACGGATAAGGCCGGAGTGAGGACATAAACCTGCAAACATGCCGGCTGTGTCGAAAGGAGATGGAATGCGAGGATTAGCAGTTTTCATTTCGGACATTAGAAACTGTAAGTAACATTGTCTTTCATTATAATTCCTAATTTGTGCCATTTAACGGCAGACGTATCAGGTGACACTGCCGTTTTACACGCTGTAGTGAAATCAGGAGGGAGGGCGCTGGGGTCTGTATTTCTCTGCCATCCGCTATTTACTCCATAATGTCACAATTAACACAATCAGTGTGTCAACCCTCCGTTTACCAGCACTTGACTTGCTGCAGCAGAACCGATGATCTGACGGTCAGATGCAGAAAACGATCCCTGTCGGAGGGCTGGCTGTGGCTTAGGTCAGACTGAGATCACAAACATCTGTATGACATTAGAGATCCAGATGTCGAAACTGATCTGAGGAACAGGGGTTCACTTCGCAGCAGAGAGACAGTATTAGATCCGTGTAAAGTGACGGTATGACAGGGCACGCCGTAGTAAGTCCGACTGTAAGGAAGGCGGCGCTCTGTCAGCGGAATAAACCAGGAGCCCCCCCCCCCCCAGTGTCTTATATTGGACCCCTGCCACAATCCACTGACCAGTGTTACATTAACAGGGCATCTTCATTATATAAATAATAGTTAAATAGTGTAAGATGTGGAGGTGGGCTAATGAATTTGAACCCATTCAAAAACAGAGTTCCCAGTCATATTCTTAATACATTTACTTTCTATGTGCTGGCAGTGTTTCCCTCTGTGATATGATTTTATTCCAGCTCTCTCTAGTTTTTGTCATAGAAGGAGGGCAGTGACTCTGCAGAACAGTGCCATCTAGTTTGGAGTGATTGGCCACTGTAATGTCATGTGTTTAAACTAGGTAAATGGTTACTGATGGGTTTGCATTAGGTGATAGGTGACAGGCTGTGATGGCCGCCCCTTGGTCTAATCTGTGATGTTCTAGGTTTCATTGTGACTGAACAGCTCCTGCATTATCGCCTTACTGGCACCTGCAGGTTGGATCTGTTCACCACTGTCTGAACTTCCCCTTGACTTACATGTGTGTTTTTGTCACTGTCACCACTTCTTGGATGTTTGCCCTTCACTGAAACAATATTTGTGTATTTGTTAATTCTGTATTTTTCTATCAAAGAGGTGTAGTAGATGTTACATAAGAATTCCTATTGACACTGTAATATTTATCAGACCTGACTGCTATAGAAGAAGGTGGAGGTTCAGATGTATGAAGCTGATGTTAACGAAATCAGTGACAGAATATTTGCAATACTTTATTATTGAGATCTGAACCGATGTACAGTAAATTCACATATAAAAGCTGGTTTTCAAATGAGTGTCTGAGGGGTGGTCAGTACTACAATTTGACACTGTTTCTAATATCAGAGGCCACTGTCTCAGTAGTAGAAGTAAATCCAACCCCTGCATCAAACACAAACACACACACACACACACACACACAATAAAGATATTGATGAACTTGACACCAGAAGAAGTAAAACCAAATGTGGCAAAAGTCTGCAACTTCATTGATTAGTCGGTCTTTAATTGCTGCATTAGACAGTTGTCAGATAATGATGGTGATGTTAGAGGGTTGTAGGGTCGATCACTGTTACAGTCTAACAGTTTATATTTGGTCATATGTACCCACTCTACACTAAACAGAGAGGGAAATCACAAATGATTGTCAGACTCAGCCAGTGTAGATTTTTTTTGGGACCTGGGATCAGATCTAAGATGGACCCAGCTGTGGGAGAACCCAGCCCTTCATCTGCTTGTTTATGTATAAACAGCTGTGACTGAAGCTACTGGCCACATTACTACTGACAACAGCAATAACAATACACCCAGTCATTATCTGGTACAGCATGGGAGTATTTCACTAGCTAAGGTTGTTGCCGTAGACATGATGTTTGGAGACGGACTTCAGTGTTTCCCCAGTGCATTATTGGCTTGGCGGGCCTCCAGGCCTAACTTGCCCCCCGCCAGGTTAAGCATCATTTATTAATTTATTTGAATCGTTTTTTATACTCCATACCACTCACAGTGGTGCGGTTGAATGTGCAACGGCGACATCGTTTGATCGACATGTGAACACAGGGTGGTAGGTTAGGTGTCTTCAATACCTGAAGTTACCCCCCAAACAAGGACACGCTAACTTTACGCTAACTAACTAACAAGCTCATCAGACCCGCTGGTTCACCCTGACTGAGAGGAATGTCGACCTCGACGTCGACCTCATTAATGTTAACCAAGCCGCGGCTCCAAGAGGCACAGCCAGCTGCTGCAGCATGGCTGTTAGCATGTCGCCCCCTGCAGTGGCTGCGCACCAAATGTGAAAATGATACATTTCATCATTTCAGTTTTCAGCTCGTACTGTTCACGTTAACACACGTTTGTTTTCACTCTGGACCAAACCATGGATCTATAGATCCATGAGTGTCAAGTTTCCATGACAACTGACCGGAAAAAGACGCGTGGTACGTCCTGTTTACATAACTACAAATTGTAAAAATCTCTGAGAAGTAACGTTAAACTTTAACCATGGAGACACCAGGCAGTTTTTTTTAAGTTTTCAGTGCAAACCCTTGATATTATGTATTTTAATTGTATTTTTTGTGGTTGGTTGAAACAGCATTTCAAGAATATTGTTAGACTCTGCTATAGCTGGTATTTAAATATGTTAAATGTCTGTCTTACAATAACACGTGATTACATTAGTCATATTTTCACATTTCCAGTCAACTTTTAACATTGATCTTATGCAAAGCCTTATGGAATCACACCTTCTAAATTTTTCTACTCCATTCATGAATCTGTTACCTACAGGGCCCTGCCATCAGTCAGTGGTTAGGGTCAGGCCCAGTCACAAAAAAACACCAGCGGCCGGTGGGCTGCCGGTGGGCTGCCGGTGGGCTGCCGGTGGGCCACCCTGCCACCAGGCTTAACAAGTTTTCTGGGGGAAACACTGGACTTCTGTTTCTGCAGGTGTGGTCATTATCTCAGGGTTCAGCTGACACGTATCAACTGATCTTAGTTATTTATCTTTTATTGTACTGGAGGGATCACATCACTGTTGTGACTACATTCATACAGAATATAACACGTCCTCCAATGAACGTGTTTTTTTTTTTTTTTTTTTATTAATCATTGTCGGCTAGTCCTTCATGGTAGCTGTGTGTGTAGAAAACACACCAACAGGTAAAACAAACAACATTATCAAGGTTTTTCACAGTGAATATCAGTATATTATCAAATCTAACTAAATGTTCATTGAATCTGCCTTTCTCTGTCCTTGGCCTGATGTCGTCATGTGTCGCCACTTCCTGCAGTTTCAAATTAAAAGCCATCCATGGAGTCATGTTACTGCACGCTGTAGTGGCACATAATGAAAATTAGGCAGAATGTCTACAGCCAAAGGACTGAAGCTTAGAAGTAAAGTTGGGATACTAGAAACATTATCTGAGAGAGAGACATCTCAGTGGGATACTTCTGCCCACTGGGCTGTATGTGTTTGTAATTGCACCACAGGGTTGGCCATTACTCTGTCAGGTTTCATCTGCTCATAGAACAAACTGTGTCAGGTCACTGGATTTGTCTTGAAATTCAAATGTGGAAGCAGCCGCAGCCAAGTGCCTCTTCCCTGGTTGTCTTAGGTTGGGTTTGTCCTCTCTAGTGCAGAGGTAGTTTTATTCTTACTCTTATTATTTGACAAGGTTGTGTGAGGGAGGAACTGGCCTAATGCCAGTAGGAAGTGAGTGATGTGAGCACACCTTTTCAGTGTCCTCCATACATTGGTTTGTTAATGATGGCACACCACAGCTTTGACACTTTTATTGTTTTTAGTATTTAAATGTGTAAAATCTTGTTTCACTGCAGAGCTGTGTGCAGGGAGAGAGGCGAAAATACAACACATTTCCCAGCTGAACCGTGGACTTTGGAACATTTGCTGAAACCATTCCCCAACTAGGGTGCTCCACTGATAGAAAATAAAGGACATTCTTGACATCAAAGCAAGAGTGAGGTTTAAAATAGGAACAGAGTCAGTATAGTTCTTCATAAAGACAGACTCTTCTTCTGACAGTTTATGAAGAGCGGATTTGAAGCTCAGAACGTGCTGCTCCACCGACACCATCTTAACAGCTTCAGACTCCACCAAACTCAGCTAATCCAAAAAATGGGCAAAGAGGCGGGGCTTGTATAGAGCCAAGACTTCATTGCATGCCAGTTTGTGGCAAGCATGTGCTTGTACACCTGTTGCTCAAAGAGGCCACAACATGGAAGTCTATGGCGACTGGCTCACTTTTGGAGGCAGGCTGCATGTCCCTCTCATCAGGAAAAACAAAATACACACTTCACAAGTCCATGAGACATGGTGAGTGTGCACCTGTTGTCTGACTGACAGGAGTGGACTTCCAGTTTTCAGTTCCAGTTCCAGCCTGATTAAAATGGCTGCCCGTCTGGCAGTAGTGGAGAAGTTTGTTGGTATAGTGTCTTTAATGAAGTGCTGTGACTCAAATACACATTTCAGCCTATAGATACTGATTAGAGGGCCAGGCCAAGGTCCAACTACAGGTACATAAAACTTACAGATACACACCCCTGGCCAAATTGCGGCCCTAAGCAGATCATTTTCCTTTAATTTTAAAGATTGACATTTTTATTTCAACAACATACCCACCTCCAAGTGAAGCGAGAGCTTCTTTTAGTTTTAATTTTTACCACTTCTTTGTTGTGCCTGATTGGTGATGTCTCTTCACCTGCAGCCTCTGACCAGTGATTGATCAGGTAGTGATTGTTGTCAATTGCTGCAGCAATCTGTGTGGTGTCAGATTACAGCTCTTGTTGCTCTTGACTCGTACTGACTTGGCGCCCTTCGCATGCCTCATTGTGCAGTACATCAATTGTGCAATCTGTGCATGTTGCTCAAAATGCTGTCCTATGTGCACATGTGAGGCCCCATTCCAAAGTCAGATCATAGATTACAGATACAGATCCAATTCTAGATAGGTTGCAGATTACAGACACTCATGTACAGGTTCATCTGAATAAAGCAGAATATGATGGAGGTCAGCAGTCTTTTCCATGATGGTGGAGCTACTGAACCAGACCATTTAACGGCTCAGGAAACATGTGCAGGTGTTTGGAGTTCATCAGCTGATCAGAGTGTGACACCATCAGGTTACAATAGTGAACTTTTTCAGTTACTGAATTTTGGGATATCATTAAATCGAAGACAAAATTGTTACAATTAAAAGAAATAAAGACATGAAATATTTCAGTCTGTGTGTAATGAATCTATATAATATATAAGTTTCACTATTTGAGCTGAACTACTGAAATAAATGAACTTTTCCTTGATATTCTAATATATGAGATGCACTTGTATATTACAGAAACAGATAAAGTGAGGGGTTGGCGCTTTTTGCTGTGAAGAGCATCTGAGACATGTTGCTGCTGTGTATAAAGCACAAATGAGCATTTGCAGTTTAAATATTGAGGCAGCTGACATGCTTTAATCACAGGACAGCATGGCTCTAACACGAACCCACACTTCACACAGTTAGGAGCTGCTTCTCCCCTGAGTCAAAGCACCACCCCACCATTACTGAATCACTTTGCTGGCAATGGAAGCTTGTTTTCTCTGTCCACTGCCTGTTGCTGCTCAGTAGTAGTGAAGCCAAGGAAAAGATGTGGGAGCAGATTTGTTGGCTCTGGGGCTCAGTGAAGTCAGGTTTTGGTTTCAGCATGGGTGTTGGATCTTTTGGAGTTAAAGTCTCTGGGTCCAACCTGTCCATATTTTCCAACCTGCTGACACTGAACCGCCTCTTTCCCTTCTTCAGGTAAGAGCAAGGAAGCCGAGATCAAACGGATCAACAAAGAGCTGGCCAACATCCGCTCCAAGTTTAAAGGAGACAAGGCTCTGGACGGCTACAGCAAGAAGAAGTATGTCTGCAAGCTGCTCTTCATCTTCCTGCTCGGCCATGACATCGACTTCGGACACATGGAGGCAGTCAACCTGCTGAGCTCCAACAAGTACACAGAGAAACAGATCGTAAGTCCTCCACCGGCTGCGCCATGTGTTTACAGCTCTGATTAATGGAGTTTGTAGCCGTGCCTATGTTTTCCTGTTTGACTTCTCTCCATCACATTTGACTAAAGGATATATTGTAAGACTTGCGGGTATGTAGACTATGTATCTAAAAAAAACCATGGATAAGAAAAGGAACCAACAGACCACAGACACCTGACTAGTCTGACCAGTGTTCTGCTTCACTTCCATAACCTTTCCAAAACCATAGTAACTTAGGGGCTGTGTCCACCAAATGAGTCCTCTGACACTTCCATGTTCCTTCCTTGTTAATGTAAACACTACAACACTGGTCTACATAGCATGGAGTTTGCTTACAGTGGAAGATAATAGCATTAGCAGCAGCTTTCGACATGGACCCTGAGGTAGGCCTATCTTCAGAATGAGTGTGGGTGCATGATATAAACCGAGCCAGAAAGTAGCTGGGCGAGTTATCACTGATTGCTGTTGTTGGTAACGTGTGTCCCACCCTTCTTGGAATTTGATTGGTCAGTGTGAGAAAAGTGACACTGATGAGCGCTGGACTGTTCTAAAATTTGAACAGATTTCTACTCAGAGTGCTCTGAGCTTGACGACAAACAATGGTCACTACCAAGAGCGTGTTCTCTGCTGAGGAAGCTGAGTGCCATGAGCGCTGAACTTCATACATCTGCAGAGAAAGTACAGTAGACGCTATGAGAGCAAAAAGAGCATTTGGTGACACAGCTCCTTCTGGTGCCAAAGTCCAATATCACAGGTTTGAACAGAATAATTCTGGGACAGGCATGATGCTTCAAGCCATTAATATTATTATTATTATTATTATTATTATTATTATCTACTAACAAGTAGATGAAGCCTAATTGAGTTCATGTGTGAGGGACTACAGAATCTGAATCAGAACTTTAGACAGAGCCTCTGTCTAATGTCACATCAGATCTAAGGCTTTCTGACTCAGTGTTGACACAGCTACAAATCAATGACCTGTGTGTCATTAACCGCACACTGGCCTCAGTCAGAAAGTATCATACTAGCTGTCAGCTATTAGACGGTGTTGGTCTAGTCCATACAGTACTCTGGTGCCCTACCTGATCCAGACTGGAATTCAGGTCCAAACTGTGGGTTCACAGTCAGATTCACTAAGTGAGTTTTGAGTCAGGTCCAACCTGCGTCAGTATAGTAACCAATCATACATCTGCTACAGTGGAATCAGAACTCTGCAAGCAGTTGTTGTAGAGGGGGAAATATGAAGACACTGTGCAGTCCATAAGTCAACTGTGATAAACTGTCTGTCTGTTTGAAACAAGAATGATCACAACTAGAGTATTGCCCTCTACCATGGCCAGATAATCATTGCAATCAGTAACCTATCAGATCCAGAATATGATCGGGATCTGCAACAGACCGTACAGACTCATTGATCTTAACATCATAAGTGTGTCTGATTTTATACATCAAGTGTTGAGGACAGCGATGAAACTGTGGATCCACATCTTTAACCACCAACATTTGGTTCATGACCCATCCCTCCACCAAGACTGGTATAAATCTAATAATAAGTTTTTATGTTTAAAGTAAATTTGTAGTTGAAGTACAGCAGGACATCAGGCTTCATGCAAGAACAGAATTTCTCCTCAGTGACACATGAGTTATTTAAGAGAATTTGTGATGATCACCAACTTTTTTGCATACACAGTATATTATTGGTCCACCTGTGTCCTACAGATCATCCAACTACCACCATGATGCTTTTTGCTGGGCTGCATTGGGAGTTTAATATGACTCTAACAAGACAGTGTCTGCATATATATATATATGATGGACACAGTTTACTGCTGGAGATGTTAAAGCAGAACTACCTCAGCTCTGTAGCTGTTTCCTGAATCTGTTTCATGGACTGTTTTCTCAGGAACAGGAAATGTGAAGTCAGCAGAATAATGTTGAGTCAGGATCTGAGAGCTGACTGCTGCACCAGCAGAAGTAGTCGGAGACCAGTTCCTCTAGAGTCTGTGACCCAAGTGTGTAGACACTATCTGAGAGTGTTAACCAACTTGTATGGGCGTTATTATTTAAAGTGGACCCATTTAAAAATGCTGACTGGACTCAGTCATTGTTATCAACTGTCTGAAGACTGAGATCAGTTGATTAAGTGAGTCAAGTCTGGTGTGCTGCTGATTGGTTGGAATGAAACCACAGCCACATGGCCCTGTGTGGAATAGTTTGGACATGCCTACCTTAACCCATAACCCCTCACTCCTGACCTTTCCCCACTAAGGTAGGGGTTGGGGTGGTGAGACAGTGGTGAAGATCTGGTGCCACCTGCTGGTCAGAGTGGAATTAGCCTCATAGTTTACAGTCAGCACAGGTGCATCGTGTAGAGAGGCTGGAGTGGATGGGGGTTGATGCGAGATCAGGTGTAGTGATCTTGTTCATATGAGTGTGAACCTGCCAGTGTAAGTACAGTTCAATAGCTAAGGCTAACGTAGTTCCACTCAAAGCTGAATATTGGATCTGAATGAAGAGAGGATGTGTTTACAGGACTGTTTGATCAGACTTAATTGGTTTGACCTGACGGCTCGTGACTGTACACACATATTATCGTGAACTGCGGGGCTGGAAGCACAGACTCTTAACTGGTTTCTATTGTTTTCTTTTTTATTTACATGTTTTTATTGAGAAATGATAAAACGGCACAGAACAATGCACTCAAGATACATTGTTTTTCTTCTTATTTAAACCCATCCCCACCCACATACTGCCTTGAAAAAGTAAGAGAGAGATAAATCAATGAATAAGTAATAATAACTGTAAAATAAAATAGATAAATAAAATATAACAAACAACTTAAAAGTTAATCAGTGGGCTGTTGTTTCTCTATGCTAAGCACATGTCTGGGCCTTGCACTGTCTCCTCAGTCTATGGGGAAAGTCTTAAGTCTTTCAAAATACATTATTATGGGATTCCAACTGGTTCCCTTTGTTCTTCCAGGGCTACCTGTTCATCTCAGTGCTGGTCAACAGCAACAGCGAGCTCATCCGTCTGATCAACAACGCCATCAAGAATGACCTGTCCAGCCGTAACCCCACCTTCATGTGCCTGGCTCTTCACTGCATCGCTAACGTAGGGAGCCGTGAGATGGCCGAGGCCTTTGCCAGCGAGATCCCTCGTATCCTTGTCGCTGGGTGAGTGTGGTCTCTGTTCTGATGTGTTGCTAATGTGCGAGCCAATGAGTTGACTCTGACTTAACTTTGTGGTCATGTGACTGATGCGCCACAGGGACACCATGGACAGCGTGAAACAGTCGGCCGCACTGTGTCTGCTTCGCCTCTACAAGACTTCTCCTGATCTGGTACTGATGGGGGAGTGGACGTCACGTGTGGTGCACCTGCTCAATGACCAACACATGGTAAGAGACCCCCCCCCCCCCCCCATTCCCCTCCTCATTAACCTGTTGGCTAATGGTCATTCTTTACATGCTTGTTCTACTATCTAAAGCCCCTAACATTGATGTTAGGCTTTTGTATGCAATGGAAAAGGGAACATTCAGCATTCACACCTGGGTCAAATGACTCTACAGTAGATATTTATCCACTCTGGTCCCCCAGGTGAAGATGCTGATTTACACCTCTTCTCCTGCCATTAAAGCAGAGACCCCACAGCACAGGGTTGAGTGAGCTGCAACCCTAAAATAGGTTATAAAAACACACAATGACCAATCATAGCATCTCACATAAAGGCTCCACTACAATCACAAGAGCTTTTATCAGTCCAGAGTTCATCCACAGTCAAAAAATAAAGCTTATACTCACAAATCCTGGTGATAGAAAGGTACAAGAATCCTGCATGAACCATTAGGTAACTTCAGATACCATGTAATCCACAGGTTGGATGAAAACAGCATCAGTCCTTACCATTTACAGATGATGCTGATGACATGATAAAACTAACCAGAAGCTGAAAGAAGTCAAATTTAAATGTCAACACAAATGTCCCTGTATATTATTCAGTGTTGTTGTGTCTGTTTATGATTGAATGATGTGAGTTGTTCTAATTATAATAAGCTGTGTGTTTCTTTGTGTCTCTGGGGTTCAGGGTGTGGTGACAGCAGCCATCTCTCTCATCACCTGTCTCAGCCAGAAGAACCCAGATGAGTTCAAGACCTGTGTTTCCCTGGCCGTTTCCCGACTCAGCAGGGTATGTGTGTGTGTGTGTGTGTGTGTGTGTGTGTGTGTGTGTGTGTGTGTGTGTGTGTGTGTTCGTTCAGTCACTGATCACTTTAAATATTTTATACATACATACTCAGACTGGCGCACACCTGTCATTAAACCTGGAGTATCAGAGGTTCATATTAAACACTGGTGTGAGTTATTAGAGCAGAATTCACTGGCAGATGTGTAGAATATGGATAAGATCAGGACCAACACTGATGCAGACTGTGGGCTTCAGCACAGATGAATAACAACAAAAGACCTGTTAAGATAATGAACTTGTAAGCCAAATAGAGTCCCCACACTACAGACAGCTGCTGTATATAATACGCTGCAGAGTGTGGAGCAGGTTGAGGATTAACTGACCATAGTAAACCTGAAGATGAATCATATTCTTTCTCCAGATTGTCTCGTCAGCCTCCACTGACCTGCAAGATTACACCTACTACTTTGTGCCAGCGCCATGGCTGTCCTGCAAGCTGCTGCGCCTGCTGCAGTGCTACCCCCCACCAGAGGACGGCGCCGTCAAGGGCCGTCTGGTTGAGTGTCTGGAGACCATCCTCAACAAGGCCCAGGAGCCCCCCAAGTCTAAGAAGGTCCAGCACTCCAACGCTAAGAACGCCATCTTGTTTGAGGCGATCTCCCTCATCATCCACTACGACAGGTGAGTGTTCAAGAACACAACACGTAAGGTGGTGATGGTGTTTCAGCTTGGAACTGTTGACGTCATTATGAGTTAAAGAAGACCTTGAGAGGGCGAACTGATGTGTGTGTTGTAGCAGGATGTGGTTGAAACATGCAGTATTTCTACGATACAAAATCAAAAGTGTTGACTCTTCACTCTTGACTTCTGCAATCTGAAGTTTGAAGTTCCTGGTAACATTTAGGAGGTGGGAACTTCACAGGAACGTCCTCTCCCTCAGCCGTCTAGACCGCTGTGTCTCCACTGCAGACCCCTATACAACTCACCAGACACTTGAGGCAACGTCATCATTGTGCAGTTTTGATTGTTGCGTAATTGTTGTACAGAAGTGTTTCTCTTACTGCTCTTGTTGTTTGTCTGGTAGTGTGGATGCTTTCTACTAATGCTCCTCTTCTGTTGGGTTTTAAAAATACCACTTATTTTTGCATTTGCACATCCTGCTCTGAGTATACCCAAGCCCCGCCCAGGGTTTTTTTGGGGCCACTTGGAACACCTAACCTGAGGCAGGGACTCGTTTAGCCACCATAAAAGTTCTGGGAGATGGTCCTTTGGTGGTGGTTCCTGGAGACATGTGCTAATGGCCCGGGCTCCGTAAAAATTCCCCAAGTTCCTACATATATACATATCGTCCGATATGTAGCAATATACACCCATAGTATGAGTGTGTCCTGAAGTGATGAGCGAATCTTCCTCGTGCGGTGACAGAGTTTTACCAGATGTCTAAAGTAAGTTTGGTTTGTGTTTGTGTATTTGTGTTGGGCAGTGAGCCAAACCTGCTGGTGCGAGCCTGTAACCAGCTGGGCCAGTTCCTGCAGCACAGAGAGACCAACCTGCGCTACCTGGCCCTGGAGAGCATGTGCACTCTGGCCAGCTCCGAGTTCTCCCACGAAGCCGTGAAGACGCACATCGAGACCGTCATCAATGCCCTGAAGGTGGAGCCTCACACTCCACAGTCCCTCAGCACTCACTAGCAGCGTTCTGATCAACAAAACCCTACCAGACTCATGACATCTCTTTTTCAGCTGTGGTCTGCTGCTCAGTTGTAGTGACTGCTCTGTGTGTCCTCTGTGTGTTTCTGCAGACTGAGAGGGATGTGAGTGTGCGACAGAGAGCAGCTGATCTGCTCTACGCCATGTGTGACCGCAGCAACGCCAAGCAGATTGTAGCCGAGATGCTCAGCTACCTCGAGACGGCAGATTACTCTATCAGAGAGGAGATGGTGGGTGTCCGGCTGGTTTCTTTTCTCCTCTAAAGTTCAAGTGAGAACTGGTGAAGGCGAGGTGTTTTCATTAAGAACTGGTCTTTGGAACAGTCTTTTTCCAGTGCTAGTGTTTTCAGTATTCAGACTTTCCAGACTGCTGAACCAGATAATGGAGCTGTGATCTGCTGCCTCCCTCTTTCAGGTGCTGAAAGTGGCCATACTTGCAGAGAAGTATGCTGTGGATTACTCCTGGTACGTGGACACCATTCTCAACCTCATCCGCATCGCCGGCGACTATGTTAGCGAAGAGGTGTGGTACCGCGTCATTCAGATCGTCATCAACCGAGACGACGTTCAGGGCTACGCTGCCAAGACAGTGTTTGAGGTAATGGTGACATGAAGTCTAAAAATACAGCAGCAGTGATGAAGATGCTGAGGAGGACACACACATCAGACATTTTCAAAGAACACTATAAAAAGTAGTCCCACCTTTTTAATCTTTTTTAGGACTCAAGGATTGTTTTTGATTTTTTTCTCATTTGCAATGGTGTCAAGAAGCACACAAATACAGACTTATAACTCCCACTTGTTTATAGTGTGTTGAGGATAATGTGCTTAAAACATGAAACACAAAACCAAAAACCAGACAGATTTCCAAAGGTCAGAGTAAATCCTTAGGCATAAAGTGGTTACACTGACTTTGGTGCTGTGGTCATGTCCAGCATAGATGTTAGTCAGGTTGTTGAATATAGGAGCTTTATACATGGAAAGGTACAGGTGTTTATCAAAAAGGACCAACTATCCTCTCCAGAAAGCAGTGAGCAGTGTCACATAGGCCTGTCACAATTATTACATAATCGCCTGATCACAGTTATTATTGGCTGACCCCTATCATTTTGCATATTGGTTAAAAAATGCTTTTCATTCATCTATAAAAACAGCTGGATGAAACTATCATAAATCTCATATTTCTATCACTTTTGCCTCATCGCTTTCCACTGTTTGAGGTTTGACTAGACCTCTCTAAATGACATCACATTGCACCCTCTTCTTCTCTGGTTTAATGACACGAGTGGAGTCATAAACTGTTACTCTAGAGGAGCTTAATTTCTAATTAAGCTCATCTAGAGTAACTTATAACTTAATTTCTAACTAATATTTGACGACCACATTTCGATGAGCATCTTTCAGCATCATGGATTTAGTTTCAATGACAATAAATGGCTCTTCTTCTTCATCAGAAGATGTCTGTGTTAAACCATGTTATTCATCAAGCCAGTTTCAGACTGAGTTGCTCAGAGCTGGTTTGAAACCTGTACTGAAGATGTGATGATCCCAGATCTCAGTCATGTAAATATCACTATCATAAAGGGCAAGGTTACATGTGTGTATGTGGCACTGTGATCAGAAGTAGCTAATCTGTGTGTCTCCTCCAGGCCCTGCAGGCCCCTGCCTGCCACGAGAACATGGTGAAGGTTGGAGGTTACATCCTGGGAGAATTTGGCAACCTCATTGCTGGTGACCCTCGCTCCAGGTACATTGTGTTTTTTGGTGTGTAATGCATCAAGAGGACCAGTGAGATGATTAACAATGAGTTAACTGTCCTGTTGTCCAGCCCCTTGGTCCAGTTCAACCTCCTCCACTCCAAGTTCCACCTGTGCTCCGTGCCGACCCGCGCCCTGCTGCTGTCGGCCTACATCAAGTTTATCAACCTGTTCCCAGAGACCAAGGCCACCATCCAGGAGGTGCTGCGCTGTGACAGCCAGATCCGCAACTCTGATGTGGAGCTGCAGCAACGCGCTGTGGAGTATCTGAAGCTGTCCTCCATCGCCAGCACTGACGTCCTGGTTAGTCCTAATTTTTTTTTTTTCTTTAGCCTTTATTTAACCAGGTTAGTCCCATTGAGATCAAAGATCTCTTTTACAAGAAAGACCTGGCCAAGACAGCAGCATAGTTACATTAAAAGCAATAAACAGATTAGAATAACAACATTAACACAAGGGCTTGAAGTAGAAGTTGAAGTTAATTTATTCCTAGGAATAGGTGCCAGAAACTACACTCCTCTGGTATTAAGATTGGATTTTGGTCCAGATATTGACAGAATACCTTAATCGGATATCAGATAATGGGGCTGATCCATGACGCTGATCTATTCACTTTGGTTTTAAGTTTGTAGTGTGTTCCGCATCATGCTTCAGCAGCACGCGTAGCATGCAGGTAGACAACAAATACAGAGCAATATCATTTTACAAAGTTAAGAAGTAATGTTAAAATCAAGCCTGATGCCTTCACTGTCTTTGATATAGCAAGGTATACAGTTTTTTGACTGGTATCGGATCTATATCAGGTATTGGCCAATACTCCAATCCCAGGTATCAGCATTGGGACTGAAAAAGCTGGGTCAGTGCATCCCTACCAGAAACCTAAATGCTTTCTTGCCCAGTTCAGGTTATACTTTGGATGCTCTGCAGTTCGTTGTCCTTAAAGATCAGGTGTGGTGACATCCATGTTTCCTTGTTAAAAGACAAGACAAATAGGAAGGAGTGATACCCAGAATGATGTCAGGTCAGGTGTCAGCAGGTTGTAGTCCACAGCCACAGCACCATGCTCCTTTGTGTCGCCTCAGGCCACTGTCCTGGAGGAGATGCCTCCCTTCCCAGAGAGAGAATCATCTATCCTGGCGAAGCTGAAGAAGAAGAAGGGGCCCGGCGCCGTGTCTGTGACAGAGCTGGAGGACAACAAGAGGGAGGGCGGAGAGTTGAATGGAGGGGCCGACCGGGGGCCAGACACAGCAGCCATGGCTGCCTCTAACGCTGTAAGCAGACTCTCTGACCCATATTGGCATGATGCCTTTCTACACACCAGCAGCTGTAACTAAAGCACCCTTGCCTTTCAGTCCACCCCGTCACCGTCAGCAGACCTCCTGGGGATTCGCTCCGCCGCCCCCGTCGGTGCCGCTCCAGCCAGTGCCGGCAGCTTATTGGTGGACGTGTTCTCCGAGGCAGGGCCTGCTGCGCCTTCTGCCGCTGTCAACGACGACGGCTTCTTAAGGTGAAAGGTCATGTCTTGATGAGTGGCTGTAGTGGAAGCCAAAGTCCAGTATGAGAGGCTGTAACAGAGCTGATAAAGCTGCCTAGCTGCTGGAGATAAAGAGCAGACCAGAACCTGATCAGGTTTATATTAGCCGTTATGCATCAGTTATGCATTTACAGGCTCCAGATATCACTGCTGCCTTCACTCAGTGTGTTTTAGTGCATTATTATAAAGACAGGACCAGAGGAGAACTGTCTCATGAGACCTCTTATTTAGACTTCTACAGATACAGCTCACCTTCACTCAGACTTACATGTAGTTGTTTTAAATATGAGAGTCTGTTCCTCTCTGCCTGTAGTATGTTTCATTATCAGGCTTCTCTGGTCCCTCACCCAGTACAGAAACCAGGTTCCCCACCTCCATGAAGTAAGCCAACTGTAACCTGGGTACCTAAGTGCATACAAACACACTGACTGTTCAGACAGTGGCTCTCATACTGGATTGGGCTGAACTGAAACTCAATGAGGCAGCGCTCTGACACTAGTCACATTCTGTTGTCTGTGACTGTAAATAGCTCTGGTGTTTGTGGTGTGCCTGTGCTGTTAGTCTACTAAACTACTAGCTGTAACGTGTCTGTGTTGGTTGTTGTTCTGTTGGCTCTGTCTCTCTCTGCTCTATCTTTGTCTGATATGGACCTGCCAACCTGGAGACTGATACAGTGTAATAGTTCAGTCCACCAATCAGAGCTCCTGGTTCAGAGTTTATAAATGAAGAGACTAGATGAACCAGGGAGGAACCCATCACCATTGCAGGGCGGTAATGTAACAAAGGAGGTTTCACTCTAAATCTAGTGGTGTTAGACTAATTCTAACAGGTTGGGACAGGCTGGTTTAGGTCCCAGTGCTGGATCAGTATTTCTGATGTCTGTGTGTTTGCTTGACCTACATTGCTTGGAGGTGGGAGTAAGAGGAAGCCTGCCTTCCAATGACCCCTAGATTTATTTATTTACACGTTTATTCATAGCTGTACAGGTGGCCAGATCATTAGATCAGGGAATCACCTTGGTTTGTTTGTTGGTGGGGAGTGTGTGAGACTGAGGTGAGGTGACCTTTAACATGAGGATGGAGTCTGTTGAGTAAATAAGTGTGTTGGAGGTCTGGTCTGGTGTATGTGTGTATGTGTTGTGCTGTCAGTAGAGTCCACGGTACCAGAAACCATTCTGGTGTCTGTGGGAGGCGTGAGGCAGAGTCAGTGTGTGTGTACATTGGTTTCACACAGACTGAACTCCATGGTTGGCAGGTCTGCTACACTTTGTCTGTTCTTTTTATCTTTGCTGTGTATGTGACTGTCTTTCGTCTTTTTCTCTCCTTCCTTTCTCTCCATTTCCCTGTGTGCGTGTGTGTGCGTGCGTGTGTGCGCGCGTGTGTATTTGAATGTGTGTCTGTCTCCTGTCTTCTACCGTGATTGGACATTGACAGAGAGCTGGAACAGCCCACTGAGACCTCCGATTCCCTATTGGTGGAGGGTTCTGGTGACTCGGAGTAAGGGCCCAGTAGTAACCTTCAGAATTAGCTAGAAAAATACAAATATGGCAGAGCCACATTGTTTTTCTAGGCTTTTTAAATGAACATGAAATGAATATGGTTTCCTGATGTACACTACACATGAGCCATGTAGGTTTACATTTAAGCACCTGACTCTACACATGTGCTGATGCCTGATCTGCAACCTTGACTCAGTCAGCTCACAGGTCATCAGATGAGCTGTAGAACCAGGCAGAACTACCTCTACACTTGGTTTTAGCAAATTCCCGTAATTCCATTGCATAAAATTGCATAGAGACTCAACCCTATTGTTTTCAACCTGGGGCTCATCAGTATCCTCACACCTGCCCCATGCCTCTTACCCTCAGCAGCTCTAGAAAATGCCCTTCTCCAGGAGTTAGTATAGTTGTAGCTGTAGCTAGTCTACGAAGCCAGGAATAATCATCATTCCAAGGTCTCTATCCCAGCCCGTCACCATGTCTATCACTGCTGGAGATGGGACCACACTGAGGTGGCTCTATGTCATTTCTTTGGGCTTGGGCCAAGGTCAAGGCCTGCTCCCCTTCCAGGCCTTGTGCTCTGGCTCCACTCATCCAGAGGAGGTGCCACTGTGTTGAAGTGGGTCTTTGAATCTGGCCTCTGCCCTGAAACCACAATCTGAATCCTCCAACCACGCAACTCTCAGCGGGAACACCTAGACCCAGAGTGAATCTGTCTTTAGACTTCCTGAATGAACTGTAAATGCACCACAACCGCTTAGAACAGAGGATTCACAGCTACAAACTTAGAACCTGAAAGTCTGTGAAGTGGTATAAATCCAGTCGACATGCCGACATTTTTCAGAAAAATGTTCATGGCATCAAGCTTCATGTGTAGATCACACATACGTGCTTTTATAAATGTAAACAGTGGCTGAGGTAGAGCGCAGTCTGTGTGCATGTGGACAGTCAGTAAGGTTCTGTTGTCCAGCACAGTGACTTGATGTGAACCAGTGAGTGGGGTTAAAGTGCTGACTGCAGAGTCCTGCTGCCTGACAGGTCAGTGAGTTACGGCTCTTTTGAACGTTGTTGCCCCTGGTTTCAACACTGCAGTGTGAATGCAAACACTGAGGTGGACGTCTGCACTTTACCCTCATGGATATTGTTTCATGTTTTGTTCAATGCGCTTGAGTACAGAACCAGAACAGCACAACAACTGTCCACATGCATCCTGAGTGCACTGGATACAGTAAAACTACTCAGCATCATTGTTTTATGATATTATCTTTGTACAAACTGCTTTTACTAACAAGCCTTGCATTTTATCCTTTTATCCTCTTTTCTTCTTCTTCTTCTTCATCTCTGGTGTTTTCTTTAACCAATCTTTCACACTGTCACTGGACTGTGTTGTATGTATCGCTTCTCCCATTTCTGCTCTGTCATTCATCTGTCCTCTGTCTCACTGTCTGTTTGTACCATCCCTCCTCTCCTCTGTCCTGTGGGCTATCTCTTTATCCCTGTGCTGTCCTGTGGTCTCTCAGCTCTGCTCCTCCCTCTGAGGATCCTGCTCCTCCTCTGTCTGAGGCAGACGAACTTCTTAACAAGTAAGGCTTTTTTCCTCCGTGTGTACATTCTGTCGTGTTTTTTTTGCCTAGCCGCAGCTGCACCTGTCAAAACAAGACCCTGAAAAATGAGAATTCATGCATGCGCTGCAAAAAAGGGCTGACTTACTGTCTGACAAATTTCTTGAATGTTCAAGCAGCTTAATCCCAGCATGACCCTGTGTGACCCATAGTAACAGAACTGGGTCAGACCATAACATACAGGTCAGGGGTTCCTGTCAGACTCTGCTGCTTCAGTAATTAAACAGTAACTAGAGACTAGTCTGTCTCATTTTCAGGATGTTCATTTCTGAGGGTTTTGCCAAAACTTTGATTTGTGTGTTGGTGTTTGTGCTAAATGAACAATGATGCTGTGGTCACCTGATGAATGGAGCACCAGAGACCTGTTGAGACAAGAGCAAACTCTAATGAGCCTGTTGGTAAATGATTGTTATTAGATGTTTAAAGGTAGGGATGGGTATCATTAAGATTAGATTTTTTCTCTTATCGGTACTTTTTGAGGAAGGAAAACAAACAAATTAAGAACTGAATTGCTTTAATTTGGAACAGTTTTATGGAACATTTTTTTTTGTCGACAAAATATATTAATTTCACTTAAAATGTGTTACTTCATTCTAGCTTGACATGAAAAAGATAAAGCGTTTAAAAAAAAAAAAAAAAAAAGGACAGCAGTATTTTTAAAATAAACAAATCAGTATGTTAGTAAGATTACTTGTGTTGCCGCCCTTGCATGTGATACATCTGTCACCCTTGTGACAGTGTACCGTGTCTGCACTGGTTTTTGTGAAGTAGAGCCACGCACATAGACACTGCGAGTGCACGTGTGTGAAAAACAGCCCCACCCTTCTGACACAGCAGGCTGACAGAAGTGTCTGGTTTTCTGTGAGAGTAGCGAAAACATATTTGACCACGTGGGGTAAATGTGTAAGATAACGTTTAACATGAGTCCTCTGCTACCAATAACGGCACCATTAAGATTGGAGCTTATCAGTACTGCCATGTTGAATAATGTAGCACTGGGGCTCATTTTATATTCACTGGGGCTCATTGGGGCTTGTTACCCATCCCTATTTAAAGATCTTTCAAGCTATGAGAGCAGAACAACTGTCATAACGACGGCTCAGTGTTTGACCTGTTAACGCCTCCGTCCTGCAGGTTTGTGTGCAAGAACAATGGGGTTCTGTTTGAGAACCAGCTCCTACAGATCGGCATCAAGTCAGAGTACCGTCAGAATCTGGGTGAGTTCTCTGTGCCACCTCATGGGATTTGTTGACACATGGGCGTGGTTTAGATGATTTATCATCAAATGGGCGGGGTCTGATCTATTCAAATCTCTTCTATCATAGGTCACTCTGTGTTTATCCCTGTCAGGATCCTGTAAGAATGATGAGTCAGTTTTTTCCAGGTCGCTCAGTAGTTTGGCTGTTGAGTTTGTCTCAGTTTACCCTGGTTACCATGGGAGCCTACCAGTTAAGCCCAAAGAGCTGGATCAACCTCTGATCCGTGTTTGAGATACAGGCCCGTGGTCGGCCATGTTTGATGTGTGAATGAAGGAAATGACACACTAACAGCTGCGTCTGTCTCACAGGGAGAATGTACCTGTTCTACGGTAACAAGACATCAGTGCAGTTTGCCAGCTTCACGACCACAGTCAGCTGTCCTGGAGAACTGCAGTCTCATATCCTTTCTGTGTCTGTGCTTCAACTGGGGGAGCTGGGACACTGCCAGGTGTCATCACATGGTATCAACACCATCACCTCCATCACCACAGCTGTATGAGAAATGTAAGGTCAACTTCAGCACCTTGTCGTTGTATCACCAGGAAAAGTTCAAATTTTATACTTTACACCCATGAGGTGCCCATGTAACTTTGTTGTTGATGACATCTCCTTAAAGGAGCTATGGGTACATTTTCTAAGCTAACATTGGCATTAGCAGGGTAGAGAAAACATGGGCTCAACATCAAACCTCCAACAGCTGCCTCTAATAGTGGAAACAAGCACCTATGTTAACTCTGGCCTGTATGTACTGAAGTTAGCATGCTAACAAGCTAGTTCCTGTCCAATTGGACTGTTTTGTCACTTTTTAATAGAGTCACTGTAGTGTTGAGTCTAAACTGAAGAAGTAGCTTCTCAGGGGACATGCTTATAGCCTCATATTATAAAGACAACAGCGACTGGAGCTCTTGGTGAGACTGGTGAACAGCTGTCAGTGCTAAAAATGGCACACAGCTTCTTTATTTGTTGCATGACACCTTGTTTTGGATTGGTTTCCATAAGGAAGAAACAACAGTGAACACAAAGGATAGTTCACAGCCCAGTATGGCAGTCTGACTGATGTCAGGACTCTGTTGTCTCAACACATTTTTATCAGCTTAGCCGCCTCCACACAAGCTCTTCCACCGTCTACATGGGACTACGTCACTATCTCAGCGTCTCTGACCTCAAATGATGGATTGAACTTGAACTATGAAGGAGGAACAAGAGATGATTTATGATCACATTACTTTAGTGTGGCCCATTAGGACGAGTTCAACAAGAGTTCATGCTTGGTCATAACACAAGTAATATAGGTATATGCACTAAAACAGGTTAATTGCTCACAGCTACAGTCAGAGGTGCAGGCATGTATGTGGAGTGTATATATTGTGGAGGACTACTGTTCTCATTAGAAATGATCAATACTGATCCATGTCTTTTCATATGTTTATTGTGAGGACAGGCTGTATCACCTAGTTCTATTGTTAAATCTACACAGTAATAGAGTGCAAACAGCTGGAGACATTGTCCAGAAGTCAGTGTGTGTCATCATGGTCCTTAACAACTGGGCACAGCTCAACGTTCAGACCAAACCAGTTGAACCACTGGTGGAGGGTGGAGCCCAGATTCAGCAGGTTCTCAACATCGAGTGTCTGACTGACTTCTCTGACGCCCCCCTGCTCAACATCAAGTTCAGGTGAGTCTGTGGAGCCAACTGTGGTGAGCTTATAGAGTTCAAGTAGCCCTGTGTGGACCCTCAATCAGGACTGTGGAGCATCAGGTGTCACTTTTTCAGTGTCTTAATCTGTGTGTGTGTGTTCATGCGTTTAATGGTCAGGTATGGAGGGGCTCTGCAGAACCTGACCCTCAAACTGCCTGTCACCATCAACAAGTTCTTCCAGCCAACTGAGATGGCCTCACAAGATTTCTTCCAGCGCTGGAAACAGCTCAGCCAGTAAGTGTGTTTGTTAGTGTGTGTGTCAGTTAATTTTCCTGCGTCCACCTGCCTGTGCAGCTGTGTGCTCAGCTTCACTCCCATTTCCTGTCTGGACCTTAACTCATCGGTGTGATGTTACAGATGTAACAGGCAATACTCTTTCACATTAAATGCTTTCACCTAACAAATTGGCAGCTTTTATTGTGAAAAGATAAGCAGATGTACAGTGTGTCTGAGATATTTAGCCGAGTTAGCGGCTAGCTGTCCTTCAGTATACACTCACTCACTCAATCACTCTCTCACGCACACACACACACACACACACTTGTAACCCGTCACCAAAGTACAGTAGTCTACACTCAGAATGTACCAGCCACCTCCCTTCCTCACTGTGGAGAAGCCTGAGCTCTGTGTGACTCTTCTCAGGCCTCAGCAGGAAGCACAGAAGATCTTCAAGGCCAACCACAGCATGGACACCGAGGTCCTCAAGGCTAAGGTACACATCCTCTTGTCTCATCAAACCTCCTCAGACTGGCAGTATCTGTGTTTAAATAAGGACTTTGTCTCTTCAAAATAAAATGCCATCTGGTATTGGGTCCTGACAAGTTCACTCTGAAATCCTTTGACTGTCTCCTTCATCCTTTATTGTGTGTGTGTGCGTGTGTAGCTGCTCGGACTGGGAACGGCCCTGCTGGACAACGTCGATCCAAACCCAGAGAACTACGTGTGTGCTGGAGTGATCCAAACCAAGGGTCAGCAGGTTGGCTGTCTGCTGAGACTGGAGCCAAACGCCCAGGCACAGGTAAACGTCCTCTCAGTGGGCAGTCACTAATGTAGAAGCTCTACAGTGATACACTGCACTGGATCTGATGAATACATCCGTAGCCTCATGAGCAGCTCATACAGCAGCAGCCTCTCTTTGCCATCACTTCAAACTAAACATTTAGTAGTTGTTTCCACATTTATGTTTAAAATAAAAACATCAATTTGAATAGATTCTCTGCATGATTATCATGCAATTGACAGACATTGTTATATGGCATTGGTAAAGTGGCACTGCCTCCTTACTCACTGTAACTTTCACTTTCAATAGAAACATGAATATACACTACTCACAAAAAGTTAGGGATATTTGACTTTTGGGAAAAATTTATGGAAAATGTAAAAAGTTCATGCTACAGTGATATTATATCATGAAAGTATAAGGCATTTAGTGTAATTTCAACTCAAGTTCACCCGTAAAGGTTATAGTGTGTTTCAGGGGCATTCTGAAAATTCACCCGAAAGCCCAATATCCCTAACTTTTTGTGAGTAGTGTGTGTGTGTGTGTACACAATTTTATACTATATATATATATATATATATATATATATATATATATATATATAGTAGGGGGTCCCTGCTCCATCTCTCCATCAGTTTGGGGGTCCTTGGCTTGTTGAAGACCCCTGGTGTAGGGTGTTAGAGACGTGATTCTTCCAGAACTGATGAGGGCAGTATTACACTAACACTACACATCTGATATCTGATAACAAAGTGCAGAAGAATAATGTCATCAACATGTTCATGTGCTGAAATGATACGAATGGTTCATGTTACTGTTTGTGAACTGACGTCTGTTGTAGCTATGTTCAGCATACAGCAAGCTAGTAAAAGCATGTTTCGGCTAATAGCTTGTTTCGGCTAATGGCTAGCTTGTTTTCACTAAGGTTTTTAGGCTAACATTATCTTGTTTGAATGAATATAGTGACAGTTCATAACTCGAGCTGGGTTCTCTCAACATAAGCCGCTCCAGTAATCACTGTTCAGTCTGTTTTAACGAGTATTTCCACACCACTGTTCTGTCATCCTGTTGGTCAGTGTAAACCACTGCCTCCACACTAACTCTTTGGAGGTGTATGCACATGTTTTTGTGAACTTTGTTGGTACCAGCTACTAAATTCTGGTCTTATGACATCCCTGCCTGGCGGAGAACCATGTCCTCTCCACCCTCTGTGCATCATCAGAGGGTGGATCTACTTAATTGGCAGTCCTCTGGATCTGGATGGAGATTGTTCTTGAAAATGTTCCACTTATGAAACCAGATTCTATATTTGGACTAGTTTTGGTGGCTGAACCCAGTCAGTATGTTTACAGGACACTTGGAAAAAACAAATTATCACCTTAATTTGTCTAAACTGACAGCTAAAGTGCATGTAAACGCATCCAACTAAGACTGGACTTCTCCAAATCCAGCTAAAACTCCCAGATAATGTGATTGGAAACTGATTTTCTTCTGCATGTATACGCCTTCATCTGACTGAAACTGGACAATCCATGTGCACATGCTTCAAAAAGGTGTTGAAGCCCTGAAACGGGTCCGTATTAACCCGCTGAAACAACGCATATTGCCACCTAGTGTCGAGGAGGTGGACATGTTTCAATTATTACATTTTCCTCGTTGCATATAAACTGGGACAAGGACAGGATTTAGATCAGAAGCTCAACTGGAGCTATGAGCAGAGCTTGACTTAGCTGTGTATGTAAATGCACTGACTGTGCCTGTTTCTCACTCTGAGAGCAGAACAGCTTCACAGACCCAGTCCTGCCCCAGGTCCAGAGTAAAGCCAGGCCCACATTAGATTCAGTCTCATGAGGTTTTGGGTCCGTTTGTGTTACTGCAGCAGTTTACATACAGATTACACTCTGACGGCTTTTAATTTCTATGTGTGTGTGTGTGATCCACAGATGTACCGTCTGACTCTGCGCTGCAGTAAGGACTCTGTGTCCCGGCGTCTTTGTGAGCTGCTGGCCCAACAGTTCTAGAGCCCAGACTTCTACGAAAACCAGTACTCCCACCACCCCCACCAGCGACCTGCCCTTCCTGTCCTCCTGCCACACCTGTCCTCCCCCTCCCCGCAACAAAGAGTCTCTGAGTAAAAAAGGTGTAAGCGACATAAGGGAAAAGCAGCCGCTGCAGCAGCAGCGACCAAGTTATCATCCTCCTCTTCATCCTCATCATCCTCGTTCTCCTGTCCCAGATTCTGTTTATTAACATGATGCTACATCCTTGTTTCTGTTGGTGTTTACCTGTGTAGCTGGTGTGTGTGGCTAGGTGTGTGTGCAGGTGTGTGTGCAGGTATGTGTGCGTGTGTGCAGGTGTGTGTGTGTGTGTGTGGATGTGTGTGTCCCATAGTTGTTCTGGGGTCTCATTCTGCTTCCTCTATAGTACTGATGCTGTGTGTGTATGTGTGTGTATGTGTGTGTGTGATTTCTTTTGATTTGGTAGAACATTCCGTGAACTCAGATGGGAGAAGCTGTTTAACGCACACATGCACTCACCCCCTCCCTACACACAAGCACACACACAAGCACACACACACACAGGTATACAATCTCCTTGACTCCTTGTGGTTCTGCTGGGATCCACTAATGAAGTGGGACCTGAGAGTCCAGGATTCTGATCTGATCTGATCTAATCATTCCCAGTGAAGACGCACTTATGTGCTGGGATCTGATCCAGCATGACCCCCCCACCCCCCCACCCCACCCTGTCCCACCTCTTCCCTGCCCAATTATGACCAGTGACGACATGACCAGTAATGACCAGTAAAGACCAGTCCCTCATTTCAATGAAGCAGTGCACTCGTGTTCTTGACGTGTTGTAAATATGTGCCAGTGGATCACTTTACTCTGAGACATTCCCATCATGCTTGTGTAGACTCCTGTGGGTAGAAGACAGGTCCAGGGATGAGAGCTGGTGTTGATGCTGTGTGAAAAGCCTGTGAGGCGTCTGTGAGCTGCTCCATCCCGATGAGCAGGAGTTCTCTCTCTGACGTCTCCTCTCCTGTGAAACATCCTGAACCTCATGTCTGTGCAGCTGCACCTTCTTCTCCAGGACCACCTGCACAGGTGATGCTGAGGGTTCAGGTCTGCAGGAGGGAGGTCTTCAGGGATCAGGACTGACTGGTGGCTTGGTATGTTTGTGTGTGTGTGTGTGGTCAGGTTCCCTCCTCTGCTGAGGAGCAGTTCACAGCTGCTTCACTGAGCCCCTCCACAGCTGTGGAGTGAGACAGACCCAAACAGGATGCCTCCACTTGGGAGAACTCCACCTCTGCACACACCTGCAGATTTCCTCTGAAGCAAGTGCACAGCCTCACCTGGATCAGAGCGTAGTGGTCAGACTCTGTACAGATGCTGAACCCAGCACCAACATCTGTGACAGACTTTTATGACCCTGGTGTTCCAGCCTACAGTCTGTACATAACCACCACAGTATACACCACACCGAGTACGTGTGGACAGATGTTTCCAGCTGTGGGGCTCCTCCCTGGCTCCTGTCACTCACAGGCACTGATGAAGTGGGAGAGGACAGGATGTCAGACACCCAGACGTCCATGACAACTAGCAGGGACTCAGAGTGTGCGTGCGCGTGTGTGAGAAAGTGTGTGTGTTAGCAGGTGAAAAAAAATAAATGAATAAAAAAAAGCCGAAAGACATTTCTAATACCTGGTCACATTACATTCTGTGGCTGCACGGCAATCACAGGATGTTGAACTTTGTAGTGGAAAACGTAGTCATTTTGTCATTCTGTGAGTGTGTGTATGTGAGTTTGTGTGTGTGTGTCTCTGCAGTATCCACTAGCTAATGCAGCCTCATGTATCGGTGTTAAGAACCTGTCCAATACCTGTGTTAGAATTAAGATTTACTCTGTAATGAAAAAAATGTGAAAGTAAAACTATGCCATATATCCAACAGCATGCGTCCTGTCTCTGTCTCACACATGCACACACACCAGGACGGCATGTCAGCAGTGGGACCTTTAGTCATGCACTTCAGTTTTCTTACATGAGTAAGGGAACAGCTTAGTATGGTGCTGTAGAGTTATAGTGGTTTCTATAGGTCTGATAATGTTAGTTGAGTGAGTGTTGAATATTCATATTTTGATCCTGCAGCTCCAGAATCAGAGCCACCTGCAGAGTGAGGACAGCTCATCATGGGAGACCCCTCAGCAGTCTAGGTCTAGCCGTCTGCCTAAACTCCTGGTTCCATAGTAGGCTGGCAGCTGAAGGCCAGCCTCCAGGAAGCCTGAGCTGACCTACATTTTAGAGAGCAGAGGTCTGTCAGGATGGTACAGAACAGGCTGGACTCTTGGTGCCTGTCCAATTAGGGCAGTGGAGGTGAGAAGGAGTCAGTTTTAAATTTTACAGGGTGTCAGTGAAGCTAACAGAGGAGAGGCATCCTGGCAATAATAAAGCAGCTACTTTCATTTTAAAATGTCTGATTAAAGACAGAGTGTTCATTGATGGACCGGACTGAGCATGGAGCTGAGGACATGACGCACACCTGATGATGAAGCTGCTTCCTTCTGCTCACTGCATGTTGACAGTGTGTGTCGGGAGTGGGAGGGGTGAGTAACAGGTTTGTGTAGGAACGTGCGTCATGTCAGAATAACAATAACATCAGTGATGGATTGGCTCGTGTGCTGCAGCGGTGCGTCCGCATTGGTCCTGGTCGTCTCCATGGTCTGGCCCAGGTCTGGTTGCTCTGCCGCTCTGATCCTGTGAGTACCGACTGCTGATGGATGGCCGGCCCGGTGGAGAGGAGCCCCGGCTCTGCGCAGTATCACTGAGTGTTTACCAGAGTGGGGGCGGGCGGGGCTGTGTTGTTACCTTCTCCCTCTGTCGCTGATGCTGAGCGCGCGCTCACTCAGCGGAGATGTGTCTGCGCGTGCGTACGTCCGGCCGGGCGCCGATTGGCTGAAAATGACATCATCCAGTCCGGGGCTATTGTTGGAAAGAGGATGAGCTCATCGCTTCACAGTCAGTTTGAGAGAGAGGAGTGAGGACGGAGGACGCTGCGGCTTCAGCACACAGTGAAAGCGGAGAGTCTGCAGACCAGAGACCCCCACATCCCGCTCCGGGCTCCGGTTCACCGAGAGGACCACCTTCCACAGGGACACCCACAGTGAGTAACGCGCTTCTGGCGTTATTTCTACCCCTGGGGGAAATGTATAGGCTACAGGAGAGAGCTGCAACCTGTGCTGCTCCTGACGGGACAGAACAATATTCTGCACTCTGCAGACACTTGGGTCTGATGTGGTCCAGGTCTCCTGCAGGTCTGACGTGATGCATGTTGTTGTTGTTCTGTAGACATGGTCTGGTCCCGGGAGACAGATGCGGAGAGACCCCCGCTGTCCGTCATCCTGCCGCGGCTCTACCTGGGAGCGGAGAGCGACGTGACGCAGGTAAGATCCGGAGAGGTCCACACAGGTCAGGTGTCAGTGACGGCTGTCCGCGCTCTTAGACAGCTGCTGTGCGAGCAACTTTTCCTGCAGGGAGCTGTGTTTACTCTGAGAGAGGAAGGTGCAGGTGCAGCCAATACGTCACCACCGTGGACCAATGCAGTGACGTCACTTTATCAACTGTCTGAGGGAGGCAAAATAGGTCAACAACATCATCTTCATCAACACATACGGTAACATTTCACTCTGTACCCTCCCCTGCGTGTGTGTGTGTGTAGGACCGGCTGGCCTCTTTGGGGATCTCTTACGTGCTGAGTGTGAGCCGCTGCAGCCCCCAGCCCTCCTTTCTGCCCCGCTCCAGATATCTCCGCATCCCTATCGACGACTCCTTGTGGGACGACCTGCTGCCCTGGATCCCACAGGCTCTGCACTTCATAGGTCAGCTCACACACACAAAACAAGTTGTAGTATGGCAGAAGTCACTGCACTGGTCGTGTTGATGCTGCTTGTGTTTTACTGTGCGCATTGACTTACTGTGTGTGTGTGTGTGTGTGTGTGTGTGTGTGTGTGCTTAGATGCAGCCATGTCTTCCGGAGCCTCAGTCTTGGTTCACTGTGCAGCAGGCATCTCCCGCTCCCCCGCTCTGGCTGTAGCCTACATCATGTACAGCCTGGGGATGGACCTGGACCACGCTTACAGGTACATGATCACACTGCACACACCAGGTCTCACCGGAGGAGACCCAGTGCTGTTCCTGCTCCTCCACAAAGTTCCCTCACCAGACCAGCTTAGTGTAACATGTTTATTTATGCTGCGAAGCTGGACACTGAGGCATAGGAGTCTTTGGGGACTGACCTTTTTATATAGCCCATGGGATTGACTCTCTGGGAGCCTCTAGTGGTCATTGTAGGCACTTCAGTTTCATTTTCAGCTTCATTCCTGCTTGCACACTGTCAGGGCCTCTGTCAGACAGACTGTGCTGAGTTGTGAGCTGAGACTCAGCATCAGAGCAAACGCAGTGTTGAGCACTGTGAGGAGCAACACTGACAGAGCTCCTGACAAAATACATCCTAAATATATAGATAATGACCCCCCCCAACAGAGTCTCAAACACTTATGAATATAGTGCATGTGAACATTCTTATATCTCACTCTTGTGTCGTGTTGTTGTAGCTGTTGTGTGTTTGTCTTTGTTTGTTGACTTGGCTGTCAAGTGAGTTGAGAATAGCACCCACACTCACTAACCCACTTCCTGTCTGTCCTCTCTAGGTTTGTCAAAGAGCGTCGGCCCTCCATTTCCCCAAACTTCAACTTCCTGGGTCAGCTGCAGCACTTCCAGGGGACCCTGAACCAAAGGACGGCCGGTGGTGACCCCCTCTTGCAGCAGCTGGACGGCTTCCGGCCAACCACTGCTGACAGCGTTGACCACATCCGCTCTGTGAATAAGATAAACTGTGAGGCTGACGGCCTCAGTGGTGACGCAATGGAGGTCAGACAGGAGGGCCCCTCCCTGACAGACAGCACACAGCAGAGACTCTCAGAGGAAAGCCAGCAGCCGTCTTTGTCAGGGAAATTTCGGACTCTCCATCTGACTCTCAATCTAAACCAAGTTCACACACCACGTGAGGCTTCAGCTCCGAGCCCCCATGAGCCCATCAAACCAGCACCAAAGTCCACAGAACTACAACTCCCCTCAGGCTCCGCGTCTCTGGTGGAGAAACGCAAAAGCCTCACCCTGTCTTTGACCCCTCTGGGAATGAGCCCTCCCTCCCCAGCAGGCGGCAGCCAGCAAACACAGGGCACCGTCTCAGCCAGAGCAGTCCACAGCAGGGAGGCAGAGCAAAGGTCCGAGGCCAAGACCCACAGGGGCCCGGGCCCCCACGGGCCAGCGGGGCCCACCCACAGGGAGCAGAGCCCCTCCAACAGGTGCAGCAGAGCAGAAGTGCAGGAGCATGGTCTGCTGTCCCCCTTCAGCTTCACCCTCAACAAACTGCTGGGCTGGGGGGAGAGGCTGCTGCTGGGGGGGATGTTTGTCCACCCTGTGAGGATGGGACAGCCCGCCCTGCCGTACAGGTGCTGAGGGGAAGGTGCATTTGTGTCCATGCATGTTCATGGAGAGGAACCAAACACACACCTGATGTACACACACACATGCAGAGACGAGTGAAGAACTGAACTCTATTTATTTATTTATTTATTTATTGCAGAGCTGAAGATGAAACATGATCTGGTTTATTACTGTGACTCTTCTTCTTATTCTAAATGTCTACAGATGTGTTTACTGATGATTAAAGAGGAGATTTCATCTGTGTCTCACTGTCTTTGTCTCAGCATCAGGTCTCTGGGGGTTCAGGAGTTTATACTGCAGAAGCTGGTCCGGTCTTAATGTCGTTCAGACTGTTTCACAAAAATAAAGACAGACTCATTTTAAGTCAAAACTATTAGACTCCTTTTCCCAGGCTAACTCAGGCCTAACACCACTGTTACTAAGGTAACAATCAATGACTCATGTTAATATTCTGTCTTAATCTGGCAGTATATAGCCTGTAGAATGACCTGCCTGTGGGGGTGTGGAATATTTCCAGACCGGTCCAGACTTCCTGTTCTGAACAAACCTGAATGTGCACATTCAGTACTGGTCACAGTGCCACCATAATGGCATCATGTAACATCATAATTTATTTATTGATTTCATTTACTCTTCGTGGGAAGTTGACTGGACAGTCCTCAACAGGGTCAGAAAATACATTACAGACCATAATGATGCTTGATTGTGAAAACTGTGAGTTTTCATCAAAGGGTGGAGCTCTGGCAGGGAGATGATGAATATCAAGATGTCCATGACACACTGTCCAATCACAGCAACAGTTCTAGTTTAGTCTGACCTTCAGACCTGTGTGGTGTTACACTGTGCAGTTTTTCTTGTTGTGTCTGTGTGCTCAGTCAGGGGGGCATGGTGAACTCCAATCGTTCACCATGAAAACATCAGCCCACGTGAACTCTCACGTTCTCCTGTCAGGTTCACCACAACCACACAACAGGGTAAACTCAAGACTTGCACAACATCACACTCTAGACCAACTGAAAACAAGAAGTAAATCTTTCAGTTCACATGGTCCCTGCAGGTTATGTCAAGCTGAGGGCACGATGGCCAGATAAACCCATTGGAGACACCTTGGCGTCTCCTGTCAATCTGGATCCAGGTCCAGATCCATGTCCTCTGCAGCCAGGGACTGAGTGTGCAGACGAGGCTCAGTGTGAAGAAGCTGTTTTCTGATCAGACCTCGTTGTTCTGTGTTTGACCGACGGAGGGACTGTGACCGGACCGACAACAACCGCCTCATGACGTCATCAACAGAACTTCTAGTCCCGGTCCCGTGCTGCCTTCACATCCTGTGCGCGCTTGTCGGCTGACTGACGTCACGGATAGTCCGTATGCCCAAATAAGGAAAATGACACGAGAGAGTTGAGTTGAGTTTTCCGTCTGCAGGAGGAAGAAGCTCAGGTGTGCTGCTGGAGTCCGTGTGTTCTTTAAGTGTCGGCGGCTGCCTGTGTGTTTGTTAGTGTGTCTCTGTGAGTGTGTGTCTGCGTGCGTGCGCGCGCGTGTGTGCCAGAGTGTGGCTGCTTCAGTTTCTTGAGGAGAGAGAAAAGAGGAAGCAGTTCCGCCCTCAGCAGCAGCCTGGAGGCCGAGGACTGAAGACTCCACAGACCGCTTCAGTCCGCCTCAGATCCCAAACTCGACCCCGCACACGGTGGCGGTCCGCCTGAAGCTGTCTTGGCGGCCGGCCGGTGTGTCTCCGGCGGGACTTTGGCCTCAGGTGTTCCGCTGAATGACGTGGTTGAGCGGTAAAGTCAGTCTGAAGACCATGAGCTCCATGTGAACAAGTTTCGCTTCACTCGGCTACTTCACCCTGGACGTTGTCTCGGCTCGGATTGGCGCTGTCTGCTGGAGAACTGTGGGACTCTGACTAGGGCCCGGGAGGCTTTTCGATCCGGATCGATCGCAGTTCAAAACCACAATGAGTGGAGAAGAGGAAAGATTCAAACTGGTGGTGGTGGGAGGAGGGGGGGTGGGCAAGAGCGCCCTCACCATCCAGTTCATCCAGGTACAGACTGTTGACTCTGTGTGTGTGTGTGTGTGTGTGTCTATGTATGTATGTGTGTGTGTGTGTGTGTGTGTCTATGTGTGTGTGTGTGTGATGTTATAAAGCCTTTAGCAGTAATGGTTACAGATGTGTATCAGGACAGAACCTACGAGTTGGGGGCACTACTGGGTTAACAATGATGAATGCAGTGATTAATAGGTACAGTAAAGGCCCCCCGGTTAAGTGGGGGTTGGGGTCCTGATGAACCAAAGACAAAGCAAAGGGTGCAGAGGATTTGTTGTTAATAATCAATAGAGTGGCTGGCATCTGGGCCCTGTGTGTGAATGTCTTTCATCCTAAAAGCTGCAGTAGGTTCATCACCGTTCAGCTCCGCCTGCACAAGTGAAACAAGAAGACATGAAGGTCACCGTGATGCGGTGCGTGAGTGGTGCTGTGTCACCTGTATCAACAGGTGGACGTCCTCAGCTCCACATCATGCTACCTGATCAGACCTACCTGGTCACGTCACAGGTTCACCCACTGATGATGATTTTGCACAGAGCAGTTTAGTTCATGGCTCTCCCTGGACTGTCATACAATGAATTCTGGGTAAATAAAAATAAGAAATAAATAAATACCCTAAAAGTAAAATGGAATTTCAAGAAAGTTTCAACCAAGGAAGTACATCCAACTTACTAGGAGTGAAACAATCAATCTGATTCGGTCTCTTTTCACTTCTCTTTTGTATTCCCATAGCAATGCTATGATTTCCTGTGTGTTGTTAATGGGTGCTACTGGTCAGTGCAGGTGTCACTGATTGTTGCCATGGTAACATTGTGTTTAGGCCTGAGTCAGTAGTCGGTCTTTGTTTTTGTGAAATGGTCTGACTTCCATTAGACTAATCTGTGATAAATAGACCAGTCTGAGATAAATCTGTGAAACTGGTCCCAGACCTATCACCAGGGTAACGGTGTGTGTGAACTCCAATACTCAGAACCAACCCCTCACATCTGTATCTGAGTCCAGCATGTGAGTTAGTGTGCTTCACTCTCAGTCTGGCTTTGATTTTCCGTAGCAGCTTCACTGCTTTATGTCTCTGAACTCCATTCTTCATGAGCACACTCCCTCATGTGGTGCTCTGAGATCAGATCATCAGTGACCCCTCATCATCAGAGTCAGATGTTTGTTGGTGTGTTTATGGTGTCTGACTGTATCAGCATCTGCGGTACTTCCTGTCATTAACATAGAGTCTGTCCCACAGTCCTACTTTGTGTCTGACTATGACCCCACCATCGAAGACTCCTACACCAAGATCTGCACCGTGGATGGAAAGGAGACCCGGCTGGACAGTAAGGCTCTGTCACGCTGCATAGTGCACATTTCACATTGCGCACACACACACACACACACACACACACTTCACAGTGATAATGAGAACAGGGTGTGTGGAGGGTTTGTTTGAGAGTGCAGGGTGTGTTGCAGTGTGATGAGGTAAGACGCAGGCAGCGTGTTTGCTCTCTGCATGTTTCTTTCCCTTGTTAGGACTTGTACTTGGCTGGCGTTGCTGCATGGAGGCTGGCTATGGTGCAGTGGGTCACACTGCTGTTTCACCACAGTAACATGTGAATCATCAGACACACACATTAACTCTGGTGTTAGTGAGTCAGTCTGGCTGCTCCTCACACACATCCATGTTTATAGGAGGCTCAGACTTTTTACTGTCTGAAATCACTTACATCTGCCTGGACTGTGACACTGGGAGCACTGGCTAGAACTTACTCTCTGTGTGTGCACAGATGTTGCAGCGAGTGCGTTGGGTGGGGTAATGGGTGGGGCTTGCATATCATGACGCTTCATCACTGGCTGTGTCAGAGACCTCAATAGGAAGTGATGGTGCTTCTGATGAGTCACACAGCTGAGGATTCTTGGCCCACGCGCTGTTAACGGCCCAGGTCCAAGTGTGTTTGAGCCTGGATGTGAAAGAAGCAGTGAGGGAGAACATCTGATTGACCAGGGGACAACCTGGAGGCTGCAAGGCCACCCCTGAGCTTAGACCTTGATGATGGGATGGCCAGAACAGAGCCAACGTGGTCAACGTGGTAGATGATCCAGTGTGACCTCTGACCTCTCTCTGTCACAGACATTTTCATCGTCCTCTTCAGGCAGCTCGTCCTATTGGTTACTGCATCTGTGGTCACACACACTGTAACACAGTGTACCTCTGTAACATACACTGTAACACACTATACCTCTTTAACACACTATACCACTGTAACATACTATACCTCTGTAATATACACTGTAACACACTATAACAAACTATACTGTACCACTGGAACACACTATATTGCTGTATCAAACACTGTCATACACTATACCACTGTAACACTATAGCACACTGTTACACAGTATACTACTGTATCACACACTGTGACACAATAACACACTCTAACCCACTATGCCACTGTGATACACACTGGAGCACAGTCCACCGCTGTAACACATTCTGACACACTTGGTGCTTGGTCCTCTCCTCTTTATCCTGTATCTCCTCCCCCTTGGTCAAATCATCCTTCGCCATAGTCTTCGTTTCCACTGCTACACTGATGACATCCAGTTATACATCTCCACCAAATCCATCACCCCCTCAACTCATTCCACCCTGTCAAACTGTCTCACCGACATCAAATCCTGGATGCAAACAAACTTTCTCAAACTCAGCTGTGACAAATCAGACATGATTGTAATTGGTCCAAATTCCCTCACCCAAACAGCCAGAGACTTCCACCTCACCACTGACAACTCCATTCTGTCACCCTCCCCCCACTGCCGCAACCTTGGCGTCATCTTCAACAGTAATCTCTCCTTCGACCAACACATCAAACACATCACTAGATTCTCTGCCGCTGAAACTCTAATCCACGCCTTCATTACATCCCGCCTTGATTACTGCAACAGCATCCTATATGGTACAACTGCCAAACTCCTCAATAAGCTCCTGTATATCCAAAACTCTGCTGCTCGCCTCCTCACTCACACCCGCTCCCGTGACCACATCACACCTGTCCTCCAGAACCTCCACTGGCTCCCGATTACACAACGAATTGAATTTAAAATCCTCCTCCTCACCCATAAAACACTCCACACCCAGGCCCCCTCCTACCTCGCAGACCTTCTCCACCCATACATCCCTTCCCGCACCCTCCGTTCTTCTGATGCCATTCTCCTCACTGTCCCCAAGACCAAACACAGAACCTGGGGGGATAGAGCTTTCTCTGTTGCTGCCCCCACCCTCTGGAACTCCCTTCCCAAACACATCCGAGAAACCACAGACCTCAAAACTTTCAAGTCACTTCTCAAAACGCACCTGTTCCGCTCTGCTTTTAACATTTAGCATTTCCTGATTCTTACCTCTACTTGCACTGTTATGGCCTCTCCACTTCACCCAAATCTTTATCCAATTGTGTTTTCTTTGTTCTGAATGTTTTGATATCTTATGTTTTGATAAATCTGTGTATTGTGTTTGTGTTTTTAAGTGTTTCTAAATCCGCTATTGTTCTTTCCATTGTTGTTTATTTCTGTAAAGCGACTTTGAGTACCTTGAAAAGCGCTTTATAAATAAAATGTATCATTATTATTATTATTGTTATTATTATGGAACTTTGTAGAGCATGTTGTAACACTCTGACCTGGAGAAAGTAACACGTGCCTTTATCACTGCTCCTGTGGTCTAATGCAGTCCTTTGTGCTCAGTCTCTCTCAGACTTCACTATGTTGCTCCCAGCTGGTCCAGAATGCAGCAGCTGGGATGCTGTCTGGGACTAAAAACCATGAGCTCATCACAGTCTCATGTACAGTTGCTACTGCCTTTAAGGCCCTGCATGGTCAGAGCCCACCTGACACCTCAGATCTCAGCCGATGGCATTCATCTCCTTGACTTCTCAGATCTCTAAGCTCTTCCCCTCCACATGACATATCCCACAACCTTCTTTAAACCTTCTGCCACCTGATACCAGATGTTATCCTATTGTCTCCCCTTTTAAATCTACAGTAAAGACATTTTTATTCTCTGGCCCTTTTTAGCTCACTCACTGTCTAGTTCATTGCCATGGTCATATTGAGTATTTGCTCATTGATTCTTCTTGTAACAGTAATTCTAACTGTGTGTGTGTGTCTCAGTCTTGGATACAGCAGGTCAGGAGGAGTTTGGGGCGATGAGGGAGCAGTACATGCGCTCAGGAGAAGGCTTCCTTCTGGTGTTTGCACTCAATGACCGGGGCAGGTAAGTGTCCATCAGACACAGGTGCTTCTTGTAACCTGTGTTCTTGTGTGCATCATGTGATGGGTCTTGTAGACTGAGTCTTTTCCTCCGTCCTCCCAACAGCTACCATGAGGTCCAGAAATTCCACACCCAGATCCTGAGAGTGAAGGACAGGGACGACTTCCCCATGGTGCTGGTTGGAAACAAGGCCGACCTGGAGCAGCAGAGAGTGGTGAGTCACACGCTCAGTCAGCCTCCCCCACGCTGCCTGGCTCCCAGATCAGGGTGGAGTCCAAATGGAGGGTTAGGGAGTCTGATCAGCTTCCAGCCCAGGTCCACATCATACTGAGTGGATTTTGTTTGCTGTGTGTGCAGATCTCCAGGGAGGATGCTCAGGCCTTTGCCAGAGAGAACAGGATCCACTATATGGAGGCTTCAGCCAAGAACCGCTACAATGTGGACGAATCCTTCCTGGAGCTGGTTCAGATCATCAGGTACTGGTACCAGAATTTCTCCTGCAGGGGTTGATTTATGATGGACATCACAACAACACTCCTCACCACACAATGATCTTCTCTAAAATACACCACCACACGCCTGATTTCATGGTTCAGCAGTGTTGAGCTAGAGGCAGTGGAGCTGTGTGTAATGTCAACTTGTGTCACACAGAACTGAGGCATCTTACAAACAACAACACAAACAAATACACAAACATCAGTCTGTTAGCACAGTCAGTTCATTTGTGCGATGCTACATTAGCATCCTTAGCTTGGCCACAGAACCTCAGTCCTCTCCTTTGTCACTGTAGTTTAGTAAAAACAATCTCACTCTCTCCTTTATACACTGTTGTGTTCTAGATGTTTGTGTGATGATGCTGTGTGTCAAGAGGTTTGTTTAGCCTCAGCTGTGAGGATCCAACCACTGAGTCACTGCTTTGTGAAGGAGCACAGGAGGGAGGGGTGGATGAGTGTTTATGTTGAGCTTGAATGTCAGCAGTCTTTCTCCAGCACTGTTGACTCCTCCCTTGAAGGAGCTGTGACACATGAAACATGGTGTAGAAAGTGCAGTATGAGAAGCAGGCGATGTGTTTGAGGCTCATCAGACTCTGCAGTACTCCCAGAAAACACTGGTTCACTGTTTCCACCACATTACCGTGTTCTGTCGTGAAACCTTGTGGTGGTCCTCCCTCCTCTCTCATGAACCAGCAGCACACTCACATGTTGTCCCTCGTCTGTTGAGTCCTGGTAGCCCTGGTCTTCACCAGTGCAGCAGCAGGTAGTAGTGAGTCCAGACCCTGAAAGGACCTGGACAGTGGATTTAGTGTCACATGAGCCTAAATATAATTCCAGGACTCGTCCCTAAAACCTGAGAGAAGCTTTTCTTTCCCGAGCTTTCAACACATTTCTAAACCTGCATCAGCTACTCTGTGGGGATTTTACAGTCTTTCTGAATTGCTAAAACACTGGTTCTTGTTGTGTGAATCAGTTGCTCAGTTGTCTAAACTCATTCACTGAATCGAACATCCTTATGGCAATACCATAAACAATCATCAGCTAGTAAAACACTGTTTGCAAAACTCTCAACACATTCCCATGCAAAATAACACAGTTGTCACTGCGATGCACTTGTGAAGCATAATGGTAACAACAAGTGGCAAAACATGAACACAAATAAACAACATCAACTCAAAATTGATCACACTCTCATGATGTGACAACCAACATGAGCCAGTTCAGAGAGAATTCAGGCTTCTGCCATAGACCATGTCCCTGTGTATGGCAGAGCCTGGCAGAGCCTGGCAGAAGTCTACTTCACTGTCCTGTTTTATCATTGGAAGTTTACAGTACTACTGTATATATACATCAGAACATTGCAGTACAGATATTTTCTTCATTCACCTTTTGTAGAATTGCAAGACTGTCATACAGGGGTGGGAGGACACCTATAGCATCACATTACATATGTACAGTGTATGTTAATGAAGAATGCATATATTGTGCTCCACAGCATAGGCCTGTCTCTCTGAAGCACTTACAAAACTATATCTGTCTACAGACAATGTTTGAATTTGATGCCATGGAGAGACCTCATGAATGCACACTGCAGTGAACACTGTGTTTTCCATTTTTTTGTGTAGTGTGTAATGACTGCTCAGCAGGGTTTCTATTTTGACCACTTTAAAAAGTATATTATACAATTGTGAAAAACTGTAAGTGACACTGTCACCTGTACATGGGGGGGGGGGGGTACCCCAGACCACCTGTGACCCACTACAACACCTCACACTGATTCATTAACCTGTCTGTTTGTCTTCCTCTTCATTCACAGACGGTTTCAGGAGATGGAGAGTCCTCCTCCTCCAGCTCATCACTCAGGCAAACAGAGGAGTGGCGGCTGTCCCTGTGTCCTCCTCTGAGCACTGTTACCATGGACACCGCGGCCCCCACCCCTCACAGCTCCTCAGCTCATCCAAAAAGTGTGTGTAAGTGCGTGTGTGTGTGAATGCGTGCACATGTCTGTGTGCGTATGTGTGAGAGAGATCCGGTGCATCATTATCTTTTCAAATGGTTTCATTTGCACTTTTGCCAAATTTTTACCTGAGTGTAATCTGTTATGTAGATGAGAGGATGTAAAGACTGATGCTGGTACTGAGACCGGTACTGAACCTGGTACTGTCCCTGACACCTGGGGTAATTATGACTTTACTGTACATAGTATCATCGTGCCATCATGTAGACGAGAGCAATCATCATGCAGTATTGATGTCAGCGGTGACATCATCAGATCTGAACTGACTATCAGGAAGTATTTCCACCTCCGCGTCTTGACTGAACAAAACGTGTCCATAACATTTCAAGTTGCTCATGAAGTGTGGCACGCCCAAATCCAGACAGAACATGGTGTGCTGTGTCAGTCCTGCCGTCCTGCAGGGGGCAGCAGAGCCTGCAGCATGTTTGAGGCTGCTTCCTGTGCCCCCCCCCCCCTTTCCACACACATTGCCTTAAGGAGGCAGACTATTGAAAAACATAAATACCAGACTGGAAACTGGTATCAAGGGCCCAGTCAGGTTTGCATGATCCAGGTCCAGACTGTTCCGGTTCAGGAACTCAGGCTCAGCCTTCACAGTCTCTGTGAGGATGAATCTAATGTTTGAGTTAGAGACTGGAGCAATGTGCACAGCAGTGTCCATGACAACAGAACCTGTGTGTGTTTGCCTCTAAGCATGTACTGGGCTCTGGGTTCACGCAGACTCTTGGCAGTCCTGGAGGACAGGCCTCTGGTCCAGTCAGTAGTGTGACAAAAGGATCCTGATCCAGGTTCACTTACTCGATGCTTTTAGACCTTTTAATTGCACCTGATGGTCTTCATCAGCAGATGGACTCTGCCCTGAGCACAGATTGGCCTTCTTGAATCCAGTTCCATGACCTTTGACCTCTTCCTTCCACCCTGCCACTGGTCAGGTCTTCCATCCTGGGTCGTCACTGTCACATGCGATGTCATGGGTTACTAATCATGAATATGTGATATGAGGTAGTGTTTTTTTGGGGGGGGGGGGTCGTCATAGTGACAGGACAGCTCTGATTGTGCAGCAGAACCATATAGCTAGTACTGGACAGGAATCTGCAGCCAAATTAAACAAACCAAAAAGTCTTTACCATGTTCAGTTGAATACTCCTGTCTGTGTTCTCCATCTGTAAATGCTTCATTTCACTTTTTAATACTCAGCCTATTGTTCACATCATCAGTTTTATTCTATAATAAGTCACGTTTATATATCATTAAAACATTTAATCAAACTCTTCACTCAGTTGTGTCTTTTATCACTTTACAACAACAAGGTGACATGCTTCACATATTGTTGACTGTAGTGGAGCTGAAGGTTTAGTCCCTGTAGCAGCGACAGGAAATACACGATGTGGGCCAGTAGATACCTGTTAGCGTGGGAGGGATAATAACAGCTTATGACAACTGATGTTGTTTAAATTGGAGTATTCATTTAACACATGAGCAATTAAGAGAAGACTAACTTAGAGGGGCTGAACAAAGCTGTTTAACGCTACTTTCTAAGAATAAAAGCAGCTGTATAACTTCCTGTGGTTTTTCCTGTTCTTTGTATTTGCAGCTTTGTCCTGCTTCACACTTCACATTCTCTGAACTTTCTAAACATGAAGTAACAAAGCAGCTGAATGTGCAACACCAATAAGATAAAGATGACAGTATCAACAATGACTACAGATCCATTTCTTCTGGAACACCCTGGGAAACCATCTGGGGGAAACTCCTAACCATCAAACCATTCACTTCACATTTGTGCAGAGAACATGTTTAGATAAATTTCAGCTTAAGTCAAGCTGCCTCTTTTAGGTCAGTTCTGTTCACAAAGTTGCTTAGGTACCTTTACACACATGATACTCCTTTTGGTTCCAGGGCAAATAGGGCACAACATGCATCCTTAACCCAGCCAGCCATTACCACCCCCAGCTCCTTGTACAAGCCTGAATTCCTTAAAGGGTACTTCTCCCCTGGAGGACTTCAGAGAGGAGCTGGCAGTCTGTCAATAACAGTCAATAACAGACGAGGGCTGAGAAATGGATAAGTGTCTATGAACTGACAGAAGTCAACTTAATGACAGGACAGACTAAAAATGACTTTGGAAGACATTCTTTTTAACAAAGGGAAGACTTGAGGATCAAGGATGTACCGTATATGAACTTAAACCATGCAAGTAAATATTAACATAACACACAACCACGGTATGTGTGCACATCTTTTTACTTGTGCGGTAGTTAATTTTATAGATAGGTTCAATACACCAAGAGTTAATTCTACCTGTCATCCATTTGTTTCAGAATTCTACACTCCATGAATATGAGTTCTTGCCTTTTTTGGTGCTGTTTGTTTGGTCAACATGACCTAATTAAGAAAAAAAAAACTCATGTTATTAACAGGTTGATTCCAGGTGCTCTCTCTTGTCCTCTGAACAGTGTAACTCTACAAGTACAACAGTGCATCATGGTAGTGGTAGTTGTAGGGTTAGGGTTGGTATATGTAAACCAGACATGGCACGACCTATGGCCCATAGGCCATATACAGTTTGTTGGGCTTTTTAATCCAGCCTTTCAAATACTAATACAAAATTGTCCAAATTATAGCAAAGACCACAAACTTTGATGCAGTGACCAACAGCACTGCTCCCACTGAGACTGAATGTAAGTTTTCTTTGACTTTCAGGTCATGGCTTTTACATGTCATTTATATCCGTTCACAGAAACTCTCTCCATCCAGTTGATACTGGCCCGGTCAGGCTGTCAAATTTTAAAACTCATTATGGCCTTTGAGCCATGAAGTTCTCTCTCTCTCTCTCTCTCTCTCTCTCTCTCTCTCTCTCTCTCTCTCTCTCTCTCTCTCTCTCTCTCTCTCTCTCTCTCTCTCTCTCTCTCTCTCTCTCTCTCTCTCTCTCTCTCTCTCTCTCTCTCTCTCTCTCTCTCTCTCTCCCTCCCTCACACACACAGAAGAAAACAAACAGGTATCCAAACAGGTATCCAGACAGGTTTGAGAAGTTCCCTCCCTCCAGCTGGTATGTTGTCCAACTTGTTTTATGGTGATCAGCTCAGCGCTGCTCAGTTTCAGAGGTGAGCACAGAGACGCTCGGTCAGACTGCATGGGCCTCCATGTTTGTGAACATCTAGTTTGAGTTTGGAGCAGACTGCAGCCGCTCTGACAGGTGTAGGAGTGGCAGAGCTTCATCATCCTCCAGACCACCGCTGTAGGAGTCACCTCCTGGAAGGATCTTCCTGACTTTCCTTTGTGTAGCTCTTCACCTCAGTGGCAGTGATGTTGGGTGTGTGGATCCTTGTGTTGTCTCTGTATCAGCCGGCCGACACCTTCAGGCTCAGACCAGGTAAGCCACACCTGTCAGAACGGTCTGAGCATAGTATGACCTCTCTGTGTTAAGATGTCTGATTACTTGATATCACATTTGCTCATGTAGAGAGGCCACCAGCTGATTTGTTAATAAAGGGGCAGACACAGTTTGAACTTTGTTCACATCACAGTGAAGGGCTATGACACAAAGATCCATTCATCACAATCACAGGTTAGAACATTGGTGGTCTCCTCTGTTTGCAGATGGCTGTCTTTATTTTCTTTATTCTTTATATCTTCAGGCTAAAACTATAACAAAAGCATCTCTCTCTCTCTTCCTCTCTTGGTTTCAATCACTCGTTCTCTCTTTCACTTTTGACAATAGCTCTGGAGTTTCCCAGCATAGCTGCTCACTGTAAGTTCATAGGACAACTCATCTCCACCTGCCACCACTAACATCTTAACCAGCTGTTTCTGTGAACTTTCACTGCCCTTCTTTCCATCACTTATCAAATAAATGCAGTGTGGGTGCTCCTTTAGTTTCAGTGATGTCCCTCATTCACTCAGTCACTATGGGCAAACACTTGAAAAAGGTGGTGAGTTGGAGTGTCTGGAGTGTTTGGGTCAAATTAAACTACAGTGAGTGTATTTGTGGTGATGAAGGAACAGCTGTGACCAGAGGTGGACAAAGTGGTACACATCCTGGTCAGATGTTACTGCAGTACAAGTTGATCAGTGAGATTTTGACTTGATTTGACTTTGACTGAAAAATATGGAGTAAAAATAATTTTTTGTGAACACACTTTTGTGTAACAACCCGCTGACCTACTGACTGACTGAATAATAACGAACTGACTGACTGACTAATAACTAACTGACTGGCTGGCTAATAACTAACTAACTGACTGACTGACTGACTAATAACTAACTGACTGACTGACTAATAACTAACTGACTGACTGACTGAATAATAACTGACTGACTGACTAATAACTAACTGACTGGCTGGCTAATAACTAACTAACTGACTGACTGACTGACTAATAACTAACTGACTGACTGACTAATAACTAACTGACTGACTGACTGAATAATAACTGACTGACTGACTAATAACTAACTGACTGACTGACTAATAACTAACTGACTGGCTGGCTAATAACTAACTAACTGACTGAATAATAACTGTCTGACTGACTGACTAATAACTGACTGACTGACTAATAACTAACTAACTGACTGACTGACTGACTGACTAATAATGAACTGACTGACTGACTGACTAACTGACTAATAACTAACTGACTGACTGACTGACTAACTGACTAATAACTAACTGACTGACTAATAACTAACTGACTGGCTGGCTAATAACTAACTAACTGACTGACTGACTGAATAATAACTGTCTGACTGACTGACTAATAACTGACTGACTGACTAATAACTAACTGACTGACTGACTGACTGACTAATAACTAACTGACTGACTGACTAATAACTAACTGACTGGCTGGCTAATAACTAACTAACTGACTGACTGATTAATAACTGACTGACTGACTAATAACTAACTGACTGACTGACTAATAACTAACTGACTGGCTGGCTAATAACTAACTAACTGACTGAATAATAACTGTCTGACTGACTGACTAATAACTGACTGACTGACTAATAACTAACTAACTGACTGACTGACTGACTGACTAATAATGAACTGACTGACTGACTGACTGACTAACTGACTAATAACTAACTGACTGACTGACTGACTAACTGATTAATAACTAACTGACTGACTAATAACTAACTAACTGACTGAATAATAACTAACTAACTGACTGACTAATAACTGACTGACTGACTGGCTGACTGACTAATAACTAACTAACTGACTGAATAATAACTAACTAACTGACTGACAAATAACTAACTGAATGACCAACTGACTGACTGACTAATAACTAACTGACTGAATAATAACTAACTGGCTGACTGAATAATAACTGACTGACTGACTGACTGACTGACTAATAACTAACTGACTGACTGGCTGACTGACCAATAATGAATTGACTGACTGACTGACTGACTGACTGATAACTAACTGACTGACTGAATAATAACTAACTAACTGACTGACTACTAATTAACTGACTGACTGACTGACTAATAACTAACTGACTGACTGACTATCTGACTGACTAATAACTGACTGACTGACTATTAACTAACTGACTGACTGGCTGACTGACTAATAACGAACTGACTGACTGACTGACTAATAACTAACTGACTGACTGACTAATAATTAACTGACTGACTGACTGACTAATAACTAACTAACTGACTGACTAATAACTAACTGACTGACTGACTGACTGACTAATAACTAACTGACTGGCTGACAGCAGAACAAACAGCTTGGTGAATATGATATATGACTGTGACTGACATGGAAATAAAAACACGACTGAATCAACAAAAGGTGCTTAGGCGATGATGAAGTCTGGTTGTGGTAAACAAGCCAACAGTGAAACTTATTCAATTAATTATTTCTAAATTGTCAAACACAGACTTCAGGTCAGCTCTTAGTCTTTGGTGAAGAATCCTGTGCTTTATCTAGCATCCCATTGTCAGGACCCTGACAGGTTCAAACATGACTGATACTGGAAGACTTGGCTCTGATGTATTTTGTCACAGTCCAGGCTGATGTTTTTTGGTACTTTTGAAACACTGAAGCTCAGAAGACTCAGATCTCTAAAACTTTAACCATCTGATTCTTGAGCTGGAGTGCAGAGCCACAATGATGAAAAAGTGTCACTTCTTCACAGTGTTTGTGTATCATAGTGTATGTCATGTGTGCTGTATTGCTGTGTGTGTGTCCTCTGAGTGTAAACAGCCTGTGTCCTGTGCAGGAGAGCCAGTGCTGCTGGACGAGGAGTCGGCTGCCTCCTTCCTGTCACGCAAGCTGCTCTACAACAGCTGGGACATGGAGCTGCTGGTGCCTGACAATTTAGAGAGGGAATGTGCTGAGGAGATATGCAGCTATGAGGAGGCCAGAGAGGTGTTTGAGGATGACATACAGACGGTAATGATACAAGGGGTGACGGCGCTCTGCTGTACACTGAGGAATCTTTAAAGACAGAGTCAAGAGGTTGAGGTGGTGGACGCCACCTGAACACTTGAACCTGATTCTATGGCATCTGCAGTCTTAAGGTGATCCCTTCACCTGAACCTTGGGCTCCCACAACTATTAACTGAGCCTTAAATGTAGCACCTGATGAGAGTCCTGTGAATGAAATGCCCTGCGGTTGTCACTCAGTGTGTCTTCTCTTTTTATTTAATAAAGCTAAATATTTAATGTTTTGTTTTCCCTCCATTTTCAGGAAAAATTTTGGAAGGCTTATGTCAACAGTCACGGTAAAGATCATTTTGTATGTAGTCTGCAGGCTTTGATGATTTGATCATTATTATACTGGACTTTAGAATTGACCACTTTTAATTTGAAAGTCAGGAGAGTAGTCCAGACTTAAATCAGTACTTAATTCAGGGTTCAAGTCAAGAAGTCAAGATTTAGGTCAGATGGTTTGAAGTCGGTTTTTAGGTTGATCTTTGTTTGTCTTTGAAGGCTCTGCTCCCAGAGTGGATGTGTCAGGGCTGATAGCAGGGATCCTGGCTATCGTAGTGTCTGCTGTTATAGCCACTGTGTTGGGGATCTACTGCTACAAATCCAAGAAGAAGGCAGAACAGAGTGGGGCCCAGTAAGTTCTCTCTGATGTGGAGCATTTTTCCTCCAGTTCAAGAATAAGTGACTTTCATTCATCAGATTCATCTCTGTTAGCCATTGCATCTAGTGTGGATATTCATTGTCCTTAGATAACAATATCTAACCCCTTCTATCTCCACAATCTGATGGAGCAGAACAGGAAATCAGCATGATCAAACATGTTTAGCATCACATTTCCTGAGAAAATCCATGTTAGACTTGATAAGCTACAGGAGCTGAATGTGTTGTTGGTCTCCAGAGCTCCAGTCAGGATGGCAGCAGATAGGCGCCCGGCTCCAGAGATGGTGCCCCTGTCTGCTGCTCCAGGTCTACCCAGCTACAATGAGGCTCTGAACCGCAGTGGGCAGCATGATGCCCCACCACCACCTTACTCAGGGTAAGTGGATGCTCCAGTACAAACTGCATCTATCCTGCTTGGGTCAGGTCTTTGTCTTGGTCCAAGATCCAAACACTGCTACAGGACTGAGAGATAACTGTGTGTTACTTCATGGTGTATCCCAAGATCCTTCTGTTCTGAGACAGCAGTAGATGATGATGATGTGTAAGATAATGATTTCATTTAAGATTTGGCTGTCCTGAACCCTAAGCCTAAGCTTATTTTGGGCTGTCCATCTATTCATCCTTCTGTCTGTATATTCGTCTGTCCATCTGTCTGTATGTCCCACTTTTATGAACATCTTCAAGTTTGGCACAAACATTCCCTTTGACTGGAAAAAGAATTGATGTTTGGCATTCAAAGGTAAAGGTCACGTAATATATCAGTCAGACCTTAAGGGAACTTCTTCAAATTTTGCAAACACATCCACTTGGACTCAAAGACAAACTGATTAAAAGTCTTTTTAGCCATTACTCAAGACTTCATACAGCAATTATGACAAAATTTCACACAAATGTTTAATATTATATGACCTGAAACTAATCTGACTAGTAGTGGCAGACAGCGAGGAGGCGCTAATGCTAATTGCAAATGTTCCATTGTTTTACATTGTGTTGAGGATATTGGTAATGGCTGAATGGTCAACAGAGAGGTTGCATCGTTCAGAAGTCTGGGAACATTAAGATGCTTCAATCACACACAAACAGTTCATTTAGAACATTCTCAAACCATTTCACTTAATGTTTCAACCTGATGTTTAAATCAATCTGCACAAAGTATCCCACACAGATGAAGGGAAGACAGAAATGTATGTGTAATTGAAATGTGGGTGTCTCTGGTTCATCTCTGAGGTGTTACCTACCTGTCTGCCTGTTCTAGCTGATTGGACATGATGTGGAGAGACACATACCTGACTATATATGGACAATGCAGGTCAGAATAGAAACAATGAGGAAAGAGAGAGCTCAGAGACAGGATTGTGTCGACAGTGTTTCTGCTGCATTGAAGTTTCCTGAGAAGAAGAACGGTTTGCCTCCACCACTCTGACATGAAGGAGTCTGGAACAAGCTGGTCCTGGACTAACGTGAGAACCCAGGGAGAAGAGGGGAGACCAAGAACCTGATGGTCACTCTGAGCTCCACAGATCCACAGTTTTTACTTTTTAAGATACAATTGTGAAAACATAGGGTCCTGATGAAGTGTTACACTGGGTTAGTGATGGGCAGGTACAGTGTCAGAGTCATGGAACCTTTCTGAACCTCTCCTGTTGATACATTCTTCTCTTTCTCTGTTCATCCAGTGTTTTCTGCCTGTATTGTGTGTATCTCATCCTGGCTTGTCTCTGGGTGCACTGTGTGATAAGCCTGTTGTGTTGGCTGCTGCAGCCTGGAGCAGCTCTCTGTTTCTCCCTCCACATTCACACCAAAACACCCAGCAGCTAATCTCAGTGTGCTGCAGCCTCTCTCTCTCTGAAGCCTCTTTCCAGGAACAGAGAGCTCACACAGTCTCACTGCTGAGTAGAAGAATGCTCATTGCTCACTGAGGTTCTTCCTGTATCTGACCACAGGGGGGCGCCATCAGAGCCCGCTGATCAAGGAGACAGCGAGTGAGTGGGGCGGGCAGAGGCTCTTCATGTGGCTGCTGGGACCTGGAGCTTCAGTCAACTTTTAAATGTTGCATGTTGTTTTTAAGGTGTGTGTATGTGTGTGTGCGTGTGTGTGCTGTATTTATGAGTGACGTCGAAAAACAATCCCGTGCACAATGACAGTGTGAAGTGCACGTGGGCTGTACACCAATATTTCCAGTACAGATGCCCCCCCCCCCCCCCCCCCCCCCACACACACACACACACACACACAGTTGTGTAAAGGTAGCTCTTAATAGATTTTATGTTTTTATAATAAATCAATAAATCACGTCACAGTCACAGGCGTCTCAAATCATTATTCAGTACGTGACAGTAGGCTGTGTGTGTGTGTGTGTGTGTGTGTGTGTGTGCCTGAAGTCAGGCGTGTGTGTGCACATCATGCTGCAGCTTGTGTCTGTTGTGTTACAGTCATACAGCTGACCAGGCGCTGTCACTATACTGTCTTCTACAATACTACACCACTGCGCTGCCGTGCATGACAAATTATGTGTGTGTCTGTGTGTGCGTGTGTGTATGTGTGTGCGTGAGTGTGTGAGCGAGGGAGGGAAGCAGAGGATGAACGCCAGCCCAGTCATTCCTCTTAAAAATGGCGTCTTGTGAAGCAAATGAGCGAAAATAGTGAGAGGACGGAGGCTGCGAGCGGCGGAGCAGCTGGATCCGACTGGACGCGGCTTCGCTCGGCGAAGCTGCTGCTGAAGAACGCGGAGCATCTGTTCCACGGCCCATCCGCTTCACGTAGGAGACAATAGACAGTGAAATATATGGAGAGGAGAAGAGGGAGGAGGTGCTCCTGGCTGCTGTGACACCCCCCCCCCCCGCTCCTTCTCCTCCTCCTCCTCCCTCCATTCCTCCCAGTCTACAGGCTCGTCAAGCGGAGAAATAAACAGAAGCGAGCGCAGGGAAGAGAAGACATTCCTCCCTCCCCTCCCCCTCACTATCTGTCCATCTTCATCCAGCCCTTTCTTTCATGGAGAGGAATTATCCCGCTTCAGGCTTCGGAGATCTGGGGGCTGGGACGGGATGGAGTTACGACAGATCGGCCAAAGCAAGGTAAGCTTCGGTGGCCGAGGCACGGGCACCACGGGCAGGCTCCAGTGAGCTGGAGTGGCTCTAACAATGCCACGGCACGGCGCTGCCTGCCTCTGCATTCAGCCAGGCTGCACGGTAGTGGTGGTGGTGGTGCTGCTGCTTGGCCACCAGTCTCAGGTAGCCTACAGCAGCCGTATTGTCATCGGGGGGTGGGGGGGTGGGGTCTGTCTCTAAAATGCATGGAATGCGATGGAAGGTTAATAGTGATACAGAGACAGAGGAGAGGGAGAAGGGGGATGGGTTGCTGTGGAAGCCCAGTGTGTTATTTCAAAAAATGGAAGATTACATCTGGGCTCCGGCGGCATTGTCCCCCGCTGCAGCTTTGTCTCGACTCGGACGGAACAGATGCATGACAGGGACAGTCGCAGGTTGCCTGGTACGGTACTAATTGGCTGTAGCCCACAAATCAAAGCAGCGCGCTGCACAGAGCTGCTGTCTGACAGAGACACACAACCCCTGCACTCTGCACTCTGTAACACAAAACAACAACTCATGTCGTGTCAGTGCGGAGCAGCAGTTCGTCTCTTCCTCTCTCTCTCACACACAGTGACCCTTCAAACTAAGCGGAGTTACCGCAGCCAGCTGACCGGGACAGCTGCGGCGACGGTGTCCGCTAAATCAGCTGGAAGGTGTCCGAGGTTGTGTGAACTCTGACACTGTAAACACACTGTACCGGCCGGCGTGCTCCCGCTGCCCCGCATTACACACGATATGTTTTTGTAGACGTGTGTGTATATCCGTGTGTATGTGTGTGTGCTCGTACGCGCGCGAGTCATAGTGCGTAGATGTGTGAGTGTGTGCGCGTGTGTCAGTAGTAGCCTATCTGTCAGCCTGCTGCAGCTGCCACACACAGCAGCTAACTGGCTCCTCTCCTCCGGCCCGGGAGCCCCTCAGATCCCTGGTCCGTCCCCCTGCTCCTCTGTGTAGGCTACCTGTGCTCAGGTGTGAGGTTTCCCTTCACGTGCCTGCATTCTGCTGTGTGAATGTGTGTGTGTGCGTGTGAGTGTGAGTGTGTGTGTGTGTGTTGGAATGAAGCGCGGCCTTGAGCAGTGCTAGCATAAGCTAGTTCCCGTTAGCTTTACTCCACGTTAGCGGTCGCCTTGACAACCACATCAGTCCTCCGTCAGACTCCGCGGGCTCCATCTCTGGGAGCTCGGCGTGCCGCCAGTCCGTTCCGGGTCTACCTGCAGGTTCAGAACCACTACCACTCTACAGCTACGCGAGGGTAGGGACCTGTGTCCGCGGGGTGGTTTGCACATCTGGTCCAGATGTTTGAGACTCAGACTGATGTCAGACCGGGTCCAACACTGGTGACCAATAACCTCCATCCTGGATTTAATCAGCAGGTCCCTGAGGGAGGGGTGACTGAGCCCGGTCCCTGGTGACAGCTGCATGTACCTGTGTCTCATCCAGCTGTGTGTGTGTGTTTGGATGTAGTTGTGTGCGTTTGTGGACTGTCTATCTGCTGTAGTTTGTCCACAGGTGTGTGTGTGTGTGTGTGTGTGTGAGAGAGAGAGAGAGAGAAGCAGCAGATCATCATGGGTGAGCCACTTCCTGTTGCCTCTACCTGGTGAAGAGGGCAGGTGATAATGATTTTAGATTATAAAACTTAACCAGGGCCAGAAATGATGTGGTTGTTTAAAGCTCCTTGCAGAGCAGGTTCATGAAGACGCCTTTGATGATTAGTAGGTCTGAGCTTGTTATAAAATATTTTACCAGTGTTTAGGACATATATAATGCTCAGGTAGTACACCTGGACACGGGAGCTTGCAGCTTGGGATCAAACCAAAAAACTTTACTGAGTGAGCAACAGAGCCTGGTAAATGAATAGAGGAAAAGTCCAATTAAAGCTGCAGCACCTCTGACCAGTGTACAGGCTGTGAGTGAACAGAGTCCTCTCTGTGAGGAACAATGAGTTAAACTGGGTTATTGCATCAGCAAATATAATCACAGGGACACAAGGAGCTGTAGCTGTTGTAGTGAACTGTGTGTGAATTCAGCTATTCACAGCAGCAGCAGCAGCAGCAGCAGCAGCGTGTCTGTGGATCAGCCACAAAAGCAGCTCTGCACTGATTCTATAATATAAATCTGCTCAAATGCAACTCAGTTCCACACAGAGGGAGGAGAACAGGAGAGCTGAGATATCAGTTTACCTGAGGATGTAACAGAGGTTAGTTCACCAGGGTGGTTGAAATGTGACGTCCTCTCTAACCACTTCACCTCCAGACATCATTAGGGCAAGGGAAGATGTGGGGGAGAATTCATAAGGAGGAGAAACATCAGTGTGAAGAACCCAGCTGCGCTTACACTAACTTTATATTATTATTATTATTATTATTATTAATAATAATAATAATAATAATAATAATAATAACTTTATTCAAACACATGTAGTAAATGGGACTGAATGTTGAATAAGATGAGAAAGAAATCCACATAAGTAGTGTTAGTAAAATAATAAATAAGGAACTGAGCAAGAGATCAGATCAGTTTCTGGTATCGACACTTCTGACACTTTTAGACATTTGATAGATAGAGAAAATGAATTTGTCAGTGCCTTACCCAATGAGAGAGTATTTAGTGAAACAGCATATGCTGTACATGCTGTTTCACTAAAGAGGCAGTGGTATATTGTTATAATGGTGATATTGTTAACTATAAATTCACTCTACATGCTCTTCATGACCACTCCTAACTGGATTTAAAGAGAATAAATCTGCACCCATCACTGATCAGATCTCCATCTCTCCTGGATCTAGTCTGAGACAGCTGCTCTGTTGTTTCTACATTCATGTGGGTCTGCTGAAGTGAAACTACAATGGTGCATCACTTTAAATGCTGCTGCAGCAAGGAATTATGGGGCGGCATTTTCTCCTCTCCTTTCATAAAGGAAGGTCCAGCGTTTTCTATGCTGAAGGAGATAAGATAGGAGACAGTGTCCTTCCTTATCATGTAGAGAAGTGGAGCAGCTCTGATCATGGCTGCCGCTCAGACACCTCAGCTCATTTCAACCTGAGGAACCTCCCTGAGAAAAGAAGACTTTTGGAGCACAGCCTGGTTCTGAATAGAGCTGTGCATCGTTCATGAGAGGGAGCGGTGCTCTGCTGAATGTATATGTGCCTTATACATGTAACCAAACCAGAGCCTTGCTTATAGTCAACACATCATCAAGATCAAGTGTGATGGTTCCTTTGCACAACACCCCTGCAATATTAAACCATACAGGCGAAAACAAGATTATGATTTATCATTTATTTGGCTACACCCATACACAAATAGTTCTGCCTCTGGAATTTCTCAGGGCTGTTGCTAAGCAACACTTAAACATTTTCACCAGCTCACTCCAGCTTGCTACTCTGTCCACGTTACCTCAGGTGTGCACTGACGTATCCAGCTTTCTCTCCTTCCCTTCATCCCTTCGTCATACATTGTTTAATTCAAATGTTAGTCATGGTGATGTTTTCATCTTCTTCCATCTACTTTCATTTAAATTGATTGATTGATTGATTGATTGATTGATTGATTCTTGCTGGCAGTGTTGCCTAGAAGACCCACTGAAAAATTGTGGAATTTTACAGTAAAAAAATACAGTAAAAAAATATTTACAAAATACATTAAAATACACAAAGGAGTTAAAAAACTTTACAAACCATATAAAAGACCAAGACAGAAACCATTTCAGGTTTGAGATTCCAGGACAGCAGATATACATATAGCAGACAATACAAAAACAATGAAAGAACAAATTATGTTATGAGTCTCATGGTAGAGCCTCACAGCCATGAACAAATAGATAATGATAAAGGGTTAACAATCTTTTTTATCTGTATGAATTTAGTCAAATACAATGATAACAAACATCACAGAGCAAGTTTTAGTTTGACTTTGGTTGCAGGCCTATTTGAAGCTCTGTCTCTTTACTCACTGAGACGTGTTCATGTAAATAAACAGCCAATCACAGGCTTTATTAGATCCTGGTTCAAGCGTGCTGTGTGATGATTGGTTTACTGGGGCTGATGAGATTTACTATCTACTCATGGTATCAAATGACAAGACATTTTTCCGTCCTCGGTAGAATCAAACCAGTTCAAGTTATTTTGCAACATTTTTGCTTTTTTTCTGAAAACAGAGGGAGAGAGAGAGAGAGAGAGAGAGTGCAGGGATGACATACCAATGAATTTCCTGTTGTGGACTGGATTAGCTGATCAGATCTTGTGTAACATATGGTGGGGTTTGTTATGGGATGTAGGTTTACACAGTGTGTGAAGCTGTTGTTGGCTTTAAGGTGTTTGTGGTTCTGTTGTGTTGCATTGTGTGCAGCAAGGCAGATGTTGTCGGAGCTGAACATGTGGGGGTGGGGGGGGGGGGGGGGGGGGGGTTATGTTACAAGACAATAGTGGAACCAGCCAATCAGAATCCAGTAGTATATATATCCTCACAGCACCAAGTGATCCACCACACACTCTCTTTGGTCTGGTCAGGACATGTGAGAAACAAACACTTGTACACACTCACCAGAGGCACCATCTTCATGGACAATGCTGTTTCAAGGTCTTGTGGTCTGTGAGCGTGTGTGGATGTTTCAACAGGATGTGCAATATATAGATATAGGCAGTGTATGAATGTGTGTGTGAATGGGTGAGTGTGACTAGTGGTGTAAAGATCTTTGAGTGGTTGTAAAGACTAGAAAAGTGCTGTCTAAATGCAAATCCATTTACTATATGGACATGTACATTATTTAAAGGAGGACAATTACAATTCTGAAAAAATTAAATAACCTCATACATCTTAAAATCATGAGTCATTGTGCACACAGTGTCTGTAACTGATGGCACGTACTGATGGAGCTGATAAAGCTCACACTCTGATATGGGTATTCTGATGGGGACTGGGCTCACCTGCACATAAAAGAGCTTTGTTTCACTTTGTCATTCATCATAAAACCACATCCTGCTCGGTTTGATTTGACTTCATAAATTATCCGTGTGGACACCACCAGAGTTCAAATGTGGCTTTTAAGAAGTGATTATTTCACTCAGCTTTAAATAGCTTAACTAAACCAAGATACTTCCCCCTAGATCAGAGTCAGTGTTGTTCAGTTCCTGCTCTGAGCCGACTGATAGGCCATCGTTGGTTTCCGTGACAACACAAATTAAATGCTAGATCAGGTATAGAAACAGAAGTGGATAGGCTATCTGCGTCCACCATTGCTTTTGGTTTAACATCAACTGGGTTCTTGTCTCCCTCCTCTGTCCTCACACAGCTTCAACCTCTTTTAGTTTTTGATGAGGCCCAAAGTCACCTTCACATTATGGTTTACATAACTCATAACACTGGTCGTGAGTCACTGGGATGACATCTGGCCTAGACAGAGCATCAAGATGGTCAGAGGAGGAAACATCAGAGAGAGTCGGTTTCATGTCTGAGCCTCAGTAAGGCCCACACTCAGCAGAGGAGTCTGATGAGTCCAGAACCAAAGACCAGCAGATGGATCGGAGTGGTTAGCAGAGTTAGCCTTTCCTTTTGTTGTTTGTAACTCTTCTCTCTGCACTAACAAGGTCCCAGGTTTATTTAGCCCCGCCCCCTGTCCCCACAAGTTGACAGGATTGCTTCCTTATGTTGTGTGTGAAAGCCTCTGTGTCTGAATCTGTGTTTATGAGACTGTCAGTGGTTAGCTGTAGACTGATCATTTCAACCATGGATCTTATGTTATAAAACATGATATGGATGTATACACTTGATTTCAATAGAGGGGCCTTTAAGCCACGTGCCCTCTGCTGATAGACTAAAGAACTGATACCAAAAGGCTTCAGTACAAACACCAGGTATGAGGCCTTCAGGGCAGCAATATTAACTAAGGTTGTGAACAGTAACACTGGTCTGTGACTGTCTCAGCTGGTCTCCTCTGTAAATCATCATGGTGTTTCCTATGTCGAGGTCAGAGTGACACGGCACAGGTGAAAGGAGTTCTTGTAGTGGAAGAGAGTGAGGAGAACATGTTTGCACTGAGTATGTGTACTTCTCACAGATGTAGTGTAACAGAGATAATGGAAACTGTATGTATACACAACATGGATTTAAGATTGAAATCTGTCCTACAGTTTGTTGAGGTGGTGCAGAGTCATGTTAAATCCTTGTTATCAGTGGCTTTGAATACAAAAGGAATTGGTCGGTCAGTGGATCTCTAATCTGAATGGACAGCCTGCGGGTCTCAGTGACATGCTGTGTCCAGTCTACTGTACTGAATGGACCAGAGACCACTCTAGTCTTCAGAGACCATTGCCAAAATCAAGAGAACAAAACTTCTCACCTGTGTGTGTGTGTGTGTGTGTGTGTGTGTGTGTGAAGTTGATATATGCCTATAGTCCCAGGACTCAAGCCACACTCAAACAGCTGTTGAGATCAGCAGTCAGGATGCCCAGATACAGATCCTCCACCTGATCAAACAGCCATCATCAGACCCCTCAGCTCCACCCTGTGCTGCTCTTCCTCTCTCCTCTCTCCTCCTCTGAGCTGCTATCTGCCCCCTCTATCATCCTGAGCTCCTCTTCCTCCCTCTCCCTCAGTCCCAAAGTCTAATTCATCTCTCTGAAGTGTCCCTGGGATGCAGCAGGATCCACATTAAAGGACCAGTTGTCGGAGCTCTGGACTTATGCAAAACAAACATTTATTGCAGCTGATCTGGTTATTTAAGTGACTGACGGGAGTGACACCATCCTTTGGGAAGTGAGTCAGGTGGAGGAGTGCATCTGATGAACTTCTCCCTATTGTATTGACATGTTCACATAAATGTCCACACACGGTGATGTCTGAGCTCTCATCAGTTGCCATGACGCTCCGTTATGATTGGATGGTGTCCCTCAGCAGCTGATCAATCTGTCTGATCTATAGTTGGTGTTTGGAAGGCATTACTTCCACTATACATGGACAATTAATAGTTATGCATATAAATCCTTTAATTTATTATTATAAAACTAGTATAAAACATTATTCTGTTTACTGTCAATATAACAATCAGATTTGATTAACAGACAGTATATGCAGCCCCAAACATTGACCAGTTGCCATGACGCTCGGTGGTTAGTGTGATGGGCTGTTTCATGCTTGATGAGCCGATATAAGCTAATCACTTAGACACAGTCTGTAACTTCTGCCTCTGGGGGTCTCACAATCAAAACAATAACAAACCACAGCACTGGGTGACATCATGAAATAGCATGGGATCATGGGAATTGTTGTCTTCGCTGCCGTTACAGTAAGCTCCTCCCAGTTTGGGTTCCTTCAGTGTCAGTGGTTGAGTTTCTCCGATGCTGTGCAGAGGACAGCGACGTCAGCTGAGGCTGATTCATCCTTTGTTTTGATTGTTGTATAACTGATGAAGCAGATGTTCAGGAGGTTTTTAGCAGCAGCTGAAATACACAGAAGTGTCCTCCTTTCTGTAACAAACAGCAGGGGGTTAAAACCATGCAGTACAGACACCAAATTAGGTTTAAGATCAGAGATTCACCAGCATGGACACAGGACAGGGCGTCTTCAGCAGCTGGGAGCTGAACTGTCCAACACTTACTCAGCTTGTTTCTCTGGTAACTTCAGATCCAGATGTCTGATGACTGAAATCTTTCATCTGGTTCAAATATAGAGTTAAAAACCACCAAAGAGTAAAAAGCGTCTGTGCCTGAAAAGTCAATGAAGGGCTTCTGTCAGACAAACACACTGACACATGATCATAGAGGACATGATGTCACTGACAGACCTAAGGAAACACACAGTTATGATTAAACACAGATTTCTCTGGTTTGAGAACTGATGGAAACCTTTGCGAAAATGTGAGAACACAAGTCAACAACATGTAAAACAAAGGTCAGGTTGTTTTGAAGTTACAGTGTAACTATACCTCTGCTGTCAGTCTGCAGACACCACGGGTTTATCCAGGTTATCCTCTCTGTATGAAGGACTGGCTCACTCTCTGTTCACACCAAGTGGTAACAGCTTGGACTATGAAGGATCCACCTGTCGGAGTCTTTGGACAGTTTAGTCCAAAGGATGCACCTTCTGGACTGGGACACAGCTTATGACTCAGGAATCTTGGTTCACCTGCTTTCACACTCACACTTGATATTTTGCTGATAGAAGGGGAATAGAGGTCTTCTGAAGAGCATCAGCGATCATTGTCACATGAACCTGTTATGATCGCTGGTGACTGGTCCCAGTCCTGTATGAACCAGACTATTGTGAACAAGTCCTTCATAAAAGTCTGTTGTGTTTCAGCCTTGTGTATGGGAGCTCCAGGTCGTCCCACCCAGACTCAGAGCTCCTCCACCGGCAAGCCTATGGCACCCCACATCCCCTCCAGGGCTATGCAACCAACCACCACCCGGGAAGCTCAAGACAGGGCGGGGCTTGGGGCGCTGCTGGACGCACACTAGGTAAGGACAGTGTACTCAAACAGGCCTACTGCTTTTCATCACATCACTGCTGAGACTCTTGATTATCTGTGTACATCATATACTATGTGATATGTTGTATATATAGAGCACTGCTAGTCATAGTCCAGTGATGACTCCACAGGTGTTTATCAACACTGTAGTAACACTGTTTTCTTTTTGAATGTACCCATGTGTATGTGACAGAGTATTGAGGAAAATACATAACCTGAAACAGAGTCAGATGGCTGATGAAAGTTTTTTCTGGTTTAACTGGTTTCTGGTTTAACTCAAACTCAGTGACTCTGCTCTGTGAGACAGGACCTGTGTTTCTCCTCACTGTGACAAGAGCACAGTTATCACAGTTAACAGTCGGGAAGTGATTGTGTCAGCGTGGAGGTAAAGTGATCTGCAGTGAAGATACGAAGTGTGTGAACACATGTGCAGAGAACAAAAGAGGCAGCCTGTGATTTGTGTTTGTGAAGGACCTCCACAAAAAGAGCTGGAGCAGCTGACAGGAGCTGCACGGTTCACTTCGATTATAACACACGTCACTTCTTCAGTTGTGATGTGAGAAATCTCTCTCATCTGTTCGGACATGTTTAAAAAGTCAACATGGGCTGTGATGACACAAGCTATAAGAAATATAACATGTCAGCGTCTTTCTTCACCACAGTGTGGAGAGAGTCTGACTGCACCTGCCCTTCATTTTAAACCAACTTTATTTATAACACCTGGACAATAAAACCTTGTTTCCCAACAGCAGAATAACGGCAAACAGGACTGAAATGTTGAAATAAGATGACATGAAGGAAAAAATATAATATATATAATAATTACCATCATTTTTAAATAAAGAGGAGCTTAGCATAGGTCAGAATAAATGATAATCAGAGGTCACTTTAGTTTCCTTTCATAAATGCTTTTGACATTTTAACACATTTGTTAAGGAGAGGTGACACGGCGGTGCAGTGGTTAGCACTGTCGCCTCACAGCAAGTGGGTTCTGGGTTTGAACCCAATGGCCAGCTGGGGCCCTTCTGTGTGGAGTTTGCATGTTCTCCCTATGCATGCGTGGGTTCTCTCCAGGTACTCTGGCTTCTTCCCACAGACCAAAGACATGCAGGTTAGGTTAATTAGTGACTCTAAATTGCCCGTAGGTGTGAATGGGAGTGTGAATGGTTGTCTGTCTGTATATGTTAGCCCTGTGATAGACTAGCGACCTGTCCAGGGTGTACCCTACCTCTCGCCCTAAGTCAGCTGAGATAGGCTCCAGCTCACTCGTGACCCTAGTGAGGATAAGTGGTATAGAAAATGAATGATGAATGAATGTTAAGGAGAGAAAATTTGTTTTTAGGGCGTTACCCAGTGTTCATTCAGTAAAACAGAACACCACAGGTCACACCTCTTGGTTTTTAATTTCCAATGAAGCAGTACATTCCTACACAAATGATGTAAACTCATTTTAACTCCTTAACTCTTCCTAACTCTCACTTTCAATCTCATTACATTTATAGTTCAAAGAACAACAACATAAAATATTATAATGATAATACTGAAAAACAGTGTTCAGGATCGTAATTATTGATCTGATGAATGAAGATTTTTTTTAGGTCGCTAAGCTGCTGATATAATGAAGGTGATGTGATGGATCATGATTTGTATGTGTGAAGTGAGGGTTGTGCTTTGTTGCTAGGTCTGTCAGGACTGTTTGATGCCAGCCTCCACCATGCCAGCCCCTCAGGTCCTGACCCCTCTGTCATGAATCTGATCTCAGCTCTGGAGTCTCGGGGTCCACAGCCCCCACCGTCTGCTTCCTCCCTCCTCTCCCAGTTTCGCACTCCCTCTTGGCAGACTGGTGAGTGTCCACCTGTTAGAGGAACAGCGCACTTAAAAAACAACAACTCACTGATCCTCAGTTCTTGTTATGACTGGAACACTTTATTTGCAAAATGACTTGTTCTATTTACCGTAAAGTAAGAAGTTTCAAAAGTTGTTGAGTTGCTTGGTGACTTGCATTGACCAACACTGTCCATGTGATGTTGTGTCCTGTAGCGATGCACACACCGGCCCCCCCGGAGCTCTTTATTTCAGGGGCTCTCCCAGGGTCCAGCTCCTTCCCCTCCTCCTCAGCCCTGTCTGCGTACCAGCATCCTGGCTCCTTCTCTGGACGATCATTCACTCCCTCACTGTCCCTGCAGGACACGCCCACGTTTAGCCCAACATCCAATGGTTTGCTCTCCCCTCATGATCCCCTCCTGCACATCAAAACCCCCTCCCAGTCCAGTTTGGGTTTTGATCGCTTGCTGTCTTCCCAGAGTTCTACCTACCGGGGCTCTCAGGAGCCCCCTGCCCCTCCTCAAACTCAAGCACCCTCCACCTCTTCCAATTGCCATCTGCCCCCTCCCCAGTTCAACCTGTTATCCTCCCAGCTCCATAACCAGTCCTCCCAGCTCTATAATGCCTCCATGTTCTCCTCCTCCTCATCCCTGCCACCTGCAGCACCCCCCCAGCCCCCACCTCCTCCAGAGAGGGCAGTGTCTCGACAGGACAGTGTTATTAAACATTACCAACGTTCGTCCCCAGCCCAGTCGACTACATTGCCCCTGCAGCAATATGCCAGCTGTGGTGGGTCATCAGGCTACCAGCATACCAGCCACCACCGGCATGCTGGGCTGTCCTGCAGTCCACTGGGGGAGCAAAGTCCATCCTCTGACCCCAAGCCCTCACCACGGATGGAGTCCCAGACATATCGACCCACCATCCAGACTCCTTACACGCCCTCATCCTCCAGCTCCTCAGCCTCCTCCTCATCTGGCACTAAAGGGGCAAAGAGTTCTGGCTCCAGTAGTGGCTACTCCTCTTCAGGTTCAGCATCCTCCTCCTCCCGTACCCCACACACCCCACCATCAGCCTCCTCCACTTCCTCTTCATCTTCCTCTAGCTCCAAGACAAGCACTGGCCCCTTATCTGCTCCATCTCGTCAACAGCCCCCACCTCAGTCGGTGCCAGCGCCGCCCCCTCTACCAGTGGTGTCGTCCACCCTTGTTCAGCAGCCAGCACCCAAACAATGCCTCCCCACATATGGCTCTCCGTCTGTGGCCAACTCCAGCGCAGGTCTACCAGACCAGACCCCTCCCCAGCAACATGGCCAATCCTACTCTCCCAGTCAGCCTCCCTCTGCACACATGGCCCCGTCTTATGGAGGCTTCAGCTCCCCTCATGCCCAGGACCTGAGCTCTGGAGCAGGGGGACCTGGAGGGAAGGCCTTCACTGGCATAGGAGCAGGAGGACGCTCCTTCTCTGCAGAGATAGTCTTTGGGGACTCAAGCTATGGTTCAGCTTCTCTGAGGAGAGCGGGCAGTCCATCCTTAGGGTATGGGAATGCTGGGGGATCAACAGGAAGTGGACCTGTATCGGGAGCTGCTGGACTAGGTGGTGGAGTTGGACCTGCAGGGTCAGGGAGTGGAGCTTCTAGTGTTGGTAATGGAAGCAGCAGCTCATACCACCTGCCTGAGTCTAGTTCCTCACCCTCCATCAGTTCTAATATCAGTCGTCCTGGGTTGCACTCTCCTGCTGCTGCTCGCCCTGCACAGTCCCCCGGAAGCTCAGGGGCCACCAAATATTTGTCCTCCATCCTCTCTCCTGCTTTCATGCCCTCACCACAAGGTTTCCCTGATACAAGGCAAGCGCAGAGCCAGTCCTACAACTCTTCACCACCCAAACCAAAAACAGACACCAACATGCTGGGAGTGGAGCGATCCCAAGATGAGGAAGAGGATGATGATGATTTCCTCATCCATCACTTACTTCATGCCCAGAGCTCAACTCCCCATCCTTCCCAGCATCACTCACCGGCTCAGCAGCTTCCCCAGCCGCTCCCACAGACGAGGGATGGAGAAAACAAGGAGGTGGGCTATGACATGAACAAGATCTCAGAGGAGCGCTACCACGTTCAGAGTGTCATTCGTACCAACAACACCTCCAGTACTTCAGGTCTTGTCGACCCAGCAAGTCGTTTGAACAGTCAGCTGGAGGTATCACAGAAAAAACAGCAGCAGACCAAGTCAGAGCTGAACATATCTAAGTCCACTGCTGGGGGGGTCTCTGAATCTCTGTCCCACTCCCATCAACAGCAGCATGACTCCATGGGCTCTGTGGTCCATTATGGAAGAGGAGACCCCTATGCCCAACACCCACACCCCCAACATTCACATCACACCTCACATGTGTCCTCACACTCTCAGCAACACCCTCAGCACTCTCAAATCCCCCAGCACACTCAACACGCTCAACACACTCAACACACACAGCACTCTCAACACTCCCAGCATAGTCATCCTCACTCCCACCCTCACACTCATCCTCACATGGAGCTGAAGAAGACTTCAGATGCAAATGACAATGCGTACCTGTGTAATACACCAGATGTGCAGCAGAGCCGGCAAAGCCAGGTCCCCATGTCTCTGATGGAGTCGCCACCAGACCCTCCCCATCAGTCCCACATGCTGCAGTCTGTCCTTTCCCACACTACCCGCACCAAGATGGACCCCCAGCAAGCCCCTCAGCAACAGCAGCAGCAACAACAACAGCAGCAACAACAGCAGCAGCAGCAGCAGCAGCAGCAGCACCCTATGAGTCAGCAGGCCATGATGGGGTCAGCTGGAGGACAGGGGCCTGCTGGAGTTGAAGCTCACCCACAGAACCACTCCTCACAGTTGCAACTCCAGCTCCAGACCCAGGGATTAGAGACCCACTACAGCATTGGAGCCCAGACGAGAGATCAACCCCGAGCCAGTCAGAACTCAGTGCCGTCACTAGACATGTTAGATCAGTCTCTGTCCCGGACGAACAGCAGAGACAGTGGAGGAGCTCTGGAGAGAACTGGGGTTGGGGTGACTGTTCCAGGGGGAGAAGGAGGTGGTGGGGACAGACATAGACAGCAACACAGACTGACACCCCACCACCTCCCCCAACAAACAGATCTCCATGACTTCCTCTCAGAACCAGACTTGGACTTGTCCACCCCCTCGCACCTCCATCACATCAACCAGCCTCAGGCCCACGGCCATCCTCATGGCCACCACCAACAACAATCACATGCTCACCATCAGCTCTCACACTCTCAGTTATCTCACCCTCACTCCCACCGGATGGGAGCAAACATGGGGACCGGCCAACAACAGCAACAGCCCCAGCCGAGAGAGCCTGAGACCCAGCTGTCCCACTCCCAGTTAGACCAGCTCAAACAACACCAGTTTGACGCTGTGAGCCCAGCTGGTAAAGTGGGACAGACACAAGCTCAGCAGCAGAGGTTTGCTCCTCTGTCATCCATCTGCTTTCCAGACTCTCTCTTGCATGATGAAGATCGCTCTTTCTTCCCTGAGATGGAGGACATGTTTTGTCCAGCTGATTACAAGTCCAGCTGTGCTGCAGATTCTGGAGCTGCTGCTCAGGAAAGCCTGAACCAGGGCCAAGACGGCATGGAGACCTTAAAGACAGGAGGTGCTGGAGAGGGCTACGATATGGTTGGTCACCATAGTGATCAAGGCTACGGACAGTACTGCCACAACCTTCCAGGAACAGGAAATGGCAATCTGCATCTAGACCTTGACTCTATGAAGACCCATGAGCTTCCCTCCACGGTGAACACTGACCAGCTTGGCCTCATCCATTCCCAGACTCCCACCATGGGACTGAGTTCAGCAGTTCAAGGGGATGGATCAGTCAACAAAATGATGGGAGCAGTGGGTGTGGGAGTGGGTGGTGGTTCAGGTGCTCCTGGTCTAACCTCACCTATTTTCTGTTCCTCTCGACCCAAGAAGTTGCTGAAGACCAGCTCTTTTCACCTCCTCAAACAACGGCGTGAGCCACAGCCTCAGACAAAGAAGATCTACGCGCAGGAGTACGAGTTTGAGGATGATGAGGACAAAGCTGATGTTCCAGCTGATATTCGCCTCAACAGTCGGCGCCTTCCTGACCTGCTCCCTGACTTGGTGTCCAGTTGTAGGAAGGCTGGTGGGGTGTCAGGAGTAAGTGGGCTCAGTCCACTCATGGGTGACATGGACTTCTGCCATCCCACCAGCTACTCTGCCCTAGGACACCCTCCACAGCTCCTTCCCCACGAAGGCCCCAAGAAAAGGGGCAGGAAGCCAACCAAACCAAAACGTGAAGGCCCTCCTCGCCCACGGGGTCGACCACGCATACGTCCTCTTCCAGAGCCTCCATACTGCAGGGGGCTGATGGGATCAGTGCCTGGAGAAAGTAGGAGGGGCCGTGGGCGTGGTCGGGGCCGAGGCAAGAAGGAGGAGGGGTTTGTGGAAATGCATCGAGATATGAACAAAGCACAAAGCATCCCATATCATCAGCAGCAGCCTCAGCATCGGCCGCAACAGTACAGCCAACAACAGCACCTCCAACAGCATCCACACCAACTCCACCCACAGCAGGCAGAGCTCCAACAGGCACCGCAACAGCAGCATCACTTGCATCATCATCATCAGCAGCAACAGCAACAGCAGCAGCATGTTTCCTGTCATCACCAACCGCATCATCAGCAGCATCATCACCACGAGCAGCAGCAACAGCAACAGTCCCAACAGCCGCAGCAGGACCCCATCAGACCTATCACGGTAATTCTTCTTATCAATCCAGATGTTCCCAGTTTAGGGAATAAGTATAGTCTTATCAAGCTATTGGATGAGTTTGTAACTCTCTGCTTGTGACACATGGCTTTAGTCAGACTGTAACTACATCTCTAGACTTCATGATGATCTTAAATGAGACTAATTTAGTATCAGTTACAGGTAAATTAATACTTCACTGGTGCAGGCAGATGGAACAGTGACCTTAAAAACACCTTAAGAAAACACAAGCAAATAGACAGAACAAACTACTTCAGAAGACATTTATACATTTTATTAATCACGCAGAATGTAATTAACAGCTAATGGGTCAATGACGTGATGCAAGCCAATGTCAAGTGGTGTAACTTGTATTTTGTCATAAAAATCAGACGATATAAAGGAAAATAAATCTGGAGTCAAAAGTGAAATAAATATAATTCACCTTTGCAAGGCAACACTATGTTTCTTGACAAATTTGACATAATTTCTCACAGTATTCAAAAGAAAAGCAGTGGTTTTAGGATATGTCCTGCTCAGTGTTGCCAAAAGGCATTAAAACTTAAATACAGAAACACAGCAAAAAGTCTGTTTCAATTTAATGTTTTCAGGAGAAAGTATACTTTTTACAAGTACACTTAAATCCAGTGTAGGTGGATCAGATATTTAATATTTATCATTCTTTTGTGGTTACACTATTTGACACTTTATAGGGCATTTCAAATGACATAAAACCAACATGAATACAAAATGTACATTTGAACAAATCTGATGCTTTTAAAACTATCTTTTAAGATATTTTTGAATTGCTCATCTTGCCGACCCTTATTTGTCACTGACACTAATACAACAGAGCAAAGACAACATCTCTCCTGATGTTTTTGATCTGGTCCAACAGATCCTCATCACCATTAGTGTTTTTTGGGGCCAGTTTTGCAAAACTAGTGTAGTGTCCATTTTTTCATACTTAAGGTTGCCTCCTTTCAGAGTATACAGACTTTTGTCAAACATCGTACAAACATTGTATAAAATCTTGAATCCATGGTCTAAAAGCAGGAAGAAGTTGTGAAGAGAGATGCCTCATATTCTTTGCCTGCTGCCTCAGATCTACGTCCTGTGGAGTTTTTCCACAGCTACCTCCAACACATCTGAGAAGGTTTTAAACATTGACTGTCAGAAACTGTTCAGTTCTGGACAGAACTGAAACATATGTGACAGGATGGCTGGTGCTTGTCTTTATCGATCACACACACACACACACACACACACACACACACACGATCAACACTGGGCATGAATTTAGCTTTGCTTTGTTTTAGACCAGAGAACATGATGTCATAATCAGATCGAAGAGCAATGTGTCCTGTCTAAATCTCTGTTCTAAACAAAAAGGGTCCCAAATTATGTAAGTTTAAAAAGGAGTAAATGATCCCAGTGGACACTTTGGAACAAGGATTAAGTTTCAAAATAGACTCTTCAACAGAGCTGAGTGTCTGTGATGAAGAGGAGGTGGAGGATGCTGATGCGTAGGGTTGCAAAATTCCATGAATTTTCAAAGATGGAAATTTTCCATGGGAATAAACAGGAATAGATGGGAACAAACTGGAAATTAACGAAATTTTCAACCCTGCTGATGCACAACTGTGGAACTGCAACAAAGAAATGAGCAGGGGAGAGTTTCATTTCCACCATTTTAACAAGACATGCGCTGCAAATACAACACAACACATGTATCATCTCTGTGAAACTGACCCCTGAGAGGTTTTAGATCAGTGTCTGCAACAGCACAAACGTTTCATGCTTCGTGCTGAGCGTCTGTTCGTCTGTCTCTCAGATCAAACTGCCTGTTCCCACCATGCCTCCATCTGAGTCCTTGCTGAGGACGGACTCTCTGTCCAGCACCGAGCCAGTTCTGTCTGACGGATCTGTGGGCTCGGCGCCATCCCTGGGCCTGAGTCCCGGCCCCAGCACCACCATGGATATCAGCAGAACTGATCTGAACCAGACACAAAACAAGATGATGAAACATCAGCAAAAAGCTGCAGAGGTAAAGAGGATGATTAATTAATCTGAGATGATTCACCAGTGCAGTTTGAACTGGTCTGACTGGGAGTGTTCATTGACTCATTTCAACGCTAACTATCAGAATCTGTGTATGTGTATGTGTGTGTGTGAGGTGACTGGCACTGAGCGATGTGTGACCAAAGCTGAGAGCTTCCTCATCCTCCTCGTCAGATTACACACAACAGCTTGAGGGGGCGTGGCTTTTTCACAGGGAGGAGGGAGGGATGACAATTATCTCTCTAAAATTAATATCAAGTTTTGTTTGAGTAAGAATCTAGTAAACAGTTACACCTGGTATTAACCTAAAGATGAAGAGTAGTTCTCAGTATCAGTCAGTATCAGTTCAGATCCAGCTTCTTTGTTGTATTGCATGTTCTTCAGAACATATGTGTTAAAGGCAGGACCATGCACCATGATGTTTGTAGAGCTGTGTCTTTGTGTGTTGGAGGAGCTCTAGATGAGGAGCTGCAGAGAACCTGACAGACTCAACTTTATGTTTCATGTTGGAGTAAAAAAAATGAGCTGGTTGCCTCAGCAACAGTGAGACACACTGTGTCTGCAGTCAATATTGTGACTGTGAGACATCTTACGTTTCCACATCCAGTCAGACTGATACATTTGGGCGGCTGAAACAGATATCCTCTTGTTGCTCCACCCCTGGATTCCTGCACATTAACAGGGGGGGGGCTGAGGTTAAAGTGCTGACACAACCTTAATGAGGACCCAGCCCTTCAACAGAACCCAGACCTGCAGAGTTTAGAACAATGCAACAGGGAGACCAGCCCTAACATGGTGCAGCCAGAGCTTTAAACACTGAGGCAGACTTTACTGGACCAGCCAGACACAAGACCTGTGTTTAAACTAGAAAGCATCAAGGTTTCATCAGTGTCTGTGGACTGGGTTTATGTTAACACGTGGGAGGGGATGGAGAGGCTACAGTCTGCACTCTGCTCAGCCTGATACGTCCAGGTAACAATTTGAAGGACAACAAGATATTAACAGTTACATCAACACAGCTCCTTTCTTTATCATATGACCTAGAATGGTGAATGTGTTGTTGAGTGTGTGCAGACGGTACCATGAAATCATGTGTAAGAGAAGCAGATTGTTACTGCCGATGTAGAACAGAGTGTGAGTGACCTCTGTCATGTTGAACAGATGACGTGGAAGAAAGACGTCGATGACCCTCTCAACCCTGAGGCCTGGGCCACTCTTCACAAACTCTCCAGCTCAGTAAGTTTCTCACACCCCTGATGAACACAGCCTTCATATATAATTCATCCCTTCCTACCTAGACAGCACCGTTCCTCCTCCACACCTCAGGTGGCTGTAGGAGCTGAGGCCAGCAACCTGGGTGGACACGGAGTCCAGGTCCTGGTCTGTGTTTGGACCTTGGTCTGGTCTGCTGGTTCACTCTGTGCTCTAACGCTCAGTCCTGTTTCTGTGGAGAGAAAGAGGTTATAGTTGACTGACAGCCAGCTCTTTCTGACTGACAAAAGAGAGAGGAGAGCGATGGCTGTTACCAGGGCAGCTGTTGCCACGGTTACTACATTCTTCAAGTGCAGGAGCCTTGCTGCCACCTGCTGCCTGTTCAGCTGTATTACCTGCAGCCTGGATTATTTTAGACCAGAGACAAGTAAAAATCATTTTCTCCTTTTTCGTCAAACTCCAGATTGAAAATGTTGTGAACCTTTCACAATAAAACTGAATTTATGTCACTTTTATATATTCACTGATCTCTCTGGTGCACAACCAACAGAATGTCTTTCTGCTGTAGCCATAATCTGATTCTTTTCATTCACATTGATTATTCACATGCATTTTACATTCATACATACATATATATATATAGAGAGAGAATGTATATCATCAATATTCATTCACACTGAAAGGACGTATGTCTTTATTTCCCTTTGTGAAAGTGAACTCAAGGCCTTGAGGTGCAGGACAACTGTTGTGATAATTAGTCAGATAATTGAGAAATTAATCATTAATCATAATCATCATTAATTGCAGATGTAAGTTGTTGTTAGCTGCAGCCTGAACACTGACACATCTGAGTCACTGTTTTATTCTAGTGTTGTAATGTATTATTTATATTGTCAGGAGTCAGTCAGCATGTTATTTACTGTATGAACATGTAACCATATCACAGTCCTGACTGGACTGTTTCCAATAATTAACATTTCATATGAATTTGAGACATGAGTTTAGTAGATGAGTCATTCTAGTGGATCTGCTGCTTAGTGCTTGTCATCTGTTTTAGTCTAATTGATTTGAGAACAAACCACAGTTAGAAGAAAAGAAACTACTAGATTTATTCATTCATTTATCATTCAGGCTTTCACAGATAAGCCTTGTGAAGTGAACAGTTCAGTACAGTGAACAGAAAATAACATCATCACTGATGAGATTCTTGTTTTTTTGCAGGCTGATGAGAAAGCGTTTGACTTCAAACCCGGCTTCATGGCCTCTTTTCTGGACTTCCTGAAGACAGGTAAAAAGCAGTCAGACCTGGACCCAGGACCTGATGGAGCTGAGGAGGAAGCCCTGAACCCCTGCTCCTCTCTGAAGGGAGGCATCACACCCTTGTCCCCACCGCCTCCTCCCCTACCACAAACTCCTCCTTCGCAGGCTCCAGGATCCTTCAGCGAGGGAGGGCAGGGTGAGGGGGAAGACCTGGCCCTCAGTGGCTGCCCCAGTCCCTGCAAGCCTCTGGATGAGGAGCTGAAAAGGAACCTGGAGACGCTGCCCTCCTTCTCCTCTGACGAGGAGGACTCTGTGAGTAAGAACCAGGATCTGCAGAAGAGCATCTCGTCTGCCATCTCTGCCCTCTACGACACCCCTCACTCTCTGGCTGCTGCAATGGCCTCTGCCATGGTCAAGGCCCCGCCCACTCTATCCCCGCCTACCCCACAGGAGCCACCGCTCAGCCCCCCTCTCCCTGCCATGCCTCCTCTCATCCCCAGCATGGAGAACGGAAAAGAGGAGGCACTCACGTATGCTCAGCATCACACACAGGAAGAGGAGCAAAACCTGGTCTCCCCTCAGTCCACCAGAGAGAAAACGGAGGAGAATGAGCCTGAACAAAGACGAGAGGAGCAAGAGGAGGAGGTGGAAGAGCAGGAAGAGGAAGAGGAGGAGGAGGAAGTTCAAGAGGAAGAGGGAAGAGAGGAGGCTGCAGACAATAAAGAAATGATGACAGATCCAGAGAATCTGCACCCAGGAGCCCTAGAGGACGAGGAGGAGGAGGAGGAGGAGGAGGAGGAGGAAGAGGAGGAGGAGGAGGAGGAAGATGACAGAATGTCTGAAACACAGATTTTAGAGGTTCCAAAGGTTGAAGGTAATCTATGTGCTTTCTTCTCTTTCTTATGTTGAACAAGACCTCCAGCATCTCAGACCAAAACAGATGCTTCTCCCCTTCCTTCACATTCTTAGTCAGGGAGGTGTTTGGAGGCACAGTGATATCAGACACTAAACCCACAGCAGGAAGAACATCTGGGTAAAGCTGCTCTGTGAACATGCGAGCTGACAAAAAAACACAACCATTAGCCCACACCATCAGCTGACAGCTTTATAAATTCATAGGAGTAACAGCAGGTTATTTAACATTCTCATATCTCCTGTAGCTGTCCAGCTGGAGCCTTTAGCAGCTCATACGCTTCTCCTCTCAGTAAACCAGCCCAGTGCTGGTCTCACAGTCACTCAGACCTGGAGAGATCCACAGAGACTGTTTGCATGTGTGACGCTGACAGAGCCAGTAAACGCTTTCAGAACTGTATGGATGTTTTGATGATCCAAGCAGACTCTGAGCCAGTAGTACTCATGTCCAGTCCTGCATTGCTCTGTCTCATCTTTGCCTTTGTCCAAGGCCTTTTTAGGTAAAGACAGACAAAGGTTACTACCACCTGAACAGTGCATAGAGCCGTCTCACCTGTGTGTTCTAACATGCACACAAACAATTGGAGCAAGTTGGGAAATTTACTACAACAAAGAGCAGAGAAACTCAGATACCAATACACACAGAGGGGGCATGGCTTCTCTTTGCTAGGGACGCCATTATTTCACTACATCTTTACATAGAGTTTTGTTTTTTTGAGTTTATCTCAGGTCGTCAGACTTTTTTCATCTCATGGTCTTCAGCACTTAATGGTGTTGGTTCACCTGTGACCTATATGACCTCTGAGCTATGGGTGTCATGTGATACCAAGTAGTTGTATGTGGGAGTCTCTGCTATCAGGTGGCCCTCCTGCAGATGCATTACAGCTCTCACTCATCCACACACTGCTTACTCACAAGACCAACTGAAGAGGATCTGTTCCCAGTACATTATGGGAACAGAAGACCAGTGAAATGCCTGTTGTAGTTAAAGGGTAACCCCTCTCCTCTCTGTTTTTCAGATTCTCCGTCAGGACCTGTGCTCGCTCCTGCACTTCCATCTCCATCATTGTCCATCTCCCCCTCTCCTCCCACCTACTCCTCACCCTCACCCCTCCCTCCCCCATGCCTTTCTGTACCTTCCCCCCTCCCAGTCCAGCAGGATGAGGAGGGGGTGAGTCCAGCTTACCCTCCCTCTGAGCAGCAGCAGCATCATCATCAGCAGCAGCAACAGCCCTCCTACCAACCACCTACAGCTGCAGGTACCTCCCCTCCCCCCTCCACCTCCCCTCCGGCCATACCGTCCTCACCCATCTCCAACCTTCCCCTGGCCCAGTCGATCCCCCCTCCATCTACTACCCCTCCCCCATCATCCTCTGATCAGGACCAGGAACCTGAAGCTGGTCAGGCTTCTCCCTCTTCACCGTCCTCTTCCTCACCCTCATCATCGTCCTCTCCGCCACCATCACCTCCAACCCCAGAGGAGACCCCGGCATCACAGCGTCTCACCTCCCTCCACCTGGCAAAGAAGCAGGCGGACGCTGCCATAGCTGGGGAGAGCGAGGAGGAGGACAGTGAGAGCGGGGGCGAGGGAATCTTCCGTGAACGGGACGAGTTTGTGGTTCGAACCGAGGACATCGGGACCCTCAAGGTGAGACCACAGTCACAGTATGGTGACAGAGTATGTTGAATGAATGACTCGGCATTAATGGTATAAAATGTGTTCGTGTCTCCAGATGGCCCTGCAGACAGGCCGGGAGCCCCCACCCATCTGGAGGGTGCAGAAAGCTTTGCTCCAGAAATTCAGCCCAGAGATCAAAGATGGCCAAAGGCAGTTCTGTGCAACCAGTAATGTGAGTCAGACTTTTACAACCCCCCCCAGAAGCATCATGATCGATTATCATAGAATCCAGTGCAGTGCAGTAAGTTTTACAGCCAAGCCCACTGATTCACTGTAGCAGCTGAAAATTTCTTTTGAAAACTCTTTTGAATTTTTAAACTCTGCTCTGTCTGTCCTAAAGTTTTAGGATTAAACATATCAAATGTGTGGTATAAAAGAAAAATATCTAAGGATCAAATAAAAAGTATTTAAATTATTTACCATTAACTGAGTCTGTGTCACTGCAGTGAACTGTAGAGCTCTGTATTTACAAGCCTCAGTGTCTTAGCACAGAGTCTGGACTGTAGTTGAAGCACAGGGGAACTGTGGTCTGGAGCTGAAGCTGTAGTTGTAACACAAAGAGCCAAATATGGTAGAGTACGTTCACTGTACTGCTAACTGCTAATTAACTAGCTAACTTTGGTCACTATCATCACATACAGCAATGATGTATTTAGTATTTACCTTGTATTATTTGCATCTTAAGTTTAGTTTCCACAAACATCTGCACAGGCATGTAATACTGCTACATCATAATTAATCCAAAATCAGCTTCATAAGTACACTTTGGCTGTCCCATGGTAACCTGGGTGTCAGAGGGGAACCTCCAGTTGTGTTTCATCTTCCACTTGACACCCTCGGTGTTGTGGTAGGCCTTCTTAGGTGAGAAGATCAGACCATGTTAGCCAGCGTTTAGCGACACAATTCCATTCAAACCAGAAGCAGGTCAAGTAGGCTGGCCTACATAAGGTGAATAGTGACTGAGTCATGGTTGTCTAGCTAGTCATCAATAATTGCAGGATTATCCTCATTGTGTAAATAAACTGCTGTTCTCTCCGCTTGACAAGTTTCAGCCTCTCAATGGGACATGACTACACCCAGGAAAGTGACAGAAACTCCAGATCCTAGTTGATTCTAATAGTGCCTATTTGTAGCTTTAACTGGTTAAATGCTGCCTGTCTTGCTAGCTCTGATAGCACACCACTGGTAGATTTCAACCTTCTCTCTGAAGATGAGGAGGAGGGACACCTGACATAATGAAGATGTATATTAGAGGAGTCCTGTGGCCTAATGATTGATGTTCTATTGTTGTTCTTACTCTTCATGTCTTCTCCCTCAGTATCTCGGTTACTTCGGTGATGCCAAAATGCGCTATCAGCGTCTCTACGTGAAGTTCCTAGAGAACGTCAACAAGAAGGATTATGTCAGAGTGTGTTCTCGAAAGCCATGGCACAGGGCTGGACTGACTCTGAGGTAAGACTAAGGCCAAGTTCTGTGCTCGTCAGAGCCGGATTGAGATCAGGTAACTTAACAGCTCCTTTGTTTGTCTGACAGGAGGCAGTCACTGCCCAAACAGCTGCCCTCCATCCACAACCAAACCCCCCCACGAGTGGACAGAGACGACAAGGACAGACAGAGAGAGAGGGAGCTGAAGGAGCAGAGAGAGAGGGAGCACAGGGAGAAGGAGGAGAGAGAGCAGAAAGAGAAGGAGAGACAGGAGAGGGAGCAGAGAGAGAGGGACCGCAAAGAAAGAGAAAGGGTGGAGAGAGAAAAGGAGGACAGAGAGAGAAAGGAGTGTGAGCGAAGAGACAAGGAGAAAGAAATGGAATGGGAGAAAGAGAGGGAGAGCGAAAGGAAGGACAAGGAGCTGAAAGAGAGGGAAAAAAGGGAAAGAGAGCAGAAAGAGAGGGAGCTGAAAGAGAGGGAAAAGAGAGAAAGAGAGCAAAAAGAGAGGGAGCTGAAAGAGAGAGAGAGAAAGAATAGGGAGCAGAGAGAGAAAGAGAAACAAGAGAGGGAGCGTAAAGAAAGAGAGAAACAGGAAATAGAAAGGAAAGAAAAAGAGAGACAGGAAAACGAGAGACAAGAAAGAGAAAGGAAAGAGAGGGAGAAACAGGAGAGGGAGCGAAAAGAAAGAGAGAGACAGGAAATTGAAAGGAAAGAAAAAGAGAAACAGGAAAGAGAAAGAAAAGAGAGGGAGAGGCAGGAGAGAGAGTGGAAAGAAAGAGAGAAACAGGAGAGGGAACGGAAAGAGAGGGAACAAAAACAAAGGGAGAAACAGGAGAGAGAACAGAGGGAAAAAGAAAGAAAGGAGAGGGAGCAAAGTGAGAGGGAGAAACAAGAGAGAGAGAGAAGAGATAAGGAGAGAGAAAAGAGGGAGAGGGAGCGGAGAGAGAGGCAGAGAGAAAGAGAGCAGAGGGAGAGTGAGAAAGAGAGGGAGCAGAAAGAAAACGAGGGGAGAGAGAGGGAGAAAAGGGAGAGAGAGGAGCGAGAGAGGCGTGGTGACACGGTGGAGTTTTCAAGGTTGAAGGAGAAGAGGATGGAGCAGCAGTCCAGAGCCAAGACGTCCAAGGACAAAGCAGAACCTCCTCCCAAGAAGAGGAAGAAGTGGCTGAAGGAGGTGCCCTCCTCCTCCTCTGAGTCTGACTCCTCTCCCAGTGATGATGAAGGTCAGCAGCTGTGTGTGTGTGTCTGTACACACCTATGAGCCATCAACCAGTGTGAGTGTCAGTCTTAGGCTCTTTGTGTTGCAGGGCCTGTCCGTGGTGGAGTCAACAGCAGAGCCATGAGGGAGATGTTCAGGAGCTACGTGGAGATGTTGGTCAGCACAGCACTGGACCCTGACATGATCCAGGCCCTGGAGGACACTGATGGTGAGCACTCAGCTGGGGGTGTAAACACATGAACACAAGAATATTGAGTGGTCTTTTCACTCATGGACCAGAACAACACACTTTTTGAATATCTTTTTTATACCTTCTAATCACCCTGGTTATCTCTATCAGATATCACAGATTCTTAAACCTCCCACAGTGAAGATAAAGTCTGAAAAAACTGATGCCATGGTGAAGTAATGTGTTCAGTGTGATGGATGCTGTGTTGTATAGTCTGTGTTTAGTGCAAGTAACGGTGCTGTGACATGGTCACCTCATCTCAGGGCCCACTTGTCCACCAGCATGGCTTCTTATATCACTGCAATGCAGACAGCGCCCCACTGTACCTGTTACACCCACCAGATGAACAATCAGTCTCTGCATGGACCTTGACCTGGACTCAGTCATTCAGCCTGTGTTCCTCAGAGGAATGTGGACTGGCATCACCATCCCTACACACAAGACAGTCTCAGTCCAGTCTGCACTGGACTGTGGAACAGGCTGCCAGATGTTTCCACCCTAACATATCTAACTAGCTCTTACTGTGCACTTTCATGCCCATCTTCTTGCACTTATTGGTCAGTTGTAGTACTTACTTAGAACCTTCTCACTGAAGCTGCACTGGAGACTACTGTGAGAAGACAGTTGTCATCCATGGAAGACTGGAGGAAAGACAAGAGGAGAGGCTGCTCCAGAAGTGGGTGGTTAGTCAGACTACCAACTGGCTTACCAAACAGAAGCACTCTCACCGACTGTGAAGAAAGATAAGAGAAAGAACCTAGATGGCAACAAAAGGAGCAGAGGTGGTCACCAGCAAAGCAAGCAGGCCGAGCAATGAAGGCAATACTCCAGACTGATGATCAAATCAGCCTCCTTTCAAACACGAACGTGCCTGAGCGGATTTTGTCTGAGTGACGGTTGAGCACAAGCTGAACATGTTTGTAACATGTAACATTGTGTAATTTGCCGTGCAGACAAAGGCTGCGGACGCTACAGTTAGTCAAGCAGCAGCTCTGACACACAGAGTACTCACAGAGGAACTCTTCCACAGCAGGTACCATGCATGGAGGAGGAGCAAAGAGGACATAGAAATCAAGCCAGAGCTTGTCAAGCTCTGGTGAGAAAACAGAGGGAGTGAGTAAAAAGAAAGAGAAGGAAAGAGGAGTGAGTCTTTTTCGTGGACTCCCTTAAGTACCCCCCAGAAGCTGCTTGATGGATTAGCCCTTTCATTATTATCTTACCCTACAAGAAGAACTCAAGCAGTGCATCATGGGCAAATGCTCAGACATAACCACTTAGCTCCAGGGCACACCAGGGCTCGCACCATGCCCACCACTCCCAGTACCCCCTTTAATGTGACACCTCAGAGCCGGCACAAGAGGGCAGCAGAGGCCTCTAAATCCCGTGACGGGCCAGTTCCTCCAGTTCTTTTTCTTTTTTTGTAACATGTTGAATAGGAAGACAAGAAAGTGAGAAATTTAGAAATATCAGAAACCACCCTGCACAGAGACATGGACGGGCCATGTCCTGCAAGGGGGAGTCGACATGTGCAAACTGTGAGGGGGATCATGATATCCTGCAACAAGGGACTATCATCTGTCGGAAGCCATATTGGCTTCAGACAAACACAACACTGTCACATGATCATAGAGGACATGATGTCACCGACAGGTACTCCAGTGGAACATAATGGATCTCCGTTTATAGCCATTTAGAGAGACTGTCCATGAGAGAGTGTAAGGATGAGCATGAGTGAGTGAACTGATGAAGAGGTGCCACAGTCATTTATTACAGTTTAGCTGTTCTAAATGTGAGAGCACCTTTCACTGCTGTTGTATGAAAGCCCCTTCAACCTGCTCATGCTGCGACTGTGACAGTGACTGATACAAGAGTAAATGAGCTTTCTACTGTACTTGACCTCCTCAGATGAGCTGTACCTCCCACCTATGAGGAAAATCGACAGCCTGCTGAGTGAACAGAAGAAGAGGTTGTTGAGGAGAGTCAACATGAGCGCTCAGCATCAGGTACCCTGCACTTCCTCCACTCTGTTAGACCTTTTTTTTTTTTTTTTTACAAATTGCAGCTTCTTTGCACCAGTGCTTTTCCACCATATGTACATTTCAACCAAGTAACCTGTGTCTCATGTCTCTGCCTTCATTGTGTTTCCTCTCTCCAGGAAGCTTTACATATATTCCCCAAAATGACGGCTGACCCGCTGGACTCTGGAGCTGTCAAAATCCATCTAGGTGGGGAGGGCTACAACCGCAAAACTCTCAGCCGGGTCAAGAGGAGTATTCCCAAGCAGCAGGTCAGAAAGCATGGTTATGACACAAAGCATGGGTATCACACTCTCTACATGACCTCACAAAAAAGCCTACACCACAAATAACATGGATGTGACCTACTAATAAAGTAATTCCTATGGCATTGTATCGCATCATCAGATAAGATAAGACAAGATAAGATAAGATAAGATAAGCTTTATTGTCTGTTTGTACAGAAATTTGTGTTGCACAGCAGCTGCACAATCCTCACAAATGTGACAAAATGTTATAATATAGTTCCTCAGTCTTTCTGTCTCTGTCTCTCTTCTCAGGATCTGAAGATTTCCATTGAGACCTGTCGGATCTACAGTCTGTATCATTCCCTGCACCACTACAAGTACCACACCTTCCTGCACTGCAAGAAGGAGGTAAGGATGGCTTCACCAGGCTACCTCTATATAAACCTGCAACATTCACCATGACAGTCATCTGGCTGTTGATCAGGTTTTTGGCTCACACCTGTCCTGTACTAAAAAGTAAGTTCAGTAAATCCAGGTTAACACTTTTCATTATCTGGCTTAACTGAACCTAACATTGTCTGTCCTGGCCTAATTAACCCTGGGTTTCATGTGAAAGAGTTATTTATTATATTATATATTCACATGGGCATTAAACAAAGTTAATGCCTGACTGTTGCTGATCTATACAGACATTTACGTATCTTTATTATTGATCACTATATGACAAACAGTCAGTCAGTAGTGTGGTAGTTGAAAGGTTTTGATCTGATCCTCTGATGGTAACGGGCTCTGGAGCAGGTTAGGAGTTCAGTTTTACCCCGGTAAGAAGTGAAGCACTGATACAGGACTGAAGACTCTGGGTTAAACCTGAGGATAGCTTGGTGACCTTAAATCCTCCTGTGGTGCAAGTGAAGGTCAAGACAAAACTTCACATGTTACATCAGCTGCCAAACACTTACGCATATCATAAAGCCCTTGTTTGATTATAGGGACACGATCTATCGACCAGCCTGTAAAGGAACACTTAAAAACTTTGACATAAGTTATCAACCTGGATCCAATTTGCTGCAAATGCACCATTCAGTATACATCACTGCCTGATGTATTATGTAGTCATACAGTCATCAGTCATCAACACAGCACCCCTCACACTGAACAGTTTACTTGACATCATAACATACACTATGTGGCAGCCTTTTAACCAGCTCTAAATGGCTCTAATACACTAGTTTACACTTGTGTACAAAACTTCTCTTGGATAATGAACCCATATTAATTTCAGTTATTGCAGCCAAACACAGTCCATGTCCTTCCTCTCACATCAGAGTAAACACTTCTGAATCCAGCACGTCCTTTGTCCAGATCATGTTGCTTGGTAAAATAACAGTGAAATGAAAAAACAAACCTGATCTCTGGTTCCCCGCTCAGACCGACAGCATCGAGCAGGCGGCCGAGGACCCCGGCCAGGAGGAGGTGGTGCAGCAGTGCATGGCTAACCAGGGTTGGCTGGAGAGTCTCTTTAACTCCTTCATGGAACTGCTGAGCCTCAGCGCCAAAGCCTGAAGGAGGACCACAGCCCCCGCCCCTCCCCCACCCCTCAGACTCACACATCCACCTGCGGAGATGGAAGAAGGTGGTGAAGAAAAAGAGTCCCGACTACAGAGACCATGTGGATGCTGGGAGACGCTCCAGCATGAACAGCCACTGTGGGTTTGTTAAACTTTGAAAAGTGTTTGTTTTCTTATTGAATCCATGTTAAAGTTCCTCTGATTTCAAGACGGAGGCTCGTGAACTATGTGAATGTGATGGATTTTCCTCAGACCTCGAGGTCAGTGTTACAGAAGAGACTTTGTCACCACCTGCAGAATACTAACACACACACATGCACACACTCACTCACACATGCACACACACCCACACTCACACTACACACATATGCGCTGTCTATACGTATGTATTGATAACTATGGTTTGTATAATTTATACAAGGACATTTTTAAAATGACTGTCTCCAGATGAGATTGTTTGCTGTTATTATTTTTGAAAAATGCGGGGTAAACATGAAATGACCCAAAGGACAGGTGAGACCGGAGCAAAAGTGAGACGGAGGTTCAGGCTCAGGACTATGTGATAGTCTCCTGGTTCTACCTGCCTCACTGAGACTGAGATGTATTTAAACTAAAGCTGTGTTCTGTTTGTTCTTCAAAAGACAACAAGAGGAGATCTCATGGCTGTAAAGAGGAGGGAGGGAAAAAATAAAGTTCGGCTTCCTGAGAGGAAGTGTAAGGAGAAACGATCCAAAAGCATCAATGTCAGTGTTTAATGTGAGTCATTTTTATCTGTTTGTTGTGGACTGATATTTCCTATGATTTGATGTGTACATATTGTACAGTTACTTCATTCTCTAGTTCCCAGTTGCTCTTCTGTACATGAAAATTCCTGTATTTGACATAATGAAATAAAACTGTTCAAATGACAAATGTGATGATGAATAAACAACCTTGTGCTAGAGTCATTTCACTGAAGTGTGAGAATACGTAAGGACACAGATATGCATCTTGAGGCTGAAACTTTTTTACTCCACAACCAAAGAAGGTGTGCTCCCTGGGATATGGTACACAACAAGCAAAGAGAAGCCTCTGGTGAAGGTCTTGGACAAAGAGGGTCCTCAGCTGATCTTGAGGAGAGAGAGGAAGTCCTTTTACTTCTAAAGGAGAAGAACACCAGTGAGTTCAAGCAGGTTCATCGAGGAACCTGCTGGCTCAGTCTCTGTTGGGAGATGTAAATCTCAATCAGAAATCCTGAAGGTCTGTGATGGATTTTGGATTTTATTCCTTCTATGTGCTGTAGCCATATAGTTGTCAAGTTTCAAGTTTAGTGGCTAAAGGTCAAAGGTCAAGGTCACAAACATGAGTTTAAAGCCGTGGACACAATAGATCAGTAACACTGATCAGTGTTTAAGCAAGCTCCACCCTCAGACACCTCTTTATCTCTGAGGGGATGATGTTCTAACTGGGCTGAGACTGGGGCTGTTTGAACATTGTAGGCAAACATACAGATGGAGTCAGTCAGTGTGTAAATGTAGAGACAAAAGAAAATAACAAATGCAAAACCTGCAGTTTCTTTAACAACCAATAGACTGTGGCATCAACAGTGAGTCAGCCCCATGGACTTCCATTTTAAAATGCCAAACAGGAATGAACATGTTTCAAATCTTTTTTCTTTTTTGTTTTTTAATCTGAAACTAATTTTCAATATTTTGGTAGAACAGTCTTTGAATGTCTTCACTCATCTGGCCTGTATTAAAATATATAGGTTAAACAGCAAACCTTTATCAGCATGATACATTTCACCTTACAGCCTGTCAGAAGTTGATAAGAAGAAGAAGAAGAAGAAGAAGAAGAAGAAAAATTCAACTTATCCAAACTGACAGTAACAGAAAAATATCAACCAACTGTGTGTGTCAAAATGTGGCAGTGAAGAGCAGAGTGTGGTGATGGTGTGGGTAGGAGCAGTGGTAGACACTATGTGGGAAACAAAGCAGCAGCAGTGACCTCCTCAGAGACTCAGCAGTGTGGTGCAGACGTCTGGAGTAAATCCAGGGCTTAGAGAGTGAGAGGAAGGGAGGGAGGGGGGAGGGAAAGTGAGGGGGTAAGAAGAGAGATGAGATTACACATCCATCCATTACTTCATCAGAGTGAAGAGGAGAGGAGCTGTCAGAGTCTGTGTCCGCCTCTCTGCACTACAACAGGTGAGTCCACCTTCTGTAACGGAGCTGGAGCTCTCTACAGGAAGTGCTCCACTTCAGTAGGTGTGTGTTGTTCAAATCTAAACAGCTGTGTGTGTGTGTGTGATATTCATTGTATTCTGCTTCAATAGTAAGTATGTAACTATATCACACGATTGTCAGTGTGTCACACCATGAATGTTATTAGATGGCCCCCTCCATCCAGTTCAGTGGTATTCTAGCCTAAGTGTTGGACGTTTGGTTGCTATCATTGTATTTATTTGAGTGATTATAACACCGATACTTCATACAAACAGATGTTGTCTTGTGTCTGCTGTCAGGTTCTTCAGACATGGTTCCAGATGTGGAAAGGATCATCGAGAGCATCGTCCGAGGAGACCAGGACACAGTTCAACTCCTCCTGGACGGCTACAACACCCAGGTCACTCACTGTTGCCATGACTACTTATCAGTCTGTAACTAAAGTCACGTTCGTAACCATAGAAACAGTCTGCGTCACTGCTGAACGCTTTTTGCTTAAAGGATAAAATCCTCTTTGAGGAGGAAAAAAAGAGTGGATGTGATTGGCTGAATGACACGTTGATGATGTCAGTAGTGCTCCCCCTCTGTTTCCCCTGTCCACTCTGGGCTGCTCCACCCACCACCACCTCTGTCAGAAGAGGTGTCAGCAGCACTGACATCAATGAGCCAAAGCCTAGTTTAAATTAAACAAAATTGATCACTGATTGTAAGACAGCAGTTGAATTCAGTCACATTCTCAGTCCACCACGGAGGACCTTTCTGTTTTCTGTCTCTTTCTTCATCACCTGGTTTGTGTAGCAACCTCCTGGGAAACCACCCGAGGCCTGTGAGAAAGTTCAGTATATCCAGGATAACTTACCTGACTTCTACAAACCTAACATTGAACAGTCTGTCCAGTTAACTCTGGAATTATCTGCCCAGGTATGAGTGACAGAGTGGCAGTTATTTATTATGAGCATCATCACAACCATGAAGTATTAAGACACACTGATGAAACAGTATGATCACATGAGCAGAATAAGGAGGAAGGTGATTTCTGTTGCAGAGAAAGAGAGAGAGAAAAGAGGAGAGGAGAAGTAGTTGATGTATGATGACTCAGTCTGAATGAGATGTTCTTTTACAATCATAGACATATTGAAGAGTGTGTGGCTCATTGTTGGTTTAGGTTTTATTTCCAGTTCTGGTCACAGAGTCTCTTCATGTTGTTCTGAGCTGCAGTGATGAAGAGGAGAGTAAAACCTTCATCACTGTCAGGTCAAAGAATCTGTGTTCAGGTCAGATGAAGCTGTTATTGTTATGATGTAGATATTTAGTGTGATCAACTCTCCTCTGATTGTTAGAAGCTCTGTTTTAAAGTGGACACATGGAAAGACTCAAACAGCAAAACCATCCACTGAATTCTACTGCCTGTTACCATGGTGATTTAGCCCAGTAAGAAGTGAACCACCGTCACAGAACTGAAAACCCAGAGTTAAACCTGAAGTGAATCCTGCTCTGTGGCACAGAGCTCTGGTCCCATGTTCTCAGTATCAGGTGTAAATCTGCACTTTGTGGACCAGACTTGGAAACTGGCTCCAGGTCCCTGATGTAAGTATGTCCAGGTAGAGATCAGTCACAGCATGTCATCAATTTCTTTCTTGCAGGTTCAGGAGTGTGTCCTTGGTAGAGAAGTGACAGGGTACAGAACCTGGTCTGTCTGTGGCCATGGATGTCTGCTTTAATAATCAGCTTCCTTTGTCTGGGGTTGTCAGTGTCTCTGAGTTACTGACTGACTTACAACTCAGGCATCATAACCTGGCGATGAACGACTCCTCTTTTTTCTCTCCTCAGTATGCAGACTGCTTCTTCTTCAACACTGAGGTTCAGGAGAGGAAAAAGGTCAGTACCTTCTGTGTTTGTCTCCTCCATCATAGCTCTTGTTGTTTTAGCCTTCACCAGAGTCTGTCTCACCCTGACTCGGTCGATCTCCCTGCCTCTGAGTGGCCTGGGTCTCAGCTGATCTCCACTGGGACCCTCACTCTAATGCAGCAGTGATTACAACCACCTGCTGGAGTTTTTCTGCTTTTTGTTATATTCACTGACTGATGATGGGCATAGTCTCAGCTTTTGTTGTGTTACAGACATTCATGCTTAAATCATCCAAACAGAATCTCATTTCACTGAGTGTGATCTGAGTCTCAGCCTTCACACACCACGACATGCAGGTCTGGACAGAACCTGGACTTTGAGACTGTGCAGACATGTGTTACATTATACTATCCTCACTGCTCAAAGTTCTTGTCTCCATGGCAACAGTTAGATATCCAGCTGCTTGTATGATGTGTTCAATGACGAACAGTGGTGAATACATCTCTCTTAAAGTCCATTCAATAATAATCTGCAGTGAGATGTGCTCATCACACACTGATGTCAGTGTGTAACACATTGGAGGTGCTGGGATTCAAACCACTGTCCCTGCAGCTGGTGGACGACCCACTCTTTCTACTGAACATCACTCTCCTCCACCATGAGTGCTGCTGCCATGAATGAGGTGAAATGATTGACAGTGTATGGGCATCAGGAGTATGAGTGCTGTGGTCTCTACAGGCTCCACCCAGTCTGTTACAGTTCCAAGCTGCAGCTGGTTAAAAGCTTTAGCCAGTTTAACCAGTCCCTACTGTGTTTACACCGACCAGCATCAACGTTAAAATGGTGACTGGTCTGTGATCTGTGTGTTGTTTGCTATGTGGAAAATAACTGAAACTACAAATAAATTTATGATTAAACCAATAATGATACAGGCTGTTGAAATACACCAGTCAGCTACAGTCACAAAACCAGTGAAGCTCAGTCACACCATGTCTGAACAGTGGAGTTCACCTTTTACTATGGTCTGTCAGGTCATGGTGTGAACATTGGCTGTAGATGTCAGTGACATCACATAGATGTAGATATAAGGCTGGTTGTTCTTACTTCCCTCAAACCTCTCATGTCTCTGACACTTTTCACCGCTGTTCTTCACACATGCATCTCTGTGCCTGCTGATGTACAAACTGACTGCAGCAGCAACAACTGGAGGAGGTGAGAGAGAGAGTGAGAGAGAGCGAGAGAGAGAGAGAGAGAGAGAGAGAGAGAGAGCTCACCCTGAGTTCCCTGTGTATTAAAATAATCTGTAAAAAGGCTTAGATTGCTTAGTCACTCCTGTGTGTGTGTGTGTGTGTGTGTGGGGGGGGGGGGGGTCGATTGTGTAACAGTGTCCAGCTGTAGGTCCAAAGCTGCTCGTCCTCTTCATGACTCAGCAGCCTGTTGACCTTGACCCTGTAGAGATGCTTAAGCTACGTGGTGCCAGGCTGTTTAACCCTGAACAGAGACTGTTTATAGGTTTATTAATGAGGGTCATGATATACTGGGAGTTATAATATACTGTAAGTCACAGTCACTGGACTGACATCTGAGAAATTAATCGATTATTACTCATGGTAATCATTCTTATTATTAGCCTGTAATATTGTTTATGGACAGTTGCTTTCTGCACATGACAGATTATGGCCATTGATTTACCTTCTATTACCACATGACATCAAAGAGCAGTGGCTCCTCATGATCTGTTAATCAAGTCGTTATGCTATTGTAGTAATGTGTGTTTTAATGTATGTTGCAAACCAAATTGCCTTTCAGGGACGTTAAAGAGTTTCAAATCAAATCAAAGTCAACACTAATTGACAGAAAGAGAAAAGAGAAGCAGCTCAGATTCAGTGTTAACATTCTGTAATGACTTTAAACAGTTCAAAGAAGAAGACAAAGAAGAAGTGATTATTAATTGGATGTTATTCAATTCTTCTTCACTAATTATGGCCTCATTTATACTGAGCTCTATGAGTGATAGGTCAGTACTCTGGTTGAGGACTCTTTAACAGCTGAGTGATGTCTGACATCATCTCCCAGTTCAGGAAGAACAAAGTGAGGGACCATGCTCCTGACTCTGAGGCTGACACTGACTCAGAAGACGATGAGGAGCCTGATCTTCTTCTCCGGCAGGTAGGACCATGATGTGATGCCGACCTCAGCTTTGAGAAGGAAGTCAGACGTGCTCCAGTTTTAATCATTCAGTCATCTACAAAAAGTTCCTCATGCTTTTATTCATTCTCAATTTGAGTATTATTGATGCATCTGCCAGGCCTCAACCCACTGTCTTCAGCTTGTATGAAATGTTGCTTCTTCAACCACATATCTCACGTCCCTTTTAAACCTTTATTGCTGCCTACACCAGGCCTCACCCTAATTACATCTTTGATTTACTATCGAGGTATGAGTCCAACAGAGAACAGAGATCTGGATGGATATGTGAACTGTCACCCAGGTGACCAGGACCCGACACAGAGGAACTCTCCTCTGCCTGAATCAGACTCCAGAAATCACTGACTTCCTTTATAGCAAACATTTCAAGAAGAGCAACTCTGCAAGAGTTGCATGTGTTCCTGTTGTCTTATTCACTAATCACTGCATGTACTTCTCCCTCTCCTTGTTGCTGACTCCATGTCTCTCCAGCGTCTGGCCACCGCCCTGCTCAGCTTCATCAACTCTCAGCTCCAGCCTACAGTTTTACGGGTTTGCCTGCACACCTTGCGAATCTTGTCCCGTGACCGTAGGGCCCTGGGGCCCATGGTCGATGATAGTGCTCTTCTCACCTTGGCAGACCTAGGAGGCATCATCTTTCAACAAGGACGCTCACCTCAGGAAGTGGAGGAAGAACGAGCTGAGGATCTGTCAGCCAGAACACAGAGTCAGATGAAGACAGGAGCAGCTTGTAGCTGCGAGGAAGAGGAAAAGGATGAGGAAGAGGATGCTCTACATTCATCTGTTGGCTCTGTGGCCCCTGCACCTGTGGCTGCCTCCACAAACAGCTCAGTCCATCAGTGCTACAAGTGGAGAGAAGACGAAGGAGCTATGGTACTCCCCCGAGGGAAGAAGGACACCTGGGAGGACAACAGTGAGGAAGAGGAGAAGGAGGAAGATGGAGAGGTCTGCAGGAAGGAAGCCATGAAAGTCTTGTGTAACATTATCTACAACAGCTCCAGGGCACAGGAGAGGGCCAGCGCACTCAGGTGATCCTTATGAGCATATCACAGTCACATGTAATAAACAGCTCACTGCCTCAAAACACTGTGTGTTCTTGAGACATCTCATTCAGGCAACCAATACTTGTGTTCATGAGAATTCCAGGATGAGTATCCAGAACCACATCAACAAACATGAGAATTTAACAGCAATCTAATATAACTTACAGCAATCAGGCATAACATCATGAGCACTGACAGGTGAAGTGAATAACACTGAATAACACCTCCTCATGGCACCTGTTAGTGTGTGGGATATATATTATATTGTCCTCAAAGTTGATGTGTTAGAAGCAGGAAAAATGGGCAGTGTAAGGATTTGATCCAGTTTGACCAGGGCGACTGGGTCAGAGCATCTGAAAAGCTGCAGCTCTTGTGGGCTGTTCCTGGTCTGCAGTGGTCAGGATCTATCAGAAGTGGTCCAAGGAAGGGACAGTGGTGAACCGGCCACAGGCTCAGCGATACATCTGTGGTCCCCTCCAACAGACCAGCTACTGTTGCTGAAACTGCTGAAGAGGTTCATGCTGGTTCTGAAAGCTGTCAGAATACACAGTGCAGCACACTTTGTTGTGGATTTGGCAGCAAAAGCGACACTATATTAGGTAGGTGGTCAGAATGTTATGCCTGACTGGAGTATATTTAACTTATATTCCCATGCTCCTCTTTCACCCCTGTGCTCCTGAAGGCTTCTGCAGGGTCTGTGGCAGAGTGTGAAGCAGGGCGTGTGCCGCAGTGGTCAGTTCTACAAGCTGAGGCTGCTCTTCCTGCTGACGGCCCTGAGGCCAGAGCTCAGGCTGCAGCTGCAGCAGGTGAAAGCTTTCACACCTGTGGATAGACAGTTATGACTGTACAGATCTGATGTGGTGATGGCCTGGTCTGATATCTGTCTCATCAGGAACACGGAGTGTCAGTGCTCACTGCAGCTCTGGAGCAGTGCCTGGCTGTAAGGTGGGGCGAGGGGTACGAGGTGCTCAGCGATCGTACGGCTCCACCTGTCTCCAAGGAGATGTCCCAGGAGGTCATCGAGATCCTCAAGACCCTCTTCAACATCACCCATACGTATCACAGGCAGGAGCCAGATGAGGTGAGAACATACCCCAGCTCATTCTTTAGTCCACCTATTGTTCCTAAAGTTTTTACATGAGAGATGAAGTTACACTCAGAGACTGGCTGATATTTATGAAGAGCTCCTACATAATGGAATTACCTCATTTCCCAAGCAACAGAACAGCAACAAAACATCATGAGGAAAGATGCACAGGAGACAATGAATCTGACTGCACTTCCACTACATTTTTAACAACTTTATTTATAAAACTTGAACAATACAACCTCATTTCTTTAACACAAAAACAAAGCAAACAAAATTAAAATGTTAAAATGAGATGACATGAAGGAAAACAGAAACAAAACCTCTGCTGTCACACAGGTGAGACATGCTGCCTGTGTCCACCTGTCTCTCCTCCTCTTTTGACACGGTTTCCCTCTCTCTCCCTATGATGCTAACAGCCTCTGTGTAGACATGGTGAACTGTGGATAATCTAAGAGACAGGTGACCCTACAAATGATTTTCACTGCATGGGGTCACCTCACCAAGGTCCCATCTTCACCCACTGCTCATGCATCTGAGCTATTTGCAAGTTTTTGCTATTGCTACATAACTAGCATTAACAGCTGTTTACAAATCCCTCAAGAGGAAACAGGCCTAGAGTCAGATTTGGCTGACTTCAGTCAGTTCAGCCTGCCTGACACAACATTAAGTAGAAACAGCAAAGTCCTCTCTCGCCACCAGCTCTTCTTTTAAATGAACATGATTTTGAATGAATTTTAAAGCTGCAGCTGTCAGAGCAGCTGTAAACCAGTAATGACAGACAGGACTGGATTCAGTACTGACCTTCATCCAGGTTCACATATTCCAATCATTATGAAAAGACACAACAGTGATTTAACCTTTACACGTATTAAAGACACAGAGGGATATCACCATGTCTGTTTTCTTCAGACAGCTCTCAAACAGTGCATGATGGGAAATCTGTCCATCAGTTTTGTTTCCTTAAACTTTGAGTTAATTCGTTCACCTTATAAGCACTAAAGTCAGATCAGTTCATGTTTACATTTTGTAGTGCACACCTCCCATAATGCATCTCTGTGTTACCAGACCCTCTATGCCTGACACATCATGGTCATGTCCTTACATGTGCATGGTCTGAGTAGTGTTGATAGTGTTACCATGACAATAAAAGTGACCTTTATGAGTGGAATGGTCCTTGAACAGCAGTTGGTTGTGTTTTCAGGAGGATGCTGCTCTGTATCGCCACCTAGCAGCTGTGCTCCGTCACTGCCTGCTGCTGTCGTGTGAGGGAGAGGACACGACGGACGAGCTTCAAGGGTTAGAGAGTAGCTTTAAACATCTGACTCATGGAATCTGCAGCACTGTGCAACTGGTTTCAGCTCTTTAGATGTTTAGACTCTTCTTCATCATCACCATCAGGAGGCGTCTGAGTGGTCCAGATTAATCCTGCAATGAGTCCAAATATACAGCCAGAGTCCTGTGGTCCCTGTTCTCAGGAGTCGGTCTGGAACACATGAGTCATGTTCAAGATACTGAAACAAGCTACCTGACGAGAACCTGAAGAACTGACCAGGTGCACTGGGAAGAACTGGAAGTGGCTCAAAGGCAAAGGGGGGCACAGCAAATACTGATCTGATTCAGGTCTGAGGTTCAATGAAAAATAGAAACTCTCCAATTCCCATATTCCATATTTGAATCTTAGAGCCCACAACTTCTGCACAGTGCTGTGTCCACCTGAGATCAGAGTGTAACTGTTCCTAGATCAGCCCTCAGTAGATGATCAGTCAGCCTGACTGTAGGCTACAGACCATGTTTTTTCTCTCCACAGACACACAGTAAACATCCTGTCAGCTCTGCCGCTCACCTGTCTGGATGTCCTGGTATCTGTCCATGTTGACCAGGCGTCCTACAGGTGTGAGGGAGTCAACATGGACTGCGTCCACACCCTGCTGCTGTTCATGGACAGACGTCTGAACAGGGCAAGTGTTGAAGTAAACACACAGGTGTCATCACCTATCACTGAAGTAATAGCACCATCAATAACTCCAAATGAGACATTTCAGCATTCATAAAAAATCTAATTAGATGTAAATGCACAGTCATTCAAAGATTTGAATTGACCTCTGAACTCTCCTCCTGACATCTTTGAGTGTGTCTGTGTAACAGGGCTCAACACACTTAAGACACTTAAGACAATAGATAAAACACAAACAAATGTAGAAAACATCTTCTTTGTGTCTTGTGAGGTGTGTCCCAGCCAGGTGCATCACTTTTATGTGTCCCCTGGAAACATAAATGTTGTGTGTTTATTGTGTCAAACTGGTGAAGGTGTTTTGTGAGTTTGTTTTGCAGTGTGTTGAGCTCTCAGGGCCACCGTACCTACGGTTGACATAACAACACAACACATGTGAATCTGATGCTAACAGCTAACCTGCTAACCCGCTAGTCTCCAGCGATTGGCTGCATAGAACGATCCTCCTGACACAGAATCTCAGTGTTGCTGCTCAGGTCTATTCACTGATGCATTTTAACGTTCTCTTCCACAGAGTCAGAAGCTGAAAGAGAAGCTGACCCCTGTCCTGAGCTTGCTGACTGAGAGCTCCCGCGTTCACAGAGAGACACGTCACTATTTACGGCAGAAGGTAACTTGGTCTTCCCAAGAGTGCTCATGTGTGTGGCTGGTAACAGCATCAGGAAATCATCTCCCCCAGTCTGCAGCTACAGTTGACTTTACTGAGAAAAAGCCAGATACTCAACTGAGCTGACCCAGGAGACTGGCTCTGAGATCAGTTTCAGTTCAACCTGTACTGTGGTGCACATTCCTCAATATCATCATCTCTCTGTGACCTTGTGGTACCTTAACGTCAGAGGAAGAGAGAACTAACAACTGACCTGGAATTTCACCTCAGATCTTACCTCCACTGAGGGACGTAGCTGTCCGACCTGAGCAGGACACCACGCTGAGAGGCCAGCTGGTTCGCCTCATGACCCATGTTGACACAGACCTGAAGGACTGTGCTGCTGAGCTGCTGTTTGTGCTCTGCAAGGAGAACGGTATACACACTGTTCACCACACACTCAAGAGTTTGACAAATACCCAGTTCTGAAACACCTACTTCCTGCTCTCAGCTGCACAGAGACAGATGGAGGCTCCTCATTTAAGGTGTGACTGATGAAACACTGCAGTTATAACTGATATGAAAAAGACAGATAAGGCAAGGCAAGGCAAGGCAATTTTATTTGTATAGCCTGTTTTTACGAACAGTTTGTCTCAAAGGGCTTTACACAGCATCATGACAACATCCTCTGCCCTTAGACCCTCACATCAACTGAGGAAAAACTCGCAAGAAAACCTTTTAACAGGGAAAAATGGAGAAACCTCAGGGTGAGCAACAGAGGAGGGATCCCTCACCCAGGACGGGCAGACGTGACATAGATGTTGTATACAGACAAGAAAACAATTTACAACATGGAATATGGAAAACATGGAAATGGAATCAGTCAGTTAACGAAGAATGATGAAGGCAGCTCCTGGTGGGCAGGGAGAGAAGGCCAGCTTAATGGGACTACTGGACGGCAGACAGGGTCGTGAGCAGGGAGTGCAGACCGGTTTAACAGCAGGAGAAAGGAGGTGATGGAGGCAGCGGTTGGTTGGTTGGTGCAGGGGGATGGAGCTCTGAAGAGATCTGTGGAAATACAGAGAGAGTGCAAGACACCAAGGCCAGACTACAAATGCAACAAATAATGACAGTTCAAAAGAGGAGAGGAGAGGAGAGGAGAGGAAGGATAGGGCTCTGTGTAACCTGATGTGTCCTCCAGCAGTTTAAGCCTATAGCAGCGTAGCTATAAAATGGATCAGGACTACCTGAGCCAGCCCTAACTAAAAGCTCTGTCATAGAGGAAGGTCTTAAGCCTGGACTTAAATGTAGAAAGAAAATAAGATAAGATAAGAAAAACAAAGACCTGTGTATAGACTGTGACATACACACTTAGCCTATAGTGGCAGTGATGGGCCAGACTGTAGGAAAGGCTACTCTGTTACAATGAGGACTGAGAGCTCACTGTAGCTTAAGAGAAGACATGAAGGGTGCTCTGGTGGCTCACCCTGTAGAGCAGGGCCCATGGAGGCACAGTCCTAACCGTAGCAGCCTGGGTTCAAATCTGACTTGTGGCCCATTGCTGCATGTCACCCCCCTCTCTCTTCTTCCCCTGATTTCCTGTCTCTAATACTCTCCTGTCACAATACAGGCCTCAAAAGCACACACAACACATCTTGCATGCACACACAACAAAAACACTTTTCACCACAAATGAGCTACAAATACCAACAACTCCAAGTGTTTGCACTGACACAGTGAGAAGTGATGAACCATTAAGCGTGCATTCATGGTGCGTAACTGGGAACTTGAATAAGTCCACCTATGTCCCTTCACTGTGTATCATCTTCTCCATTGGAAAAACACATGTCTGCACGGATGTGCTGCAATTGTATTGCCTACATGCTTTGATCAGGTGAGACACTGGGGGGCTCCCTCAACACTGTTGTGAGTATTTGCAGCTCATTTTGTAAAAATGATGATGTTTTCTGGAGCTGTATTTTGTCTGTTAGTGCGTTTTCTTCAGTTGCTCTGCTCCCTCAGGGCCACTGTACTGGAGTCACTGTAAAATAACCGTGAATGATTTTATATGTGACTCAGCAGTGACCTTTTGTGTGTTGTGTCCCCTCTCAGTGAGCCGCTTTGTCAAGTACACTGGTTATGGTAACGCTGCGGGTCTGCTGGCTGCTCGGGGGCTGCTGAACGGCAGAAGGAACTCAGGTGCCAGCCTGTACGCCTCCCAGTACTCCAGCGATTCGGACTCGGACACAGAGGAGTACCGGGAAGCCAGAGCCAAGATTAATCTGGTGACCGGGCGGGTGGAGGCAGAGCAGCCTGATCCAATGGAGGGCATGACAGAGGAGGAGAAGGAGGAGGAGGCCTGCCGCCTCATCAGCATGATCAACAGACTGTCACGGTGAGTGTGGAAATATGGCGTCTACAATTTTGCAAACAGGTTCAAAGAGAAACTGATGATGACTGTGTCTCCCTGTCACTTATCCAGGGACCAGATCATTCAGCCGATGGGGGTGACGGCAGAGGGGAGACTGGTTCCTCTATGGGGCCAGAGGAGGAGCTCCACATTGGAGGAGGAGGAGGATGAAGAGGGGGAGGTGGACTTGATGCCAGAGTGGAGGAAAGACAGAGAGATGGAGTAGAAACTTTGTTTGTAGAGCACTGAATGCTTTCTTCTATATTCACATAGCATCAGAGACACACATTTAGAGAGATGCTGCATCGTATGACTGCATGAATAATCCCCACTCACATTATGTTGACAGTATGAATGACAGTGAGCCATCGTGTACTGACCTGAGGCCAGCCTAGTGGAAAAGAAACTCTAGAAACACACACGGTTGAGCCAGTGCAGACAAAAACATATGAATGCTATTTTTGCAGTGGGCAGCATTTCTGTTGCTTACAGTATTTTTTATAGCATACACTTTACTTTGTGTTTTTAACTTGTTCATTTGTCAAGATAAACACAGCATAAAAAGTTGTGAGCTTGTAGATTTTTTTTTTCTTGCAACAACAAATAAAAAGGAAACTTTCTCAAATTCAGCACTGCAACTTCTCATACTGTAAACTAGAGGGAAGGTGAGTGAGTTCACACAGCAGCAGACACAGTGCACTTCGATGTGTTCAACCCTCTGGGCCATTTGTGTCTCTTTTTTGTTGATCATTTTAGCTGTGTTAATGCAGATGGATTGAATTGGATTGAATTAAATGGATTTTTAATTTTCATCTTCAGCTACTTGACCATATCAATAACATTCTGTATCCTACTCTTTGGCTCCATCATGGCCAGTTGAAACCAATGAAACTACATTTTTGAATTCCTTGTTGTTTACAGTATTAAATCATACAGTTTAGGTAAAATGTCTTTCATTCTAAACTCAACACTTGAAAATTGTACTTTTTAATGTTTTCTACCAGATGATGTCATTGGTATACCAATGACAATTAAATATTCAGATGAGGTGAAAAACAGCCGATAACAACAAGTAGAGTTTAGAGTGTAAACTTAGAGTGTAAACCAAACAGCATTGTTAGCGTGGTTATCTCCTGAAGCTAGCCGATAGCTACACTGTCAACAATTTAAACACTGGTTGGAGAAGTGAAGTGGATAAAGTCAACAACATCATAACGTGTGATTTACCTCCTGAGTGCAACAGTGATGAGGTCACCAAAACACACAGTTGGACTCATGAACCTCATGACCTCATGAAGTTGGCAGTGTCTCAGTAGGCGACTCCAACATGGTGCCCTTATTGTGAAAATCTCTGGGATCCTCTCAGTGGTGGGAAAGTAGCCGTAATATCACTTTCCATCGTTCATGAATTATGTCGATTATTTAGTCTATTTGTTGCGAGTTTGTATTTATTTCGTTTCGCTCTTCTTAAATTGACTGCTGTAGCCAACACGCTTCAAAAAGTGCAGCTTTTACTTTGAAGGCCAGTTCCGGCTCTCAACTTCCTTTTTCAATTTCCATTGTACAAGTTGGATAAAGGAACAAGCAGGCACTTTGGTGCACTGAACTGTATTGCACGTCTTACGCCAATGAAATAGGAAATGCCCCTAAAAATGCATTTAAATGATACTTCATGCACGGACCGTGGAGGTTACTCCAGCCTCGCCTCTGTTCTCCACCCTGCCACACCTCCTCATCAGCCTCAGCCTCTTCAGTGTCACCTGTTTTTCCCAGCTGCACCACATCACCAGTCAAGCCTGCATGTAAGCAGTCCTAGTGCACACACTCTCTGCCAGACCAGTTCAGCACCCTCCACCTTCCAGCACTCTCTCTTGGACTGATCCCCTAGTTTCGGCTTGGCTTGTCTTTAAACCACCTCTCCTCACCTCTGCCCTGGTGAACCAAACAGCCCTCTGTCCCTGACCTTGAGTTTAGTCTGTTCCCTGGTTCCTGTCTGCCTGTGGCTGCAGTCCTCTTCCAGAGAGGCCAGTGTCACCTGCTGTAAGAAACAGCTTCATGTCTGTGTGCTCCTGGTCCGACCTCACCAGCTGATCCCACGATTCTGCATCTGCCTGCTTCCTCCTGGTGTGTCTCATAAATATATAAAAGAAGAAGACTAGATGACTCACGCAAAGCTGCTGCCCAATGACACGATGTCTTCTGCATGATGTAGATGACCTCTCACACCTTGATGGGCTGTGATCGTCTGGAGTCTACAGATGCTTGGCGAATTACCCACTCTGCTGTGCTGACAACCCTTACTGTGCCTTCAGATGGAATCATCAGACCTCCATTTTTTTTTTAGAGTTAGCAGATGGTAGTTCTTATCCCTCTTCACTGATAGAGCATCTGTCACTGGGCTGGCACGGCAGACATCACAGGAGAGCTTCCTCAAAGTCTATCACACAACAAATCCTGAAATGCACACAAGAGCATTGTCCACAAGACCACTGAAGCAGGTGGGAAGGTAGCTGTGCTCATGTACAATCGCAGGAATGTCAGCAAACGGGAATGGAAGATCTTCCACTTCTTCTGCAGAGGACATATCTACAGCTGATAGATCCATATGTATCGATGCCTCGGTAGGACTGGGTAGTGTAGGACATTGCTACGGCTGGTAGGGACTTGGGGTGTTGTAGTGTGCTGTGACATTGCCTTTGCTGCTTGGTTTGACAGCACCACACCGGGTCATCAGCCTACAGAAGATGTACTTGAATTGGCAGCAGTAGGGTTGTTATTCCACCCACAGGAATAACAACTTGTCTCTTTGGGTTGTGACAAATAAATGTAAATTAAAAGTCATATCAAGATTGCATGAAATCAGCAAAGCACAAAGTTAAAGGTAGAGTCTGGAGGTTCGCTGCACTTTGTAAACAAAACATTCAAACTGGGCCCCTCATTTAGGACTTAACTGCAGCAGCAGCAGCAGCAGCAGCAGCAGCAGTTGTAGTTGTCAAGACTAGAAAGAAAAGGAATTCCAGTCCGAGTGAAGCGCTGGAGCCGCGGGCTGATACCCGGCCGTCACCTCTATGATGCTGTGACAAATAGGAGGGCCATTGATATGAGCTGGGAAGCGGGTGCTAGCGAACTTCACCTGCTCTCACTGGCTGGAGAGAAAACAATGACTCTCCACCCAGAAACGTACAGAACAAAACAAAGCAAAAGACCAAAATACAGGCGGGGGGAGGGGACACTGCAGACACAGTCGCCACCACTAAGGACTAGAATTACATAGAGATTAAGCCGGATTTCATTTGTATAAGTCTAGCGTTTAATTTTGAGCAAAAACCTCCAGACTCTACCTTTAAGCATATCTGATGTGACTATAAAGTCATGTTCCAGTAGAGACAGACCATGGGCAACAACCAGCAGTGTTAAAACTGTGAAATAGTTGTGACTGTAGTTGTTCAGGTTACACCATTGTCATTTAATAAAGTTGTCCGTCGTTCAGATACATTTTGGAACACTGTGATACAAACACAATGAACTGGAATGTGGAACCCTGAATGGGTCTTTGTTAAATGGGTCAGCAATGGAAATCCATCATCTAACAAGACCTAAAGACAGATCACACTCACAGGGTGGTTAAAGGTGAGGAGACAATCCTGTTGTTTGTATGAAAGTGAAATATATTTTGATGGAGGATTTAGTGAGTCTTTAGACAGAGACAGAGACAGAGACAGGATGTTATAGTGATTCAGTCTATATGTTATTTTGCTTTGTCCAATCAATGTGCTCAAAGCTCTCTCAAACCATCAGGTGTTGCCGTAGCCTGTGTTCAGGTTTAATTAGGGATTGGCTCAGATTGCCAAATCCAGACTGACATAATCAGTTTAGACACCAGCAGCACTCGATGTAAGAGCTGATCTGTGGATTATATCCTCCACAGTTGCACTGGCCTCACTTTGCAAACAGACACTTTTAACAAATTGAGCCCGATTTAATCAGAACAGAAACTCTGATAGAGGGGAGAGCTGGTGATGCCAGATGGAGAACCAGGAAGAAATCACGATTGGAAACGGTGAGGAGGAGGAGGAGGAGTACCAGAATGAGGACAGTGAGGAGCAGCAGGAGGAAGGAGGGGAGACGGATGAAGACATGATGATCGATGGAGGCATGGAGGACTGGAATGGGTTTGTTTCAGGTGCGGCAGCAGAGAACGGAGAGGTGGTGGGTGAATGGATCCCAGGGGAACCAGTGACTCCTCAGCATGTCTTGTGGTTGAACGGTTACACCAAGGGTGAGTCAGCTTCACCAGTTACAACCAGCTCCTCAGTGCACATTCATCAGCATGTTATAGATATGTATACAGAGAGCAGCGTTCAGAAAGTATTCAGAGCCTTCATTTCACATTTCTGTGACACTGTCAACTTTCCTCCATGTCTCTGAGATGTTTCTCCTCGTTGATTGAGTCCACCTTTGTTAACCTCAGCTGATTGGTCATGATGTGGAGAGACACACACCTGTCTATATACAACACAGCTGCTCAGTGGTCTCCATCACTCTGACATGAAAGAGTCTGGACAAAAAGGACTCCTCTAGAGCTGGACCTGGTCTAACTGAGACACCAGGGAGAAGAGAGGAGACCTGATGAGGAACCTTCAGTCCTGGTCTCATCAGAATCTGGTTTCTCTCTATTGTCAGAGTCCTTTACCAGCCCTGATCAATCAGTCAGTCAGCACACTGTATTACTGTGCCACACTCCCTCCCTCTGTTCAAAGGTTCAGTGTTTTCAGACTTCTAGATTCATTGATGTTGACTCAAACCTCAGGCTGTCTAAATCTTATCATCAGTGTAGAACCATGACATTAATGTATAACACATGAGTTCAGTGTAGCTGTAACAACATATCTACTGAGCCTAACACATGAATCATCAAATGTTTTCTCTCATTGTCCTCTCTGACGTCCATCAAAGACTTTATTTCCCTTTAGTCTGTCTCAGCTGGACTCTCTGACCTCAGTGGTCATTTTTGTATAAGGGGATACTACAGGATCATTTCTCTTAGGTGTGTCTCTTTAGGTGTGACCAGTGCTGTCCCCCCTGGTGTGTCTACATCACGTGGTGTGCTATGGACCTTGGGTCGGTGTTGTCCTGTGGTGTGAGGACAGAGTTTGGGTTTGGTGATGATTGTCAGTGGAACCTTGATCACTCAGCAGGAGGGGAAATCAGGACTGATGTCAGTGCTGTGGCTCTGTGTGATTAGTAGATGATGTTTTAGCTGTTTGGTTGTGTGTGTGTGGTTTTTTTTCTTTTCATATATTCTAACATGTGCTGCTAGTTGTATTGTATTAACTATATTTCAGGGCTCAGGGCTGAACCACTGGTCTACACTAGATCCATCACTGCAGTGACGCCTCAGTAAGACTTGACCACAGGAGACATGTTAATGAAAGGAAACTGTTCAGAGCCCCAGCCATGTCAGACACAAGCTCATTTCAGAGTGAAACAGTCTCAGTGGTGAGACTGTGGTGTGTTTGATTCTTACTAACCTTGTATCATTCACAACACCAGTGTCCTGGTCAAAGTTTTTTCTGTGATCATCATCTTAACATTTACATTTTAAATTCACATTCAAATTCACATTTTCGATCATATATCCTCCTTTTTATATTTACATTATAATCAGTGTGAATTGTGGGATAGTAAGCTGATCTCACACTGTAGTTGCTCTCTTCAATTCATTATGAAGAGGTGGATTTTCAGACATTGTTGCCTGGGTGTGTTGCAGAGTACCTGTGTTCTCCAGAGGACAACATCTACAACGTGAACTTCTCCCGCTTCAAGATTAGGGACCTGAGCAGTGGAGCAGTCATCCTGGACATCAAGAAACACTGCCCAACGGGTATCGCTCACCTTTATCTTCTCACTTTTATTCAGATGGAGAATGTAGAACAAGTCCTGATAGTGACCCCTGGTGGCTAAGTTAGTCATTATATTACCCAGGAGTGAACAACAGAGGCCTCTGAAGTGTTTGACACTAACATGATAACTTGATTTGCCCTGTTCAGTGAAACAGAGTCAGAGCATTATGGTCACATTCATCTTCTCATCACCTCTGTTCTTCTGCTCCTCTCTCTTTATTTTCTCCAGAAATTGAAGACGTCATTGAACTTGATACAAACAGATTCATCAGGTACCAGTTCTCCCCTGCCTTCCTGACCCTCAGAGAGATAGGAGCCACGTGAGTCCAACATGTTTGACTCTATTGGATAGAACTGTAATGACTGCTGTGTGTTGCTGATGGAAAGTCTCAACAAGAAATCAATGATTTACTGAAAGTTATAGACTCATCTATCTGTCACACACAATTTATACAGTTACTACGTCAGGATGAGTCTTCACATCAGTCCACATCATGGCCTTGGTGTTTTTGTATTTGGAGCTCTTTTCCCCTCTGGGGCCACTAGAAATGTGTTTACATCCTCCGTTTATGAAATCACGGAGACACTGTGTACATGTCCTCTGCCCGTCTAACTTCTTCCAGGGAAATTGGTCGATGTTATCACAGTGTAGGAATTGTTGCTCTCAGTGAAATGATGATGAATGAGTGAAGTCAGTCCTATAATTGGCAAATGTTTGACAATCTTATTCTGTCCTTCAGATTCATTTATTGGTTTGACACAGAACCAGCACAGACTCATACCAGTTTATTCCCAGGAGCACAGAAATGGGATCTATTGATTTGGTTCATCAGATTTTGAGCTTAGAAACACAAGAAGCTCAAGTTTGCATCCAGAAATTAGTCTGTGGTTTAGCGATACAAGTGTTTTGGTCAAGGTTAACGAAAGATGGTGGTTAAATTGTGTCTGAAGCCAGTGTGACCTTTTGGGCCTACCCCCAGCTATGAGAAATCTGAATGATGCTGTACTCACTAACATGAGATATTTTTATGTCATGACAAAAATGAACACATCCCCAACCCCTTGATGAACACAAAGTGGCCTTTTGTGTATCTGTAAACATCTGGACTGACGTGGAACTGCTTTGTGTACAAATCACATATCATGTCCATGTTTTACCTGTGACCAGAGACATATCCACAACAACCAGTTACTGTCAAATCTAAATGGAGCGCTAATGCTAATAACAACTGTGTAGTCTGTGTATTAATGTGGTGATAACTGCAGAGTACTGACAGAGATAGAAACTAGTTAGAAACTGGTTGGTGTTCTGCTCTGACATCCACAGCTGCTGCAGGTTAGAGATACAAGGACAACATGAACCTGGTCTCAGCTGCTGTTGATAAATGCAGCTTTCTGTGAATGTGATCCAGTCAGAGAAGACAGGTGTTGTATTTTGTAATGCAGATGTTGTCACTGAGCTGATTGGCTGCTCGCCTGTTCCTCAGGTTGGAGTTCACGGTGGGCAGCAGGGCACTGACCCGCTTCCGTCTGATCGAGAGACATTTCTTCAGAAATCTCTTGCTCAAGACCTTCGACTTTGAGATTGGTTTCTGCATCCCACACAGCAGGAACACCTGCGAGCACATTTACTGCTTACCTGACCTGGATCCAGACACAGGTACGACTAACACTATTACACACACGTTTTAATAATCAAAAATCACGTATCTACTGAACAGAGGGTCATAGGGACAAACGCTTGGTACCGTTGGAAAGGGCGTGACCAAATTATGGAGGAGGAGCTTGGTTCCAGGTGGATATGACCTTACTATCAAAAATTACTCAACAAACTCTGAACCCATTCATTTCCCATGGAGGCACATTTTGGTCTATAACTCTTGGTTGTAGAAACACACACACACCATTTCCATCATAATGCAGGTCAACGTGAAAACCTTGTTTAGATGCAAAGCAACATTTCTCTATCTATAAATGGTGTGGAAGGGGAGCTTTTTCTTTGTCTACATAGACAGATGCACAAAAATCTTAAAACTCTATGACAATCTAACAATGTGAGCTCTGACAGAAAGTGGAACTGGTGATAGTTTAAATATAGGATCTCCCATTGTCTGGAGATTGATCAAACTCTTGTTTGATTGTTCCAGTGTTGTAGTTTAGACGTTGCATCCTTCATAGGCCATGAAGGCCAAACTGAAATCAGACAGTCTGTCACCAGCCCTTACTATTGCATCCCAAAATGCAGCTCCTGTTTGTTGCCTACCAAACTTGACTACACATAACTTTGCATTTTTGCAAAACCTGAGGTTTTAACAGTTGTGCCATTGGCTGCTAAGCTGCCCTGATTTGGGACACTGCTCATGCATCTTCATCCACCTCTCCAACCTCCTGCTGACCTCCTTTCTCTCTGTGTGTTCAGTGGAGGAGATCATTGCCAACCCATTTGAGACACGCTCGGACAGCTTTTACTTCGTCAACAACAAGCTGATCATGCATCATAAAGCCGAGTACTCCTTCAGCCCACAGACACCAACAGACACGTCCAGCGAGTAGAGACACCAGGATGAGTGAGGAAGGTACCAGCTCTGCATAAGGGTTTGGACTGCTTTGACTGACTGTTGTGTTCATTGCATCGAGAGTTCTTTGCCTTTCTGTCAGTTACCTTCGATGGCTCTGCCTGTCAGACACAAAGACACATGACAGTCTTTCTATGATGTCATACAGTTTAGGCCATGCCCCTCTAAAGAGATCAGTTCTCATCACTCTTTGGACCATCACAGATACAGACATCACAGATGTAAAGAGTATTTTTATACAAATGTGATACATTGCAGTTTAGATACACACACTAACAAGTTACTGTCACTTCAACTGTGAAATAAACACAGGTAGTCTCACTTATAGCTAGAAAATGATGTGACATTGTGTAAAGAATAAGATGTTTGACGTTTTAATCTCAGAGTTCATTTTTGGATGTTAAACATTTCATGTTCTTGCTGAAAAGAAAGCAGAAGATTCAGAATGTGCTCTACACAGGAGTCTGCTGTAAGCAAAGCTGAGGTGGAGTGCTGATTCATTCATCAAAAAGTCATTCATTAAAAAGTGGAAAATTGGATTTCATGTGTATGTTGTTTTTTTTTGTTTGTTTTTCTTATCTCAAATTATGGCGCACAAGTTTACAAAGGAGAGTAGTAAAAGCTGTGGGGGGTGGGGTTGTGTCCACCTGCAGCCTCATCTGTCTGTTCATCATTTCATCACAGTTAAAGGTTCAGTCTGCAGGATCTTCCTAAAGAACAAAATATAAACTTATACAGCAGAAATCCCGCTGAATCATCACCCATGCGCTTCTACTCATTTTGTGGTGGTGACTGAATCTGCAGAGGGATGGGGAGTGTTTTTCTCCAGCCAATGACAGAGCACAGGTGAAGTTGGGCACGCAGTGCTGTGAGCTTGTATAAAATATAGTGACTTGGCCTGTCAAGCCAGGAGAAATGGTGGATACACACTTACCAGCAAAGAAAAGGAAATACAGTCTGAGTGAGGCGCTGGAACGTCAGGCCCATACCTGGCTGTCACTGCCAGCAACAGGACCCTCGGGAGCTATGCCACAACAAGTAGGAAGGCCACGGTGAGCCTGGGTCTGGGTGGAGCTGCCATGGGTGCCATGGGTGCTGATCTTTGTGGTAGGAGCAAATATTCAAAGGAGAACTTTAAAGTCTGTTCTGGCAGCTGCTGTCAGGGGCAGGGGGCGAGTGCAGTTTAAATGTTGTGTTTGCAAACTGCAATGAACAAACCAACTGATTCTACCTTTAAACATCACACAGTGCATCAGGTGATCTATTTCATGTTTCCACCAGATACAATGTTCTAATGAGTCCAGATCCTGTGAGCTCTGCATCCAGAGTCACAACAATACACTCACCAACAGCTGCAGATCACATTAAACATTGTGCCTCAATCTAACGTGACCTAAAATGTCAGGTAAAGAATAGTAAAAATCTGGACAAGAGGAGTAAAAATCAATGAAATGTTTAACTCTGAACAACAGCAGTGTGGTGTGGAAATGGTCACGAGTAGTGTGGGGTCAATCCACCACTAGGACAGGAAAAGAAGTGTGCACATCTGTGTGTGTGTAGCTGTGCGTGCATGTGTGTGTGTGCATGGCCAAGAGAGCGGGAGAGAGACCTAGAGTTTCTGGAACAAAGAGGGAAAAAAAGTTTTCGAGGCTGCTGTGGGTCTGGAGGAGGGACAAGCGACAGGAAAAAATGGGAAGGGGAGGAACATAGAGAAGGACGGGCAACAACACACATCTGGAATTGGTTTAGGAGAGAGAGAGAGAGAGAGAGAGTTTTGTTCAGAAACGGGAACGAAACAAAGAGTAAAATCACAGAAAGTCAGAAGAAGGTTTAGATCGTGGGATTAGACGAGTTAGACACAGTGGACCAGTGGAGACTAACAGAGGAGAAGAAGAAAGGAAGTGGTCTCGAGGCCTGGCTGGTTCAGGGACCAGTCCAAAGGAGGTCTGAGGAGGGAAACGAAGCTAAGACCAAGTCCAGTAGTTACCAAGTGGAGCAGGACCAGGACCAGATCTGAAAGACCTGAACTCTCCCTCAGGTAAAGTTGATTTCTAACCACACAGTCTCTGGGTCTTCTTGTCACAGACTCTACTGTAATAACCACACAGCCTGTTTAAATGAACTCATTTCAATCTAGTAACCACAGTGTGTGCTGGTGTTCAGTTTACAAGCAGTCCGAATGAGCTCTGGCTCCTCTGTGTGAGCCATCTGTAGATCTCATCAGGCTGTTCTACTGTCCTGAGGAACAGCAGTGGATTAAAAAGTGAAGGATTGCTCTCAACAAAAAATAATAATGACAACATCTGAAATGAAGGTGGGTTAAGTTATAAAGCAGCGTCTGACTGTGGAGCCTCATCGCATCACAAACTCTCTCTCCCCTGGTTGAAGACTGACTGGACAGCTCAGCAGACCTCATCATCACAGCCACACCCACTCTTCTTCTTTTTTAACTCACAACAGGAAGTAGGTCTTCTTTCCAGGAGCTGATATGCTCAACCTGCATCCAGACTGATCTTAGTGTTCCTCTGTAGACTTTAGAGACACCATGAGAAGCAGTGAATGTGTACTGACAAGTCTTATTAAAGATAAATCACCATCATGCATGAATGACACATTATCATCACATTTTAAAGCCTCACCATGTTGATGAGAAACTAGAAGTTATATTGCAAAACAACCTCGTTAATATTTCAGAGACCCGACAGAGACCTGGAAATTATGTTTTCAGGGAAGACAGCGTCTAAAGTTTTATGCTTAATGTGTCTCTTGTTGTTTTTAAATGTGCTAATCGACTTCAAGTGCCTCTGGTTCACTGTAATGCTCATAGTCTCTCTGTAATCTGTAACATGAGAATGTCATGTTTCCAGCGGTCAGTCAGATTGGACCAAAGATGAACAGGGAGTGAATTCTGAGCCCTCGTTCTGATCTGGATCCTGCCCCCTAGTATCAGACCTGAGCTCTCCTCCTGTGAGTCACAGGTTTGCTGTGGTCATGGGAAATGCTTTCAGCGGTATAATTAGGTCTACTGAGCAGGGGAGGGAGCTTCCTTCCTGTCAGCAGTTTGACTTCCTGTGTGGGGTCAGTGGTGTGTGAGGACCACTCAGTCCGAAACAACACACACTCACACACACACACACACGGTTGAATTCTGGATTTCAATTACAGTTTTTTTCAATTGCTAATGAGCACTGGTCGAAACTGAAATCACATTTTCAAAACTCTTCACACTCTTAACCACAGTCATCAGAATTCCTGAACTCTTTTCTCAGTTACTAGTTCACCACCTGCAAAACACTAAAGTTTTACAGCACATTTTTCAAATGCTAACACACTTTGTTCAAAACTGTTAAAAACACAATCAAAACAGGATGATATAAAATTTAACAACCATTGTGCATTTCTGCCGCAGCCACAAATCTACCAAATATTTAAGATTTCAAGATATTGATAATATGTAAAATGAAATATGAAAAAAATATTGGAAACAAAAATGAAAATGGCTAAGGAAGAAACATGACTGGGCAGCAGGAAACTGTGAATGTCCAGGTCAGAGAGGAGCAAACATTACAATGTGAGCACTTACAATACAGAGAGGTCAAAGGTCAAGAGAGTGTTCAACCACTCTGCTGCAGTCTCTGACTGCTTTACTGATGTTGATGAAAACATGCAGCCAAATGTAGAAGAGATGAAAGTCAAATGTTTTGTGTGTGTGTGTGTGATTGTGCGTGTGCGTGCGTCCTCTACATAACTTTGGGACTTGGGATAACTTTTACATCAGAATACACACATAAAGCACCTGAGTGACGGGAGGTCACTTATGGTGTCAAAGTGCTTATTTCCATAACAGTAACTGTAAACTACTAGAACATTGTAGAATTAGTGCATTGAACAGTATCACTACAGATTGTGTAGCAGACAACATCTGTGGGGAGTTTGAACAGAATTTTTTTTTGAATGTTTATATCCTATATATATCATCAGAATTAACTTCAACTAATATAAACACACTGTCCCAAAGCCTGCTGGGAAACTCCTCCCACCTACCCCCCAACATGCTACAATACAATACACTATACAATAATTTCTTGCACTCAATGAACTGCTGAGATCTTTTCTATGATAAACTACTAATTCATCTGGGAAAAAACCTTCAAACCTAAAAGATAAGATATATTTCATGCACTGCTCTCTGTTAGTATTTTGTAGTTCAGTGTGTTAAGAGTGACAGTGTCTGTTTCCAGAATGAGACTTGTTTCCAGTGTTGAGGATGAATGAGCTTATTTTGAGACATGTGTGAAGTGAAAAAGTAGTTTCAGTGTTGACCAGTGCTTTTTAGCAATTGAAAAAAACTGCAAAACATCCAGTGGCCCTACAGTGACAGTGTGCCGAGCCCTTAGGACCACCGTAGTCACCAAAGTCACATGAACACACACCGACAGAGTTAGTCAGTGTGTGTTCCAGAGGTGTAAGACCTGTAGATCCCTGTGCAGAGAGCTCCTCTGGTTCAGAGTGGGTGTATATTCTGGACATGTCCTTCCACTGCAGCACAGCATGGAGGTTGTTTCCAATGTAAAACTCTCTGGCACAAGTGATTCACACATCACACCGTCAGACACTGTACATTCTCTCCACAGTCAGCTGTTTAACCCACATGAAGCCACAGAGCTTCCCAATATAAATAAAATCACTGCTGATGGGAGTCATTGATTAACCTCTTCTGTTTCAGGATGTCTGTGTCACGGAAGTGTCTGTGCTGTGTCAAATATCTGATGTTTATCTTCAACCTCATCTTCTGGGTCAGTATCTGCTCCTGTATTAATCTCTATCAGACACAGGACTGTAGGACCTGTGTGTGTGTGTGTGTGTGTGCGTGTGTGTGTGCATGCACGTGTGTGTGGGGGGGATTAATGCTGTGTTCGGACTCTTCCTCAACAGCTCGGAGGATGCGGTCTCTTCGGTGTGGGGGTCTGGCTGTCCTTCACACAGGCAGAGTTCTCCTCTCTCCCCCTGTCTTTTCCCTCCCTCTCAGCCGCCAACCTGTTGTTGGTGGCTGGAGGTATCACCATGGTGACAGGCTTCCTGGGCTGTCTGGGCGCTCTGAAGGAGCAACGCTGCTTGTTGATCATGGTGAGAGGTGTAGATGAGGAGAAGCTGTAGATGCTGTTCTGCTTCTGTTTTGTGTTTGACCTCATGTTAAGTGCAGGTCATGCTCAGACCTTCTGATGATGATGTTCTCCAACTGCTCCTCTCTGCCCTGCAGTTCTTTGTGATTCTCCTGCTCCTGGTCCTGACAGAGGTCACCCTGGTGGTGGTCATACACATCTTCCAGGACAAGGTAAGCTCATCATCCACATGGTTCAGGTTTTAAACTGTCACATTTTCCAAAAATAACCAACACAGCACCGATAACATACAGTATAACCTTGTCAACAATACATATTCAATTTATCAAATAGAACTTAAAACGATATACATCCAAACCAATCCTCTATATGTTGATGTTTTCCTTGCTAATTTCTAATGACTTTAGAAAATGTCGATTTTAGAGTTGTGGAAAAGTGCTCTCACACTATTTGACAATACAGTTTATATCAACTTATACGGACAGGCTGTGTCAGGCTATGTATATATATATATATATATATATATATATATATATATATATATATATATATATATATATATATGTGTGTGTTTATATATATATATACATATATATATGTATTTTGGAAAATTACTTACATTTCAAATTAACATTCAAATCATATTACTATTCATTCATTCATTCGTTCATTCATTCATTCATTCATTCATTCATTCATTCATTCATTCATTCCAGAGGTGTTATGAGGATGTGAAAAAGAAAAAAAGAATAAACCCTGTAAAAATTTAGATATAGATTTTATGAAGGGTGTTTGTTTGCTGAACTAAAGAGGAAAACTTTTTGCCAAATTATGTGATAATGTAAAGGAGGAGGACTGACCAAGCACCACCCTGAACTCAGACCATGGTTATATACACCAGTCAACCAAAACAGTAAAACCAATCCACATATTAGATCTGGGTCAGTTCACTGTTCTTTTGTCCATATTGGTAACATGAGTCAAACATGTAGCTGAAAGAGTGTGTGAACACCTCAACTACTGATGAGAACAGAAGCTAGGGCAGAGGTTTGACTTATAACCAAGACTCAGACATGTGAGGATGAGGAAGTGCTGAAGAGCATGAAGCTGAGAGGGTCGCAAAGTTTAGATCTTCTTCAGTCCATGGGGGCAGAGATTGTCTGTAGATGGAGATGTTCCAGGCTACTCTCACCAGAAGTGGAGCTGAGAACACTCAAAGACAACAATCTAACACACAATCAGTAATAAAGAATCTGAGAGTCACAGATAAAGGCTTACAGATCACTGGAACTGGCGCACATCTCTGTTCATGAGTCCACCACATACAAAAAGTAGGTTGAACTGATGAAAGTAAGGCTGAACTGTTTGAAGAACATGCAGTTCTATGTAAGTATCCCTGCAGTGAAGCAGCGTGGAGGGAGCACCATGATCTGGGTCTTTGCTGCCTCTGGACATGGACAGTTTGACACCATCAAGTTAATCAAGGTCTCTTCCAGGATCATGCCAGTCATGCCTGTCCACCTGCTGAAGCTCAGAAGAAGCAGCTGATCCACCTTCTGGTCCAATCAGAGTCCAGACCTGAATCTAGAGGAGAATGTGTGGCCTGAGCTCAGAGAGCAGCTCACACCAGACATCCTATAATGTGTCTGAGCTGAAGCAGCTCTATGAGGAGGAATGGTCCAAACTTTCTCCTGAACATCAAGCAGCTACTGGAAAAGCTGGTTTCAGGGGAAGTTGAGGCAGTCATTAGAGCCAGAGTTCACTGGCTGTTTCCACCAGCACTGTGAGTGTTTACTGACTGTGTTCAGCAGTGAGCACAGATGAATATCAGATTAAGGGAATGCAGAAACTGGTCATTTACATCTGGATGTTTTCATAAACAGTTAATGATGCAGCAGGTTAATCTGTGTGTGTCAGCTCTGTGACCTGTACAGATGAATGACTGTGTGCGTGCGCTTCTCTCCGTGTTTGCAGCTGGATTCCAATGCACAAAATGAATTGAAGGAAGGCATGAAGATTTATGAATCAGAGCCTGGACTGAAGAAATCCTGGGACAATGTCCAGAAAATGGTGAGTGCACTCAGTACTCCCTGGGTACTACTCTTTAACACACACATTCTATTTTCCAGGTCCCCTGCAGTTACTTTCTTTTCCTGGCAGTTCATCCACTATTTTCTCGTGTATTGTTGGGGTGTCATAAAATATTTCAAAACCATAACAGACAAAATGTAGTTCAGAGGTGGGCAAACTTTTTGGCTCAGGGGCCAAAATATGTTGGCCTGGCTGGGAAATGTACCCAGAGGGACACACTGAGCAGGTTTGGTGACTGCAGGTATCTAATATGATAGGTGAGCTTCAAACCTTGGACTGTCTGACTGTGACTGTGAACATGAGGAAGCTGAGCGGTGTCACTCTGCTCTGTTTTTTCCCAGTTCAAATGCTGTGGTGTCACCAACAAGACAGACTGGTATGATGTGCTGAATGGAACGCTGCCCCTGTCCTGCTGCTCTCTAGAGAAGGACCATTGCACTGACGGATGGAGTGAGGTTGGTACATGGTTCCCTAGCATCTGTGTGTGTGTGTGTGTGCTTCAAGTTGTGAGGAAGAATTGTTCTGACTCCTGTAATGATTATGGTCTGGATTTCACTGGACAATGTGCACAGACCGTACAGACACACCACAGTGGTCACTGCTGGAACACATTTATCTCTTTGTCAGCAGCTACATGTCTACAGTGTTTCACAACAACACACACACACACACACACACACACATACAGTCCTGTGCAAAAGTTTCCGGCACTTCAAATGTTTAGATTCTTATCCATTATGCAACACCATCCAAGAGGTTTCTGATCGGTTCCCACTGATTCTGCAGCATGACAGTGACCACAAAATTACAGCCAGTGTCAAAAATAACTATTCGAAATGACAAGAAGAAGACTGAGTCCTCAACTTCAGACAGAGTCATCAGTCTGGGATTACCTGAGGAGACTGAGACAGCCTAAGAGACAAAGCAGGGTCACACCAGGACTGCTGCTGCTGAACTTTGGATGAAGTTAATCCATGAATAAAGATTATTCATGAAAGCATCTTCACTTTATGTATAGAGCCTAAAACCTTTGCACAGTGCTGTATGTTGGCAGTTCTCATCCACAGTGTAATGACTGCTGTCTGATTGGAGCTTTTCTTCATAACATTCCTGCTGTTTGCTGATAATTATACTTTGTACTGCCTCCTGGTCTCTGTGTTGTCTCTGTGGCTCTGTGTTTCCACTGTGGCCTCAGAAAGTCTTCAAATTTCACTTTTTAAATGTAAATGGATGAAATTTCAATGTTGGCCTTCAGTATATGGTCTACATACAGAGAGTGAAAACCTCTGAGGACACTGGACACTGTGTAATACACTGTGCAACAGTATATAAGTCACCACTACAGACAGTGAATGTACAGATCTGTAATTTCCATAATCATCAGGGATAAATGTTGTTGCCTGGAGAGTAGTAAATAACCTACGAGACCACAGCACACAGGGAGACAATCAGCAGGTAATGTAAACCATGTGGTTTCTGGTAAATGTGCTGACACACACATACGCGCACACACACACCAGCCCTCCTCTCAGTGGTCTGCACAGTCCCAGGATGAGTGAACTGGAGGGTGAAAGTTGAAGCACTGTATGAACAAAAGAGAACGAAACGTTCCTCACATTCTTCATGTGTAAAAAGACACCCACACATCTGGACTGAGTTGAGGTTCAATCTGAGAGGAGAAGGCAGCAGATTGGAAACACCACAGATATGAGGAGAACTTTATTACGACTTTGGTGAACTGTTTACTCATAGCTTGGACCAGTTTCATTTTGAGAGTATTGATGATAGTATTATCATGTCTCTGAGCAACATCATGCCTTGTTATGCATGATCGTGTTTGTATCATCTTGGCATCACCTCTTCTTCTGGTTTATTTCTTCTGGTCTACTGGAATACTTCTTCTTGTGTACATGTTCTTCCTCTGGGGCTCCTCTCTGGGTCCTCACCCTGTGCCTTGCCTCACGCTCTGTCTCTGTTCGTCCTGTGCAGCCGTGCTATCAGAAGGCTAGACAGTGGCTGCTGGCTAACATCCCCTCCGTCCTGGTGTTCGGAGTCTGTATTGGTGTTGTGCAGGTACTTATTTCCACTATTTACTTAACAGTTATTTGATCAGTTTTCTATCCATTGTTGTTGTCAGTTAAAATCCTGAGACTGTCAGCAGCAGGACACAATGAGGCTGTGAACTCAGTCATTCATGTGGACAAATATGAGTCTGGTGAACACTGTAGACCTATCTTGTAATCTAAATACATTTTACATTATATCAGGTTAGTCCTGGTCATTAGGCACTAAATTAACTCTGCTGTGGTTTATAATTAGTGTTCACAGCTCATTGAATGTTCTGTATTTTCACCCTCCTATGAACATCCAAAGATAACACAGTAACAAACCAGAATAAATGTCTATTACTGATATCAGAAATGTAGTTTAAGTAACATAATAACTTATTTTGTTTATTGATATTATTACCCTTAAGATCCTAAATGATCAGATTATCAGCAAAATAATATATAATAGTATGACAGAATATCAATGATGAAAACTGTGTGTGTGTTTTTTTTTTTAAAGATCTCCAGATATCTTTATTGACATTGTACATCATTGTACAATGAAATACTGTTGGATCAAAACGTCCAGACACATACTCATATACCTCAGCAACTTATGGTGTTAGTTTTGGTTCTGTAAACCTGCCTCATGTTCAGCACAGTGTTCGGTGTTTTGTGCTGTTCATACTGCTGTTACCGACACTGTTCATAGGTTCAATGTTGAGGTAGCTTCTTTACCCTTTGCTCCCCCTCTCTCTTCAGATCTTGGCCCTGGTCTTCTCCATGCTGATGTTCTGTCAGATCATGTGTGCTGAGAAGCACCTAGACTGACTGCAGTGCAGCTGAGCACCTGTCTGTGGTGGGAAGGCTTTTCACTGACTCCTCAGGGATCTCAGTCTGGGTCAGGATTCCCCCTCTGACCCCCCAACAAACCAGCAGCATCTGACACCAGTTGACACTGGTGGCCCAGACAAACCAGCAGCGACAGACTCTGCTCCTGTACAATCACCTTCCTACAAACAGAAATAACAGAGAGAAATATATATTATATATTAAAAATCAAATAACATCAAACAACAAGCAGTGCATTCTGTTATTCAACAGGACTGTAACTGTACCACTTTTCATGATCCAGTTATCTGGATTTAATCAACCACCCATACGCCCCCTCACCTGCTGGTTGACTGAGGAGGGAAAGCTTTAGACCCGCAGGCCTTTAAAGAGTTTTATGTCGCACTGCGTTCACTTTGTTCATGATGTCAGTCTGTGTTATTCATGTGATGTAAGAGCACTTTGAACGTATCTAGTTCAAGAATTTTACAGCTCTTATTTCAGTCTTTATTTACCCCAGACTCTATCAACTGTATCTGTTTCATTCTATTGTTTTTCATACAGCATTAGGACTGTATTATAGACCCAGTTTGAATCATATATGTGACCTAAATCAAAAACTGATTCCTCCAAAGAGACACACTCTAAGCCTGACTTGTAACTCATAGTATATATGCTCACTGTATGTTGCTGATGAATGCTGCAGCCTATTGAACAAAACAGACTTAACTGGAAACTGGAACATACAGGCCCAAAGGATGTTCAGAGATGCAAAGAAGAAAGTTTTTTTTTCAAAGCATTAGTAAAAATATTAAAGAAAGCAAACGAATGGAGTTCACAACAAAACAAGGGGAGCCTGCTGAGCCATGCCATGAGTTAGAACACTAAGGTACTGCTTTCCATAAACTGCCTAACACCAGCTGAACTACCAGTGATTTCCGACCATGAAATAAAATAACTAAAACAACGCCGCCCAACACTCTGAACCATGCTGGGAACACACAGCATCATGACTCATAGACAGTCAGGACTTTAGACCAGTCTCAATCTGAGAAACAACAAACTTACCTGGACTCTTTGAGCTTTGAGTACTGACTGGACCAAACAGCAGTACTGAGCTGAAGGACAGGGTGGGTATCTGTGGTTTTGGCTCTGTGGGATATTAAAATGCCTTTAAGACTAAATGTCGTACAAGATAAACAGCTCTGTGGATTTTATCTAAATGAATGATCCAGGCTTAGATCCAGCTGAACTCCTGTGGTGAGGTCACCACCACCAAATGAAGAGGTGTAAAAACAAAGGTCATTTCTGAAGATGTTTTAACAGAAGAAGAATAAAAACCCAGATGAGCAAATCTTTGATAACTCATTTTAATCACTTTTATAGAAACATACAAAATATTTTTAAGACAGAAAGTGAAATCAATCTTTTCTCATATCCTGTGTCAGACTCTGTGTAGTCTATGTCTTCAAGATAAGGTAAACAAAACATCAGGTGCAGGTGTCTAATGTAAAATACCTTCATCGTAATTTGTAAATACACAATAAAAAGTGCTTGTATACACACTGGAGGTTTGGAGTGGTTTGTATTTTCATGTTTATCACTCGACTGGATGCAGAGGTCACAGCAGGTCAAGAGTCTTTATAATAAACCCATCATTAAAGCATCACTTCACTCCACACATGTTGTTTGTGCTTCTCCCAGCTCTGTTCATTCTCTGTGCTGAAGATGAAGACTGATTGAAGAGAAACTGAATAAAAAGTTTGATTTTTTTTTTTAAATCCTGCTGAACTGTAACCATGGAGACAGGTCCAGGTGTAGAGGAAGTCATCACAGGCCATCTTTGTCTATATCTGACCATTACTTCAATGAAAACATAATATATACATACAAAATACAATATATATTTGTTCATATAATTTTTTTCAATCCTTAATGTAAAACTTTAAATAAGCTATAAATAACCAATAGAAACACCCTGGAGTTTACAGCTCCTCCATGTGTCAGTCAGTGTTGGCTTTCCTCAGGTTTGCATAACATAACAAACTGTGCCTTTAAGAAGCTATAATCTATATTTCATCAAGTGACATAGACGCCACAATACATAGATCATCATGTTCATCTGAGTCTGTGGAGGTGGAGATAAACAGCTAACTGACCACATGTTCACACCAGATTAAAAGCTAGTGATCCTTCTGTGTGTGTTCACGCTGTGGGTCAGTGTTTCAGGGGAAGAACCTGTGAGTTAAGGTTTGTATGTGGGCAGCAGCAGGACCACCTACTGGTCCAGGTCCCTGGAGGCTGGATGGAGCCACTGAGACCTGAACCTTCTCTAGTGGCTTCAATTGTTTATTATGTCTGTGTTTAGATGGAACCAGTACCATCATCCATAGCCAGGATCCTCGGGGTCATATAGATGTGGGGGTGCAAAGAAAGCACAGAGAGAAAATATCGCTCAGATCTAGTTGTTATCAAGACTGAGCTCAGACAAGACTCTATCAACCAGGTAAGAACATGGTGTTGGTGGCCAACAGCATCTTCACATGTGAGTGTTTGAGATAAAGTTGAATTATAATGTATAGGGACAGTAGAATGTTGCTACCTGGGATTAGACACCCATAGTCAAATAAGAGCTCTTCAGTGGTACTGCACTGATTCACATGCCGACTGTCTGCTGCTCATCCTCACCTCACAATAAAAAAACATCCACCTGAACTCCAAGACTTTTACATGAATCTCCCACAAGATCAGTTGGTGACTCCATGGCATTAGTGTCTACAGCTTCCCTGGGCCAGCACAATAACTGTCAGGAGTGTAAGGTCACCACTAAAAAAATACAGTTTATCAACTGACCGTGTGACCAGACAGCTTCTTTAATCAAGATAAAAACTCAGTAGCTGAGTTGAGACTTTCACTGTTGTCCAATATGAATCAACTGGTTGTTCATTCTGTCTGTTACTGACAGTCACCTCTGTCTGTCTCAGGTCTCTTCATTGATCACAATGTAAACCATTCACTATCAACACTCAGCACCAGCTCAGCCTGCTGTCACTCACAGTGACTGACAGGCTCTTAAATAAAACAATTAAATTAAACAGCTCCTTCTTCTTCTGACCATATGAAATCAGTAAACCTGTGGTCAAAGAACTCTCTGACCCCAAATCCGTGGAAATCAAAGAGGCCTCTGGAACCTGGTCTTGTCATAGATCAGATGAGACTCTGTGGGAAAGCAGTGTGAGTGAGGTCCACGTCTTCACCAGATGATCCAGACGTTCAATGTTGATCAGACACCTCAGAGAGCTCAGTCGTACTCCAGCGACTCGCCCAGATCCGCCACGCTCTCCTGGAGAAGGAGTCAAGGCAGTGAGAATTAAGTTCTGTGTGATATACACTGTGAGATGTCATGTGACCTGCTGCATTAGTGGGCACAAGGTTTCACAGTATGATCTGGATGTGGTTTCTCTGAAGAGTTTAGTTTCTGAACTGGGTCATGATGAGTCCTGCTGGTCTGTGGTGTGTGCTCTCCTGGGCAATGAGGTGTGTTACTGCCCTGCATGCTCTATGGCTTCTCTGTGGTAAACCAGTGTGGGCAGCGGGCTTGCTGGTCCCCACACCAGTTTCACCACAGTGATCTGAATAAAATCATTTTAAACATGAAACATTCTCTCAAATAAACAGCTGTAAATACATTATAAACATATAAATAAATATCATGAGGCTGGTTCATATTCTGGATGACTCAGATACAGCTGCACCTCCCATCAGTTTTAACTGAGTAGTTTCTATCAGCCAGAGATCTTCGATGACTCCTGTACTCCATGAACTCTATATTTGAAAATACAGAGTTCATCTGGAACCACTCACCCACCCTCCCTGTTTCTTCACCCAGGGGGCAAAGGTCTCCATGTAGCACTCTGCGTAGCCCTTCATGCGCACGGTTCCTGTGGCCGTCACTATCCGCCGTGACACCTCCATGGTGACGGCCATGCGCTGCAGGGTTGGACTGGCCGAGGGCGGCAGGGGCGGGGCCTGAGACACCTGAGTGCTGGTGAAGGTGTCCAGAAGTTTGGCAAACGATGCATAAGACATACGAGCGAGGTTGGAGCGCAGGAAGGGGTCTGACTCGATCTGTGAGAGGTTATACACACACACACATGGGTGAACACACACATGACCGTCTTAAGCTGTGTGTTCATCTGGCTGTGTGGTGTGTGCAAGATGCCCACCTTAGTGTTGATGGAGTCTCCCTCCACTGACAGCACCTGAACCAGCTGCTGCACCACGGCCTCCTTATCACACACTGCTGAGAGAGAAGCTGCAGTCAGCGCGAGTGGAGCGCACAGCTGTTAGTCTAAGGTAACTGTGGGTGCACAGGTGTGTATCCACATCCACCCACTGTGACCCACTCATCAGTCTGAAAACACTTACAGCTGAAATGATTTAAATGGATACCTTTAGTCCTGTAGTGGAGCTGTTGTGTGTTAACCGCCACAGCCACAGTCCTATACTACACAGCACACCACTGATGTTCATCACTGCCTTTTAGTTTGAGCAGCAACACCAACCTATAGCTGTACTATATGCTCCATCAATCAATCAACTCCATCGCGCTTTTACTTTATTACAGAGAGAAACTAAACCGTTCCAACAACAAGCACTCAGTGAGGGGAGAGGAACTCCCCTTAACAGGAAGAGACATCCATCAGACCCAGGATCAGGGCGGGGGCATCTGCCTTGCATGGTTGGGTTTGAGATGGAAAAACAGAATCTATCACTTTACGACTGGACTCCTCCCATAGCCAGATCATCTGGACCTGAACAAACACTTCAAGGAATCTCTAAGTCTTACATCTACAATGTCTATCAGTCTTCACATATTTAATGTTAAACATTGAAGAAAAGCTTACATACAGCTGCTTTAAAGAGAGAAAGAGAGAGTGAGAGCACGTGTGTGTCTGTGTGTGTGTTCACCTGGCGGAGGTGGGGGGGGCGGAGAGGGTCCCTTCACACTGGTGGACCTCTGGGCGATCTTCTCTAATGTCTCAGCCACCTCCTCATAGAATCCAGGGTGGTGGTCTACAGTGACATTTACCACGACATCACAAGTGACATCACATATAACCTGTCAATCAGCTGTAGCTGTGTGTGTTCACATGCACATAAAAGGCTGTCATCAATAACAGTCCACATTATCATAATGTGCTGACTGAAAACAATCCACAGACCCAGTGGGTGGTGTGAGTGGAGCATCTTACTGGGAGAGATGGCGGTCTCAGGTTCTGGCTCTTTGCTGATTGGTAGTGTGGAGGGTCTCTTAGGTCCATGCCCGTCTTTGTCCTTCTCAAACTTCAACTTGAAGAACTTTGTGAGCCTTTTTTTCAATTTCTTCCTGCTCATCCTCTTCTGTTTCTTCTCACCATCTTCATCCTCTGATGAAGAAGAGGGGGAGATGACATCATCCTGTGGAGACAGCAGGTTAAGCTCAGCATCCAGGATGTGGGAACTATATAATCACCACCACACTGACCCAGACCCTGACCCCCCCCCCACCCATGTTCACAGTGACCCTAAAAGCTGCAGTGTCAACTACAACCAACAGTACATTAGCTTGACCATGCAGCAGATGATGGAGTGAACTGTTGAACAGTAATCTGGTGACAGTGGAGACCTCTGCTGGAAACTTCCTTATTCAACACTATGTGGGAAGCACCAGACAGTGTGTTTCCACATGTTACTTAATCAGATGCTTAATTCCAATGTACAAGGAAATTATATATATCATACTACTGACAAGATATGTGGTGCTGATCATGGCGACGCAGCAGGATTGTGTGGGAGTGAATGTGGGAACTGCTTTTTTAACTGCGTTTTTTAACTAATGATTGGCACTAGCCTGAATGACCATGACAAAGTTTATCAAGCTAGAGCCACTCAGAGGGCAAGGGCCATTCTGGAAAACCCTCTCCATCCTCTTCATGCAGAGTTTCAGCTTCTCCCATCTAAGAGAAGGTATACTTTTGTTTGTAAGGCCAAATCAAATAGATATCTAAGATCCTTTGTTCCATCTGCCATTGGATTTTTAAATAAGCTGTTGGGAATGATTCATTGGTGTAATTGTGATGACTGCATTTATTTGTATTATTTGTATCTGTTGTATCGGCTATGTCAGATTTTACTGTGTCTAAACTTCTGCTGCAAACCAAATTGCACAGAGGAACACTGACTGAACTGCACTGTTCATGTTCTGGAGTGAAACTAATAGATCTCTGTATCAAGACACCACAGAGATGTGATCAGCAGGTGGCAGACTTCCTGCTCTGGACTTCAGCCTAGTAGCAATATCATCCCTTCCTCCATACATTGTGGTGGTGGTGTCTAATGCTCCACCAATAGAATAGAACACAAACTGCTGGATTTTGTCAGACCAATACACCAAGCGTGACTCCAGCTTTAAGTAACACGCTCCCTTACATCTGCTTGCTGTCTGACCAATGTCGGTTTCGTCGAGCCGCTCCGGTCCAGTGAGTTTTTAGGGTCCTTAGCAGAGGCACGTGAGGTGTTCCGTCGAGGCAGCTGCTTCATGAAGCCTTTGAATCCGGACTTCTTCTCATCTGATGAACTGACATCACTCGGAGAGTCCCTTCCATCTTTTGTCTTTAGTTGTGGTATGCAGCTAGAACAGGAAGTCGAATGAGAGTGAACAGCAGGTTCAGGTACAAGTGAAAAACACCTATTATGACAGTTAGCTGCAGGAAACATGATTTTTTTATTATTTTTTTTAAGTTCCAGATTCTATCTACATTCAGATTCCAGCCCCTGAATGTTTCTGTGCACCACTGCCCTCTGTCCTCTGGGACATGTTCCAGTGGACCTGGTGGATCCAGATCCTGTGAGGTCTAGTGGTCTCGGATGAGAGAACCTACAGGTTTCTTATCATTCATTATGTTTGTTTTTCTCATAGATGTGTATCACTGTAGTCATGGATGCTGCCATGGTATTTGTAGTGTAACAGGTTTGTCATGTAGTTTCAGTGTGTTTGTAGTTTCATAACTGTTCATTAATGTGGTTGTGTTAATGTCACATGGCCTGCTGCTGGCTCTTATAGGTATAGATCCATTACACCATTTTGTGCCATAAACATTACCTGTACTTGTTGAAGTCCCTGTAAGCCCCTCCTACTCTACCCGGCCGTTCTTTATGGGGTGTGGAGAGGGACCGATCGAGGAAAGCCTTGAGGACTAGATGTGTCTCAGCCTTGACCTCCAGCAGAGAGATGGAGGAGACAGAGGAGACAGAGGGAGAGCGTCCTGCAGACTCTGACATCGCTGAAATAAAGAGAGACAAATACAAAATACAATACAAAACCTCCTGTACACTGTACATCACATCACAGGTCATCAGTGGCCTAATCACCACACAGTCAAGGAAAAATGACCAAATCAGCAGCTTGACTAAATCAGGGCAGACACAACACAAGGCTGCATCACAGATGATGTCACAGACCCAGCCCTGGTGGAGTCCAGGAGTTACACCTATGATGTGAGTTCGACCTGTCTGTCGGTGCTCTGCTGTTTCTCCTGCTACAGAGCATGTTCAGCTCTGCTCCATCTGAGCTCTGAGCGCCATATTCAGTCATTAGTGCCATCATGGGGCTGATGCTCCAAGGCACTGGCCTCGAATAGCTGCAGAGGACAGTGTCTGGCGTGGTAACCCCCTCAAATTGCCATGGCAACCTCTGAGCCTCAGGCCAGAGCCACAGCTGAGACCAAGTCATTAATCAAGGACTCCTCTGATCTCTCTCTCTCTCTCTCTCTCTCTCTCTCTCTCTCACACACTCACACTCACACACACACAGATCAGGCATAACATTATGAGCACTGACAGGTGAAGTGAATGACATGTCATCATGGCACCTGTTACAGGTTGTCCTCAAAGTTGATGTGTTAGAAGCGGGCAAAAATGGACGAGTGTATATGTTATATATGTATATTGGGGCCAGCAGTTTACTGAGCATGCTCAGCACCTTGACAGAGCAGAGGGGTGCTACAGGCGGGAGATGAGCAGCATCCTCCATCAGACAGGACAGAGCTCCTGCAGATTGTACTGAACAAAGGACAGGTTGGATATCAGTCTGAGAGAGATTGTGTGGTTGTGACGGGTCCTGAAGTCCAGGACTGGGCCATAGATTAAGTCCAGAAGTCCCAAATTCTACCTCTTCACTAATACCTCTTTGACGTCTTTGAATCAGGCGTTGGAGAGAAGTGGAGTTCAATGCAGCACAGTTTTATTTCCTTTACAGGCAAAAAAAAACTGGGCCTTGTCCAAAAAAAAAAAAAAAAAAAGCACCCAAGCACTCAGCTGGACAGGACTGATATCATCCCTCCCCTGCTCACCTTTTTTTTCCCCAAACAGGGACCATGATGGTGCCACACTGGCCTTGAGACACAGGAACACTGGTTCTTCTGGCCTCCAGGTCTGCACACCCCTGTGCTCCATGCACCGCAGCCCAGTGTCTATCTAATACACACAGTGTTGTAGCTGGTTGCTTACAGAGTTACTAGTCTTCTGTCCTTTTTATTAGGTTCCATCTTGTTTTTTAATTTGGGTTTTATATTGTAATTTTTTTCAGTCTTAATATCATGATCCACAGGATCTTTTAGATGAGGTGTTATCACTGTTTTCTCCTTGTATCTTCATTTATTTTATCTCTACAGCACTTTGTAACCTTTGTAAAACTGTGCTTTGTAAATAAAGTTTCCTATTATTATTGTAAAAATCAAAGGTAATAAGTTCACACTCTGTGGTACATGATATGATCTGCACAGATGTCACTACACACACACACACACACACACACACACACACACACACACCACAGTCACTTGTTAATTCAAATGTGCTTTTTCACTGTGCTGCTGTCCTGTGCAGTCATGTGAATAAAGCTTCTTTGAATTTCAATTTGACTGAGGTGAAGGTAGAAGAAGTCATTGTTTTGAAAGGTGTCCACAGCCTGATTACAACCTGGACAGGTCACACTGAGACCAGTCTGCAGTCTTCACTTGTCGGTTGTCTCGTTCTACCACAGGGTCTCCTAAAGCCCTGAGGGGACTGTACCTGATGCCTAAGAACCAGGTATCAAGTGTGTGCTCAGGTTTGACTGAAAGTCGGGTGACTTGAAAAAAAATAAAAACTACAAGTGAAAAACACATTTGCGGTAAACCTGCCTGTTTACTGTGGCCCTTCTGATGAAGACTTTATATAGAGACAAGGAAGTGAAACGGAATTAATGAGGTAGTGCAACAACGTGAAAATGGAACACACACGCACATATCTGACCAATCCAGTCAGTTCACATTCCTGCCCCTTTGTCACACAACATCACAAGAATCCAATCAAAATAACAGAGGCTGGTTTCAGAGCAACACTAATATAGGATGCACAGAAATGATTTTAACACAGATGTTCAACAGATTTAAATGCAGTAAACACTGTGGATCATCACCATTTAGATCCGTAGTGATCTCACCAACACGAGGATCACAGGACACTGAGATGGAAACTATTCAAATGTTAGAGCTGCATTTGTTTTTCCATCATTACTGTTGAATTTCTCATTCATTCTGAATCATGCCAGTGTTTCATAGCACATGTACCAACCGTACATGCTACAGTTTGGCAACTTTCACCAAAACGTCGCCCCAATACTGCAGAAACCTTTGTACAAGTCCATCACTCTGTTTTTTTCAAAAACTGTAAAACTTATAAAACCTTTCTTGTCCCACAACTTTTGCTCAATTGACACCAAATTTGCTTGTGTTTTTAAATAGAGATTTTCTCTTATGAAGCAAAACACTTATCGTTAAAAACAAATCACCAACATTTTCATGCTGTCAAGATACAGTTCATGTATTATCAGACTTTTGCCTTGATCACAGAATTTTTGAAATTTTGAAAATTTCTGAAATCTGCCTTGACAACTGCTGCCTGGCTGCTGACTGCCTGAGTCCTGCACCAGGTCCAACCTCCAGCCAATTAGCTCAGTGAGTTAGAGGCTGGTGCTGAGTGTCAGAGAATGTGAGTTCAAGCCTCAGCTAAGGCAGAATGGACACTATAATGCTGATCTTCTTGTTGTCTCCCTATTTTGTCTCTTGTTACTCAAAATTGCCTAAATTTGTCCAAAATTGCCCTGACCACTGCTGCAAAGCAGCTTTAACTATAGATATAATGGCAGTCAGTCGGTCATTGGGTTGGATTGTGACAGAAATATGGGAGTTCTTACCTGGAGAAAGTATTACAGTATGAGATGAAGTGATGAAGGCGCTCAGGTCATGAGCACAGACAACAGTTGTCCACCAAATGTTCTGACTGGCCCACCTGATCCTTCTGCCTCATCCCAAAGTGCCTGAAAAAAAACCTATAGTTTAATGATATAAAGAATGCCACATTCAAATCATCTAAATTCATTTACGTCTGATTAATTGTTCTGATTATGTAAAAACAGGACACATATTCACTGTCATTTTGACCCAGATCCCTGACCCAGCTGCACCAGCTGAGCGCCTGCTTCACAGTTCAGAGGGGACGTGGCCAATTACATTTCTTCCAATGTACATAATCACTTCTGTGTAACTGTCCCCACTCAGCACTGCACTGTACTTTTTTAAACAAATATTGCTTTGTATTTATCATTTGTGATCTTTATTCCTTTCGTTGGCTTAGGGTGAAAACACACAGCCTGAGTAGACTAGAATATGCACAGGAGGCAGATGTTCAGTCCTCCAGTGGAGCTGTGTTATTATGTTATGACTTTAGTTTAAGGTTTCAGATAACATACAACATGTTACAGCTGACAGTCCTACAGAACAATCACAGGACCCCAGAAACAAGCTGTGAAGTGTGACCAGTCAACATCTCTAAATGCCCCCCACCCTCACCTAAAGCTCCAGTCCCGTCTACACCCTGTACTGACAACAACTGGACGACATGTAGCCTCTGATTACCACACTGTCCATGGGCCATGGAACCACCAGGCCTGTCCTGGTCCAGAAGAACACCAGCATGCGGACCAGGTGGGGGCTGCAGACTGATCTGCCCCAGTACAGAGAGCAGGAGTCCAGCTGTGGAGACATGGACTTCATACTGAGCAGCCACACCTGGAGCCACTACTCACAACACAGCAGGGATGTTGCTACGGTCTGATGGCTGATCACTGATCAGTTGGTGGCAAATAAACTCCTGACAGTCTCAGCCCCCACCTCCCCCTCCTCCCTCCGCCAGGAGCTGGGAGCAGCCGGGACGGGGCGGGAGGTCGCTACAGTCACCAGGAAGCGAGCCACAACACAATACCAAACAACTAGAGAGAACACATGTATCCGATACATATACGCTGGGCAACAGTAAGGCACCACTAAACAGATCTGAGGTCAGTTTCAGTGAGTGTAGTAAATGAAGGGAGGACCAGCCGGGCTCCTCCGGAGGGACTCTCCGGACTAAAGTTTAGAGCACGGAGGGACAGAGTCCCCCACGTCCCGCTCCACTCTGCTACAGCCAGTCCTCCAGACCGGGACCGAGCAGCGACCACCCAACAGCCCATACCTCTGCCTGTCTGCGCGGCCGACCCGTCCACCTCCGACTTTTCACGTCCTATCTCGCAGTGTACCTCTGCCTGCCTCTCTGTCGGTGTGAGTGTGCAGCGCGATCCTAACAGTGGGAGGGGCTATGAGCCTACGTCAGACATGAGCCACCGGCACTGATTTGACCAGGAACTAATCATATATGTGCAGGAAACACGTCAATGTGTGTGAGAAATGAAAAATGAGACAGAGTAAAAGTAGAAGTCATCAGGCCTCAGCTCATCTGACATCTTTTCTTATGAAGAACTTTCAGGTGTGTTTTCATGTCAAGTCACGTCTGTGAAGATTCAAGATGTTACTTCATTCTTGTAACCACCTGGTGTTTTGGACTGATGAACCCTCAGATGCACCTGTCTTTCTTTTTCTTTACTTTCCCCCCTGTTTTCTCTTCAACTGTATCTATCAATGATGGTTTGTCCTCACAAACTATAGAAGAGAGGGAATTTCCCTGTGCAACCTTATCATGTTAGTGGGCAATTTATATATCCATGAATGTTATGTTTACCTTAAGGTGTGATAACCTCCATGTTGTGTTGTGTTACAATAGGTTTCATGTTATTGATGTTTTTCATTCATTCCTATTCATTATCTATTTTATATCTTATTCTATAGGCCTGTGTCAGATGTACAGTAGTCTGGTTTACTGGTGCAGTTTGCAGCAGGGTCCACTGGAGGTCCCTCTCCACTTGTCAGCTGTGGCCCTCCATCAAACTAGATCAGATCTGACTGGGCAGCATAGCAGCTCCTCTCACTGACCCTGGACCACAGTGCAGTGTGCCTCCTGAACCTTTGTTTTATTTATTTATTTAAAGTAGGTTTTACCATTATTACTATAGTGTATAACAATATAATATGACACCAGACCAACTGTTTATTCGCAGACTCATCAATGCCCATGTTCATTTACACACAGTTTGAGGTCCTCTACGAGATTTTGTATGTGTCCATACAGAGAATTTTCATCATGGATCAGAGTCCTGCTGTAGAAAAGTGGCTCTAGGTTAATTAGAGCTTTCACCTTTATTGTTATGAGGACAGTCTGCAGATCAGATCACACCATGACAGCATCAGTGAAGAGGACAGGGAAAAACAGAGAAACTGAGGGTCGAGTCCTCAGCGTCTGTTCTGAGTGACGGGAGCTGTCAGACACAGATTGGCCTGAATAACCTGTCCTCAAAAAAAAAAAAAGTTGGAAGCCTACAACCCAGCCCATAATAGCACAGAGACCAAATAAAGCAGGATACGCTCAGTTTTTGATTTTTTGATCCACCATCTGTCTCTGACTCTTTCCTGTTAGTTCATCCTGGTGCTGGGCGACCCACGGGCTCTCTGGTGGAACGGATACCATGTAGACCCCTGGTCCTTTACTGCATGTCATCATCATCTCTCTCCCTCCCTCCCTCCCTCCCTCTCTCTCTCCCCTCTCTCTCTCTCTCTCTCTCTCTCTCTCTCTCTCTCTCTCTCTCTCTCTCTCTCTCTCTCTCTCTCTCTCTCTCTCTCTCTCTCACACACACACACACACACACTGCAGCTCTCAAAATAAAGGCTCAAGATGTCCCTTCCTGGTCCTATCCAGCTGGTGAGATTAGAGTTCTTGTCATTGCCTATTGCATTAATATGAAAAAAACAACACTAAACAATGAAATGAGTTTTTAAACATATTTAATATTTTTTTTAAGAACATTCTATTTTGCAATGATACTTTCCACCAAAATTGTGCTGTACAGTAAACACTGTGTTGGCCCACTCATTAAACAGTACATGAATCATGCAGAGTCAGCTTTAACTACTGCTGTATGACACAGCTCTGACACGCTTTGACAGAGGTGACTGGATCTTTGAAATCAGACACATCTGATCTGTCTTGATTGTCTGTCTTTGATTTTGAATAATAATAATAAAAGAAAGAAAGAAAGAGAGAAAGAACACTTTTTAAAAATGAAAGTTCTCATGATCAGGAGTAAAGGAGATATTTATGCACAGACAACACATGCAACAGGACCAGAATGTTTGGGTCAGATTCTGTAACTGAGTCTCTCATTGGTCTGAACTCAGCTGAGTAAAACCTGATGTCATTTATACCAACAGCAACAAATCAGCATTAAGAAAGAACACAGCCAGACTGCAGTCACACATTCAACATGTGTAACAGGAAGTTGAAATGATCTCATGCAGCACAGCTGGTGTTTTATTTAGAAGAAAACACATGAAAAAATTACAGCTGAGGTGAGGATGAAAACAAAAAAAGAACCCCCCAAAAAGAATGAAAGAAAGAAAAAGAAAAAAGATGACAATCAAATCTTAGCACAGCCCCCCCAAACCTGTCCAGCGTCACTGTGCTGTTAAGACACTGGTACAAGGATTGGGAGTGACCAGACCAAGAAAAAAAGCAGCTGGGTGTCTGAGTCTTGAAGACATCTTCTTCACTTGGTACCAGTCTCTAACAGAGTTGAAACACTGCACAACAACATCTCTGATTCACATCAAAAACAGACGACGTGAAACACACTCACTTCTAACAATGGGTTTCCTGCAGTGTAAAGTCAGTGTTGTGTGCATGCTCACCTCCTGCAGCCCAGAGTCACTTCCTCCTCCTGCAGTGTCTGCTCCTCTCCTTCATCTACACTCAGAGCTTTCTGCCCCAATCCTCCTGCTGCCTTCTGCCCTCTGTCCCATCCTGTGCCACTGTCTGCCTACCCATAATCCCGATCCCTCTATCTATCCTCCTGTGCTGCCCCTGCCCCCCCTCCCTCTCTTGTCTCACCCCATAAACAATCAGTGTTCATCAGGGTTTGGGCCAATAGGGAGCCGGGCGGCAGGGTGAGGCACTTCCTCTGTGACAGGAAACGAACAACAAACACCAGAGACCATGAGCAGGGGGGAGGGGGGAGCGGGTTAATGAGACAGGGAGGGGTAAAGAGATGCAGATGTTTGATGGCTCCAGGCAGAGCTGAGGTCAGGAAGAGGTCAAGACCAAGTGTCTATTCATTTCCAACATAAATCTGAAGTTTATATATAATCACACTTCATTATTCTTTGACTGTTTGTATCAGTGATGGAGCCACTCATTACACCTGTCTCCACAGCTGATGTTGGTGCCTGGTCACCAGACTGGTGAACACATCAGGTACCAAACACACAGCAGATCTTTGTTAGTACATGTACTTTGTACAAATGTAAGAAAAAGTTAGTATCAGTGTATCTGTGCATAAAGAGATACAATCCTCAAATGGTTCCAGTAAAACCCAACAGTACCAGTTCTGGTGAAGCTGATCAGCCTTCAGCAGTGACTTAGTTCAAGAGGATCCTCCACAGTTACAGTCTGGTAAAGCAGACCCAACTCTTTGGATGGTGGATTTGGACAGTAGAATCACATGTGTTGACAGAGCAGAATGTGTCTGCGCCAGATCTACTCTGAATCCTCATCTGGTCCTTAGGGTCTCTGCATGGTTTTGTAACTACTGAGCTCTATGTGGTATTTTAGATGTTTCTGGTTCACCTGCCATGGCACGAGGTTTCTGTGAGCTTACCTAGACTGACTGAGGTTAATATGTGAAAAAACTCGTGGGACCTGCAGGATCTTCAGTTTTATCTAGGGAGGATCCCTGCAACCATCAAGACTGTTAGAGGGTGGTGTTTGGGTGATGTGATAACATCATTCTGATATATTTTTGGAGCAAAAGCCAGTGCATGCTGGGTGTAAATCAGCCTACATCACGTTTGTATTTCAGCCTGATTTTCATTTGCAAACATAGTGTAACATCTGTCTGAGGGTACAGATGTTGGATTCAAATGTCACAGTGAGGCTGGGATTGTTTGTAGGAACACACAGTTACATACACTCTTACAAATGATACCATGTTATCATAATAACACACTGTTGCCCATAAAGTTGGAATAATTTTATTTAAGCCTGAATACACAGTTTGCAGAGGGTAATTATGGTTTAGTTTTCACAGTGATATGTTTGGAAGAGATTGATCAATAAAGTTTTGAGAAGATAGAAACTTTATCTATCAAGAATAAACCACATCGTCGCAATCATTTCATGAGAAGAGGAAAAAAAAAACTTATTTCAACTATATGGACAACAGTGTATTTATTATAGCTGCTTTAAGAAAGAAAGAAAGAAAGAAAGAAAGAAGATGGACATCATTATGTGTGATTAGTAGAGAGACAGACATGAGCAGCAGGCGTCAGGATGGAGATGATGGAGGGATGTGGGAGGGTGGAGAGGTGGAGGGTGGGTCCAGATGGAATGATAGTGATGGGCTCCTGTTCAAAGGAGCAGATAGCTGATAACCAGTGGGTGGGGTGTCTGTGGGGGATAGTTGTTTATGACGAGGTCCAGTCCCACTTATTATCTGCCACAGCATCCTTCACCGCTCTCACCACATCATTAACTCCGGACTTTCTGAGTTGTGTTGCCACGGCAACCCTACTACGTGAATAAATGTGACCGTATATGGTCTGGACCTGAGCTGATAAGTGTTGGATGGGCCTGGGGTTTATCTGTGGCTCTTCCCTCATTATTCTTATCGCCATTCATTTTCTCTTTGTTTGTTTGTTCTCATTCATGTTTTGATGAAACTCCTCCATCCTGCCGCAGGAGAAGAACGTTCAGCTCGTGCCTCCGTTTCCACCGGGACACTGAAAAACAAGCCTTTTTCAGAGGCCAGGTGCACAGAACACCTGGAGATATCTTCTTTTCTTGGTCTTATAGCTAAGGAATCACTTGAGGTCACAAATCACATTAGCAACCAAATGTCAAGAAAAACACTAAAGGAACACTAAAGGGAAGTGTGAATGGACCACAACCAAGAGACACCTTTAACAAAGAGGAACTGATTCTGCATCACAGCAGTCAGTTTAGGGATGGATCCCTTTACTTGTCACAGCTCAGTGAATGCTCTGTGGTTTTGTTCCACATGATGTTTCCAGTCACGTCAGGTATGTTTTCCTTACACATAAGAGATTCTGTGCAACACTCTAAAGTAACTCAGCTAAGAAGTACAACCATACAGGAAACCAGTCAATAGATTCGACTTAAATAAAGATTATGAAGCATAGAAACGAGTGAATGAAGCTATTTTTTTCCCACAGCAGCAAACGTGTCGCCCTGTTTCTGTGTGTGCATCTGTGAGCTGGAGCTTTATTTGCAGTGGGTGTAGGGATCTGCTAACAGGAAATCCACAGTCACATAGACAGGAAATGCTGCTGTTCACACAGAAATAATCAAGACATGAGAGGGAAACACAGTCGCCACAAACATCACTGTAGGTTCAGGGCAGGGTTCACTCTACAAACAGTATTGATCGGTTATTGATGCCTCTTCACTGGTATATGTTCAACAGCCAGATTTAAACAAACTGCTGTTTGTGCAAACATATCAGATATCAGACTGAGTGTGAGGCAGTGTCTCACAGATCGAATATTTTAAACTGATGTAGGAACATTTAAAGCTCACAGCCAGTGATGTAGTGATACAAAAAATATACTTTCAAGAAATGAAAGTGTTGAATTGAAAATATGAGGATTTTAATTCATGTGTATGATTATTGACTTACCAGTCAAAGCATCACTGCATATGGAATAATCCTCTGTAAACACCTGTATACACTGAACAAGTAGACCCAGGGTTTAAAGGTCTCCTTCTCTCCCTCTGGCCCAGCTCTCAGGCCACTGAGCTTTAACACTGCCTGTGTTCATAACATCTGTCAGACCAATGGTGATCTGCTCACGATCACGGGGAGCTTCACACATCCTCTAATAAATCATCTCAGATCTTACTCTGTATATTAGCAGGATGTTAAACAACAGATTCTGTTTCCAAGCTCTTTAAGGTCTGGGTCATCAAGTTCATGTGAGTGAGTGAGCAATCATTTTCAAATGATGGAGGAACGGTAAATATGGAGAAGCTACACGAGACCAGGAGTGACTTTAATATAGAAGTAATAGATATAGAAATGATCAAACACTGGTGAATGCAGAGCACAACTGAGGTGGTTTATACTGCAGAATATGGCTGCTCTGTTTATGGTGCAGCTAAAATACATTTACATAAACAGAGGGATGCTAAATAAAACAGTGAGCATATAAACCGAGGCAATGAGGTCACCCTGATAATAGTAATGATAGTACAGCTGCTGGAGGAAGTCACATGAGAGTTATGCTATGTTGGTTCAGTACAAAACTTCTCAGTACATAATATATGACACCTAGGGTCCAGTTAATTATTTTAAACAACATAGGTATGTAATTTTGTCAGGTTCCTGCTCTTGCATGCAAAACAGCCAAAAAAGAAAACCAGGATGAGATATACTGCTGTTAAAGGTGAAATAAAGCATTTGTGTTAAAGGAGCATGTGGTAAAATTGTAAAATCAAAGGCACAATATAGGTTAAAAAACAGTCAAATGTGTGGAGTGTGGAACTTTAGTGATACATGGAGGAGAAGATAAGACATAAAATGTTGGGAGCTCTGCTTACAACAGGAAATGGGCTACAGGAGCTGTAATAGACCATGTGAGGGAGAATCAATCAATCAATCAATCAATCAATCAATCAATCAATCAAACATACCTCGAATTTAATGAGGTTAGGGTTCACTAAAACGGGGATAATTTCTCATTCTACCGACGCCACAGTAGATGGCGGTATGATCCTTATAGCCAGTGGCTGTACCCATAACCCGCCATGAAACCAAAAGAAGAAGAAGGAGGAGGCGGAAGCGGAAACAAGAGAAGAAGAAGACGGAGAGTAAACAGTGTGGAGGGTGAACTTCTTCTCTACTTCAGGTAATGTTACACCGTGAACCGCTTCGATAACAGACTCCTGTCATGTCTGACCCCGCTGAATTCACAACACTGTGCTCACGCTCAGCAGCTAATGTTAGCACGTTAGCATCACAAGCATCACGGTAACAATAACAGCGCCATGTTTTCCTCTCTGCTCAGCTAGACCAGTTGAGCTTAGTAAACGAGACGATGACCCGACACGGAAAGAACTGCACGGCGGGAGCTGTCTACACGTACCACGAGAAGAAGAAGGACACAGGTGAGGAGCAGCTCCAGGTGAGCCCCGGCTCTGTCGGTGCTCCAGCAGCAGCTGGTTACTGCCCAGTCCTCTGCGGTTGACCTGCAGCTTCACCTGGCAGTTACCTATACAGAGGCCATACAGGGAGGAGAACACACACTCACACACACACACACACTCACTTACACTTTTTTATGCTTTGTTTAAGCACCTGAGCACGAAGCACTCATCAGCTTAATATTGTATAAGATCTGGAAGATAAATCCTTCATTGTTTCCTCTGTTAAAAGAGATAAGACAGGAGGCTGTGGTCTGATATTTAGAGAAGTCAACCAGCTCTTATCATCAACAAAGACTCTTGGACAAAAGTAGTAAATTATCAATAAAAAAGACATGTTTCATGACATCAGCAACATGTGGGCAGCTGTGGCTCTAATCAGAAGGTCACTGGTTCAGTCCCTTTCCACAGTGTTTACTGGCCAGATTCTGAACCCTGAATTAAGGTTTTTTTTACCATGTGACCATGTGACCATGGTGTGTGTGTGTGTGTGTGTGTCTCTCTCTTCCTGCTCAGCTGCGTCCGGTTATGGGACTCAGAGCATTCGACTGGGAAAAGACGCCATCAAAGACTTTGACTGCTGCTGCCTGTCCCTGCAGCCCTGTCAGGATCCTGTGGTCACGTATGTTTCTCTCTCACACACAGAAACACACAGTATAACCTCATCATGTGACCATGGACATGAACACAGTGTGTCTTGTTTCTGCTGCTGCCCTCAGTCCAGATGGATACCTCTATGAAAAACAGGCCATTCTTGAATACATCCTGCACCAGAAGACGGAGATCGCCAAAAAGATGAAGGTAAACCCAGAACGGTATGACTCGGACCTCATCTACACTACTACATGTTCAGAAAGCTCTGTCCACAGAAACATTTTCAGATGAAGCATTATGGGAAAGACGGCAGGAGATACATTCACAACTTCCTCTCCACATGGATGTTTGCTTACAGTCATCATCCACTGCTTGTGTAACCATCATGCTCCTACTGTGAATCAGAGAGACCGAGTCTGTGTCTCAGCTGTTTCCTCCTCTGACCCTTCAGGCCTATGAGAAGCAGAAACAAGCCCAGAAGAGTAGCAGTCAGCTGGAGTCGAAGTCAGAGGAGAGAGAGAGGGTGGAGAGGTTTAAGACCCGGGAGAACAGCATTGTGTCCAAACCCATCAACCCGTTCACATCAGGTGTGACCAGGCTTTTAAACCACAAACTGTCATCCACATCATGCACGTTTCCTCATCCACTCTCTGCAGGATTTCACATCCAGTGATATCATTCTTAAGTGATTTGTGAAAGTAATTTTGGCATTAAACAAACATTTTCCCTCCTCCAGGTCAGGGCAAAGTAGGAGAGAAGCTCAGGACTGACAGCAGCTCAGCAGAACCGTCCTCCTCCGCTGCTGCAGCCTCCACCTCCAGTCAGAGTCTGCCTAGTTTCTGGATTCCCAGTCTGACGCCTGAGGCCAAACCCACCCTGCTCAAGAAACCAGTGAGTGGCTGCTCCTGCCCCATCAGTGTTCACAAAGCAGAATGGAGGTCATACATAACACTGGAACTGAGTGAGAGAGAGAGAGAGAGAGAGATCAGAGGAGTCCTTGATTAATGACTTGGTCTCAGCTGTGGCTCTGGCCTGAGGCTCAGAGGTTGCCATGGCAATTTGAGGGGTTACCACGCCAGACACTGTCCTCTGCAGCTATTCGAGGCCAGTGCCTTGGAGCATCAGCCCCATGATGGCAATAATGACTGAATATGGCGCTCAGAGCTCAGATGGAGCAGAGCTGAACATGCTCTGTAGCAGGAGAAACAGCAGAGCACCGACAGACAGGTCGAACTCACATCATAGGTGTAACTCCTGGACTCCACCAGGGCTGGGTCTGTGACATCATCTGTGATGCAGCCTTGTGTTGTGTCTGCCCTGATTTAGTCAAGCTGCTGATTTGGTCATTTTTCCTTGACTGTGTGGTGATTAGGCCACTGATGACCTGTGATGTGATGTACAGTGTACAGGATGTTTTGTATACACAGGACTTCCTGTCCAGTCTGATCTGCTCTGTGCAGGTTGACAGTGTGTAGTTGGGCTTTAGACATGTCACACACTTTGCATGTGCTGTGTTGTCGTTGTGGCTTCCAGGGTCTGAGTGTTTGTTTTGTGTCTGTCTGGTTCATGCTGACACTGTTTTAGACCGAGAGCACATTGACCCATTCCTGGAGACTAGTTTGTGTCCATATATGGGCTGCACTGTCTCCAAATCTAATCAAAACCTCAATAGGAACAAGTGCATTTTTTGGATAAAGGCAACATTGATGGCACTGTGGTGCTGCAAGCCTGCAAATCAAACATCACAAAAAACATCACACCCTTTTTATATATATTTTTCTTGAGTCACAGTTGCACATCTGCCACATCTACAGTACGATATCTACATATTGTGCAGCCCAGAGTCCACACTAATACATTTATATTTTAAAATAAAATTGATCCATGTCTAGTCTGCACACCTGGAAGCACACGTAACGTGACCATCTCACATACTGTCTCTGAGCATGTGTGAGCCATGTGGATACTCAATGCAATTAATAAGTTGTGCAAAATACTGTAAGTGAGGAACAGCACAGACAGATGTAGCATTAAAATACACAATGGGACCATCCAGCTGCATCACCGGTGATGTATTCACTGCTGGTAGACTAGTTTTAAATTAAACGTTTTAAATGTGCTCTCTGGCTCACTGAGGTCCTACTGGGTAACACCACTCCTTTAATCCCCCTGTCTCTTGTCTCTGTCCCCTGTGTCTGTCAGAGTAAGGCCGTGTTGTGTCCCATGTCAGGACGACCCATCAAGATGAATGAGCTCATCACAGTGCGCTTCACCCCCCTGGACTCGAGCCTGGACCGAGTGGCCTTGCTCACCCGCCAGGTCTGTTAACATCAGCACCATGTAGTGGCTTGATCACGTGTCACCTGTAAGCACTGTGGTGTAACCACACCCTCTATCTTCAGGACAGGTATGTGTGTGCCGTGACCAGAGACGTCCTGGCCAACAGCGTCCCCTGCGCCGTGCTGCGACCCTCGTGAGTGTCAGCATATCTGCCTCAGCTCTGACAGTCTGATGTGAAGTGTGTGCATATGTCAGGACTCTGAGTAACTGTTTCTGTCGTCTGCTCAGGGGGGCTGTGGTCACTGAGGAGTGTGTGGAGAAGCTGATCAAGAAGGACATGATGGATCCTGTGACGGGAGACAAGCTGATGGACAGAGACATCATACCACTGCAGAGGGTGAGTGTGCAGAGCCACAGACATTAAGAGCTGGTGGCGTGATAAGGGTGAGATGAGGTGCATTTCTGTAAAAATCAAGGTTCAGTCCAACAGTGGTTTAAATGGAACAGTGTCCAGGTAACACTGACAGGACTGTCCAGGTGATTTCAGATCGTGTGGATACGCAGGCAGCCATGTTGGCAAGCCCTGGGTCCACTTCAGTTCTTGACTATCATGGGCTGGACAATGGTGCAGTGAATTCTGGGTAAATTTTAAATCCAATCCAATGGTTGAGCTGTATTTACCTGAGCAGAAACTGTTTGTCTTTGGAAGAATTCAACAGTTATTAGAATGTTTAAACAATAAAAAAAAATCTGATTTGGTCTCTTCACTCTCTCCATGTCAGTGTTGGCGGACCATATATGAGCCATGCTTCCCTGTTCCAGTACAGCTGTCATTGCTTGTTACTATGGCAACATGATGCGAGCCTGGTACTGATGGCCTCTCACCTGTCTCTCCCCCTCACAGGGTGGAACTGGCTTCGCTGCATCCGGTGTGGACCTCAAAGCTAAAGAGGCTCGTCCAGTGATGCAGGTGTGAACCACGGAGCGTGCTGCTGCAGTGATGTCACAGTGACCTGTGAACTGTTATATTTTTGTAAAGGACTCTTCCCACCACAATTTGATGTTGTTGCATATTTTTCCTGCTCCTAAAGTTGTTGTTTTGATTTGTTTTTTTTTTTTTTAATCAGCCAGAGCTTAATAAAGCTGAATACAGCTTCCTCCTCAGTAGTAATGACTGATCATGTCTGGTGTTCATGTAAAACAGAGCTCTCCTCTGAGCTGCTGCCAGTCTTCATCTGAAAGGGCTGGAGTGATAACCCTCACCATGTTTTTATCTGTATACGATCAGGCACTAAGAATCATCATTTTCATCAATATAATATTGATCCATTAGTTTAGAATATATAGTATCTAAATGGTGAGCAGATCCTCCTCCACAGAGCTGGCATGTTTCTACAGGAGCTCAGAGCAGACAAACAGTAGGTGCATTTCCACGAACCTACTCCATGTGCAATTTGAAATCTGGAACTTAAAAGTCAATGAATTCAATGAACAAAACTCAGATGATGCAAAATGTCAATGCTCGTATGAGGTGGATTTTCAGACTGTTTGACAAAAATATTTCACAAATTGAAATGGAAACACTTCACAGTCAATCAGGATCAGGCAAATTGCTGGAAATCTGCTGCTATATTTAATAGGAACGATATGAAAGAAAACCCAGATTTATTCACTTAACACCACTCAGTGGACACACTGTTCACTGCTTTTCGTTGACATTTCTGAAACCTGGCTATTGGATCTAGAGGGGTATTTGTGTTCTCATGTCACCCGAAGGCCACTGTAGTTTCTCCTCCAGACATGTGTGGACTGATCAGAGTCATCATGTTCTACAAACCATATGAGTGGTTAAATGACATTAAAGTGTATGGAGATGAACAGCTGTCCAGATGTTGGACCTGACCATGATGACTTGAATTTATCCTGTTTATTCCAAGTTAGTTTAAGCATTTTGACAGTTGTATGTGATGATCAGAGACAGGCACTGTGTTCCATACTACACATTAGCTGCAGTGTGTGTACTAGTGGGTTACATTAAACCCACAGACCCATCTCTGGCTGCTTCAGAAGAACCTTCTCACTTTCACTCTAACCTGGACAAAGACTCCTCTGGTGCAGTTGTAGATTCATCACAGTTCATCATGGCCGTCCACTCTCATGCCTCCATAGTCAGTGATGGTGCTGATCTTGATGAAGTCAGCCTTGTCCAGAATCTCAGACAGACTGAGACGACCGTCCTGACGAGCAGGGGACAGACAGCAGGACGAGGGAGGTGAGGAATGTGGAGATAAAGACAGATTTTATTCTATATGTCATTAAAAGGAGAAAACATCTTAACAGGTTAAAGGTCAGTGATTACATCAAGGCAGAAGAGGAGAATAAATGATTTTACTGACAGAACCTCTGATATTACTGATTACACTTACTGATCTAGTGTAAAGATCTTCAAACCAAATCGACACAATAAGATCAACATCCAAAACATCTGAACCCCACATAAGACAATGAGCAACAACACTCAGACTGAAACTGTCAGACTTTGATTTGCTGGTATAAAGAAGAAAGCATTCCCCACACCATCACACCAGGAGCAGCAGCAGCATCCTGGACTGCAACCTAAAGGCAGGTTGGTCCACATCCATCAGACCAGATCTTCCGAGTGTCTGGTGTTGGTGAGTCTGTGTCCTCTGCAGCCTCAGGCTTCTGTTCTTGGTGACAGGAAGTGGAATCTGATGTGGACTGTTGTAGATTATCCACCTCAAGTTTGGACGTGTTGATCACTCTGAAGCTTCTCTGCTCAGCACAGTTGTGGAGTGGTTATCTGAGTGACTGCAGCTTTGCTGTCAGAGTCTGTCTGTTCTCCTCTGACCTCTCTTGTTGCTGCTCCATTCTGATTAAAAACTACTCACAGCTGTGTGAGAAACACTCTCTAACAATCATGTCACAGTCACTGAGCTACTGATGTAAACATGAACTGCAGTGTCTCGCCTGGGTCTGTTGCTGCAACATGATTGGCTGACTGGGTAATTACAGTAAGTGCACAGGTGTTTCTAATTCAAACTGAATTACTGCTCCGTGCATTGGCCCTGACTACACAGTCAGACATGTTCTCTGGGTTAAATCATGATTAAACAAATGAAAGGACACAACTGATGAAATGAAGTGTAGGTCATGGAATCAATGCAGAGGATATAGACAACAAATATATAAAAATGGGAGAGGGAGAAAGGAATAAGAATGACAACATAATTTAAAATGAGTTAAAAGTGGCCTTTTCACCATTATATTCTCTATCTCACTATATTTAAAAAAAAAAAAAAAAATTACTATTGTATTTTATACTCTTATTCATTTATCCTCCTAAATCTACAATTTACTTGTTTAATCAGCTCAAATATATTTGTAGCTTAGTTAAATCAGGGTTTAAAACATATCATCTATAAATTACATAACATCTGTTTTTTTTTTTTTGTTTTGCAATCTTAATGTTCAAATTTGTTTGTGTTGCTTTATAATGCTGATTAGTGTCATCTTCATGTACTGACTTTGTTTCTTGCAAAATGAAGAATTTATTCTGACTTCATTCTATCATGCTGACCATCACATGACTCTCTAATGAAGTCATGTGACAGATACAGTTAATGACTGTATGTGACTGAGGTTTATAGAGTTGGTATGAAATAACAACTACATATGTAGAAAAAAAACAAAACTTTATTTAAAAGTCAAACCAAAGTAACAGCCTTTTAGCCTCCAAATCTCTTTGACTTCTAACTGTGACAGCAAACACCTGCTATCTGACCGTGTGACCATGTCTCCGGTAAAACATGCTGTCTCCACTGCTGGCTTTAATATAAAAACAGCTGGATCATCATCTAACATCTGTCTGTCCTGTACATAAACATCTGTGCTTCAGCAGTAACATCGTCTTCAGTGACATCTGGAGACACAGTGTTAGACAGGCACCTCACTTAGACATGTAACAGACATGTGAATACAACACTGTGTGTGTATGTGTGTGTAGCACCATCAGTATCATCTATTCACATACACAGTATGTGACTGCATGCTGAAGTGTATGGCTGTGAAGTTGTGTGTGTTTGGACAAGGGTCCCTGAATGCACCCTTGATTCTGGTGTCACCCACAGTCAGAACCTCCATCCTCCCCTCCCTCCCTCCCACCCACCCTCCCACTCCACCCCTACCCTTGGCACTGAAATATAAACCCACACGCTGGACCACGACGGCTCGTCAAAGTTCGTCGTGCTTCCTTGTTAAATCCTCTCCGTAGTTAGTGGCCTGGCTGCCCACAAACATGTTCCAGTTGGCCAGAATCTCCTTCTTGGTTATTCTCTCGTCCTGTTTGGTTCATTGGTTTGTGATCAAGAGAAAGAGGAGGAGGAGGAGGAGGAGGAGAATATGAAATGATGAAGAGCAAGAGTGAGAGACAGACACAGAGAGAAGCTTGTTAATAATTAACCCACAAATTACCTGGATTATTCCCACCATGTTAACCAGTAGATACTGGACAGTGAAGTTGCTGTTGGTTGTATTAATCGTGTTGCCATGGAGCCATGTGTGTAGGGCACAGTGCAGTCTACTGTATGGACAGTGTGGTCCTGGTCTTGGTCCTGTGCGCCATTGATTCCCAACCTGGGGTCTGAGCCCCCCTCAGGGGCTTCATATGTACAAATTCTATTTGTGCATATTCAAATTTTAAAATCCAATAACACACCCAACTGGATAAGACAATATGAACAAAAATCTACAACTGGTAGGGGGCTGGCTTGTCTTTGACACAAGCAGGGGGGGGCTTCAAGGAAAACCACTCTCCATTCATTATATTTATCTCATCTGTTTATTGTGTATTGCTGTTGTAAAGTGTGTTCTGTGCTTTTCGGGATCACTGCAATTATTTGATCATTAATTCATCTGTCTCTCTGGTATGACAGATTATTATAGACCTAATCAACTGCATGTGACACATATCTGACCCAGGATCTCACAGATCCACTCGTTGGTCTGGCCACTTGTGTGTGTGTGTGTGTGTGTGTGTTGCTGTGGTATCAGCTTATTGAGGATCAGTGTAAGGTGTGTGCTTTAGTGTCTGTGGTGTGACCCTGTCTGATCAGGATCAGGTCTACCTTGTCCGTGTCCGTCTCGTGGATCAAGTGTTTGGCCTCGTTGTCGGCGTGGTCGACCTCTCCTGGCAAAATCCAGTGTGCCACCTCATTATTATCCAGGTACCCGTCCTGCACAACACACACATACACAGGTACACTGACTGTAACTAAGACTTAGATTTAAATGACTTTACTGATCCCAGTGAGGGCAATTGATTAGCAGCTTACCTGGTATGTATATGACATACATACCACAAACAAATTCTAAAGACTTACTGTGTCAGTCAGGGTTCAGAAAGAGACAAGCAATAAATAATAAATAAATACCAATAAAAACGTGTCAATGTAATAAATAACATTACACGTGACTATCATGTAAAAGCACTGATAAGACTCAAGCACAATGAAACAAACATGGGAAACACATCATCATGTCACCTATAGAACCTGAGAGCAGCAGAGATATAAATATCATGTTTTCTGTGGAGGAGCTTTGTTGAGAAAATAACCCTGATTATGTCATGATGATGTCATCATGGTCGACTGATGAGGGTTCAGTGCTTTATCAACTGTCTCTCTCATGTCTCCTGTTCCACTGCACCTTCAAGTGATTTTGTCCACAAGGGGGCAGCAGGGCTGCCTCTGTAACTCCAGCAGCCCCTGGAGGAACATAAGGATTATTAGCTGCTAAATGCTCACCAGCTGCTCTGTGAATGTGTCTGCAGATGGAGGCTGTACAGATGTTGCTCTGAAAACATCTGCACAGCCAGTAAACAACAGGAATGAGCTGAAACTCATTGTAAATCTCTGCAGCTCTCTCTAACACTGTTCCATGAACACCCACAATATTCAGTAGTAGTCCCAGTCCTGTGTTGACTGAGTGTGGCCCTGACCCCTCTCTGGTAAATAACCACCTGTGAGCTAGTGTCACTCTGACCTGAGATAAGCTCATGCTGCCCACTGATGAGCAGGTTTTTTTTTGGTTTTTTTTTACCTTGTTGGCATCTCTGAAATCTGAGAAGTGTTTCCTCTCTGTCTGGACCCAGTCGGGCTCACTCTCCCCAGCCTCAGGTGAGTACATGTCACCTGTGGAGCAGCAGTGACACAAACTCAGGACAGGTCACCACCAGGTTAACAGTAGAGGGGGGGTGGATGGAGGAGACAGAGCTACCTACCAATATATTCATCCATGTCAACCTTTCCATCTCCATTCTTATCAATGTCCTCCACGGTTTCCTGAAAGAAGAAGAAATGAGCCCTTTCTCAGCCATTTTCATCCATGTGAGAGGGGGAGGGGCCTGTGAGGTGTTACCTGACTGTATATGATCAGTATCACAGCTGTAAAGCAGATGTCTAATGAGCCAGAGCAACGTACATCCTGCACCAAGATGTAAACTAGACTAAAGATGCTGACATCATGGTTCTGTACTCAACACCCCCCAGTGCCCCTCCCACACCTGAACAGTGCAGGCTGCAGCTTCAACTGAAGCACATGGTTTACATTGTAACAGAATATGTGTATGTATGTCTATATATTATAATAATAGTAATAATATATAATACATTATTATTAAATCAAACAATGTCTGAGATCATTGTAATTATATCACATGAGAAATGAAGCCAAAGTGACGTCTGTCGTTTCAGCTACAGATCTGGAGAAACTCATCCATACTCTTATTTCCTGTCACTTGGGATACTGTGACTCTCTGTAGGTGGTGGACTGATTTCTGATGAGACTGGGACACAATTAGTTCAGATGCTGCAGCTCAGCTCCAGACACACCCTGGCCGCAGCATCTCTACACTGGCTGTTTCAAAGCCAGATTTGGACTGTCCCCTTATATTTCTAAACTTTCACCACTTACATACTGTCATCTGGTAGGTCATCTGGTGACCACTGCAAGGTCTAGGTTGAAAGCCATAGGAGATGGGGCCTTGCTGTCAGTTCACAGACTCAGAGTCAGTTCAGTTTATCCTCTTCTCTTCTTAAGACACGCTTCTATAGAGAAGCTTTTATTGTGTAATGCCTTTTTAATCTAATTTTGATTCGCCTTGAAATGTTTGTATTTTTTATGTGACAAGTGAAGCACTTTGTTACTTGTATTGAAAAGTACAAATCAAGCATGATCATTAAAGTCTATTACTTAGAAACCAGGTCCCACCTGCACCACCACGTCCTTCATGTGGTCGAACTCCTCTGGGTGCAGGAAGGCGGTGAACTCCTCTCTGGTGGCGATGCCGTCCTTGTCTCTGTCGGCGTTCTTGAAGCGGCGCTCGTCCCGGGTGAGCATGGACTTGTAAGTGGCCTTGTCCTCCACATCATCAAACTCCTCATCTGAAAAACACAACCTTCAGTTTTCAGAGCTGTAAGGGTATTTGGTGGTCCTCAGGCTGCCCTCAAGGCCTTCTGGGTAATCTTTTGCTGAAGTCATCAAAATAGCACAAAAACTGAGATTTGAATTTGACACCCCTGAAGATGCTACGGAACAAACTCCATCAGCTGAGGAGGACCATGGAATAAGACTGAAAGCTCCAGAAGAGCTAAAACCCAATCCTGACTTGTTTTTCCCTGTGACTTTAGTTGAGTTGACCCAAGTCCAGACATATTATGAAGATATGAGGCTCAACAAAGTAAGTGGAGCTTTGAGTGAGTGCTGTGACAGGCTCCACCCACCCCGTCCAGGTGGATGAATGGCCTGCTGTCTGTGTTAATGAGGTCACTGCTATATTCATGTCATTCTACAGCGGGCGGAGCTGGTGTGTGGGTCAGGGTCCTAGGTCACTGTCCCTGTTGTCGTAGCAACACTAAAATCAGGTTTCAGATCACAAAGGAGGACAGAAATGAGAAGACATAAACATGTGTGAAAGAGGACAGCATGTGAGGGCGGAGTTACCCAGGTAGAAGCCGTAGGTGGTGTTTTTGTACTCCTCCCAGGCAATCTTGCCGTCCTGGTTCTTGTCGTAGTCGTTCCAGTGCTTGTTGACGTTCTCCTCGATGTACCTCCTCTGCCTGTGCTTGATCCAGTAGTGCAGCTCAGAGTGGCTCACGTAGCCATCCTTGTTGGTGTCAATGCGGTCCACGATCTTCCTGTTGAGAGAGGTTCAGGGTCAGGGTCAGGGGTCAGGGGTCAGTCAAGGTGAGGTACAGAGAGTTCTTATAAAATAGAATGATTCTCTTTTGTTAGTTATTGCTCTCTTTATATTATTTTTTGTTCAACAGTGAATTTGTTTAACTGGAATTTTATTTATTTGGGGTTGTTTATGGAGGTAAATGGGTTTAGGACATCTACCATGTGCCTACCTCATTACTTTTTACACATTTTCCATTCACATTACTGTTACTATGCTGTGGCAGTTTGGACCTTTTAAGGTATTTACTGCTCTTTCTGACCTGAGTGCTGGTCAGCTGTAACAGAGCAGTTCCTCTGCAGGATCAAAATGCTTCTGAGAACTGTGATCCCAATCAGTGACTAATCTGCTCAGTGTGTGCCTCTGAGAACAGATCCCAAACACAGACAGCAGTAATGTCTGCAGAATACATAACTAGAAACAGTCTGTGACAGTCAGAAAAACCTACGCTAGTCTGTCCTTGCTCTCCTCAGGGGTCAGCTGGTCGAAGGTCTTGGCCTCCTCCTTGCCGAGGAAGGCCTCATGGTCGTACTGGAAGCCATGAGCATCGTCGTGGGCGTGGTCGCTCAGGTCGGCGTGGTGGTGGATGCGCTTCTCCTGAGCAGGGACGGCAAAGGCAACCGTGGCCAGGAAGCAGAGGGATGCTAGACACCGGAGCAGCATCATGATCAACTGGAGGGGTGAGGAGAGACAGAAGATAGAGACCAATGAGACCAGACCAGAACACAACCTTAGGTCTGAACTGACACTGTGGGGGGAGAGATGTTCATTTTGAAAGCTACAGCGCCACCTAAAGGCCAGAGAGTGAGAGGGTCTCCCCTCCTCACAGGGTTCAGGTCTCTCAGACTCAGCTGGGTTCACCACGTCCTCTTCAGACCAGCTTCTTCCTGAGCCTGCAGGATGGTGAGGGGAGGGGTCTATTCTTCATCTACTCAGGAGATGAAGGGTTGAGCACTATTCTAACCTAATGTCTGACTCAGATAGCAGTCAGACTCTATCTGCAGCTTCAGCATTCAGCAGTCGCATATCGGATGTCATCAGATATGACACCAATTATCAATAATCACATCTTAAATGATGTTCATGTCCAAGCAGCTGATTTAGCACCATCCCTGTGTCCATGTCATCATCATAACCACCAACACCCTGCTCGAACTGTGCTGTAGGAGGATCCAGGGTCCACCTGGACTATCAGGGTGAGGACCTCAGACCACTGGCAGGGTCTCTGTGGACCAGTGAACCCTGAACCTTAAGGACAGGGTAACACACACACACACACATACATTCTCTCGTCAACATTATCAGCACTGCTTTAACATCCCCAAAGTGAAGACAGAGCCTGAGGTCTTCGAACTGTCCCCCCTGCAGCCTGCTGAGGTCCTCGGGTGATCCTGACCCTCTGGACACACTTCACCTCCCACACCTTCACACAGGTAAGAAAACATGAACTCACCAGCGTCCGGCGGCCTCTCGCGACACCTGTCTTCGTAGTGAGTGAGCAGCAGGTCAGTCCGCGTTGGCACTCTGCACCGCTAAATAGCAGCCTCGGGAGGGCGGGCCCTACTCTGCAAAGAGCCAATCAGTGGCGCCCTGACAGGGAGTCTGACCAATGAAAAGTGGGATGTGGTAGCACGGTCATTTATGACATGTTCTCATTGGCTGTCAACCGCCACGTTGTCACGCAAACGCGCCCCACGACAACAAGGAGTCGCGTTACATTTCCGTGCAGTGGTTTTGTCAGTGTTCGCTCCGTTTCCTGTGCGGTTCTGTGGGAGCTCCTGCTTTCGGCTTGTTCAGGTCAGCGCCTCGAGTGGACGTGCGGGAGTCCGAGCTGGACATAGCCGAAAACAGTTCACTGTGTCACGGTAGAAGAAGCAGACACACTCCTCTGCTTAATATGGAGAACGGACTGCTTTTATTTTGAAAGCGGCTGACTTCCGTTTGTCTCCTCTCCTCTCCTCCCAACCTCAGCTACTCCTGGGATACTATCAGCCGGGAGAGGCTGCTACGTCCGTGATGGAGGTTCTCCCCCTCCTGCGCCATTCAGGAGCCACTTGCGTGACGTGTTTCCGGTAGTGATATGTGAAACTGCTGAAATCTGATTCAATACTATGCAACATTTCACACACACACACACACACACACACACAGGCTACTGTTTTTCTCAGTCCGTACATCAGAAACATCATTCTCACTACTCTTAATGCAGTTCCCAGGACAGCTCTGACTCCCTCCACACACAGTGACATTTCACATTGTATTATAACTTTTCCCCCAATAACCTTATAAAATGGAAAGAACATATAAGTACAAAGGGTCATGAAACATGAGACAAAAACAATGACAAAAAGATAACACAAAGGAGCAAGGCCAGAACCATTATATAAGCAAAGAATTAGACAAAGATGTGTACCATCTTTTGGCCTTATTGTTATTTTTATCCATTAATTTTAGTGACTGAAATAGTTATGCGTAAAGGCTGTGAATAATGGAGTGTATCTGCTCCATTTGCAAGAGTGAATATGGTCTTTACCTCCTAAACTCACTAGATCAACAGTGTTGACTAATTTGGAATCTACATATGAATACGAATACGAATTACTTTATTAATCCCCAAAGGGAAATTCATTTGTCTGTCAGCTCATCAACCATTTGCAGAAGAATGAAAAAGCCTGATGGCTGAAGGTACAAAGGATCTTCTATATTTCTCTGTCCTGCAGTGAAGAGAGAGGAGCCGTCCACCACCGCTCTTCTCTTGGTCCATCAAGGTGTTATGAAGAGGATGATCTGAGTTGTTCAGAATGGCCTCCACCAGCGTGTATCTCTGATCTCTCTGAAGTCAAGTGCCTCAGGATGTTTAGTCTGTATCCTAGCAACGACTTCATGGAGACCTTCACATGGAACTTCAGCAGTAGCCGTTGGTGGGATGTACACAAGTATCGTTTTGATTTGAAAAAATGTCTGCTTCCTGAGTCTTCACCCATATCTCCAGCTCCTCGTCACTCTTGTTGAGCAGAGAGTTGATATTTTGCATATTTTGATATTTTCTGACTGACAGCAGAAAGGACCTATAGCACATCTCCACCTCCAAGCCTTCAACCTCTGCACCACCAGCACAGCAACCACGAAAGCAGCTCCTCATCCCAGCTGGAACAGGGTGGCATCCTCCAGACTTGCTCCATTTTCAATGACAGAAGCTCCTCTCCTAAAGAATCTCCTCTCTCCACAGAAGTGTCCATCAGTAGTTGACAAAATATGACAAAAACATACAAAAATACAACAAAAATAAAGCAAAGGTTGAGTAAAAACTCAGAGCTACCAGACTTTGCTGCTCCCAGTTGAAGTGCATGTTCTGGAATTTTTTTTTTTTTTATATTTTTATATATTTTTTTATATTCATATAATTGATAAAACTGTTGTAAATACACAGCGGTTCATTGTGTATTTTCAGGGAAAGCCTATGGAGGCTATGTCAGACCAGAATACAGCATAATGACAACACTTGAAAAAAGATGTTCAGTGGCTGTTATTTTATTCCTATTTTGTTGTAATTTAGTTTGCTATCATTATTGTTATCATTAACATTATTTCATTAACCTAGTTATTCTACTTATTATTTACGTTTTCTTAAGTTATTTATTCTACTTTAGGTAAGTTTTACTTATGTTATTTTGTTTCAAATTGTTCAGTTATTCTAATTGATCTTTTATTTAGAGGGCAAAAAAATCTGGTATTATTTAAGTAGTATACTATTATCATTCACTATTTAGTTATTCCCCTCTAATTATTTTATGTACTTTTATTGTCCACTAGATGGTGTCAAATTAGATTGTATAGTTGTGGAATTTAGCCTTGATATTTAAGTTTCGTTTTCAATACGTCACGTTTAGCGTCACTTCTCACACACCAGATGATACATTTCAATACCACAATTCAGACAGTTATAACCAAACAGTTTTAACCCTTAAAATACATTTCCCACAAACAACATTTTCTCCCTCAGCAGCCAGTCAGTTTGTATGGCATAACACCCGAGCAACTGACCCAATCAGTGAAAACTAGTAGCCAGTCAGTTTGTATGGCATAACACCCGAGCAACTGACCCAATTAGTGAAATGCTGCCTCTGTTATCACCGTTAGGTTTCCACAGCACGAACAGCTTGTGTTATCACCGTTAGGTTTCCACTGTTCGCTTTATTTCACCAAGACACTACCATATTCTCACTGAGACACTGCTGATGTTGCCCCCCCACACAGCATTAACAATCCCACACAATTCACAAACATTTAGCAAAGCACAAACCCAAATGACACAATTCACAGACAAAGATTTAACGTCTCCTAGGACTGAGGGACTCTATCCCTTTACACGTGTAGCATTTATATGAACCTTGTTTACCTTTTAACCTTTTTTTTAACCTTTTAACCTCTTTTCTTCAACTTTATTCATTTCTTAGCTTCATTTACGTCTTTAACTTCTTTTTCTTCAACTTTGTTCATCTTTTAACTTCATTTACTTCTTTAACCTCTTTTTTCTTCAACATTTGTTCATCTTTTGACTTCTTTTACTTCTTTAACTTGTTCACTTTTACTCATTCACTTTTAAACTTCATTTACCTCTTTTCCTTTTTTCACTATTAACCTTGTTCACTGTTTGACTTTATTTACCTCTTAACCTTTTTCACTTTTAACCTTTTCTGAAACTTAAGAATTCTATCTCAACATGTTTTAATCTCTGAGGCCTTTGCTTCCAAACCAATGTTAGCAGCTTTAAAGGGTATTTTAATGATCCAATTGTATGTTCAGTCAATGTTGTTACCATAAATCTTAACTTTTACCTTTAAATCATCCAACCTTACCTCCTCTTCACTCACATAAATTTAGAATGTTCAATCTGCAGAATTTGGTTCTGTTTAAACAACAGGTTTCTGCTCACCTTTCCTTTGGGGCCCCTGTGAGTGACGAGAAGTCCAGCGGAGTGACTCCGGTCCCGGCAAAAGCAGGCCGTCTGTCCCGGTTTCCAATTCCTAGATCCTCTTCTCAAATCACGTCGGGGTCACCAAAATTGTCGGGCGTGTTCTTTGATTTGAGAGAGGACAAACAACGACGTTCCGGTTAACTATTTATTCAAATTGGATCATTAAAAAATCTTGTACAAGGACCTTCTCTGTTCAGGAAATCACAGTTTGCAAGCAGTTAGCTGTAACCACCGTTCCAGAAAAGGATGAACATCTCTATTTTCAAAGCATAATATATATTTTGCTCAATGTGTTTGTAATTAGCATTCATTGGTTAAAACAGGTGGGGAGGAGCTGTGGTTTAGACTTAGCTCTCCCTTCGTTGGTGCACAGGCTGGTCCCAGCCTCTTGGCACTTGATGTATCCAACCACGAAGGACAGCACCCTGAAAAGAAACTTCCCTAATCTGCATAATTCATGATTTATTTGGAATGCTTCTTCTGTCTCTAAGTCTCTGCCTCCCGTGATGATCTACGTAGACCTTGAGATGCTTCTGCCTTTGTTACTTTCTCAGGTTTCTCTCACAGGACGTTCTCCTATCCTCCCTTCACCCAGCTCAATAAACAACGAATGCACTCAAGGCCATAGTGTAGATGATTTGAGGCCCTCTGGTGACCTGGCCTGACCCTCAGATGTATTAATCCTTCGTACCACGGGACTAATGCTTGATTCCCTCTAATTATTGCCAGGTCACTTCAACACAGAAACATCACTTCAAAGTCATTATTATTTATTCATACAGTCATACACACAGTAAATTGATTATAAAAGAGGCAGAGTTGTCAGAGGTATTTATTGGAGAAAGAGAGACAGAGAATTGATGTGTTTTCTCTTGTCATGAAAGTGAGAGTGCTTAGAGGTAACTTTGTTGCAGATTCTGTTGAGGAAATAAATCTCAAGTACTCAAGAATGCACATACGACACTAATAATCATCAGTAGTGTGTAAATAGTGAATCATCTAGAACTTATCATCAAAATATCAATTGGATTATATGTGTTTAAAGTCATTTACTAATCAAATTATAATGTGTGCAGCTTAACTAATAACAAATAAAATGGAGTATATATGTATGATATTATCTTCTAAGGAACTAATCAGTAGCTAAAGTGAGGTTATATCTCTAACAATTCAGTGATAGTGTATAAGATGAAAATTAACCCTAACAACCTCTAAAGAGAAAAAGGAACACAGATCCACTGTAAGCTTGTGTAGCAACTCATGGCTGGGTAGTTATTCTAAAATGGGTTTCTTCTACTTCAGGGGGATGTGGGTAAGATATGTTAAAACAGAAAAGGCCTGTTGTATTATCCCTTTGTCACATACAATAACTCAACTCTGATGAGCTAGTCAAAACTTGATTTATTGATCAAAGTACATGGACAACAACAGTTAGAGCCATCTAAAATAATCACATCAATCATGATCTACCTCAGATCACAGGTGCAAATAGTTAAAGAGGGTCATCACAGACTCTATGTAATACTGACCGACAACGAGGAGACAAGCACTGGTGTCATCATCATCATCATCATCATAATCTTTTTCATCATCATCATCATCATCATCATCATCACTGTCGTCTTGCTCAGCCCTGACACCCTCCTGACCTCATTAAATCTTCATTAAATCTAGGAGTACACATTCCTACCACTTGTCTAAAAGCTCCATGGAACATTCACAAACACCGACGAGTTCTGAAGTGTTCTACACAGTGAGCAGAACATCAGCTTCAGGATTTTACAACAGAAACATGGAACATGTTGGTAATTAGTATCTTTGAATCCCAACATGAGAAACCAGGGCAGCAGTGGCTCTAGTTACCACACTGTCTGAAAACACTGCAGGTAAAACACAAAGCTCAGCTTCATCGTCACTTCTCAGTTTGTTTTCAGTTGTAGAAAGGGCTCACTTTTTCCCCTTGTGGCCGTTCGGGGTTAAAACAACCACAACAGTTCAGTACCTGAGGGAGTTTACTGCCCTCTGATGTCAGGGGCAGTAATGACAGGAGAGCTCTGTGCTTTAATCTGAGTGTGTCCACAAATGCAAAGCATTTCCAGTGGATGAGACCGTTCCACAGGGGCTTGTGACAGCATAGATTGGCTACTAGTTAGTTATTAACAACATAATTTCTCAGTGTTGAATATGAAATCATAGTCAGCAGTAGTACTAGTTTAGATATGAAGCTCTTGTTCAAGAGTAAAGTGAATGTGTTACAGGTTCAGGTTAACGATGGCTGGCAGCAGAGAAAAGAAACACACACTGAGTAACATGCAGGCACTAAATCATCTATGACATTTTCATGGTCCAGATAAGATTCACATTTTTCTGGGCAACAACATTTCAAGCTGAGAAGTCATTCCTATGAAGAGCAACACAACAGTCAGAATCAGTACAGGGACATCTCTAATGGGCAGCAGTAAATCACATGCAGGCTGGCCTCTAAGCTGTGTGTGTGTGTTCCTACACACAGTCATCACTGACACAGGGGTTGTGTGTCCAGTCTCTGTGGTCAGCTCAGGGACTACCAGTCGGACAGGCGGTGTGATGAAGCATAAGCATTAACAGAAACTGTACGCAACACTTTGTTCTGAGCTGACTACAGGCTCACATGAGGGTCAAAAAGCTTCTGAGCTTGTACAGTGTGTTGCTTATAAAATCAGCCTTTACACCCGTGAAATAAGTTTGTCCATGTGTAGAAAAGATGGAATCTGTGTTAACGCTCACAACACTGATGATAAGGTTGACCCAGTTGTTATACCTGAATCTGATTGGACGATGATGGTCCAGTCAGAGGGCAGCTGGTTTTGTTATCTTCATCTCTGCATTTTCAAGATGGATGACAACATGGGCTCCTCTGCTCTTCATTTACTCACTCTTCTCTACACATGTACATGGATGATTGATCTGAGAGGTGTAGAGGTCAATAAGTGACATCACTTTATGAGCTCAGAATCTTTTTGACCCTCACCTGAGCCCGTACATTAAGTGAGGTACATTAGGAGTTGGTATCTTATTTACATTAATCCAATGCTGTGCTTCCTTCACCAGGACCAGAGCCACATTAAAAACCTGGTTCCAGACCTCTGAAACTCAAACTCTCAGACTCATGAAGCGATTCAACAAGGTCTGGTGTGTGTGCGCAATAACAGCTCCTTCCCAATGACTCAGAGCTCTGCAGGCCAGATTAAGAAGGGGGACGTCATCTTTCTGTGCCAGACCCACAAACACTGAATTACATGGACAGAGCGTTACAGGACATTTTAATATGATTTGCAGAATAAAAAACATACTTAAGCTGAAAGTTGATATCTTTGACAGAATCACAGGGCAGAGGTTCAATATCATCCAGTCCAAGGAGCAGAGACAGGGGCAGTGTGAAACAGAAGGTGCTAGATAACATGGACCATCTGCCAGGACTTCATCCTGAGTACTTCTAGTCTGGTCGGTCTACATATGGAGGTTTTACAGAACCATGAACCTGCTGTAAGTGTGATCATGTCTATGGCAACACAAGTAAGAGGACATCACCATTATCGTGTCTGGCTTAGAGGATGAAGACTGGCCTTCACTGTTAGAATATAGTCCTGGGCCTTGGATCAGAGATTGTATGTGGGGGCATGTGTGTGTGTGAGTTATTGTGTGGATTGTGCTTATTGTGGCATGTGCTTGTGGAGTCCTCCTCCCTCCCCCCTCCCCCCTCCCTCTTCCTGTCTGCATGAACTCAGGTTCCCTGGGGCGGATCAGGATCTACTTGTGCTGGGCCAACACGTCGTTGAAGATGTTGAGGAAGATGTGGACGTGGTACTCCTTGAAGACCAGTGCCGGACGGAAACGGATGGATCGCTCTCCGCAGCCTCCCAGGAGGATGCCTGTTGGAGACATGCCCTGTCCGTCAACCACCTTCACGTGGACGCCAATCATGTGTTACAAGACAATTCATTCATGTCACTCATTAACACAGTGAGATTAGCTGTTTATAGAGACTAGTTTCAGGTTCCATCCCTGTTTACCCAGCTTTATATATTAACCATTTTTGTGGAATATGCCAATAATTAGGCTTTAAACAGTCAGGTTTTTGGGGCCCATCACCGATTAGTGAGTTTCATTAAACCAATAACCGATCAAGATCCGATCATGTGAGGCAGCACTATGTCTATAACTTGTTTATTTACTGTATATACTAATGTACTGTTTACTGAGTTTCAACAAAAGTATTCTTAACCAGTTTTTGCCAATGTTTAAATTTTTTGCCATGACGTGTTTCACTGAACAGATTAGAAGCCTGCGTCTGACAGCTCATATTTATGACATCATTGATCGGATCGGTGAATTAAGACATAGCATTCTGACCACCTGCCTAATATTGTGTTGGTCCCTTTTCCTGCCAAATCCACAACAAACTGTGTATTCTGAGCATGAACTTCTTCAGCAGTTTGAGCAACAGTAGCTGATCTGTTGGATGGGACCACACAGGCCAGCCTTCTATCCTCATGTGTATCACTGAGCCTGTGGCCGGTTCACCTCTGTTCCTTCCTTGGCCCACTTCTGATAGATCCTGACCACTGCAGACCAGGAACAGCCCACAAGAGCTGCAGCTTTTCAGATGCTCTGACCCAGTCGTCCTGGTCAAACTGGATCAAATCCTTACACTGCCCATTTTTCCTGCTTCTAACACATCAACTTTGAGGACAATATAATATATATCCCACACACTAACAGGTGCCATGAGGAGGTGTTATTCAGTGTTATTCACTTCACCTGTCAGTGCAGATGATGTAAGGTGAAACACTTAATTTTCATTACAGGATCTTTTATGCAGACAAACAGCTCTGGCCCTGAATCCAGCTCTCAGTTGTTAATTCCTCATGACCCCTGTAGAAGCAGAGGCGTCTTATCTATGAGCCATCCCTCAGGTCAACAAGGCAGCTGACTGCTAATGGACAGGGCTATCTGTCAATCCCACTTAAAGTTTACCTGTTTCTTTTTATAATTAACATCATTAATTAAAATTATGTATTAAAAGTAATTAGAGCAGTGTCAGTTTTACTCAGTGATTCCAGAAGGAAAGAGGGACAGTTGGTGCAGTGTGGTTTATCCTGAGGAGCTAACCACATTCATGGCTGATCTGAGACCTGTGGTACCTTGTCAACATGACAGGGTCCCACCATGAGTCACCCAAAGGTGACGTCCTTCATACCTTTGTCTCTGGCCTTCAGTAAGATGCTGGTGCGTGTCGCGTCATCACAGATATCTACAGCACAGAAGGTCCCCTGTCCTCGGGCGCGGCTCAGGATGCCGGGGTACTGAGCCTAAGGAACACACACACACAGTGAATCTGTGCTCATGGTAGGTAGATAGAACAGCCACAACACTACAGTATAACCAACCTACAGCACATATACCTGTAGCTCATAGAGGCCGTTTAACAGGGCTCGTCCAGAGCGGGTCACTTCCTCCAGCAGGTTCTCTCTGCGAATCACGTTGAGAACCTCAGACAGGAACAAGTTCTTTGATGGGTCTCCCATCCATGTGTTGAAGATACGGTATGCCTGAAACAAACAAAAATCAAACATGTTACAGCCTTCCTGCACCATGTTAAAAACTGAATGCCCAAAGACCTCATTAAGACTCCCATGGAAACAATGTTTTAAATAGAGGCAGAGAAGAGAATTCAGCTCATGCTATTTATTAAGTTCAACAGCTCACAGTTGACAAAAATAGATATCTCCTATGTTCATTAAGTCTTTGTACTTATGATAACAGTGAATGATAATGACTTGAGACATGAGACCCCTAAGGTTCAAACATCCATAATATGACAACACGTCTGATTGAAGGAAAGATTACGGAGAGTTCTTGAGGATTCATAGCAGCACAACACAACCAATGGTGGATCAGTTTTCTGTCCTTCATTCTCTGAGGTGGTGGAAAATGAGGAGGGACGCTAAGTTAGTCAGAGGGAGGGGATCTAAACCACAATTCATTTAGAAACATGAAGACAGATCTGTACCCATCATTTTTCTGAGTGTGAACTAGTCTACACCAACTTGTGTGTCCTAGGTTACATGTATAGTCAGTGAGATGATATATTTTATTGACATATTTATGATTGTATATCACTTTGGTAGTTGACACTGCACGCAGGAAAGGTCAGGCTTATAATATTGTATAATACTTGTGTAATTCAACATGTGTGCATCTTGTTTGAAGTACGCAGTAGTGTAGTAGCTCTCTTCAGTGTGTGAATATCTAGCTGCAGTAATGGCGGAACTGGATCTGGATCATTAGAGTCTCTGTCATAGTCTGAGACTGCACCTTATCAGCCTGGAGCTCGTCTTTGTGGTAGTATCCACCGGTTAGAAGCTTCTTGCTGAAGGAGACAATGTCAGCAGGGTCGTCCATGCCCCAGTGCTCATGGGCCCAGAACTTTCCTGTGGTCCCCCCTCCAGTCTGGACCTCATCTACGTGGAAAGCACAGCCATGCTGGAGAGAGAGGGTGGACACACTGAGATGTGGTGGACAAATCAGAGATCCAGCCAGTGTGATGGACAGTGGACCTGCACCAGAACCTCTGGGCACAAACTGGACCAGTTACTGAGAAAGTGTACAGAACATATTCACTGATGCACACGTCTTCATGTCTGGTAGGATGGAAATGTAAAAGCCGACTATTTCAATATATGCTGCATAATTTTATTCCTGTGTATTCTACATTGTATTTGTAAAAAGCACTTTGAATTCTCCTACTGTCCCTCCGCAGGTATGAAACGAGGCTGTGTCTAGAAGTTTATGAATAAAAGCATTATCATAATCTGTAACTGATGAACAAATGTGGACTGAATAATGCTCTTCTGTCATTTCTATGAAAACAGTATATGAAAGACAGTTATGCTTTTAAAGTATGTGCACCGACTGTCCGACCATGGCTCTTACACACAAGCCAAATCTGATTAAAGGACCTGTTGCCGTGGTGATAAGTGGTACCTTGCGTGCAATGTTGCGGAGGTTCTTGAAGAAGTTTGGAGAGGCGTGGTTATCTCCACCTTCAGCCTGGATCGGCTCAATTACAATCCCAGCTACAGGCCTGCCCTTCTGTCTCCACTTTACGATCAGGTCCTCCACCTGAGAACATACATACACACACACACACACACACACACACACAGGACAGGATGTCACCAGCTGGAAGAACATTTTCTCAGTTTATTTCTCTGAAAACTTCAGATGCAGACATCTGATGACTAAAATCCTTCATGTAGTTCAAATATATAGACCAAAACCAACAGTTACAAAGGTCTAAACCGTCTATCTTAAGTAAAAATGTGGTTAAAAAATTGGATATAAATAATTTGATCAATATCACAGATTATTCAGACATTTGTGAGAATGTAAGAAAACACAGCAACATAGGTTAACTTAGGTTAACATTATGGGTGTAGTGTTTTTTTTTTTAGATGTTATGTGGAAAAGTTACAGGTTATAATTTTAAATACTGACAGACAAAGGTGAAGTGTAACAACCACTGAGCATGAATAACAAACTACATCAGTTTGAACCTCAGATGGGGAGATTCATTAATTACTGAATCATTGAGTGGACTGTTTCCCCCAACACTGCTGGACAGAAGTGTCACAAAATAAATGATGTAAAAGATTACGCTGATTTGTTATTGCTTCAAAAGCAGAATCTGCTGAGCTGTTTTGAGGGTTTGTGAATGTGAATGACTTCCTGTGATTAAATTGTGGAACAATGTGAATAAATACAATTTAAAATGTGTCATTTTCAAAGAGCTTTTGGACAAAAACATGACGGATGTAAACATGCAGGGAATTAAACAGACTCCTCAACTAATCTTGTATAATTAGTGATGATCTGACTGTGTGACATCAGGTGTCTACAGGTGAGCTCATCAGGGGTCAGGGGCTGCAGCCTCTTTAGTCTCTTCAATCACAGACATACTACAACAAGGACTTCTTCTCTCTCTTGCACACACACACAGAACCCACCTCCTCGAGACAGCGAGCTTCCTCCTGTGCGTTCTCTCTGGTGAACTCCTCCAGGGGGTACTGCAGTCTGGGGAAGGGGGCGATCGGCCAATCAAACGACGGCACATCCAGCTTGTGGATTGCTTTCGAGTGCGTCGTTGCTAGACAACCTGAACAAAGCAACAGCACTGTATTTGCCATGAATGTACACAACCACCCCTCAGTCTCATGGTTTCAGCGGCTGTTGACCACTCAGTGTTTCAGCTGGGCCACTGTCCATTCAGTCCACTCAAAACTGCATATGGTCAGTGAAGACCCAGACTGTGGCTGAAGGCTCTGACCAGGCTGCAAGTGGGTCTTTGAGCTCAGAGCTAAAAATATTTGACATTTGGATGTTGAGAGTTGATAAATGATCATAAATTAGTGTGACACAAACTAACACAGAGGCTGATGAACAGTGTGTAGCACACATAGCACTGTGACATCAGGATCATCACATATTTAAAAATATGCATCAGATCTATTGTATCATTTTAACTGATAAGATAAGAGACATTTATTTATCCAACTCATGGGAAATTCACTGGGAAATACAAACAGGAACTCTGACATCTCTCACTGGATCACTTCAATCAGAGACACATTCACATTTTAAACCAATCCATGACATTATGTTTACACCAGTGTCTGACAGCACCAGTTCAACTAAAGACAGAGTGCAGGATGGAGTGAAACATACTTCTGAGTCATGTAAACAACAGGTTTGAACTCTTCAAAGAGCAAGAAACAGGAAGTGTGTGTCAGGGCTGAGGCTCTGTTCAGACCTGTTCAGACCGGGTAACAACATGTGTCTCTGATCACCAGTGGACAGCTCTGTCTGTTTGTCTCCACAGCCTGCGACACTGAGTCTCAGCCAGTCTCATCTATTATTTGAAATCTGGTATAAGAAGTGGTTTGAGTGTTACATACCCAGTGTTCTGCCATGGAAACCTCCCATGAAAGATAAAATACTGAGGTCTGGACACCCTGGAGCCTGAGACAGAGACAGAGAGACATGCCATTCATTCATTTCACATCTCATACTCAACATTTTCTATAAATATACTGTTGTTTCTTTATTGAAACACATGTGCTGTGTCATGAGCTTCGTCTCCCTCACCTGGTTGATCATGCAGCTGCTGACGTCCTCATCAGACGGCATGTTGTGTCCTCGCTCCTTGTTCTACTCAAAATGTAAAAAACACAGTGAGAACGCACGCACGCACACACACACCCACACAAACACACACTTCACACCATCAGAACTTCATTCTAAAACACAGAATTAAAATGTTATCATTAAATTTAACACATTTAATGGCCCAGTTTACATAATCAGATTAATGACTGTCTTTAATCTTCCTTGCATCTTGAGGCTTTAGCTGGTGCCATCGTTATTGTATATGGTTACCATGGTTACAGGTGTGGTTCTGGTTAGGTTAGTGGGGTCAGTTTCCTTCTGCAGTGATACACCAGATTGACCCTCCACAGTGTGTCCCTGTTCAGCTAGCACTGGATAAGCATTAGCATCAGCATTAGCTGGTTCACTTTAACACTGCTGAGTGTGACCTCATTCAACTGATCCCATCCACTTTACTTTATTTACAACAACCTGTCACCAAGTGTTATATTAGACCATGTTCACACAGCAGCCCAAGTGGCCTGAATCAGATTTTTTGTCCCTTATATGATCCAGATCTGTTTTTTTCACGACAGTGTGAACAGCAAAAAACGTATCAAATCTAATTTGGGCCACTTTCATATGTGATATGAAATCAGATACACATCTGAGTTTTTGAAATGTGACCTTAGTCCGAACAGCAATGACCCGTATCAGAATTCAATGCAATCTTGACGTCACTCTTGGCCGACATTCGCCACAATTATGTGCAGGGAGGAGCCACTGGAGACACTTCACAACAAACATGGAGGATGGCAGTGACAGTGGTAGTCAGTGGAAGGCGATGAGGTTTTAGACCTCATAAGTATTTGGGGAGAAACTGTAAACGCAACAAACACTGTGCTGCATCAGAGGTGATGTGCCTCTACTGTGTATGCGGGTCACATCGGGGCCTTGAACTGTTGACACTGCAGGCAGATATAGGTCACAGTTTGAAAATAATGTGAACAGCCACTTGGAAATAATTGGATTTGGAAAAAAAACATGAATCAGGTCACTTGGGCCTGATGTGTGAACACAGTCTTGGCCAAAATTTGATTCGAAAAGATTAGATTTAAATGTGAATTTTTCCTTTTACACTATTGTGAAAAAAATCAGATCTGGGTCACAGAAGGGGACAAATAATCAGATTCAGACCACTTGCCCCGCTGTGTGAACGTAGTCTTTATGTGTTTGAAGATTTCTGCCATTCTGTTGTGTTCTATAGAAAAATGTCCTCCCTCAGCCACTCACAGCAGGTCACAGGTACAGTCAGTCACTCACCCTGTACCAGATGAACATGGCTTTGTAGGCGTTCTCATTGGAACAGGAGCCACAGGCCATGGTCTGAACACGAGTCATCCCACTGGGAGCCACCTGATGGAGGGAGGAGGAAGGTGGTGTAGTACCCATCAATCAGATCAATAACAGAGTCAACTCAATAATTCATCTCAACAGGTTATCTGTGTGTGTTACTCACTGAGAGAAGACTTTCAGTGAGCTTCTCTGGGAAGTTCTCAGGCGGCAGGATTCCCAGAGCAGGTCTGTTCACAAATGTGCTCTGAGAGGAAGACACAAATACACGCATTCATTCATAAATACAGACACAGACATCTCGAGCTAGAACCACTGTCTCCTGGTTGTTTCCTCCACCACCAGTCAACTTGTGGGAAAATCTGGTCACAGTCCCCCCCCTGAGTGACAGTGTTGAATAACAACCAGCCATCTCTGTGAACCTGGCTCCACACTGTCTGGCTTGTGATTGGCTGACAGGTGAGCACTGTTGATCAGCACCTGGAGAGCTGAACACCTGGGATGCATCATGTATACACCAGGGAATTAGGGTCAAATGTAATTATAGGTGTGAATATTAGATGACTGTATCTTATCCATTACAGTCCAGTATCTCTTCACATGCCAGGGTGGTGCCGTCCAGCAGAACCACACAGAACCAGTCAGACTGTCACTGTAGCTGATGACATGAGGGATGTTGACCTACCAGATTGTGGGGGTTGGACATCAGCTTGAGGAGAGCAGGGTGGTTGTAGCCTGGTGGTAGAAGATAGAGGAAGAAGAGGTGAGCCCCGTTATGAACAGCAGAATACATCCAAGAGGAACCATGGTTTTACATTACGATTACGATTACAAATTACTTTATTAATCCCCAAAGGGAAATTCATGTGTCTATCAGCGCATCAACCATTTGCAGAAAAATGAAGAAGCCTGATGGCTGAAGGTACAAATCATGTTTTTTGGCATATAAAAGTGAAACATGTTGGAACAGACCGGTAAAGCAATAAGGGACTGGTGGTTGGTGATGACGGTGATGATGTTGTCCATGTCAGCAGGGAGTGTGTTGAGGAGCAGGGCAGAAAGCCTCAGCTCCTCTGATATCTGGACTGTGAACAGGTTAACTCAGAGACTGCTATGTCCTTTAACTCAAACTGTTCATTTCTTCTCTTTACACTGTTACCTTCACCTTGTCGGGATCTGGAACGGTAGGAACCACCAGTCTGTTTCTTGCTATAGATCAATGTACTGAAGTATAAGAACTGCGGGGGCTGTGTGTCGCTGAGGTGGACCCTGAGTGTCTACTGAGCGCACTGACAATAAAGCTTTGAATCTTGAATCTTACCTAAACAGATGCAGCTGTCTTACATAAAAACCAGGGCTGTCCCTCTTCCAGCCAGCAGAGGGCATTGAGAAGCAACAAAGTTCCCACATGATCCAAACAGAGTTCCAGCTCTGAGTCTATGCCTCTAGCCCCTGAACTGGCCTGACCCTCAGAGGTCTGGTGCAGTGTGCAGGCTGATGAACACGTTTACCACTGCAGATGTTACACTGAGAAACATTTCACACGAGCGTGTTGTGAAATCTTTCGATGTGCTAACATAAGATGCTTCTGACCAGGAAACCTCAACCCAGTGAAGTGAAAGCCACAACAGTCCTGCAGTGCACAGGCTGAGCTCAGGCCCTCACAATACACTGATCCTTTAAACTGACTTCTTCTTTTCTAAAGCTTTGTCTTTGTCATTAGTTTACGGAGCCACACACACACACACACACACACGTGCAAACACGTACACACACACACGCATAGAACAGGAAGTGAGGGCTCCTTCTGTTTCCCAAGTCATTTGAATGCTGCAGGGTAAATCTCTAATCCAAAAGCCCTGGAGACCTCCGACCACAGTGAGACACACACACACACACACACACACACACACTCTTAGTGGCCTCCTTTACACAATCTGTTCAAGGCAGGAATGCTGGGCCTCTCCTCTCTCTCCTTCCTTGTTATCAAAGGTTTTTATTTCCCACTTTAACAAAAATGGACATCAATGTGGAAGCACTAGTCCGACTTTTTCAGTCACAGTGCTGATACTGATCTGATCCCACTGTTGAATTAATAAACTGTAGACCTTGCCATGTGGAAGACAGTGAAGGCATCAGGCTTCACTTTAACTCCTTTCATAACTTTGTAAAATGTTGTTGCTCTGTGTTTGTTGTCCACCGGCATGCTGCGCGTGCTGCTAACACGTGATGTAGCGCGCCTCACAAACATAGAAGTGAATAGATCAGCCCCATTATCTGATACCTGATCCAGCTCTTTAGTCAATGGGTCCATATCTGATCTTAATATCGAATTGGTGGATCCCTGGACATAAACATGATGATGCACAGCCAGTGAACAAAGTGTACTATTAAAAGCATCCCATCCACAACACAAAAAAATAAGGCAAAAAATAAAAAGTCTAAAACCCACGGAACACTTTATATGATCCATGAGGTGAATATACATCCACCTGTTCAGCTTTACATTAGCTGCTGATAACTCCCTCTCAATATCATCTAGGAAGATTGGAGCCTGCACTAATATGGCTGTATGTTGTGGCCTACTGTCTCTTCTGCAGTCAGCAGCGGAGGGCATGGTGACACTGACACTGACGTTGTTGTCTGACACACGCCGCCTCTCATTCCCGACTGCCATCAGTGCACAGGCAGAATAATGAGGGGTCTTGTGTGTAACAGCTCTCTGAGTGAAAGAGGCTGAAGTTCCCTGTTTCATGATTCATTTCTGGTCTATGGACATTACAGAGCAGCAGTTGTTAAATCAGATGCTTGCATCCGTGCCGCAGAGATCCGTGAAATCCTCGTCGTAGTGGAAACATGAGAGGAAACTGAGCTCCGACAGAAACCATTGAGCTGTGAGTAAACTGAATGAAATACTGGACCTGCTGAGGTCGGAAATAATTTCACTGTGTTGTGGAGAAATGTTGTGAGTGAACGACTGTCAGGGCCTGTTAACTGTTGAATTAATGAAGTGTGTGAGTTCCTGGCTGCAACAAACCCTCTGTCAGTGGCCTGCAGGCCTGGAGCTCAGACCACTGATTTATTAAATACTGTTTGTGGTTTATTTCTCCACGACTGAGAGACTGGATCTCTGTTTAAATACAGATTTCTGATGGTAAAGACAGAGTTCTTCTTCCAGCTGGACAGTGACAGGACGCAGACCGTGATCCAGATCTTCACAGACGGGCGGTAGCGTGCTAACAACCAAACACAGGCTGACCTGTCTCCTGACCCTTCAGGACCTGCGCCTATTTTCTGTTTTTGAATACTTTTGCCTTTATATACCACACAGGAAAATGTTACCATCCCCCTGTTTGGTATCTTTTTTTTTTCAGCACAACTTCACCAACATATTGGGTAGTGTCAGTGTAGAGCATAGAGTATATTGAAAGAAATGCGTCACCTCACACAGTTTTTCTTGGATAAATATTTTTGTTCTATCAAAATAAAACTCTCATATGTCTGGTTTTATTTGGCATGGTTTATCAACATCAAGCAAAAACTGGGAGTGAGTTTCAAATCTGCACTCTGTAGTGAAGTTGACAGCGGCGCTCCAGGTGACCTAGTTTTTTTGTTAGGGCGCTTTGACAATGTCATGTGATCTGATCACACCGCCATGATCATAGACCCTGCAGGGTTAATACACAGACAAACCACTGGAGAACGTTTAGGCCTGAGACAACCTGTCCAGCTGCTAGAGAACTGCATTTTATGATGCAGCTCTAAAGGCCTTCAGGACTGTGGACTGGTCTCTGCAGGGTGTAAATACAGTGTGGATAGAGCTAAACAGCAGCTTCTCCTCTGCACAGTAAAAACACATCAGGACTCCACAGCAGCAGATGTATCCAAGCTACCTTCTCTGATTACCCTCTGACCGTAACATTAGCTGTGGAGTTAACTGAGGCTAACCTCTACAGCTGCCTCTGTCTGTTGCAGAGTTCCATGAAGAGTCTCTGGCTGTTGCATAACTTTATTTACAACTTCAGTTTACACAAAAACATACCAAGGAGATGATGGTTTCTCCATGTGGTGTCAGCCTTGGACCAGTATATTGTGTCTTTCAGACCATCTGACTAAAATAAGAAGAGTTAGAATAAAAACATGATGACATCATCAGCATCATCTTATCAGCGAGCTGTGTTCAGAGCTGAGAGCTGGCAGATCTGAATCAGTCTCTGAACGATGGAGAGGGAAAAGACGATCGCTGACTTCAGGACAATCTGATGTCTGGGCTCCACAGCACAGACGGATCACAGCACCACATATCTGAGTTCATGTGACACGTAACTCAGCTCCCCCTCCACAGCCAAGAGAGCTCACCAGCCTCTCAGCCCCCTCCCCCACCTCTCAGCACATACAGGCTCCATAAAGAGAGTCCATAGAGGCAGTGTTATGGTTCAGTTTGGCTCCTCTGACTGAGTGGCCCTTCCTTTCAGGACGTTCACAAAACGCTGCAGCAGCAGGGCCAGCAACACTGCTGACTCCTCCCACTGCTGCCACAGACCCCTCCCACTACTGACATCACTGTCATCAGCTACCTCTGGGCCAGAACCTCAAGACTGTTCTCCCCTTGAAAGGTTGGACTGTTTACTGGCCCCTGCAGAGCTGTGCAGACACACACACACACACACACACACACAGGAACATTATTTTAGGGAGTCAAGCTTCTTCACTAATAGATGATGTTTGAGTACAGACACAGACCTGCAGACAGACAGATGATGTCATCTGCTGCTTCCTGAAGGTTTAACACTCAGTCACTGAGCTGTAGAGAGTCTGCTGTTGGGATGAGATCTGCCCCCCTGTTTTCCAGACTCGGGCCGTGTCAGCTCTACAAACATCTGTCCACACCAGCTTTAAAATGTGTCTTGATTTACCATTAGTGATCAGATCTCACTTGTCTTGCCTATATGCATATAAACCAGTCTGTGTTAGGGTTAGGATTTTAGCCAATCAGCAGGGAGGTCTATTGTAAATGTGCAGCCCTGCATTTCAGCCTGAGTCTGACAGGGCCCCTGGGCCCGGGCTTCAGGACGGTTTTCACGTCACAGCTCATCCATCAATTCAGATAAACAATGAGAACGTGGTCCACTCACTGTTGGCTGCTGGCTACTTGGTCATCACTTGAAAAAAAAATATTAATTTGACAATTTACAAAATGCTCCAAACATTTTTCAAAATTAACTTAATGAACAGAAATATAAGCACTTTGCTATTAAAAATAAAAATTAACTACTTTAATGGCTGCAATAGTAGCTGTGTTCTTGGGAGTCGGGCTCAGGTCAGGAAGTCTGATAAGCTGTCCGACAAGGTGCGGGCTAAGGCTGAGTGTCTGGGGCCTAGGCCGCGCTAGGGCCTAGATCTGCAGCCCGTGCAGGGTGTGTGAGTGAGAGGTAGGGCCCGACTGATATGGACTTTTTGGGGCCAATGACCCAGACACAGCATCATCATCTCTACCTCAACCAAATAAACCAAACTCACTGATCAGACTGACACTGATGATGTTAGGTACTAACCAATGGGGATGGAGGAGATCTGGGTGTAGATATCCAGCATGCGGTTTCCATCCACATCCACCAGGTAGTTCCCCCTGCTCTCCTCATAGTTACAGAAGAAGTTGATGGCACCGACATTCTAGGAAGAGACCAGGTGTAAGATCCAACATCAGACAGAGACTGACACACACACACACACACACACACTTACACACACACCAATCACAGCTGCTACATGACAGAGGTCATTAGTATCATCATGTGTTGGTAGAGAAACACACAGTCAATCTCTGTCACACAACTTCATGTCTAACTGACTCTAACACCTCCAGAGATGTTCAGGGAACACAAACAGACACTGAGTCTGAGCACAAGTCTGTCCAGTACTGATCAGCTGATTCCTCTGAATTCAAATGTATTTGGTGATTAAAAGTCTGTTGTTAAGTGTTAATTCCAGTAAATCAACCATCTCCATGGAAACAGTGGAGTTTCACCACTGTAAAATTTCTGAACTGTTCCCCTACCAGAGGAAACCTCTAAAGAGATTCTCCTTAAGTAACTCACTTAAGGAGAAATGAAAGAGGCACATCAAAAACGTGAGGTGCTTTGTGCAGCCAGCCTCCGGTGCAGACAGTGTCATAGTGGTGAAATCAGAGCAACAGATGCAGTAGTTTTGCATATGCAAAAACACTCGTGAGGCATGGCTCATCAAACATTTGCATGTCAGCGTGCATGCACGCACGCACGCGCCTACACCCACATGTACACACACACATCAATCGTGAAGAGATAAAGCCAACTCCACTGTAGTGTACAGTAGAGATACTGTATGTGGAACAGCATAAACGCTGCAGGGTTTGTTTAACTAGTTCACTGACTTAATATAATTGGAGATCCCATCTGGCTACACACACGCACACACGCACACAGACACACACAGGCCCTGTTTACAGTCTTTATATTTAACAGAAGTTCAGCTGCAGAGAGAAAACTGATTGGAACTGATCACATTCTCCTCCTCCTCCTCCTCTTCCTCTTCCTCTTCCTCCTCTGATGAAGATGGTCCAGAACTACTCTGGCTTCTGGCTCCAGTGTGAACAGGCACACTCCTCACTGTTCTACAGGACAGTGAGGAGTGTGCCTGTGTACCAAAGTGTGAATGTACCAAAAGACAGTAATTTCCGCCCGCTCTCCTGTGTGATGCCCTGGCGTTGCTATGACCCTGCCATGACAACCTTTTCTGTAGCATATGAGCCAAACTCTTTCTGTCAGCCTTAACTGCCCGCTGCTTATTCAGGCCCTTCAGCTGAACCTGATGAGCACTCTACAGGCAGAGGTAGTGTAACTGTATAAAAGCTCTTTCACACATCATGGTTGAGTAGGTGCACAGTTTTAACCATAACACATCAGAAGTAAACACCAGAGGCAGTCACCTACGGGTTTAAAGGAGGTGAACACACACGCATGCACACACACACACACACACACACACACACACACACACACACACACACACACACTAAAACACATATACACACCCACTCACCTGGATTTCTCCCAGCTGTTTTGTCAGCTCCTATGAATTGAAATGAATATAGTTATTGAGACTCATTAAAGACATATTTGTGTTTTCAATCATCTTTGTATTTTTATGTTCTTGTCTTTCTGTGGTTGAGAGGGCAAGTTTAGGAAACTATCATTATGAGCAGATTTAAAGGTGCCATATGTAGGTTTTTACTATTGCAGCATGAGTCACACTAGAAACTCTGCTAAAAATGCACATGATTGACATTTTGATCCACTTTTAACTAACACTTTTTTATCCTGGTTGTTTGATATATCTACATTATATATCTTAAAGTCCCCTGGTTTTTGCAGACTGCTGCAAGCAGTAGCTAGTCCTGATGACACAACCTCACTTGACTGATTCTCCACCTCCACCATCAATCAGGAGCCGGCTGTCTAACTTGCTTATCAGATACAGGTATTCTGTTTCTGTTTTTCTTTTTTTTCCTACAAAAGGTCACATGGTCACCAGCTCTTCATGTTCTGTCCTGTCTACGAATACTGGTTTGTGATGGTGAGTCACTGTAACACAGGGTTACAGGCAAGTGAATGCATGTTAACGAGTCACACTAAAGCCTGGTACACAAAGGTAATCTGGCTGATTTTGGTCCGAGTTCCCCCCTTCCAACCGAGGACAGCAAATGCTCGATTATCTGATGGCTCTAAACATTATCCTATGAGATTATCCTGTGGTGTGAAGTGTGTTAAGAGTCAATTTCCCTGGCGATCTGCTCGGACAATGGTCGGGGCCCACGATTGTAAATGTTAAAGCTGTTTAATATTTAATAATGGGGGGAGCTGACAATCCCAAGGCATGGAATTGAATGTAGCCAATAAAGAGGCTAGCTGACTGAAAAACATGGAAGCATAACAAACCAGTATGGCTACCATCTCCATGGCTACCATCAACAAAGTGAAATGTCAGATCAGGTTTGATCACGCGAGATTTCTGGCTTGGGGGACGAGACCCCAGTGTGTCGTAAGACAAATCTTCATGTGAGTGGTGTGCTGTATTGGGAATATGGGAGCACACCACACACAACATGATCAAACTGTTCAATCAGTGATTGTTTATCTTCATGTGTGGGGTCTCTCACAGATAAAAAAATCTGTTGAGATTCAGAAAATCTTTGTGTGTGCCAGGCTTAATGCTATTATTTGTGTGTGTGTTTGTTACTTGTGATCGAGGCCCAGGGACTGATGTTTTCATGGAGGGTCCATCGTAGTCAAAGTCCACCTGGGTCTGTGGTGCTGCTTTACTGACAAATCTGCATCCTGCAGGAAACAAGACAATAAATCATCAATACACACACACACATACACACATGTGGACAACAAGTTCTGGTCTCAGGGATCTGGATCAGTCTTTCCTCCAGGTTTTAATCATCTAGCCTAGCTGCAGGAGTCCAGTTAAAACAGTCGGTCGGTCAGGCCTCAGCTTTTCTTTTACTCTGCTTCTGATGGAGGCCTTCACTTTAGCATGGGTCAATAAAAGTGCATTCCACAGACTAGAAGCCACATCAATTATACATCAGTGTGATACAGAGCCTTATAGTTACACTGAGTGATCCAAACACACACACTGTTTTTACGAGCTTCAGTCAGGAGAACAGGGACTTCATGGCTTCATCACTGACAATGTGAATCAGTCTGAGACCAACTGCTGCTCCCACATGAGACCTTCACCTGAGACTGCTGGGGAGTAATTAACAGTGAAACCTCACAGGTGCTGGGACTACACCAACTCAAAAGAATCATGGAGCTGAGGAGGAAGTTCAGATAAACTGTAGATGCTGCAGTTATTGGGTGACCACAACGTTTTACTATAGACTTACACTTCAGGGTACAGGTACAGCTGGATGTATGTCTTGCATTAAAGCTGGGGTTGGTGATCTTATTCTGGAACATTTTTTACTTAATTGCTTGAAATCCTCTTCACACTACGATTACAACCAATGAATTAAATGTTTTTTCACAAAAATGAAAAAAGTCAGTCGACTGTGGAACGGACAGTCCTGGAAAAACACCATCCAATTATCAGTCGATTGGATTGTGATGTGTCAATCAAGCTGCCATCTCTGTCCCTCCCTCCCTCCTTTGCGCACACCGCTCTTTGTGCACTAATCATGTGCGCGATCAGAGTCTTCAAGGAGAAGACAACCCCAGTATTCCAGTGTAGCACACTGAGGTCCGGTAGGTGGCAATGTACCTCTACGCTGGATGGTTTATTATGATGTTAGGTGTTTTTTTTCACGTGAAGGAGCCATGGGAACAAGCTGTCGGAAAGTTAACAGTGCTGCACAGTGACACGCGACAGTATTGCGGAAAGCTGCGTCGATCACACTGGGATTAGACTGGGTCCCACCACAAGGGCGATACTTTCATGGCTTCACCTTGATGTGAACCCACCACTGAACAAGCAGTGCGTGTTCCTGCGCTCTGGAGGCATGGCTTCAGAGAGAAGTCTGAGGAAGGGGCTGGACTTTTGAATGTGTATTTCAAATTTTCCACTCGAACTGTTCTTCCAGGATCTGCAAACCTACCTTTAAGGGACTGTGCAGAACTTAGTAGTACTTGACAGTGCACAGTCACTGTCTCCAGCTGAACTGAACTGAGTTCCATATAACAGCCTTAAGGACCTGTCGTTATCACAGTAGATAAAAGACAGAAATAGAAAAGAATAGACAAAGATGAGCTGAGTCATCGTCTAATGTGACACAGTACACCTCCTCTCCATGCACACAGCCCGTGGACTGTCTTGTGTTCTTCCTGTCAGTGTGGAAACATTGGATGTGGAGTTTGATCCTGTGTGTGTGTGTGTGAAACTGATAACAGACTGCTCTCCTTTCAGGTTTATGACTTAACTACGGTTATTTCAGGAAACTGCAGAAGTTGATGTAGGTCACCGGCAGTGACAGTTAAGCAGATACTGTTTAGCTCTCCAAGTGTTTAACATTGTTAATATGCATATGATGTTTTTGTTTAATACAAGACACAGTGAGTGAAATAATCAGTTGACTGGTAGGGGGTGAGGGAGGGGCTTACAAAACCTGAAGTGTGGTGTTTTAATAATTACAGCTAAATGATGTGCAAAAAAAAAAAAAAAAAAAACTATGGTAACATTTTGTTATGATTTGATTTTCCCTGATAAAGATATGACAATGACTCTATCTGTACCAAACCTACATGTTACCTTACATCTGCAGGTCATGATTTGTAAGTTGGGTCCCTGTAGCACCACAAAGCTTAAGTAATGGTCTGTAAGGAAAGATTTAACCTTTAACACTTCTTTACAGCTCGTCTGATCACACAGAGTTGAGATACTGCTCTTGGCCATATTGTGATTTAGATAATATTTCAATTCTTTGCTCATTTCAGATTGAAATGAAGCAGCTTCACACACTGATGGTCCAAAACTCAATTCTGTTACATCACATTCAAGATAATGATGACATTTCTCTAGTGTGTCACAGTCTTACGAAATAAACCATCACAATAAAAGCATGTATTGTAGTCGGCCCATGATTATTAAAAGAAAGAAGATAATGTTTATGACATTATTTGCTGTAATTCAGGCAAAGGTGCAGGGCTCAGGAAAGAGCCCGTCAGCTCGTTATCATTTATTAAACAGATTAACCTGAAGGACATGGAGAATAAAAAGTTCTAGTCCTTTTTCACTGAGGGTCACCGTGAGATTTATCTAATTCAGTGGTTCATATAGTGATGAGTCATGGTTTCACTGATAAAAACACAAAACTTATGTGAGTTTTTAAAATGTCAATCTGTTACTTGTGTCCAATTGTTGATTTTATCTGCACTGTCATTTTTTTTGTCATTTCCTAAAAATCTCCTCTCTTTTAACATTCTATCATTTTATATTTATTATTTTGTCCTGACTTTCATCTGATTTGTAATATCCTACCTTCTATTTCTTGTTTTTCTCACTGATTTACTGTCCTATTGTCTTTGAAAAAAAAATACTTGGTCATTTATTGTTTGGTGTGTAAATGTTTGGTGTGTGTGTGTGTGTGTGTGTGTGTGTGTGTGGAGTGAGTTTTTTAAAGAACTTCTTTCATTCTGCTAAAAGTGTTCTATAAATAGTCTGATAAACTGACTGACTGACTCAAACAAGTATGTTCCCTTACATCCGAAGAACAGGTTTTGTAAGTTGTACTGTCTCCAGTCACTTTTATCAAGCACACTGCTCCTCTGATTTGGATCTTGTACTGACATTTATAATGTTTAGATCACTTGTTCAGTAGATGTAGAACCATGTGAGTCACTGGGGATTTTTGTCCAGTCACTCTGAGACTGTGGATCTTTGTCAACAGTGTTGTACGATAAAGATGTAACAGAGCCAAACAGACTGAGCCCATTGATGATTGACAGGATAGAGGACCTTGGAGTCAGTGATCAGTGTGGAGCGTGCACATGGATAAATACATCCTGCTGGAGCCCAGTCACTCATTCAAGCTGGTTATGTAAAGTTCCTCTGTTTTCATGATAGCATGGTTTCACCAGGTTGGTCCCTGACAGTCAGAACAATATAACTCCACATGTAGTGAGGATATTCAAGGACTGATCAAACACCACAATCATGTTTACTTGGTACTGAAGTCTCTCTCTCTCCCTCTCTCACACACACACACACAGGAGTAGGTGCAGGTGTAGCAGGACAAGCTGACGTATTACAGAGAAGCACATTGATGAGCTCTCTAAGTCTTGTCATTGTTCTGACTCTTCCTATCTACACAAGCTACGTTCAAGTTCCAAGTGGCCAAAGCAGTGAAACAACAGTGAAAGAGTGCAACAATGTCTGGACCTGAGTAGAAGAAGTTGAAAGCTTCACAAAGTTTAAACAAAGGGTTCAATAAAGAGATTTTACCTGGAGCGCTGAGCCACAGGTTCTTCTGCAGGGAGAGAGCGAGCTGACGGCTGATCAAGGAGGACGCCATGACAACAATGTCGATGGACAGGAAGGAGAGAAAGACAGAGGCAGCACCTGCCCTCAGCTGAACTTTACCTGGTCACCTGCAGGAGGAGAGAGAGTTACTCATTACTCTGAACAACCTTACAGACACAAGCACACAGACTGATCTGATATCTGTATCTGACTTCTATTATGTCACAGTTCACCGTATGTAGAAACAGCGCAGTGTGACGAGCAGCAGCTACAGGGGTTTACTGATCATCCAGCAGTTAGCCTAACACACAGCTCTCCAGAAGTTTAGCTGCACACAGGTGACTCCTGAGACATCCATGTGTCATGTGATTAGGTTCTCTAATACATCATTTTAATGTAAAAATCTCAAAGCATCAGTCCAAATACACACAGCCGGTATTCAGAACCTGAGCGAGCGTTAAAACCAGCTGTCAGGACTTCCTGTCACTGTCCACTGTCCAGATATGAATTCTTATGGATCAGTACTTCAAATAAACACAGGAGAGGTGTAAAAAATGTCATTAACTTTATATATGTATTTTATATATATATATATATATATATATATATATATGTGTTTTTTTCCACTTGCTCTTTCTTTTATAAAAATGATTTTTTACTAACTTGATTCTGTCATATCAGGTCTTTTCATTTGTGAATGTCTGTCTGCCAATAAAAGTTTAAATGAGGAAAAAGGGAGAGGTGTAAAATATGGACCTTTAAAATTCCTGCATACATCATCTTATAAATAAAAACAATACTGTTCAAATACATATTCTTAGGTGTCAAAGTGGCAGCAAGATACAGAATGAAGCTGAATGTGGTCTGCATTTCTGCCTAAAAAGGTGGTCATGTGATCATCTTGTCAGCTCCCCCACCCCAATATGAGACTGCAGGTTGATTTGTTTATTAGTGAACAGGAACGCAGCTCTGTTCTGTCCTATTTAACTGCTGCAAAATGAAGTATGTGCGAATTTTTTTTAACCTCCCACCTCCGGAGAGGTGGTTTAAATATAAGTGAATAGGTTCAGGTTACAGAGACAGTGGATATGGTTCAGAAGCTTCTGACATCATTATCCTCAGTTGATTAAGTTTATCAATAAGGTGTGAAGTCAGTGCTGATCCATCATCTTCCTCCTGCTGCTGACAGAGACCTGAGACGGCACACACTCAGAGCAGCTCACTGTATTCAGCCAGTGAACGGTGTTGCATTTGACTGCCGGTTGTGTGTTTTAAAATGAGGACACTGTTGTTATTAATATTACTTCAAGACAAAAGAAGAAGTGGAAGAGAAAACTGAGCGGAGCGAGACAAACGGGAGCTGGGCTGTCCTCTCTCTCCCCTCTCGCTCTTATGTAATACTGGCAGCAAGAACAGGAAAATTCCAGTTATCTGCTTTCACACAGCAAAGGGAACCCTGGCCATTCACACACACACACGCACATGCACACACGCGGTTTCTTGGCAACACCTCCTGAACTGGATGAAACTGGTTTAGAGTATGAGAGTTACACAAGCCTGCATCTTCATATGCCTGGGAGGGAGGGATGGGGTGGAGTATGTGAAGGGGTGCATAATGAAGTGATGGAGGACGGCTGAAGGGACATGGCGAGTCTGAACTGGGATGAGCTGGAATCTGAACACAAAGGAGGGCGAGAAGCACTAATGGAGGTTTCACTGGTCCTTCAACCAGAGCTCAGACTGAAGCACAGAATTTTCCTAACTGTTCATCAATGCACCACTGACATAGGTACATCTAGTGACCAGGAGACAGTCTGCCTGCTCTGGGTGCTGCTAGAAAACAACTAGTTAACTATTTCATATGTGTTGTCTGTCTGGTTGTTGTCCGAATTTGCAGCACATTTGTGTCTTTGCATGCATTTCCTCAAGTTGCAGTGCATTGAGCTCTCTGGGCCACCACATAATTAACTTACTGATGTTCCAGTTATGAGTCTATCAGCCAAAAGTAATAGCAATAATCAATATCTTTAAGTGACAGATGTAAGACAGAAGAATATCAGTGCGACAAGAGGACACATGGTGCTGTTTTCAGCACCAGATGTTTTCAGATAAACAGCTGGACAACGCCTCTGTCCACTTCTGCTCACAAACACCAGTCCCACACATCAACACACATTAAAGGTGTTGAGTGATGTCAGTGATGAGTTTACCCCCAGTAGCCATGATGTCAGACAGTCAGACACACACAGACAGACAGACAGATCACACACTGTACAGATGTTGATGCACCACAGAGGTGATTCAAATAATCAGCAATTACATAAATGGCCAAACCTCCACACATCACTCCCGTTAAAGTGCAGACTGGAACAAGACAAGTGCACACATGGGAGTGATCCTATTTTACACACCATGTATCTGGACACGACTGTCTGAGCCTCATTTTACCTGCAGCTGTTTGACAGAATTGGACACAGGCATCTGCACTACAACAGTCCTGACTGCTCCACTTGTTAAACCTGACAGTGGATTAACAGCAGCTGTAGTTCTGTCGCAAGCAACCAAGCAACACACATTTAAATGTTGAGACCCATTTCATGCGTTCACCCACTGGATTCAGGTGCAGACTCATAGAATGTAAAGTGCTGTTTATGTGAAATGTTGTAATACCTGCTTCGTGACATCCAGAGTGAAGGCCATAAAGTGGTTTTGTGAGGTCACACTGACTTTTGACTACATGCCCTCAGCTCTGACTGTCACAAGTGCTGAGGATAAAACATGCATGAGATACAAGTCTCATCACATCAGAGTCACACACATCTGACCTGCGAGGAGAAACTCAGTGCAAACCTCCAGCGCAGCAGACGCCTGCACCTGCAGCAGGTCTCTCTGATCTCACTTTGCAATTGGACTAAAACCCTGATGTTTTATGTTATCACAGACGTTTCCATCAATTCTCAAACCAGAGAATTCTGTGATTTTATTCATGGTAACAGTGCATGTCACTGGTCACCATTCAGTCAGTGACATCTATGATCATGTGTCAGTGTGTTTGTCTGACAGAAGCCCTTCATTGACTTTTATCTAGTTTTAAAGGCACAGACGCTTTTTACTCTTTGGTGGTTTTTAACTCTATATTTGAACCAGATGAAGGATTTCAGTCAACAGACATCTGGATCTGAAGTTAGCAGAGAAACAATTTGGTCTTGTCTCCAGCATTGGAGAATCTCTGATTTTTAAAGTGAAACTGCTTTATTCACTATTTTTATCACCAGGTCTGTTTGACTCCCTGAACTACTGACACTTGAAGGAGGGAGCTTACAGTAATGGTGCTGGAGACAACAACTCCCATGACCTTGCACTAAATATTTCATCACATCACCTAACGGCATCTTGACTGACCCCTGGAGGCAGAAGTTACTGTCTGTGTGTTTAACACTTAGTGATGATTTGTCTAACCAACAACTACTCACCCACAGCTTCTCCATATAAATTGTCTTTGACATGAGTACGGTTGTTCGTTAATGTCACTAATTATCACCTACACCTTCAGTCATCACTCTCCCCCACTGAGGACCAAGTATGACATCCCAACCCGTCACCGTGGAAACAGCATAGGCACAAAAGAGACAAAGACAATGGTTGTTGTGTGCCTTGGTTTAGAACAGTAACTGATCCAGAGACATGTGCTGTCAGTCCATCCATCTGTCACCATGGTAACATCAAGGATAAAAGTAAATAACACTGACAGTTTCACACAGGAAACAAACATCAGTCTAATGTGCTTCCATGACAACCACCCAACATCCAACCTGATTTCTGCTTGTGGTCTCATTGCCATTACTATAACCAGCAGGATTCACCCAACAGTAAGTCCTAACTACTGGTCATAATCAAAAACTTCAAAATAGAGATGGATGTAGCCTCGGTGATGTCACCCAGCATCTGACTCCACCCTTAATTCCCACCTAATCCAAAACTGGGCAAAGAAGAGCCGGGACTTGAATGCATGCTAGTTTGTGGCAAGCATAACCACATTGGCCTGTCCCTCAAAGAGGCCACACCCCCACTTACAAAGAACTTTAAGCCTTAATATAATGTAAACAGGATATTTGAAAACATTTATCCCCTGCACAGTCGTCACGTAGGAGGAAATCAGATGTAGAAATCAGCCTCTGAGGTTGATGCTTTGTCATAATGAGTTGGTGCACAGACGAGCAGTGGGCTGGTCTCTCACAACAGCAAGGAGGTGTCAGCGTGAGGTGAGGGGATTCCAGTGACTCATCATGAAGCTGCTAATGACCAAGGAAGCAGCTGAACAGCCAGGTCTGCAGTGAGTCAGAGCAGTCAACAGTGCACATTATCAAAGAGGCTTTCACAAAGATCGGACACGAATCAGAAAAAGCATCTGCACAGTGTGCTAACAGCTCCTGCTATTTTAATAAATACTCAGCACAGTCATTACAAGTCTGTAATGCTGAGCTGAGCTGATGAAGATGATGCTGATCAGCCTCAGTAATAGACTCCAGCTGACACCTCCTCATGTGTAAAAGAGGAGACAGCCTGATCACTGTGAAGTCAAATATACAGTGTTTTGTTATGATTCATCAAATGTATCACAGAGCATGTTTTTGCTTCCTCTGATGACGAGAGAGAAAATCTGTCACTATCATTTTTTTTTACACTCTCACATGACCACGCTGGGGAATTTATCAAAAACAACAAACCTGCCATAACTTCCTGTCTCATCAATACATTTGATCAGTTCATTGAACCATCCAGGCTGCAGTGTACCTGATAGTAGAACAAGTCTGACTGTACAGGCAGGGGAAGAGCAGCTGGAGTCCTGGAGGTGGCAGTGATCCACCTGGTAGAGACCATAATTAACCATGGAGGTTCAGAGGGAGGGTAATCTCAGTCTGCAGTCAACACATGGAAGAGCTGACAAAGATGCAGTGGGAACATGGCAGAGTGATGCAGAGCTGGAGTTCAGGGTGGTGAATCCTGAAGCTCCACTCAGTCTGAAGACAGAGGCTGCAGCTGCTCCACAGCCCAGCGCTGATCCAGACCTGAGTCCATGGACTGGGTTTAACTGTAAACTTGACTCTCCACCTTCACCTGGGACCTACATTTATTTTAGTCCTCATTAGGCGCCAACAAGGCAGCACCTACTCTTCCTGCTTTCTGCTCAAATAAATATTACATCATCATTCACAACAATTATGTAAACTGATCCAAGATGAACGGAAAATAATGACAAAAGAAAAATAACAGTAAAATATTATATTATATCTAAACATTTGACACGGGTCAGAAACAACAGTAGCAACTGTCCTATCAGTGTATACAGTGAGTGAAGGAAAGCAGACGCCCCTCCTGAGCTTGGCCTACATTCTCAGAGTGTTACACAAACATTTTTCACAATAAGATCATAAATCCTGTTCATAGAGATAACAGCATCCATAACGACCCAGTCGACACTGTTTTATACACATATCATATTCCTCTGATAAGACACACACAACCTGTTTTACTGACTTTTTCCTGTTTCAGAAAACAAACACCTGAATCCATCTGAACTACTCGATACATATTAGATTACAGCTTGATGCTGCAAAGGTTAGAACAAATATTGTTAAAAGGTTATTGTGAGAACTGAGGATCTTGTGTATTGGGTGTATATGATCAGGTATCAATATCATTTTATCATCATCATTTAAGATCATATCACTAAGCACTGATACATGAGTCATTAAATGTCCAGTGTAAAGGTAGAAGTCTGTGTGTAGTGTGATTATAAAGCAGCTCTAGGTTCTACATTAATACTGTGAAAGTATCAGAGTCTCAGTCCACAGAGAAATGCACACAGCCTGTATTCAGACACTCTCTGTCAGGACTTCTGTAACTTAGTGATGTCACAACAAAACATTCACCAAGCTCCATCCACCTGGACCCACCATCCAACCTTGCAGGATTTAGTTTCTCTGAATGTTTATCTGATATATTTCTATGAGATCCATCAGAAAACAGGCAGCCAATCAGAAGAGAGACTCCAAATAGAACAGAGGGAGTACAAAATTAGAACTAATTCTGTAAGACTGTTTACTCAGAAGCTGAAACTATCTTTCTAGACTGGGACCACACTCATTCACTACACAGCATTAGAGAGAATATCTCATCAGTATCTCACCACTTTGATCACCTGGTTAATTCTGCTACTTTGAGCCTCTTAACCAATCGTATCAGAGCCCAGCTGTGGGCTCGAGCTGTTATGTCCGGTTTACTTAATTCATTTTGATTGGCACATGTTTATGTGAGGCGTAGACAGAAGCTTGGCTGGTTTCTGCTTGAAACTGGTCTGGGACAGTCAGATCTGTCCTCTGGTGACCTAAACTCACATTGATAAAAAAGACTGTTGTGTAACCACCACTGCAGTGTCTCATTAATCTTTGGAGCCACTGGACTCCACAGCCCAGACACCTGATCGACACAATAAAGCTCAGATGCAGAGAGCTGAAGACCTGCCACAGGTAAGATCCGGATCAGGACATGCTTGAGTCAGGGGACAGAAATCCACATGAAACTGAAATGCCAGTAGCACACACTGAACACACCACATGGACAAAAGCAGGATGCACTCATGAACATGTGGCAGTATGTGAGGTGAAATAGGAAAATGGGACCAAATCATTTCCACTGACCCAGAATCAGAATCAATCAACCTCATATTCTTGGATCTGTCTGAAATATTGATTGTATTTCATAATTTGTATCAAAAATGAACAAACACACATTTCTCTTGTGTTGATCCATGAGAGGATGTATTTGCGGTTCTGAGAACCAAAAACCACCTCCTGGTGGTTTAACATCTCTCAGGCTTCTCTCTGAAGCTCTGGTAACAACAGGTCAGTGAACCAATCAGAAGAGAGAAGGCTCTGAGCGCTGATTGGCTGGCCGTGTTATGCATGAATAAAGATACAACAGATTTCAGGTAAATCCTGCAAGGCTCAATTGTGATTCCAGGTGGGCAGGGCACGCTAAATCCTTTGTTGTGACATCACAAAGTTGCAAAAATCCTGACAGCTTGTTTTAAGGCTCAGTTTCTGAATAAATGCTGATGTAAGACTTTGATGCTCTCGCAGTTATAATATAGAACCTGGACCTGCTTCATAGTAATACAACACATGGATATCTACCTTTAGACTGTGTGGGACCTTTAAAGGAACCTCCTGTGTACAGAATATCACAGGTAAGCCAGGTACCATCTGAGTCATCATACATTTCTCATCAGTGACATTTTGTGACAGGAAACACTGTCTCTAGAGACACAGAATGGCTGCAACTGCACCAAATGCACAACAAAACAAATAATCTAATTTAGACTGATAATCTGCTGAGGCTTCAAGGTTAGCAGCAGGGATGATGTCAGTACTCTCAAAGTCAGACTAATGGCTGTCTCTCTCCCATTCAGCCAGAACTGCCTGAATGCAGATCACACAGCCGTGCATGGAGCCCAGGTGGCTGTGTGCTGCTTCTACAAGCTCACAGCACCAGATGAACCTGGGCCTTTAATCTTTTTATAACTCACAGGTTTTGAAGTAGGTTCCAGGAGACAAAAATATTTCATCAACAAAGTATCATCAGCTCCCATGTTGAGGGATTCTGTACTGTACCCAGGACCAGAACCAGGACCTGGTGACCATGGCTTCTCTTAAGAAGCTGAGGAACTACAGTTGGACCAGAAGAAATACAGAAGACATTAAAGAGCTTTGCAGGTTAACAGAATATGTAACTAAACTGCAGCGACTGAATCATGGGGCTTCAGTCTGCCTGCATTAGCACATGTGCCGACTCAGTAGGTTATCATGTTGACTGTTTGTCTCTGCTGAATTTCTTGGCTGTGTCTTTCATGTGAGAGGAAGGGAGACGAACGGAAAACTAAGATTCACTGATTCTCATGGAGACAGACCACATTCCTATCCTGATGCTTTGTTTCTAATGGCAACTGTTATGTCACAGTGGCCTGGTCCCAGCATTATAGCTGACCGCTGACACCTCACAGATGTTTCTGACCAGTAAAGAGGTTAGTTAACCGAACCCCAATAATTACATCAGACAAAACTCACTACATCATCTGTTCCATGAATTTCTCATTAGGTTCCTTTATTTGAACATGTGACCCTGAGACGTGAATGAGTGGAGACATGAACACACAACAGTGACCTCATCTCCTCTGCTCTTCACTTCACTTTCTTTCACTTTCAGTTATCAGTTAATATGTCGACTAAATCTACCATCAGCTGATATCGGCCAATGCCTCAGTCACCTGAGAGACCTGATCCAGATCCTGTAGTCTGACAGCAGCAGCAGACATGGTGGGTGGATTCAGTGATCTGGGATAATGACATGACGTAAGCTGTCTACAGACCTGGAGAACACTAGACCTGCACAAAGCTCCTCACCTGACTTACTGATTATTAAATCTCTTACCTGCTGGTTCCTGCTCTCCAACGTGGGTCCACAGATCTTCAACCACCTCCACAACACCAGAGCTGAGCTGCAGGAGACCCTGCAACAACACAAACAATGAGCTGCTTCGTTTAAGGAAACATGTCAACTACTGATGCACAGCAGTTCCTCATGGAGACAGTGAGCTGCAGCTGCTCTCACTCAAACAGCCGTCTAACTTCTCTTATTGGGGCTTCAGTGAGCAGGACTCGGTCTGGATCCACGTGGATCACGCGGTCTTTCTGGTCTCAGTCCAGACCGACTCTTGAAGGTTGCACAGAGCCAGACTGAGGGTCTTGAACTTGTTTACACGGATGCTGTAACATGGTGTGTTTCCTCGGGTCTGGTCTTTCTCTGAGAGATCTGGTTCATGCTGGATCGGACTGGTTCAGATCACAGGTTCTGGATCAGTGACGTATTGACTCACTAACAGGTTTCTCTGCTCTGGTACTGATAGGTGATGTTGGTCCAGACTGATGCGTCGTCAGCTGCTCCACCGACATGGACGCTGCTGCGCATCCCAACGGCTGAACAGCAGCAGCAGCGGCAGCAGCGGCAGCGGCAGCAGAGCCGCTCACCGACAGACAGCGCTCCGATCCGGAGCTCGAAGTCGACGATGAGACGACAGTCGGTGGTGACCGAGAGTCGGTGCCCACCGTGGGTGTTGCACCGTGCAGGCTGAGCAGAAACTTACCGACGATCCAGAGACAGAGGCAGGGTCTGCACCAAGCTCCCCGCTCCTCAGGCTGACGGTCGCACGGCCGCGCAGTGTGTGTGTCTCTGGTCTCCGCTCTCAGCCAGCCAGGCCCGCTCCCCTCGAGAGGAGGGGCTTCCTCTGCTCTTTTTTAAACCAATCTTTATTTGTATTCCAACATCACACAGGCCCGTGCGAAAAGGCCGCCTCCTGCGGCGTCAGGCCTCCGCACCCCGAGGGTCTGAGCACAGCCGATGAGATGAGTGTGTAGTGGACATTTACAGCACACTGCAGACGGTGACTGAATCACACATATATTTATTTATATCAACATGCTGAATGCAGCTCAGTTGCTCTGAGGCTCCTTTCCCTGGAACTGAGAGGGAATTGCAAACAGTTAAGAGACCAGAGAGTCTGGTTCCTGTCAGTCTCAGACTCCTTCAGGCCCAGGCCAGTGGAGAGCTGCACTCATGTGGTGCTCTTGTGGATGTTTTGCAGGATCTCACGGTGTCCATCAGGTTCTTGGTCTCCTCTCTTCCCCAGGTCCAGGTCTAGTAGAGTCCTGGCTGTTCCAGACTTGCTCATGCCAGAATGATGGAATCCACTGTTCCTCATGGGACCATCGATGAAGATCCCCATTTGATTTCATTTTCCTCTTCTCTTCTTCACTTTCCTCACTTGCTGTCTTTTCCTTATCACTTATTTTCTTCTTGTCACCCAAACACACCACCACTCATTTACCTTGACTGAGACCACATGGTCACTACTAAGGACTTGGCTCCACTCATCTGTTCCTTTTCACCTTGGCATGGAGCAGCAGTTCTGTCCTCGCTGTGTCCTTCGTCTCTGAGCCTCATGTCACTAGTTTTTTAGTTTAGTTTAGTCTTTAATCTCACTTGTTTCTTTTCAGCAGAAGCAGCCTATTCATTTGCGATCTGAGCATACATTTTTGTTAGATGATGAATGTCTCATGGCCTTTTCTTTTCCATGCCTCCAGCTGAATCATTATCCTGTCAGAACTTCAGCAGTTCAAATTTTAATGCAAAAGTATTGGATTCCATTAATTCTTCTCTTTAGTGAACCATCTGACACTGATGGTGATCCCACTGAAATGTAATGAACTGTATAAACCTGATGAAATCTGTCCACATCATCAGACACAAATGCAGCACTATCACATTGCTCCCTCTGTAAGATCCAGATGTGTATTATAAAACTGACCAGACACTGCTCTGCTGTGTGATACGTGTATCTTCTCTGTTGCACTTACAGAGACTAATAAAAAGAATTATTGGTGACAAGATATGATCAAAAAGATTTCATGAAAGGAAACAGGTTTGGTGATAACAGCCATTTTGCTGTACCATCTCTGTACTCTATTACAAAACATAAACAGCCATTAAGTTGGCAGCGTTGGTGTGTTGTTGTATTGCTGCCCTGGCACCACCAGATGGCAGCATCAGATAAAAGAAAATGAGGAACTGAGACCCAGAGACCACACCTCAGTGGGCTATCGCTTTTGGATGAACCTAGGTTTTCATCAGAAGTCATTTCATGTGCACATGGACTGTGTCATTTGGGAGGAAACGTGGTCAGTTATTCAAAATATTCAACATTTGTAGCAGCTCAGTGGGCTCATGGATGTGGACCATATTCTCACTCAGCTGTGTGACTGGAAAATATTCTGGATGTATGTATCAAACGTACAGATCATGTAGCAAACAAATGGTGACATAAAATATGAATGATGGAAAAATGCTGAGCGTTCATTTTACCATGTTGATCATATGTCCTGTCCTGCAGGAAAGTTTTGTGAGAACCTGTCCAGTTTTAATTGGCAAAGTGGCCTTGAAGATAGTGGAGGTATGCAAACAGCTTTGAGGTGAAGTTTCGAAAACATCTTCCTTGCAATGTAAGAGATAACATGGCTGTTGCTAGGCAGTGTGACGTGTCTTATGAGCACTCTGCATTGTGCTTAAATACTGATGACGTTTTCTGTTCGGGGAGCTCCTCTCTCATGACTCTGTCCTAAGAGATTCTGTGCACAACTTGAATAAAGAGACACTAACTTCAAGATCCTGAGAGTGGTGACTTTTTTCACCCACAATGAGCAAAACCCAAACTGCTAATGAGACAGAATAATTTGGTGGTAATTTCAATGCTGAGTCAATAAACCAAAGAGAAATTGTTAAATCCATGAAGTGGCGCCGTGCAGCTTAGCATGCACCACAGTGGGATTCATTCCCAGAGGCTGAGTGACCCAGGGCCACTGAGAGGCTTGGCAGGCCCAGACACACTCACACAACACCACTTATTAGTCTCTCAGCACCACAGTCTGTCTTCATTAATCACTGTTTCAAGAGTGATGAGGTGTCAGATTTTAGTGTGGGTTTCCCAGGTAACGTCAGGTACATCAGTGCAGCTCAGGATAACAGGAGTTTTACAGTGTAGTCTCCTAAAGAGCTAAAGTTGAACTATTTTAATATTCATCCTGTTTCAGCATTCATTACACTGCAGCAGTTTTATAGCAGGAGAACAGAAGGCACTGTCACACCAGCACAGGTTCTCCACAGGTGAAGAGAGTTATGGAGGGTCATGTTTCCCTTTCATTATATTCCGAACAGGCCTGTCATTTTTTCCACTCTGTTATTTATGATGTGCAGTTTTATCCATTTTTGTTCCATCCATCATCAGGATGATCCTTGATGCGTTCCATTGGATGTCTTCAAAATATATGTATCTGTATGCATTTAATATAATTGGCCAAATGTGTATCTATAACATGAGAATAGCTGATTTATTAATATCAACTTTTCTTTTAAATTGATTGAAAATATTTTGAATGTCATTGTAACAATGTTTAAAAACAGCAACAACAAAAAATTACAGTTAAAGCAGTACAGTTCAGTTATGGAAGTGCTCAGTCCACAGAGAAATGCACTCCACCTGTATTCAGACACTGAGCCTTAAAACCAGCCACCAGGACCTCTGTAACTTAGTGATGTCACAACAGAGCAGTCACCAGGCCTACCCACCATATCTCACCATCAAACCAGGCAGAGTTCAGCACGCAGCCAGAATACAGTCTAGAAGAAATAGGTTTTATTTAACTTTGTTGTCTCCTTGTGTTCAATAAATTATGCTACATTCAAACAATGACTCTGAGCCATTTTTAAAACTCCCAAGTAGTTTCTACTTCAGGTCAAAATACCTGCTTTATGTTGGATATACTGAATGACATCATTAATCAGGTAGCTGCAGCAGCCTCAGCTGTGATCTGATTCTGGAGACAGTTCAGTCTAACACTGCTCTGATCCGAGTCTAGGTCAGGACACTGACACCTTAGAATCAGGCTGAGCTCGTGCACATGGAAGTGGAGAAGCAGTCACCTTCCACAGCTCCTGCAGAAAAGCATAACAATGTATATTAATAAAAACCTTAATTTCTCAGGAAAATGCATGATTTGTAGGTCATCCACCTGAACTGTGCAGGAGGGGGCAGCTATAGAACCTGAAGTACCTGGACAATTCCTAATACATGCACATGGACATGAATATGAACAACAAGACCAGTCAAAATAGTGCTGAACTCATAACACTATGAAAAATCTTAAAGAGCAGAAAACGCGTGAACATCACCAGCACAGCACCATGCTACCTCAGTAAACCCAAGTCAGAAGCTCTGGATGTGTCAGACCTTAGAGTTGGTGAAAATGTTCATTTTTTTATGGAAATTATAAATAACCCTCAAAATTACTATTCTTTTTATTAAATGTGCAAGTTACTAAATAAGATGTGTGATATCTGTCATCTGACAGAAACATCACCCAGTGCAGAAGAAGAAGAAGCCATATAGACTCAGCCAATCACCTGACGTGTTGCTTGAATGGTCCAAATGCTACTGGACACAAGATGAGCTGTACATCACTGAAACACCAAACTCAACATACAGTGTGTGTGACACCTGTTGGACCAGGACAAGTGTCTACACTAGTCATGTTTGCAGTTACACAGTTAAATTTAGTTGTCAGAAGAGCACAGAGAAACAGAGACTCTGTGAAGGTCTATGTCATATGTTAGATTACAGGGTCACTGTTGCGTTGGTTTAAAGTTAAACATTTTCTTCTCTTACCAGCTGCTCTATTCGTTCATACAGAAGAAACTGGGCAAAGTTAGAGGGAATCTGCTCCACTCTGAAGCTGCAGCGTCCGTCCACCAGGTCTTGGAGCTGGGACAGACAAAGACTGAAATGGTTGTATGCCTCACAGGAAACGTCCATGTGTCTCAGGGTGAAGTTCATCCTTGAACGGGGAGACATGGAGACACAGGAGGAGACGAGGTTAGTGTAGAGGCTGTGGCTGGAGATACAACCAACCACACACACCATCGAGTGTTTGACTGGCACACAGAAATGTCTGGTTTTAATCATGGCTGCCTACATGATTTGGTTGTCTGTCATAGACGTCATATCCTGAGACGTCCTGTGTCCACTGAAGTTTAAACTGCTTTATTCAGTGTGTCTACTGGTTTGAATCCCCAGTGGCAACAAGAGCATGCTAATGTTTAGAATGTAAACAGGTGTATACAAGTCAGAATCACAAACTAACCAGAGTTTCAGTGATTCAGGCTTAAATTCCTACAGCGCCTGAAAGCAGCAGCCATGTCAGACATCTGCAGACGACCTGAGATAAATGACCTCATGCTCTCATGCTCCTGCAGCTCCTGACAGCAGCTGCTGTGGTGAAGTACAGCCCGTCACAGTAACATTGCAGGGACTTAAACAAAGGATCAAGAGCGTAGGTTTCCTCTCACCTCTTCTCTATGGAGATGAAGATAGTGCAGGTGTGAGTGAAGCTGCTGCAGAGCTGGTACAGAGTCCTGAAGAAGCCGTCGGTCAGATCATCATCGTAGCAGACTGGTGACACAGAACAGAGGCGTGAACACTGAGGCTACTGCTGTCAGTGTGTGAGTATGTACAGGTGCAGCTCAATAAATGGGAATGTTGTGGAAAAGTTCATTTATTTCAGTAGTTTAATTCAAATAGTAAAACTCATATAGATTCATTAGACACAGACTGAAACATTTCATGTCTTTTAATGAAAACCCAAAATTCAGTGAATCAGAAAATCAAAACCTAGTGAAAAAGTTCAGTATTAGGGAGTCACACTCTAATCAGCTGATGAACTCCAACACCTGCAAACAACTATTACAAATGTCACAATGTCCTGTCAACAGTTGACAGGATTGGTTCCTTAGGTTTGTGATGTATGAAAGGCTAGGTGTGTTAATGAGACTCTCATTAGTCCACTGCAGTTCAAGGTGGAAACAGTCAGTCAAGGTGTTGTATATGTCTGGTATCTACATATCTCATGTCTGTGCCTCATAAGAATCCATCATCCGTCATGATATGCATCATTGTCCTGTGCCTGGGAGCTGTGTGACAAAGGTTGCAAAAGTGACCTACCGTCAGCAGCAATGATGAAGGTGGTGTTGTCGTACAGATTAGCTACTTCCTCCTCTGTCCAGCTGAACTCCACATCAGCATCTGCACAGATCAAGAGGACAGACAGAGAAGTTCTCTGGTCAGGCAGAGCGTCATCCATGGTCGCCCCACTGTACTCACTGAGCTTCACATTACAAGTGCTGCAGCTTAGTTTGGGCAGGTTCGCCACTGCTGTGTACTTCACATAACTGCCCTAATTTACATAGGCTGGTTAATGTCACATGAAAAGGGGAAACCTGAACAAAGTGTCACATCCCCTCTCATTGCCTATCTTCAGCTGCACTGTAAATACTGGAGCTGAAAAACCTCCATCTGGACTCTGTACATTTCATATCACTCATGTCAGTTCTGAATTACAGCAGTGAATAAAGCAAATGCTTATCAAAAGAACATAATGAAGAAAAGTGGTTTAAATGACATTCACTATCTGTAAACCCTTAAGGCTCTTGGTCAGGAACGAGCTGGTGTTACTCCAGCTCTTGTTATTGTGTGATCATATTTAATGTCATTATTAGAATAAGTTGGTTTAGTTCTGTCATCATATCCACACCCCCTCAGAGCCAGGTTCCCACACACTGAAGCACACACAGCTCCCTTTGGCCTGACTAACAACATCAACATCTAGAACTATAGGTGCTTGTTGTGAAGACCAGCAGGTGAGTGGTGATGATCCTCAGCCCACAGGTGTTCCAGTGTGGTCTGACTTAGTGACAGAGATGAGTAAACCAGTAGCAACAAAGAATCTAAGATACTGTCCGGCCTTTCCAAGCCTTAAATATGATAGATACATGTCAGAGAGGGAGGTAACTGGAGGAGAGGGAGGGGGATTGACATGCAGCCGAGGATCATGAGTCGGATTTGAAGGCAGGCTGAGCAGGACTACAGCTCTGGATGAGCCACCAGAGCACCTTACAGCACAGAGTCGATATGTGTGATTTCCTAACCATGTCACCGTTGATGAGGTTACATATCTGTATGAGAAGGGCAAGATGAGCCATCATTCATTTTGTTGTCATGTGTATGTGTGTGTGTTACCTGTACAGAGGTCATGCTGGAGCCAGTCTAACTGTCTCACTCTCACCTCACCACCTGAGGGGCAGAAAGACTCTATTAAGTTACATTCACTGTCATGAGCTGTCTTTGTTTTTTTGGAAGAGAAGAAAATATATAAATAAACAGTGAAACATTATAAAAGAACTGTTAAACAAATAAAACAGAAATGAATAAAAGCATCTGCAGATAATATGCAGTTACACAGAGGGCAGTGACTGTCGGAGCAATGACCTTAAAACAGGTTGTCTATAGAAAATCTAGGCAGGTTACACTGCTGCTGTTGAATGTAGAGACACACACAGTTTGTGAGTGCTCTCAGACAACCTCACAGCTGCGTGTCTTCCCGACATCATGTGTGTTGAAGACTGCTGACACCATGGAATAAACATATGATTCACAGCAGTGGGCTACATATCAAAGACACACTGTAGAGAAGATGATACATGACAAGCAGAGCAAATGGTAGACTCCCAAGTGGGCGTGGTCATGACTGCTGGTTCATGTCTATATATGACAACAATACAACACTAGATACAGTTTATACTTCCTGTTTAAATATCTAATAAACCCAGTCCAGGAGTCTCTCTTCCCTTCACAAAGGCCAGCAGGGAGCGCTGTAAAAATATGCTTTTCCTCCCTTTTATTGCCTGAAAATGACATATTTCATATGTAACAATTCCCTTTTTCAGATTAAACTGATGATCACAACTTCCACTGCATTATGGGTGTTTTATTACATTTTGCAGGTGGCGCTTTCTAGCACAATCAACACATCCAAACCCACGCTCTCACTCATCCACACACCTACACAAACACACACACAGTACTTTAATGTTCTGTAGGTCTGTGGCTTGTGAAAATGGATCTGTATTTATTATCTTTTCAATGGATATTTATTTCAGTGGCTACAGAGCAAAAGAAGATAATCTATAATCTATATCTTCTGTCCTCCAATTGACGTCAAAATACTCAGAACAGAAGCCCAGCTCACACAGCTACATGAAGTGACTGACAGTGAGCCATGTCGTCTCTCAGCTGCCTCTGATGTCACAACTAGACAATCAGAGTTTCACCGAGCTGCTGTAGCTGCTAAAGTGTAGGAAACCGGTCACTATAGTAACAGTAATTAGACTTAGATCGACTCATTTGTCAGACACTTTTATACAAAGTACGTCATAAGTGAGGCTGAAGCTGATGTTTGATCATCTGTCTGGTTGTCATGGTTCAGTCCTGCAGCTTCACCCACCTGTTCACCATTAATCACAGTGCTAGTGAACACAGGTGAGCAAGATGTGTATTTTTTTTTTACTCATTATTGTTTAGTTCATGTTTTTTCAGATTTTTTTATATTGGTGGGAAATGAAGTGGGGAGGAAATGAGCGGTAATCTGACCACCTCACCTGTAGACTCCATCAGGTGTCTGTTTAATGTCACATTTCTCTTGCACATGCTCAGTAGGTCTTCTCCAACATCTGAAAAACAAAAACAGTCAAGTGGCTCCATGAGATCTGTCAAACACATCCAGATGTTTGGACATAGAGTAATGAATGACTGGCTGAAAGCAGAGGCTGTGACATCATCTGCACATATCTGAATTAAACAACTGACGTTTGTGTGACTGATATTGCATCATTGTTGACACTAAACTGGTGTGATGTGTGTCTACATAATCTCAACACAAAGATCCCCTGTGTGTCTTCTGAGCTGTCAACAGTGTCTTAACATCTTGAATGAGCCCCATTCTCTGACCATGACATGCCGTTAAAAGTGTGTTGAATTCCCAGTTGTTTACTTCATATTAAAATAATCAAAAGACACTGACGACACACAGCATCAATGTCAGGGCGTCTGCTTGATGGCATCATACCTGTGCAGTACACTGTTTTGGCTACGGTTGCCAGGACGATGCTGGTCAGGCCTGTTCCCGCCCCTAGCTCGAGCACCGTCGCTCCCCTGAACATGAGGGGCTCCGACAGGATGAAGTCGGCCAGGAGGAATGCCCCTCTCCACACCTGATGCAGGTAACACACACATGAACACCAGCACCTCCACGAAACGAACCCACTGCCATGTCATGTGACACCGCAATATGGGAGTTGCAACAAACAGAGAGAGGGAGGTGAGTGAATTCTACTGACCTGTTTGCCAACATCCTCCAGGGGCGTGGCCATGGTGTGCTCTGTGGGTGGATTAGATCCAGACATTAAACACAGCGGCTGTGTCTGACATCACTCCTCAGGTTTGATACAGGAAAACTCATAGTGAATTGAGTCAGGTAGAACAGTTATCAGTACCGATGTGTATCAGCAAGAATCTGGCCATACGATACGTATCACAATAGAGGCAACAAGACGATACTGTGATGCTATATGCAAGATGATATATTGCAATTTTTTTCCTTTTTTGACTGTGCTAAGTTTGCTAATGCATGAACTTGCGATGAGCGATGTGGTTTAAATATAACATGAACATGTACCACCGCCACGAAGGTTTGCCTGTGAATTGTTAATAAAAACATCTATACAGCGCTTTTGAATGTAGATAGAGTAACAAAACAAATTCAAGACCTATCTTTTTAGTTTGGCTTTTAACTCAATTTTATTATGTTTAGCTTTTTAGCACTCTTTATTGTTTTCTTGATCTTGATCCTCACTGAACTTTAATTTTATGCTATACTGCCATTTCATTTATGTGTTTTATGTCTAACCCTAACCCTATTTATTATATATATTTATCTCTTTTTATTTCATTCAATGCCATTTACATACTTCCAATCCTATTTGTATCTGCTCTCTGGTGTTTTTTCCCACTGCAAATTGTTGAGTGTAAGATAGAGTTTCCTCAGTTTTTTTAAATTCCTCAATGTTTTAATTTGACTTGGATTAACTGTGTAATGTCCTTCAGACCTGACTGTATTTTCAGGAACCAATTATCATTTTTTGGTTTGTTGGTTAGTTTTCTATATACATATAATCAAATCTCAGAGAACTTTGTTAAGAAGTGTTCTGAGATCTGAAACAAACCGAAGTTTATCTTGTTTCCAGTGTATATACTTATTGACTTCAGCAGGACAGTCATCAAAACCAAGATGATGATGAATGAACAAAAGCACTCATGACGAAATCTTACCGATCCTGATAAGACCTTTGAAGCTCTCATCATCTTCATCATCTGTGCTCTGCTCTTCCTCCTCCTGTCCAGGGTGGGACTGTTTGAGAATGACGGGACAGGCCACGTCTCTGCCACCGGGGTTTCTCCTTGGTCTTAGAATAAATAGCAGGAACAGTAGTGGGTCAGTAAATCTACAACCAAATGTCTATTTCATGTGTTGCGTATGTGTTTGTGTGCGTGCAGCTGATCCACACCTGTGTGTGACATCCAGGTCTCCATCTTTATCCAGGCTTGGCTCCACAGTTCCTCCGCCTTCTTCCTCTTCAGCTTCTTCTTTGGTGACATCTGGGTCTTCTTCCCTGTCCTCCCTCACATCACTGTGTTCCTCCTCCTCTCCTCTTTTCCCAGGATCACTGTTGTCGTGCCTCTCAACATCTGACAAGATCCTGAATTTAGAGATGAAGACTGGATGGAAAGAAACAGAAGTCAAGTTCATTTCTTTGTCTTTGCCATTTAAATCAAGTTCAAAAATAAAGCTTCCAAATGTTCTGGTCTCAAATCACTGATACAGAAGTGAAACAGCTGATTTCTTCTCACACTTGGACATGTGACACACACCAGGCTGTCCAACATGGTTGAGACGTGTCATGAGGTGGCGTGTATTGGGCAGGAACATGTGAACGTCTGACAGCACGGTATCATGTTGAAAGGTGATGATGTCCATGGCTGATGCTTCATGGTCCCCCCAGAGGTCTGCCTCACACAGCCTGGGACACACAGGCTGACTCTTAATGACCACACACACAAATTGCACAATCATGTTAATACATACATCAATAAAAGTCTCTCTTTTTTTTTTTTTTTACCTCATGTTGTCCTCTTTCTCCTGTTCAAAATCTGGTGATTACATTACCCCCGATGCAGATTAACTGCTGACAGTTTGCAGATTGGGGTGTCTATCTTATCTCATATCACACACAGCTTTTTTTGATGACAATATCACAATAACAGGTGAGTGTGTGTGTTTGAGTAGAGAGAATGGATACAGTTTCTCTTTTTATGACAGCAAATTTCATTCTATGTTGAACATGAAATGGCTCCAGCACAGAGCTGGCTGTGAAGCAGTATGATTCCTTTCTCTGGTGCGTTCACAGAGGAGACTTTGTTGTCAACATCTGATAACTTCAGCATCACAGACAGATCTCTATGGTTACAGTAAAGCTGTCTGTTGCCCTCAGAAAACATCTCTGCAGGAGGATTAAACCAGCAGCGCTTGTTAAAACAGGTATTTGTTTAGTCAGCAGACTGGAGACTGGAGTATCTCTCTGTCACACAGCGCTGGTTTGACGTGTTTGAATTTATTCAGAGGAGTAAAGTGTTCGTTCTCTCATGACATGATGAAAACAGAGACCGACAGTCCGGTTCGGTCCGGGCTCAGCAGGTGCAGTGTGGCCCGGATTCTGAAACTTTGCCGTCACACCTCCACAGGTTAAAGTTAGCGCGGAGCCCACACCGGAACACCGGGAACCGTTAACTGTTCCCGCCGAAGCCCCGGCGGAGCAGAGGAGACGCTGCGACCGCGGCTGCAGCAGCTTCTCATCAGCTTCTCAGTCATATAGACGGCTCTTACCGTTTCTGTCCCGACAGCACGAAGCACGCCCCTCACTCAGCTGCCGCTGCCACTCAACATCAAAACAGTGCAACGCTAAAATCTGTCCGGGCTGCAACAAAGAGGATTCGGTTTCCGCCCGGAACTAAGATGATGGTCTGAGCCCAGCTACAATGATAGACTGGATCCACCGCGACTGTCTCGTGCCTTATGTTCACAGGCCGAATGCAAAACGGAATCTAAAATAATTTTCTGATGCAACAGAATGGAAAGGGACATTTTTCTGCCCCTATAACCGAGAACAGAGGTTTCAGATATGACTGCAGGTCCTGTAAGTGCATGAAGTGTCTGTCTTATTGCCAGACAAGGGCCGGAGTGGGACTGAACTTTAGCTACTCAGTGTTTAGTTTTGTTTTGTTTTTGTGTGCCTCACAAATACAAGAATAAATTCAAACCAAGTCTTAAAGCAACATTTACTGTCTTCGAGATATTCAAGTGGTGGCTAGATAAACCGCCCATGCTGTCCCCATGTCCATCCTGCTCCTCGCTGCCATCGTGTTTCATCCATTTCCACTGTGTGCAGAAAAGTTTGCAGCCAGTTTCGGCTTCACATGTCATCGCCCCAGTCCTACACACAACATTTACAAAAGTAGGAGTGCAGTAGTTCCTGGAGAGATGGTCAGCACTTTATCAAAGGCAGATTTGTCTAATTAATTTGTATTTTCCAAAAGTTAATTTCTTTTAGGTTGGTACACACCTGACGACCTTACTAATAATGAAGAAATAAAATTAAAGAAGACATGAAATACGAGGAAACGTATGCGTAATCTGACACAGTTAGTGTCATGGAAACAGAATGATGACACACAATGTTATGTGTTACAGTGGATCAGTCCAGGATTTCACAGACCCAGGACTTGAACTCTCCTGATAACATCAGTTTATTGGATGCAGTTGGACAAACACAGGCAATAGTTCCAAATTGGTAGAAAAAAAAGTGTAATCCAATAATTCAAAAACATTGGTCAAACAGGAGGGAATCACCAGCAGAGCTATCAAATCAAGTAGTCCAAAAAACATACAGCCAGAGAGAACACAGTGGACCAATGTCAGGGGGAAGAGCAGCTGGAAGCTTGTCAAACAGACAGAGACGATCAGAGAACATGAGGGAAAGGGAGTATACAGAAGGAGGAAGGAGAGGCAGTTAGACACAGGTGAAGCACATTAGGGCAGAGAGAGGGCAGGTGTGGAAGAAGAGGGAGTAAAGACAATTAACAACACATAAGACGCAACCTTCAAAATAAAACAGGAAGTTACAACAGGAAGTTCCCTGGGTAAATACAGGGAACTTAAACACAGATGACACTAAAAAGCATCAACAGCACAAACCTACAGCTGACAGACAATACATTCATTGATCCATCAGGAATTTATTGACTATTGATTCTTCTTTCACATCCTGGAGGTGAAGCTTGCTCTCCTGACCAGAGACCTGTTGACCTCAGACACAGAGCGACAGCCTACACACACAAGAAGGTTGGTCTAAGGAAATGGTTTACACTTGAGCATTTCATTCTGTGTTTGTGTGTTACCTGACAGTGCCATCGCCAGTCGCAGCTCTTCTTTGAGAAGTTCTAGGAGCTCAATAACTCCTTGTTCTCCCTGGACACACACACATACATACAAGCCACATTTGTCTTATGTCTAAAACAGGACTAGTAGTATTTCCAAAGTTTATTCTCAGTGTTGTGGACTGTAGGAGAAAACAGCAAAAAAAGGTCATAGTGTGGGCGTGGCCTCAGAGTGTGGTTCCTCACCTGACAGGCCAAGCCCCACAGCACCGGTCGACCAATGAACACAGCCTTGGCCCCCAGAGCCAAGGCCTTCAAGACGTCTGTCCCCCGCCTCACCCCTCCGTCCAAGTAGACATCACAGCGGCCCTGCACCGCCTGCACCACTTCCTCCAACACATCCAGCTACACACACACACGCACGCACACACACACACACACACACACACACACATTCTTTATACTGTCACAAAAGCACATGTTTTCAAAATGTTGTTTGGTATGTTTCAGCAGCAGAAAGTCAACCTCAGTTTGGACCACACTCTATCTGCTGTTGCTGCCATCAAAACACACACACACACACACACACCCATACACAAACACAGACCGTGGCAGGAACTCCATCCAGCTGTCGAGCTCCGTGATTGGACACCAGGATTCCATTGACACCATAGTTCACAGCCTGGACAGCATCCTCACCTGAGCCACACACGCAGTGAGGTACATAATATCAGTGTGAATTTCTGCTCCATTTTGACTGCTGCATATGTGTGTGTGTGTGTACCGTTCGGTACGCCCTTGACAATCACAGGTAGATGTGTGTGTTTCTTCAGCCAGCTGATGTCATCCCAGCAGAGGGAGGGGTCAATGGCTTTGGCTACATAAACAGCCAGACCACTGTCGTTTCCATAGTTACCCTCAGAGAAAGCCAAGGAGGCTGTGGAGAAGTTAGACATACTGGCAGCACACACACACGCACACGTGAGGAGTTATACCAGTGTTATACCATTGTTGTATATGGGAAATAACGCTGTTGTGTTTGGTTCCTACCTCAGGTGTGGGGGCAGTTTAAAGCGGTTGCGCATGTCATCCCATCTTCTCCCCAGGTATGGTGTATCCACAGTAACAAAGATGGCCTTGTAGCCCGCCTCCTCTGCACGGTGCACCAACGACAGTGTGAGCTCTCGGTCTTTATAGATGTAGAGCTGCAGCCACAGGACGCCCCCGCCCTCGGTTGACAGTGTCATTGCTGACATCACTTCCTCTATGGTGGAGGTGGCCCAGGAGCTGAGCATCATCCCTGTTCCCACTGCACTGCATGCTGGGTAGACACAGTATTACTAGAGTTAGTGATGGTGGTCATGGTCACATGGAAACAAGCAGGAATGAAATGACTGACACACTATGATGTCAGCACGATGTCAGCATGATGATGACGTTCAAGCTCATCTATATTTTCTTCATGTTTTGTATAGTTGCTAACTAACATTTGTCATTCATCCTGAGTTCATGTTTCCTAAACAACAGGATTTTGTCTCACACTAATGAACAGAGAACAAATGCAACTGTGTCCAACACACACAGAGGACATATGGTCATAACATGTCCTCCCTCTGAGGGGAACAACCCATGTAGTGTCTGTCTGTGTCTCTGTCAGCTCCTTTGACTCTTCACACAGGAAATTAAACCACAGTCTCATTTACAGTCATGTGGTCTTAGAGCAGTCTGTAAACATTTGACCCCCAGTCAGCCTGCAGCTTCACCTGTTTACTCTGCTGACAATAAATGCTTCCTTCACCCCATCTCATCCTGAAACTGATATGAGCACAACCTTATCACTGTGTGTGATGTGGTGAATATGATCCACAGTGAGCCGGGTTCAATGTTATGACCAACAGAATAGAGCAGCTGGAACATTTTGAGGGTCTGGCTGCTGATGAATCTGCTGTCATGACGACATCTGCGACCTGGATGTATATTTTCTCCAGAAGAACTTTTGCTCCATTTACATTTTTCTTCAGACTCATTCACAGACGTACAGTATATCATGACACAGTGTGTGTGTATGTGTGTGTGTGTGTGTGTGTGTGTACCTCTAGCTGTAGCTGTCTCCCCATCAGGATGAGCCATCCTCTGCATGGCTGTGGCTGCAACACACAGAGGCATACTGAGCCTCTGTCCCAGCACAGAGACAGACAGATCTACTGAGGACACATCCCTTAACACCCGGGGGACAAGACACCACCTGCACACACACATACACACACAATTTGAGGCATTTGGCGTAGAGTTTCTGTGTGACATACTGGAAAGTTGGCAAAGGGTCTGATACAAATAATAAAAGGTCATCAGTGTATACAGAAACCTGCGCTCAGTGTTCCCTCTACATCTACTGCAGAGTGATCTTGGATTCTAGATTCTTTAATTGAACTACCTGGTTTGTGATCACTGCAGCTCTATGGAGGAATAGAGCAAGAAAACCCACAAGATAGACAGGAGACCCAGAGTGACCGTGTCTGATGTCTGTCATGATGTCAGTCTGGAGGCAGCAAACAAAACAGTGAGATATCAGGAGGTCTTCAGTGTGGAAGTGGCTGCTTCATTACAGGTGTGAGGAGACGTGCATTTGCCTCTTCTACATTAGTGAATTTATTGATTATGCTGCAGCTCATTTATTTATTTTTACGGACATTTCAAAATGACATGTTCTCATGACTCTAATGCAGTGCTGCTCTAACCTAACCCCCCCTGCTGTAATCATTAACCTCTTATGGAGCAAAGAACAGCTCACAGGATTGTGGGCACTGTAGTCATGTCCCTACATGAGAAACTGCATACTGTAGTGTAATGATTGATGAACACAAGAGTAACAGCAGGAAGAAGTGGACATGAGGACTGCTGACTAACAAGAAACAGAAGGCACAGGTTAATAATAGACAACAAGGTTCACACATCTAACAGCTGAGTGATGAGCGCAAGGATCTTCAGTCACTGCTTGTAAACTGTGAGGAAGTTGTAGGTGATAAATGCTCCATAATACGAACACAGACAGTGGATGACTAAGCACACTGTATGTGACATATGAGGTTACACCTCCCTCTTGACTCATTCGTCATGACCACCCCCCTCACCCACCCAAAAAAATATACAGTAAGGACAAAGTTTTTTTCCCCACAGTACAGTAGATTAGAATCAGAGGCTTTCTGTGGACTGGGAACCTGATTTACATCACTAGGAAGAGTTGCCATGGAGTACAGATCGGCAGTCAGGAATCAATCTGGTGATCACTGCATTGGGCATTGCCAGTGCAAGGGATGCGTTCATAACCACTCGACCACTATGCACCCAGAACTGCAGCTTTAAAACCTGACAATGCAGAGTTTCATGAAAAGCACCGCTTCAGGACTCTGCAGGCTCAGTGAATGAAACTCTGGCTTCATGCTGTGTGTATGTGTGTATGTGTGTGTGGTGTACCTGTTGAAGGCAGCCACATTGTCAGCCAGTGTCTTCTGCTCATCAGCTCCTGAGCGGTAGTAGTCATACACAGCTTTAGGAAGAACCCTCCTGGCCTCCTTCTCAAAGTCTGACACACACACTCGCTGCTCCGACATGTTCGTCCACCACAACAGCGAAGTGGCTCACTGTCACTCTCACACACACACACACACTTCAGAGCTCTGTAATCATTAAGCTGCTGCAGGCCTGAGTTTTAATCAGGACTTCAGAGTCAGCTTGGTTCAGTTTACACAAGATAACACTGTGTTAGACCAGAGCAAACCCACAGGATTTTGGGTATTATGGCAGTGACTCTGAACCACCTGGACTTTTATACCTGTGTGTTTAGATCATGACAAGACACTGGCTACAGGTGAACTTTGACCCGTCCTGTTTAAGTTCATTCAAAACAACAGAGGAATGTGTGCAAGCTGTGCAATGATCCAGTGAGGAGGGAAGATGATTACTCTTCATCCTCCTGCCTGTGGCCATAGGTCTGTATGCAGCAGGCAGCACTGTTTTTCCTTGAACTACCCTTTGTTTATGACTTTTGTATGGAAGCCTTGAAGGGACATGTATTTTTGACTTGCCAGGATCATTTTAAGGTAAACAAACCAGACAAGGTAATCTTTTTATCTGTCAGAAAGGTTTCCTTTTTTTTAAATCTCTCTGGGCTTTCCACAGCCTTTGAGTGCTTCATTTGGTGCAAGACCTGGAGACAGTGACTGGCCATTAAACATGTATAATGCTGTGGCCTTTACTACTCTACTGGCCCCATGCCAAATAAATGGAAGATCTCAAAACCATTATATTTCATCTTAAAGGGGAACTATGCAAGTCCGGTCGCTTTCCCCTGCCTTGCTAACCCTCCTCCCGGCCATGTGCATGTGTTTTCAACGAAGCTGGCGAGAAAGCAATCTACGGAGCGGGGGATAACGTTATTTATCATATACGCTTTACGATGTGTGAGATTACAGGTTACTGGGTGTGAAATGAGAGCTGGGACACCGGGTCAGAGGCTCTGATCTTACAAGGTTGGTTTTCAGCCAAGAGAGGCCAGGTGGAAGGCAGAGAGCCTCCATTCTCCACCTAACAAGTTATTAGTACGTCATAAGTCATTTAACCATCACAATCACTCCAAAGCTGTTTCAATTATTAATTTAGTAAACTTAATAAAGGTAAAAAGCTTGCATAGTTCCTCTTTAAGTTGGAGAAGATCAAATCCACACAGAGGTAATAAGGACAAATCTATTATTTTTTTCTTTTAATTAAGATTCTTTCTCTTAGTTCTACTTGGTTGTATGTTTTGGATGATGTGTAATTTATTATTTTCTTTCCAATTTATATTTCTTTTAGAGGATCTGGGAACATGAGGCAGTGAAGGAGGGACTGGGGGGATTTATTATGGAAATTTATTCAGTATGTGATTTGTACATATTGTGACAGCCAGCCTGGGCCCTCGCTGTGCAGTGCTGAACATGCAGTTCTGACTAAAAATGCCAATAAACAGATCTTTGAAAATATAAAAAATCTCTCTGGGCTTGTTGTCATGGACAAAAAAAGAGAACGGAAAACTGAAAAATGTGCTGGACAAAGAAAAACGTCCCCTGACCCAGGACTTCTGTACTGATGTTGGTCATTCTCTATTGTGGAGACGTTCACCTCTACAACGCACCAGAGAACAGATCAAAGTTAGAAACTGTTGAATAAAAGCCGACTCTCCTCAGTTCCATGTTTATTTGTCATTTAACAAAATCCAATAAAAGCTTTAAGAATTAACATTTTGCACCATCACCAAAAACATAACTTCTCCCACTAAAAAGGTAAAACTAGAAAGTCAAGGTTAATAAAATGCAAGCGTCAGGAAGGGGAAGGTGAATACATGAGGTCAGCGACAGCTTATGACAGGCAGGTGAAAAAAGAGAAGTCTACTCTACAGAAGATCGTCATGAAGCACAAGACTAAAGATGCACACTGAAGAAAGAGTCAGACCGAGGCCGCCCCTCGTCTGAAGTGTCCTCTGTCCAAAACCAGTCCACGTGACAGGACGTCTCAGTCTGATCCACAAAGAGCCTCCTGAAACAACTCCACTCAACAACCTTTTATTGGACGTCTGACAACACTCACAGACTGTTTATCAATCAAAGAACAGTTTGATAATTGATTTGACTTTAATTTCTTCTCATTTCAGGGTTCAGCTGGGTGTTCGTTTCTCCTCCAGAACATCATCCCACCTACGTTCCCATCGTTCCCACCCCCTCCGTGTCACCCGCTGGCCAATCAGAATCAAAGCCGTCAAGAAAAAGATTAGAGAAAAACGAGTGTGGCTGTGTAAACGCCCCATCCACCTGAGCTGTAGCCCTGGTGAAGTCCCACCCACAGCTGGCAACTGTGTGCTTCAGAGGGAAGCCGCTCACTTCCTGCTTCATCCTGCCCTCAGGACGAGTTGGATTGGCTCAACAGGATGCAGTGATGTTTATAGGTACAACTTGATAGTGAGCTATGCAGGTGAGGGGGGAAGGTATCTCCAAGTCGAGGGTGAGAAGGCCTTTGCCCTCCTTCCCCCCTCCCCCATTCGGCGCCGCTTTGCTCGGTCAAACCCCAGAAAGGAAGGCGGGGCCGCAGGCCCACTAAGCGTTGTGTTGGCCTGATCGCCGATGGTTGGGGGAGTGTGGTTGCAGCGGTGCTACGAGGTCGCTGCCCCAGTTTGGGTGCCTGGGAGTTTGGGAGGGCGGACGAAGCATCCGCTTCCCATTTCCTCCCCCCAGTGTGGCCCGGTGCTGCTGTTCCGACACCCCAGACCCGCTGGACGCTGGTGAATCTCCAAGCCTTCGCTGGACCAAAGACATGAAGCAGCATAGCGTTCACACCCAGGCAGTCCAGCCCTCATACAGCTGGGCCAGGTTGTCCATGTTGGTGGCCTCCTTGATGACAAAATCCACCTGCACACAAACAGGAAGAAACATTTAGAGCTGCAGTCAGGACAGTGCTAAGAGTCACACTGAGAACACACCGCTGCTCTTTGGGACCGTGACCACCTGATGTGATTATTGACCCACTGATTGTTAAATCTGTAATGAATGACGGCCTGTGGCAGGATGAGCTGTCCTGCTGCTGGAGGGTTCAACGTCTGACCCAGAGGTTAGTTTACAACATGATTATAGGATATCTTCTCAGGATGATCCTCTGATGAGTGGAGAAAATTAGAATTAGTCTACAAAATATGAAAATATAAATGCCTCCACTATAAACATAACCATGCAGATGTTCAGTGGAATCAACTCCTCAACTACCTTCATTCAATTTCAGCAAAGAAACAACAGCACAATAGATTACCCAGAATGCTCGGGCTCAGACTCTGGCTCCAGCAGCTGAGGAGAATTCATCTGTCACATCTGACTGGTCATGTGACTCAACTGTCAGTTCAACTTAAGACAATAAGTCCAGTCAGCTTTTCTCAAGTTTGGTTTCACATTCTCAAAACTAATCAAGTTAAACCATACGGCCGAGTTTATTCAATTAGACAGTTTGTTATTTATTTACAACTAAAGTTTATTTCATATGAAATCTATTTGTATTAATAACTGCAAAGTTTTCTTCTCTTCTCACATTCAGTCAAGTTCAAGTTTTACATCAAATCTGTCAAAATAAAACAGTGTAGTAAGAATGTAAACACAGGGCTCATGGACACTGTTGCTCTGACTGAGGTAGGTGTGTGTGTGTGTGTGTGTGTGTGTGTGTGTGTGTCACCTGCTCTGTGGCGCTCATCCTCCTGTTGGGGTCGATGTCTCTGCCCTCCAGCTTGGCTTTCACTCTTTTCCACACACTGACTGCATACGAGTTCCTCTCTTGGACGGCTGCAGCGCAGCACGCACACACACACGCACACACACACACACACACACACACACACAGAGCAGCTGGTTCAGAGCACAGAACTGACACTGCAGTGGCATCAGCATCATCATCATCATCATCATCATCATCATCATCATCATCATCATCAGTCAGTCAGTCAAGTCTCAGTCTATTAATGCTGCACTGACAGGTGTGCAGGAAAGAAGAAACTCATGTCAGAACTGATACAGGTTGCCATGGTCACACCACACTGATTCAGTCAGAGCACCTACCTCGTCCTGTCTTGGGGTCTCGTACGGCCCTCTTGGGGCTGGGGTTGAGGCCTTTGCTGTTCATCAGCAGGGTGCTGGGTGGGGTGTCGTTGGGGGTCCCGAGGTTACGTGGCAGACCCTTGCGTGCATTCTGGGACATGGAGTCTGGCTGGGTCTTCACCCCACTGCACCTCACAGCTGGATTCAGAGCACATGAGATGTGGTGAAAGAACAGTTGCAGGTGAACAGTCTGCAGTGTCCTCTGTAGAGAACAGCTTCACTAACCCAGGAGGTGGAGGAGGAGAAGAGGCTCCTTTGGGTTCCTCCTGTTCATCTTTTTCTTAAGCTTTATTTTATTGAATTGTTTTTTTGTAAGACAGCAACAAGTGTGAAAATCACACAGGCCACAGAGACAAACAAGACAAGAACATAAGAAGTGTGACAACACATAAGGACAGAACAGGAACAAAACCATGCTATGACACCCACACCCACACCCCCACACCCACATACACACACACACACACACACACACACACACACACATACACACACACATACACACACACATACACACACACCAAAAAGAGTAAGAGGTGACTGAGGATGTAAAGAATGTAAAGCTGCTGTACTGGGATGTGAAGAAGCAGCTGAAAGACTCTTGGTGGCTCTCTGTGCTGCTTCATGTGAGCCATAAGGTCTATGTTTGACCCCTGAGTGACAGCCAGCAATTAGGCCACTATCACTCAGTGTTAAGCTTTACAAAATGTAGTCCTCTTGGTCTTTTCAGCTCCTCATAGAGGATTTTATAAGAGCATTAAACTGTCAGTCTGCTCCTGCAGTGGTTCAACATGCTCTGATGTACTCAAATCTCTTCACCTTTGTAACTGAAGACAGATGCTCTACTAATCCTGTGCTGATGCTGTGTTTACAGTCAACTGTTTAGACTACGAGGGTGAGGGGGGTGAGAGGAGAGTGTGTGTTTTCCTCTGAGATGGTACCTGCTGCAAAGCTCGTCTGTGCTGCAGAAACAGGGCTGGCACACTCGGTGTCTCTGTCCGTCACCAGCGGGGAGGCGAAGCCCACCAGGCCGTTGTACACACTACAGAAACACACACAGGATTACATACAGTATTTGTATGGGGGGCGATGAGGGGTGTGTGTGAATGCGTGTGGTTCTTAGCACCTCTGGCTCTGGGAGTGAAGCTCCTTCAGGGTGGCAGGAATCTCCTCCAGCAGCTCCAGCTGTTCCTGGTTGCGCGGCTGCCCGCTGGCCTGGACCACGGTGAACAGGACCAGCTGGATGTTGTCCTGCCACGCTTTGTACTCCAGCAGGAAGTGACGCACGCTGCCCTCATAGACCACCTCTTCACCGTCTGCCAATGCCGCCTCCTCATCCTGTGTGAATGATCACAAGAACAAATGTCAGGTTTCAATTCATTATCATGATTAGATACAAAAATGATCCTGGTATCACAGTTATCACACACCACTTTACTTTTTGCTCTGCACCGATTTGGGCAGATAATTTAAACTGATTTACATCAAGGAAAACACACACAGCCATAATAATAAGTAAAAAGTGAATTCAACTCAGTATAGATGTGGAACATCTGGGCCTGTGTACCTTGGCCATGGCTCTGAGCAGGTGTTTGACATCAGCCAGCTGCCGGTTGTGGTTGGACAGAATGGCTTTGATGGTGTCGACCAGGAGCTGCAGCGTCTCCCCACACGACTCCAGCTGCTGCTCCCGCTCCTCCTGAGTTCTCCGCTCCACACTAAGCTCCTCCTCCAGCTGCCTCTGGGCACAGCTTAGCCAATCAGGGCTGCCGATGGGCAGGTCCAGCAGCGGACTCTGTGATGATGACAAAGAGCTTAAAGGCACACTGTGGAGTTTGTTTGCTTTTAAAATGAGTATCATGCAGTAGAGTGAGAGAGGGTTAGACCTCAACAAAGAAGTGTTAAGGTTAGGGGTCAAACCCACCAGTCTGTGAAGCAGCTGGAGTTCCAGTGGAGACACGGTGCTGCTGAACTGAGCAGCGTAGGAGCAGGTCTGCTGGCAGCGCTTCAGGAGCTCAAACAGCGCCGCGTCCATGTTGAGGGCCTCAGGGGACCGGGTCCGAAGGCCTTCAAAGTTCAGGATGGTGGAGCACAAGAAAGTGACCTGGAACAACACAGGGAGGACTTTAACATTTAGCACTGGTCATCTATAAGGTGCTGTAGCTGGAGACAGTCAGTGAGCTTTGACAGACAGGCCTGGCCGTGGTACCTGACTGGTGCGCTGGTTCTCTCTGGCCACCACGCTGCGCCTCTCCCTGATGGTCATCTCAAAGTCCTGCAGCACCGGGGCCAGTGCTGGGTTGGCCCCTCCGGCCCATTTCAGACGCTGCTCTATGCTGGCCTCCAGAGATGCCAGCTTCTCCTGAGACAAAGGCAGCCAGAGATTTCCCAAATAAATACAAGCTCAACTTTGACAGAGACTTCAGGACAGGATTACACATACACAAGTACAAGCCACGTCCTGAATGAATGATAAATCTCTGAATTCATGACAACACAGACTGATAAGATGAGAAAAGTAACACTTTGAAAACACTGAGTTTATATTTGATGTCTGAGAGCAGTGTTTGTAACACTGGTGTGTGTTGTGTGACACTGACCTGGATGCCGATGATGGCGCCTTCGTCCTGACTCAGCTTGTACAGCTTCTTCTTCATGTTGCTGAGGATGACGGAGCGAGGAGGGATGCTGACGCTCAGAGGCTGATTGTTGGGGCTCAGAACGTCCTCGTGCTGCCACTGCAGGTGGAGTGCAACAACATGTGGTGTTATATGCAACCATTTCATAACCTTTAACACACGCATGGCCCTCAATTATAACCCATCCCTCAGTAATATCAGGCTGTGTTCGGTATCAATGAGCCACTGACACACAAGTGAACGAGCAAAAATCCTGCTCATATTCATATTATTTAGCTTTTTGTTATTAGGATTATTCATTTAGTTACGCAGCTTCATCCATGAGGCTATCAGGATTTTGAGCTCTCTCCCTGCTCTCCCTCCTCAGCTGGAACTCTGATCATTTATTATAAACTTATAACTGATCCATATTTATAAAATGCTCTATACAACAAGCCAACGGCATTTGTGCTGTTGGTGAAATGAATGACATCACTGCCTGTTTGTACCTTTTTTGATGTACTTTCAGTATTTTAGTGCAATTTATTCTGTGCAGCACTTTGGTCAACCTAGGTTGTTTCTAAATGTGCTACAGAAATAAATGTGACTTTGACCTTACCTGGAACATGGCAATGTGCAGCTGGCTCCTCTGCAGGCTGGCCTTGGCAGCTTCCAGGTTGGCGTCCAGCCTCCTGAGCAGGTCCACCTTCTTCCAGGCCGTGTCGTAGGAGGAGGCCAGTACTGTGGCTCTGTTGAGCAGCAGCTGGGAGACCCGGCCTGAAGCCAGGCTCTGCTCTACGGCCTTCTTACACAGCTCATCCAGAGACACCTGCAGAGCCAGGACAGAGGGAAGTTTGGCTCAGATAAGGACTGGAACAGGTGAAGTGTCTCTGTGCTTCGTCCAATTACTCACATGATTACTTAATCATCCTTTCAGCACAGTAATGATAATACGATGAAGCAGCCATACCTTGCTCTCTGCACCAAAGTCTTTGGCCTCCACTTGGGTGACGACGTCGAGGCCGATGGCAGACAGTGTGCTGCAGAGGGCCAGACCCAGGGCCTGGCTGGGCAGGCCCATGAGCATCTGACGAACAAACTCTGCTGTGAAGGCCTTGATGGGACGGGTCATCTGCTCCTCACTCACCACCGCCACGCCTGATCCCGTCGCACTTGGTCGCCGGTAGAGAGGCTTCCCCAAACCCACGGGCCCATTTGTTGGCAACAGGTCCTCAGCTGGGGGACAGGTACCTGGTAAGAGATCAATGATGACAATTTATTTGATCTGGTCTTCTTGAGCAGAGGTGTGGATAATAAACATGATACAGACAGATGAAGATCATCAACATAATGTGACTGGTTATTTGGTTGTCAGTCACTATGTTCTGTGGTCTTCACCTTATGCAGTAGAACTCTTACCAGACAGAGTTTGAGCGAAGGAGGAGCACAGTCTGAAAAAGTCCCGGATGGTCTGCAGTCTCTTCAGGAAGAACACCTCCTCCATCAGCTGCCTCTGGTTCAGGCTGTCAAAGAAATGGAGCTGCGTGGCCCGAGCCTCCCTCAGGACATCCACCTTTCTCCAGGCTGATGGAACCTCCAGAGAACTCAGCTGAAAGAACGTGTTCAAAAACCATAAATAACACTGAGTTAGCCAAGAAATAATGCTCTATGTACCTGATCTGTGTACAGTCACTGTGGACAAAGCTGTCAATTCCCACTGTCCTACAGGTCAATGTGTGCCTGTGGTCTGTTAACACAGTGTGTGTGTAGTAGTCCTTAAAAAGCTGTACATTGGATGACAAAGACTTCTGAATGTAAAAGCATTTAAAGGAGGAGGAAGACTAAAATCTAAAACTTTAAAAAAGAGGGGTGCTACCTTCTCTGTGAGCTGTCCAAATGCTGTCTCCAGCTGTGTGAACATTCCATCAAAGGCCACCAACAACATTTGACCTGCAGACATCTTGGGTGTGTCCTGTCCTGGTCCGTCCATGCTACGAGGCTGGATCAGCTCAGAGTACTGAGCACGCAGCATCCTGAACACAAATCACCAGAAGTTAAAAACCAACGCTGTGTCTGATCGAGCTGATAAGAGGTAGAACCCACTCGCAGCAGCTGCTTACCTGGAGATGTGGAGGCAGTGGCTGTGCCCGTCATGGTCCAAGCCTGTGGTGGCCTGCAGACTCTCTGCCAGGTCCTGCAGGCTGAGACCATCGGAACTCTGCTCCACCAGCTGCTCCAGCTCGGCAAGCATGGACTCCAGAGTAGGCTCTCCTTTGATCATACAGCGCAGAGCCTCTGGGAAGATGATCTGACGGAAGTTGGTGTTCAGTTCCTATGGTCAGATGGAGAGACGTCAACATGCTGCCACGTTTCACAAAAATAAAAACTTTTAAACTGTTTCTCCACAGCATAGACTGGTATGGGGGTGCATCTACCTGCAGGCAGGTATACACAGTATTGGCCAGGTACACGGCCTGGGTGGTGGCTGAGGGTGCAGGCAGCTCCAGGTCATGGGGCAGCAGCGGGCAGCGTTGTAGCAGTGTCACCAGGGCGCTGACATTTCCAATCATACTGCAGAGCTCTTCCAAAAACCAAGCCCCATCCCGAGACGTCAGGTCAACCAACTGTTCTCCTGCGCTGGCAGCTGCCCCCTCCATCACCAGGTTCCTCCTAGAGAAGAATACAACATGGTGACTTCATTCTGTTCACATGCTATCAATCCACTTTCTAGAGGCACCACCTGACAAACTTGGGGTGTAAATGTGGGATTTAAAGCCTTCAAACATTTAGCAGCTAACACAAAACACACTGTAGCACTGACTGAGGGATGTTTTAACCTGCAGAGTGTGCAGAGGGCAGAGGTGATGATTCCAGCCAGGCTGAGGGAGCCGGGCTCTCCATTCTCCCGGAGGAACACTGTGATGCAGTGTTCGATCTCCTGCAGCTGCTCCTCGCACGCTGCTGCTGTCGTTCCCTCAGCCTTGAGTCGCTCAGCCTGGTGCATCACACGCTCATTGGTGTCGGCCACCTGGTGCTGCAGGGTTAGCTCCACACTGGACAGGAACTGGCAAGAGGCTGCAGGAGGCTGAGGAGCAAACAGCACCTCGTATCTGTGAAGGAATGATAAAGATCAATACCATTACAAGCCAGACACCAAACACTGACAGACAGTGTTAACACACATACATTCATAGTGGTGCCTGTGGACTGTAGGGCTGTTTCCAACTAAGGATTTTCAGAGTCAAATCTGATTTGTCAGATTTTGCCTTTAGTCGACTAATCATCGAATCATGTTGTTTTTTTCCCTCATTGATACATGATCTCATTTTCCGCTCTGGAGAAAAGAGCTTTTTCTTCAGCTGACATCAGTTAACAGTAACAGGACATTCACCATCCATCCTCTTCCTTATGTCACTCACATGCACATCAGTGCTTGTATATTCGGTTCAGGGCCAGGGGTCGAGTGTCACAGCACCATGGACAGCGCTGTTCTTTGTGGGTGTGTGTGTGTGTGTGTTATACAGGTGCTGTGCTGCACAATCGATTGGGGGGGGGGTCAGGGGGTTCCAGGTACCACCACCACCTCATTTTAGTCCAGGAAAATCCCTGAAAATAGGCTGTTATTAGAAAACAATTAGAAAACTGAAATTCTATGTAAAATCACATGTTCAGCGGCAGTGAGCACCCCTATATAATCAGAATGGTATGATCTTTTTTCATAAGCACATTTTGCAACAACTCGACGACGAGGTTGATAGTTGAATCTGACCTTTCCAAGGACACCCCTAGTGGACTGTCATGAAAATAAAAAAACCCACTGGGTAATTTGTGTGAATCAACCTCACAATATTTCCAAAAAGGAAAATGTGTTGCTTAGTAACCGCTATAGATAGTAACAGCCTTTCAGCCATGAGAGAATGGAGAGCTCCAAGTCAGAGCAGAGGCTGCACCAGGCTGGACCTGACTTATCACATGCAGGGTCTGACAGAACCTATGACCTGGGACCAGGGAAGCCCTGGTTGATTGGCTGTTGTTTTCATTAAAACATGTCTGGTTAGACATGCATCAAGTCATCAAAACAAGTCAGCTTTGTGGTGATGTTATAAAGCACAAGACTGATATAACGTACATAATCTACAATGTATGCCAGAAATGATCGGCATCTCACTCCTAGATGATCAGGATCAGTGGCAAAAAGCAGTAATCATGGCATGCAGGGTGAGGTGATCAGTCATGCGCCCATCAATAATCTTGAAATGAATTTCAGAACTACAGTCACTACTCGTGATATTATAGACCCATGTGTGACTGTTAGCTGTATGACACACTTTGCTGATGTACTTGTATCTTGCTGTGTTAAGCAAAGAGCTGTAGTCACTTCTGGTACTGTTATGTTCTGCATCTGGTATCATTGTTTCTCCAATTGTTGCCTCACTATTCAAGACAGTGGACACTAACACATGGTATTCTTTGCACTAAACATTGGGGAAGAAGAGGGGAAGTACACAGAGAACAGCTTTTTGTGCTGACAGTGACAGCACTAAAATGGTCAAATAAATGGGTGTAAACAGGCTGTGTGACAGAGGAGAGTCTGCAGCAGTTCCTTACTGTCGATAGATGTGCTGGCAGTGCTCCACCGTCATGTCTCTCAGCAGTTCCTCCAACCAGGCCTTCCACTGGTGGGCCCGATGGAGCAGCAGCGTCGCCCGCGGGTACAGCAGAGCTACTGTAGCGTAGCTGTGCAGCTGCTCCAGACAGCCACGCAGGGCCCCACGGCGCTGCTGCAGCAAGGAGCTCAACTCTGCCTCCAGGCTCTCGCACTGGCTGATCAGGTGGGCCTGGCCCGCATTCTGCAGAAAGGCTGTGGCTGGGACATAGCTGGGAGGACCTGAAAGAACCCAAAGCAACAACAAGCTCTAACACTTGTCAAATGCTCCATGAGGAATTTTAACAAGAGGCCACATTCATTATAGCAGTACAGCTAGCTTTTACACTTCAGGTACCTTCGATCTTGCCCTCCCAAGACAGTGAAGTGAGTTACCCAATGCTCACTAGCTACAGTATCTGTATTTTACATCAAACAAAAGAATTTGTAACCAATTTATCCTGGTTGCATCATTTCCAGTGTGACTAACCCAGATCTATTGGGCTGCTGATGTCCTGCAGCAGGCTGGCCAGCTGGGTGGCCTCCAGGTTGGAGAATGCAGCCTGGTACTGGGAGATCCACTGGTCCAGGTCGGCCAGCTTGCTCTGGATGGCCTCCTGCACGGTTCGCTGCCTCGACTGCAGCTGCGTGTGTTCAGAATACCTGGGAGGACAGGAGGTGGATGAATGAACTGTCAGTGTGGTGCTACATTAACGCAGCATATATGCTCCCCCCTGCCTCCATTTACAGTAGAGAGAGGAAACCTGGGCTTAAAATAAATTTGTGGTGCAACTAAACAGTGAAAATGATTAATTCTAATGTTCAGTGAACATTTGTATTCAATACTTGAGGTAAAATTTAAAGGTCTGATGAGGATAATTCTCATCTGTTCAACAGGTGAACTGAGCTGTTCACAGTGACACTAATCGATCATTCTACAAGCAGACTTGCTATTCTTTGTCACGCCAGGGACACACAGGCCACGGAAGTGCTGCGAAGCACCACGCAACAAAAATTGTGTGCGAGCCGGAGCCCTTCCGTTCACACCAGACGCACAGTCCGCGCCAGTCGACAAGCGCTTCTGCCCCTCAGCTGTGTGTGTGTGTGGGTGATTGAGTTAGATCTATGTGTGTGTGTGTTCATCTCTCTCACGCTCTATCTGTTCAGATACTGACAAATACATAAACGCACACAAATCGCTGTGTTTTATTTTGAAAATCGTTTCATTATGATAATTGACCAGATTCTCTCATTGTTTCTTTTGACTTCCTGCATGGCTTGACGATCGCTTGCGGCTCGCGCACAAATTAGATCCAGAGGCCGAAACGATCGCTGCAGGGAGCGAGCAGGCCACGGAGGTGCGCGCTGGTGTGAACGACATTCAGTTAATATCAGCGCTGAAAGGAAACTGCTCCGCTTCTCGGCTATTTGCAGTGCTTCTGCGGCCGGTGTGAACCTGGCGTAAAACAACTTCTCAAATGCACCACATGTTCATTCCAACATGGCTCTGTAGTAAACAACCTTTGCTCCAGGGTGAGGATGAGATGGTCTGGGTGGTTCTCTGCCCCCTCCAGGAAGGCGATCTCCTCCTGCAGCTTGGCTTGTAGTTTCTCCCCCTGGCACAGCAGCTCCTGCAGGACCAGGTACTCCTCCACGGCCTCCTCCACTTGTGGCAGCACCGCCAGCATCTCGTCACGATTCTTAAACCAGTTCACCTGTACAGAGCCCAGTCACATGCACAGTCTTATAACACTGAGGGTCCGACAGCCTACAACTGTGTGCACTGACATGAAAGCAACTAAAATCCCTAACTTGCAGTTGCTTCCCCTACGAAAACAGATGCAGGACAAATGGTCATAGTCTCTCCTTCCATAATGGCCAGAAGTGTTTTTACGGATCATCATGATGTCACACTGAAGTTGACCTTTAAATTGGAATGACTATATGATAAATGTGTCATAATTAGTGAATGCATTTGTGAGTTAGGGCCATAGATGTGTTGACACCACAGTGTGACCGTGTAATGAATTTCCCTCTGGGCATTCCTAATATTGTCAACTCTCAACTCATTTTCTTTCTTAGACTGAGAAAGTTTCTATAACATCATTTAGACACTTAGAAACTTCTAAAATGTGCCTCAAATACTTAACAGTTCATAAGTAAATGTGACAGGAAATAACAATTAATGAACCTCGTGGAAAAGGTCCATCACGGCCGAGACTACTGACAGACTGTTAGAAGCTCACCTTGATCTCAGCCACCCTGGAGGAGAACAGGGAGCGGGTGATGTCTCGCTCCATCTCCCTCTTGCTCTGCTTGCTGTCAGCCTGTTGGCCTCCTCCTCCATACACTGCACCTGCAAAGCCCACCTCCCCCCCAGCGGTCCAGTCCACCAGGGGATCATAGACAAAGGCCTCCAGCAGGGTCAGTAGGGTCTCTCTGCCCCGACGCATCATCTGAACCACCTGAAAAGACACACCTCACTTAAGCAGAGTAAACTTATTTACTTCTTCCCTTAACATTCACTGCTGCTCCTGGTTGTACAGGTAATTCCTAAACTGTCAACATATTTCTACAATACAATATGACAATAAAAGGTCTCAGTGAAGAGAAACAGGGGCAGTTACCTGTTCACAGGACAGCCTGAAGATGCCCTCCACGCCTGTGACTCCCAGGGCGGTCTCAATGTTGTGTGTCATCCTGAACGGGACCTTCTCTGGCACCCGCAAGCTCTTACCTAGAGAGACACACACATAGATGCTTAAAGCCACACAAATCTGTAGAGCCAGAGCAGCTCAACATATATTTTACACATGATTATCATTCACAGCAGATGTAGTCTGTATGTCATTCTCTGCACGCTGACCTTTTTCAAAGCAGACGTTGTAGTCAATGTGCACCACCTCTCCGGTGGTCATGTCAATCAATACGTTGTCAAGGTGACGGTCACCAAGGCCAATAATGTATCCCACCATTGACATGACCGCAGTGGATCTGGCGTAGGACTGCAGCAGAAAGAAAAGGAACATGCATCAAATACAGAGTGGAAGACTGGAAAGACCTAGTGCTTCTCAACATCTCACAGCGTCATGGTTACCTGAGTGACTCTCCACCACTCGCTGGGTGTGGTGCAGGAGCACCACAACTCCTTGGCCAGCAGGTTAGAGGGCGTGGCCTCCATTAGCTCTTTCAGCACCTCCTTCATGACGCTGAGGGGCCAGTCCCTCCGTGTCACATCTAGACTAAGGCCCACTGCCTTAAGAGCTGGTCCGATACGGCTGTAGTAGAGCTCGCTGGGGCGGGGAACTGGAGGCACTGGTTGTTGCTGGAAGGAGTCATGGGCCTGGTCAGGGAAAATAAAATAACCAAAATAATTACACTTGTGCAAAAGGAGAGAAAGTCCTACTATACTGTACATTGCACTATAGTACATAGGAGAATGTCACCTTCTGAGCCTGCAACACAGCCTCCCTCTGCTGCCAGCGCTTGTATAGGCCAAAGAGTGGTGTGGCTCCATCCACCCACTGAATCAGCCCTGAGCGGGTTCCCAGTGGGGTGACAGAGTAGTGGCGTGCATGGAAGCGAGGCTGTTCCTGTTGGTTGATCTTGGTGAACATGGTGTTGACGATGGACAAGAACTGCATGATGCGCTCATCCAAATGTAGATCCTCCAGACCTGAGAGAGAAAGTGTTCGGTGCAGGGTCAAATATTCAGAGGGCTCATTTAATTTGGATTCATTCTAGTCTAGAACTTGATTTGTGTGCTGCATGAAGGGGAGAGCAAAATGAAAAATTATTACAATACAGCTACAGAATGCAACATCTCTCCATCATAGACCAAAGCTTACAATCTGTGTTACGACTGAGTCAGAGAGATGGAGGGGTTTACTGGTGTGAACACCAGAAACTAAAGTCCAGTCAGTTTCATTACACAGAGCTGGTCTCAAAATATCTGGCAGCCACAGGGAGTGAAAAATTAAAATCATACTTGGATGTTAACATTAAATGTGTGAAAAACTGTGTAATAAATGAAAACACAGAGCTAAGACAAGCTCACACAGCACACTTTCTCATCTAATCATGCTAAGTTATAGAAACAGTTGGAGAGAAGTGAGTTATTCACTGGTGAATTCCCTCCCAAGGTGATGGCTGTGAGCTGTTCTCCTACCTTTAAAAAGGTAAGGATAGTTGCGACCATCTGAGCCCAGGAAGAAGAGCTTCTTTGGCTTGGTCTTTGTGGGCAGGATGGTGATAGTGTTGCCAACGCTCTGTATGGTGACAGCGTCAGAGGCGGACACCTCTCCTGGCAGGGCCATCTCTGTTGTTGTCATAGACACCAGACGAGGGCTGATCTCATCCAGGTGGAGCAGGTAGCTGGCTCGCTTCTGAGCACGCTGCTGCAGACTCATCATGATCTGACCACACAAACACACACACCACACCAACTGGGTCAAATGGTTTTGTCTGAAATCCAGGATCAATCAACACACATACAGATGTATGGAAAACACTAGGGGTGGGGGAAATTTCCGATTCTTAGATGCATGGCGATTTGGATGTGGACGACTCTGAATTGATTCACAAACGTCCAAATTTTGATTATTTAAATCTGTTAAATAAAGTAATACAGACGGTTCTAAAATGCGGAACTAAGAAGCGCGGTATGTGTCATCTCCGGGGCGCTACTGGGAACGCACCTGGAGCGGGCAAGATTCCCACCCTAAAAAAAACACACACCTGTTTGAAGGGGAGCCAGCTGCTGGCGGGGTTGGCCGGGTTGGCAGGGTTTCTCAGGCGCTCCAGGGCAGTGGTGATGGCGTCCCCATAGGTCTGCTGGAACCAGGTCTCATGTGGCGTCTCTGCTGGTGCTGCAGTGATGCTGCAGACGTGATCCAGGGCAAAAACCACAGGGCGCATCAGAGCCGAGTGCTTCTCCCGCATGATAGCAATCTTCTCATCCCTACACAACAACAGAGAAGGTCAATATAACTGGAAGATAGAGCAGTGTAACAGGGCCCATGCGAGTCAGTAATGTGTTGCATCACTGATTATGGCATTAACAAGTAGTTTGTACATGACCTTGAGTGCACACTGACTAAACAAGAAAGGATAAAACAGAATTTAAGTTTTTCCCATAATCTAAAATCATGGCAACTGAATAATGAAAACTGCCTGCACTATTACATGTAGGACACCTGCATCTGTATCTGGTTATTTATTTGATTTTACTCTATTAAAAAAAAAAAAAAAGTTTCATAGAACTTTTAATTAGAATTAATGCTCACCTGCGCAGTGTGTTGTTGTTCTGCACCCTCTTGACCTCGTCCTCTAGCTGTTGGATCCTACGCAGGACGTGCATGTGTTGCTGCTGCAGCACACCCAGCCACAGCTCGTCCCACAGTAGAGTGACCCGACGCAGCTCCCCCACCAGCTGCTGCACCTGCTCAACACAGGTGCAAGTGGTTAGTGGACTGTGCTGCAGATCTGGTTTTTAGAGCTTATGTGTAAAATCAAGACAGATGATTTCTTCCGTCATGACTTGGCTTTAACGCCATGTTTGACTGATGCTCCTCCGATCCAAGTTCCAATGTTGTAATACAGAACCCCCATCTGCTTTTTTTTATAGAATCAATCAGTAAAGAAAGCAGTGTTGTCTTCTTCAAAGATGGAGCGCCCTCTGCTGGACCGCAGGGAAAACCTCTGACTAATGTATCTAATCTGATTTCAGACAGGTCATCACAGTTTGAACATAAATGCTTAAGTCACATCCAAACACATCTTTAAATTCTGCTTACAAAAACGTGAGATCACTGAGACCTTGAACTCTGACAAAAGTCTGATCAATTCTTTCTTGAACCCTAGTGAATGATTGTACCAAATGCAAAGTTCCATTAAGGTACTGGTGAGATATTGTGCACATAAGAATACGACGAACCATCAGAAATCAGAGTGATAAAAATAATCAAGAATATATTCTCAGTAACTGGCTTTTGTAAATGAGTAAACACTGTGTAATGCTGTAACTGAGATTCTGATGTGATGAAAGCCTCTTACCTGAAGCACCATGGTGGGGTTAGCTACGGACAGCTTCTCCACGATCTTGCTGTAACAGTCCTGCATCATAGCTTGGTCTTGACTGGAGCAGAAGGTCGGCAGCTCTTCTGCTGCTCCCTCCTGTCCTCCATTCTCTGGCTGCTCCTCCTCCTCTCCACCCAGGCCCTCTCCCTGCATGCTGCCCAAGAAGGTGGGCAAAGCTGACGGCAATTTGCTCCCTGTCAGCACATTAATCAATTAAATCCAGCGTAATTCCATTTTTAATCATCGCTCATCATTCACATTCTCATTAACTCACTGAGTGCCAAAGAGGTAATTTTAGGTTTTTCGTTTTTTTTTTTTTAAATTATGAAAACAGACACTCTTAACACACCTTATGTGTGAATTTGGGAACTCTATGATGAATCGAACTGAAATAGATGACGATGGAAACTCATGAAAACCGCATCGTTGTCGAATCAGTGGCGCATGCATTACACGGCAACATTAACAGTGCACATTTCGGGACAACGGAAATAAACGATTTGTCCCCACTGAAAGCATAAAGTTTCACCTTTCAAATGAGCCATAGTATGTGTCCATAGCTATAATACAGAATACACTGTGGCTCTACAAAAAGCATCAACAATGGTCTAGATCGCTGGCACTCAGGGCTAAAGCTTCGGAAAACAGCGCGGCACTCAATGAGTTAATTCCACTGACTTGAATGTTTTCCACATAGGAGGTTGAGTGAAGGTAATGAGAAGTACTTATAATGAAATAAATGATACAAGTTTAACATGTGCAGAATTTTTAATGGAAAATACCTGCATTCTGAGCCTCCCCTCCCAGAGAGAGTGAGCCCACAATGGCTGGGTATAGGATGAGATGTGGGGAGTCCTGGGCCACTCGACACAGCAGGCTGCATATGCTCTGTCGGATGTAGGCCTCTGGGTGGTTGAGGCGAGAAAACAGCTGGGGGATGATACCTGAGGAGGACACAGATATTCAGCAAAGTCTTAGCTAAAAACCAGAAGAGATAGTGCTTTTATTTTAAGAGACTCTGGAAGTCCTGCAGTCACCCCAGAGAGAAGGGAGCAAGGTAATTGTAGCACACACTTCCAGTCTGTCCATTTAAACGGAGTCCATTCAGAAGGTCAAAGAGGTGAAAGCATGACATACCTCTCCAAGGTGCTGTTGGGGTTGAGGCTAAGCCCAACTCAAGCCCCTCCCTCAATTCACCGGCATGCTTCACCAGTAGACGGAGAAGGCGCAGGGTTGCCATGACAATCACATCATCGTTGCTCTGTTTGTTGTTTTGACAGGACAGCAGGAGTTTCGGGTCATCCTCATCTATAGGGACCTAAAACACAAAAGTCAGCTGTCACTCCACCGGTTCAGCCATCAAGTCGGTACAGGCAACAAAGCACCGGGTCTCACCTGTCCAGCATTCAGCTTGAGGAAGGTGAAGTAGGCCTGGCAAGAGACCCTGTAGAGGCCGAAGATACGGTCCACCACCCTTCTCCAAACACGGATCAGACCATCTGTGACGGGCTGGCCTGCCTCCCCCAGCCAAGGGCATGAAGCAGTGAGCTGCCGCCAGATCACGTCCACCATGTCGTCCTCATCATCATCCTGCTGTAGAGCCATGTCCTCATCCTGACAAAACAGAACAGAACAGTCACGAGATGTTCCAGCATCTCAAAGTCTGCCACAGTGTCAGTGGTTGTTATCTTCGATGCATTATCTGTTTTAAGATAAAAATCAGAGATAAAATGATTTTGTACCAAGGTAACTTGATTTTGCCCACTAGCTGTGTAATGCATGCATGTGAGTATGTATATGAAGGAGTTAATTAGGTGTATGCTTATAGCCCCTATTGACTCTTATTATTTTATTGTGTATGTATTTAAGGTTTTTTTTTCTCTATTATTTACCATAAAATTCGAATTATAAGTTGCAGCCTATTTTTCAGGGTCTCAAAGTGGGAAAACAAGGTTTTCTTTTGCTATTTGTTAATAAAAATTTTACACAACTCATTCCACAAGTCCACAACATGAAGTTGTGTTGCGTGTGCTGCAGTGTAGCTCTTTCTTGTTATTTTAAATTAAAAAAGAAAAAAGAGATCGTGGGATAATTTGAACACTGTACATTTAGCACCATATAGCGTATTTAGTGTTTATTAGCGTTCCAGCGCGACCTGTCCATGCACATGTGTGTGCACGCGCGACGCAGGAGGCGGGGCTGACTGACAGAGATGAGAGATGGTGAAACACTGCTAACAGTATTATTTTCTGTGAGAGACGATGGCGGACCCAAACGAGTCTGGTGGGAAACACCATTCTGCCCGCGGAGTTGTATGCAGATAAAGGACGCATTACCGCTTACACTTGTGTTTGTGTGGTTTGGCCGATCAGATTACAATCCGTCCTCAATGCGCCTTGGGTGCGTTCTGTTGTCAGGTACTGTCTGACTGCGGTCTGATCACTGGTGTATAGGTCACACCGGTGTATAACCCGCACCCAACCAAAAAAGGGGAAAAAAGTGCGACTTTTACTCCGAATTTTACTGTACTTTATTTACATTTTTTCTTGTACTTGTCTAATCTTTAGGTCTTAACTGGGTGGGGCAGGCATGTTCTACATAGTAAGGGGCAGGAGCAATATGTCCAAGGGGTTATGTATGCGTGTTAAAATGTTTGGAAAATAAAGAGATATTGTTGGAAAAAGAAGCAGAGATAAAGCCTCAGAAAACACAGCTGTCAACCTGGATGCCAGTGGGTCGACACATGGCCTGTCCCAGAATGCTGAAGATAGTGTCCTTGTCTTCTTCACTGGTGGTTGTTGGCAGCAGCTCTTCTATCTCCTTCTTTTCCCCAGGCAGAAGAGGCAGTCCCTCCCCTTGGCTGAAGAGAAAAAAACAAAGTTAGTGTCTGCAATATGCTGGGCCTGGAAATGCAAGGCAATTGCAACACCACCAACCATGGGATCAAATGTTACCATCAGGTAAAGTCAGTACATACAACAAACAACAGCAGTGCCTCCTCTATATATCAAAGCCATTACACTAACCTGGCATTATCCACCACCTTCCTGCCCCAGCGGTAAGCCCAGCTGGCCAGAGCTGCCCAGGACTTGGCCACCTCTGGAGCTAGGCTGGTGGAGAGCTGGTAGAGTTGACCCAACACAAAGTCTGGCTCCCCGACACCCACGCTCACTGCACAGGGAAGATTTACCAACAATTAAACATCTACCACAACTTCTGATTGAAAAATACAACTTAGATGGTGATGAGTGCATCTGGACTAGAGCTGGGAGTGGATTCCCACCTCTAGCCCAGATGCCAGTCCATATCTGGGAAAGTCCAGATGTGCCTGTGTGGTAAGTATTACCTGATGTCTCAGCCACGATGTGCGGGATGCCCTGGTCCTCGAGGGGCAGCTCCAGAAGAGCAGCGATGTTCCGGCTCAGAGGAGACATGCTGCCCACTGCGTTTGATGAGTTTACCGTTCCTGACTTCTTGACCACCTACACAGACACATCAGACTACCACTTAATTTTTGCTGTGATGATACATCCACAGTGCACACTGGCACAGAAGGACAATGTATCAAGTTAACAACTAAATATCAGTACCAAGGATTTTTGAACATAATTCCTTGGGACAAAATGGCCTCTGTACTAGTGAATACCTCAATAACATGTAAACATTGGGCTGAGGTATTATACCAAAGTAAAATAGAGCTATACTGATGAGTAAGCATGCCTGTTTGAGCTGAGGTGTCATGTCCTTCCAGTCAGCCAGCAGCCATTTACACAGTGTCAGCAGTGAGCGGCAGGCAGCTCCTTCATTCTTCCCCACGTGGCAGTATGACAGAGCAGCCCTGCTCAGCATCTCCATGGCTGTCATAGACTGGCCTGTGGACAGAGACACAGATTAGAGGAAGCAGAGGACGGTGTCCTTAGCAACATCGACACACTGTAGTGGGTTCTGACAGGTGGTCACCTGATAATCAACATACCACTTAAATCATCATTCTAGATGTTGTAAAGTGCTATATAAAGAAACTTTGATTGATTGATTTATTGATATCAGCTGAGATCAGCCCTAGTGCATTTACTGGCTGACACTGTGACCTGTGTTCCTCCTGAAAAGGTCAAATCTGTTCAGAGGTCTTTGACAGGGGGTCAAGCAGAGGTACTGCGGGGGGGGTCACAAAACTTTTGGTTGATAAGACAATTTTTTTATTTTTTACTTCCATATTTATGTTTAAAATACATTTTGGCACTGGTATCAGTTAAGAAGATATGTACTGTACCTTGCACATGTTTAAAACAAACACATGAATATATGAACCTATGTATTATTTGAATAGTTAGTAGTGAATGCACCATAACAAGGAACACTGCACTAGGCCCAGTTTAATATAAAACACATTTTTATACAATATATATAGTAGGGGGTCCCTGCTCCATCTCTCTATCAGTTGGCGGTCCTTGGCCTGAAAAATGTTGAAGACCCCTGTGCTATAGCATTATTCGGTCCTAAGAGCTGGTAATGAAGCTCATTCTCCGAGCACCTTTGAATCTTACACAACATTGTGGTGAGAGCTGTTGATGTTATAACTAGATTCTAAAGCAGCTTGTCACTGTCAAAACAACCATTTTACTTCCACAATATCAGTGCACAGTTTTTGACTGTCCCCTGTTCCTCACCTGCAGTTCTTAGCACTTTTGCTTTTTCTATCTGCAGCTCTGGGCCCCACTTTTCTCCCAGGGTTCCCTCCAGAGTGATACGCCTGAAGGACAGGCTCAGCTCATCCTGCTGCTTCTCCTCCTGTGTCCCGTCACTGCACTGGTTGAGCAGGCGGGATGCCAGGGCAATGTTACCTTTTTTGCGGGCAAACTTGACAGCTGTCAGACAGAGCTCCACCAGGTGGCCATCAACTGAGGAAGAGTAGCCTAGAGATGAAGGGAGATGGAGAAATCTCAAAAGGTTCACATGGTTTCATCTCAGCACTACTTTGGAGTTTACTTATTGCTACCAGTTATTTTGAAACCATACTGAGATTTCTACTGGTGTACCATCACTGGTTTTGGAGCCATTTTAACATAAAAATAGGAGTAGTCAACAGAACATGGACAAAATATTCACTTATACAGTAGGGCTGGGTATGGCTACTGATTGACTGAATCGATTCCATTCGGATTCACAAGGTCCCAATTCAGTTAGACACTGATTCATTTAGAGATATTTATGTTTTAATACCAATGTTGCTTGGTTACGAAAGAGATTTTCACCAAACTAATGCTGCATTGTGCAAAGATGGAACACTCTGCATTATCAAAACTATTAATGCTGACATTAAAAACGGACCAAAAGCAGTTAATGCACATTTACTGAACATGACCCACTCAGAATTAAACAGTGCAACTCTCCAGTAGAGTCATGGGTGATAATTCAAGTTCTGCAATCAATGTGTACATTTTAGCAATGAATGAACACAGCAGTGTGATCACAGATGTTGCATACTCTGTGATCTCCTCCTATAACAAACAGGAAATGGCATACATAAATTATTGATCGATCTAAGGATTTTAGGAATCAGGAAATCAATTTTTTAATCCCAGCTCTATTCACTTAATCACTTACCCACTATATTTGGTGTAAACAGCAAGAACACAACTACAATCAACACAAAACAGCCATTTCATTGTGGCAATCAGTGTGGCTAGTGCACTCTCTCCTCTCACTGATATCTACCTTTGAGCTTGTGGAGGAGCTGTCTCTGGAACATGGTATATCTAAGGGCTTGGAGAAAAGGCCTGATGTCCTGCTGCTTACAAGAACTCAGAGCCTCACTGGACAGAGGGATCAAACAGTCCTGCAAAGAACACAGACAACACGGGGAGATATTACACTTCCAGCTGCTTTTCTTTGGTATCAGTGGTTGAGAAGTTCACTGTGTTGCTCTGTATCTGTTCACTGTGGGCTAACATTGCTTTTGTTGAAGCAACAAAGCGAATGAACAACATCATTAGTAACTCTGGTAATGCTCTTTTTCAGAATTTTAAATTTCCATTCTCCTGTGTCCAAACCAGTGAACAGTCAACACAGCTGCAAGCATTCTTATTATAAGACCATTCATTTCAGGACATAGAGTCAAATGGACAGTGTGGGTGCGCATACTTCTTGGCCGGTGAGTGTGTTCTCCAGGGTGGCAGTGCAGTGGAGCTGCAGGGTGGGCAAGGTAGGCAGGGTATCAGATAGAGTGAGGGTGGACAGGCGAAGAGGACCCAGGCAGATCCGTCCAGTCTGTTTCAGGCATCGCACCAACGTACTACAACATCACAGCACAGGGTTTACTGAGAGAAGCTTAACTAAGAGTACAACACAGCCCACAGAAAGAATGAACCCAATAATGAGAAAACACTTCTCCAGTTAAAAAGACAAACAAACAAAAAAAACACAGTAACAAATCTAATGTAGTGGTTTCTGTTCCTAGTGCACCTAAAGAACTCTACTCACTCTGGATTGCCTGTGGTCCTCTGCTCCTGCTGCTGGTTGGCTTTGGACATGGCGCTAACAGCACTTCGAAGGAGCTGCACTTCGATGGCTCTTTGCAACTCGGTTGGATCTGGACTCAGGGAGGGCAGAAGCCTCTTCAGATCTGGCAAAGAATTTTTTTTACACCATTACACAAAATGAAATTTCATTCTGGTCTTTATTATATTAAAAACTTTAACAGGTTCATTTCTGACTTCAGGAAACTTTTTTTAAGGTTTTCCAGAGTGAGTTACCAAGCTTGTCCTTGCTGCTGGACAGTGAGCTGTAGTCCTCCCCAGGCAGCAGCTCCAGCTGAGTCCCACACTCTGTTAGATCTCCCTCTTCAAAACGGGTCAGGGCCTGGACGTAGTTGAAATCTGCCCTCAGGCTGATGCTGACTGGACTGGTGGAGTTTGATTTGAGGGCATGGACGGTCGACTGCCACTCCTTCACCGAGGCCCAATCACAGAGTGCCATGTAACATTGGCATGCTTTGTTGGCAAGGAAGTTAACCACCTCAGGAGAGCACTCACTGGACTTGAGCAGCACAGTCTTCCTGTTGTCCCCTGTTCAAAGGCAACAGACGTCCTATGATTCTGAAGTGCACATATTTAACAGTGGCAAAAATAGAACAGAATTTAACAGGTAAACATAACAAATATACAACGACCTAGGTTGTTGAACATAACAATAATAATATCATTCTGGGAATTGTAAGGCTTCTCTCTAATTAATTATGGTCTGACCTATACAGTTTAGAGAGAAAGAGAGACCCACCCCCAACACACACACACACCTTTCCATCTTTCTCTCCTGTAATACTACTACCACTACTACTTTTACATTATATCTGTACTGTAATGTAATAAATGTGCTTAGGTTTGGCAGAAGTAGTGATTTGATTTATATACTGGAAGGTACATATTAATTTCCATGTCACCTCACTCTCATCCCACCTAAAGCTCATTTAAAGCCTTTGTATTATGGATATTATCACTTCTCAGCTACAGATACATTTAAGGTCATTAATAGGCCCTGTAACAGCAGCACTTAATCAACATGAGCCTGTTCTCTGCAAGTTCATCACTTTCACTTTTGACAGAATGACTGAAGTCCAAATGAGAGAGGAGTCAAACTAATTTCATTTTGTGGCAGGAGGGTGAATTAAACATTGTGGATACCGTTGCTGTTGTGCTTAGGGCTGCTATTGTTGCTGGAGAGTTTGAGCAGACAGCATTCAGAGGTTTTAATGCTACAGTCCATCCCCGTAACTGCAGACAGCTGATCCTGGTACTCCAGAGCCGCCTTTTCAAACCTACACGTACATTATTCATAATGGAAGACAGCCAAATGATTAAATCACAGACATGTGGATGTGGAGGACTCAGCAGTGTATCCAAGACATTTGGCTTAGGTGGCGTTGCTTACCGTCCCTCAGCTTGCAGGGCAACTGATGACAGCCAGCCCAGACTCCTGCCAGTTGTAGTTAGGCTCCAGGCTGCCAGGCCCTGGATGGCCTCAGGACAGCGTAACTCACACAGGGCCTCCACCAGCAGTGTCAGAGGAACCTCCAGCTCTGGAGCACCCTGATGAGAATATAATATCACCATATCATGATACTATCAAATAAATATATAGCTATATTAACAATGCTGACATCATAAGGTGCACATAACAGATAAAGACATCACAACATCTAAATGTGAAGAAGAATGGGGTAAAGCCACTGACTGCCCAAATCAACTCACAAGGTCTCAGTGTTTTTGAATTCAATATTGATTCTCTGGGGTTAGTTCAGTTACAATTCATTTTCTCACAGAACTACTTGCTTTTTAAACCTAGACCTGATGTTTACCTGTAAGTTCCATAAAAATAAAGTGCAGCGTTACTGACCTGGGTGCTACTGTTCTTAATCTCTGTGAGCAGGTCGAAGCCGTGACGAATGGTCACTGCTGGTTGGCCAGATAGAAGGCCCACCCTCATCAGTGCCAGCCGGATCCTGGTCAGCCAGTCTTGGCATGTCTGACGGTTTGTGTAGAAGAAGGTTCTGATGCTCTGAAACAAAGAAAAGGACAGATTCATCATTATTCTCTACACATAGGTCAACTTCTATTATTTAAGGGATGCGGTTTATATTCTGAACCCATTTTATTTTTACTTCAATTGACTATTATTTTAAACTCTTTAACTTTCAAACCAGCAGTGGGCTCTGGGGCTTTCGTTTTCTCACCTTCGGTGGCGCAGTGAGAGCGTTGGCACAGCCCTCGTAGGCGTTGTACATGAGCTTCTCTAAATTCTCCAGGTACTGAAGCAGCAGGGCGAGGCGGAGCTGATTGGAGTGGTGACCGTCGCCATCACCTCCTGCACCAGCCCATGCTCCAACATCCTGCTCTGGGTTCAGACTGTGGGCAGCCAGACTCCGGATCATACCTGAAACAGACACAGGGCACAGTTACTCATAAGAGCAGGCTGGAAGGCGCTGGAGCTGAGAGGTTGACAACCAATGACCACCTGGTAAGTTTTTGTCTCTTTTTTACATTCATCTATTTAGTGACCATCAGATTTTTACCTAAACAAATAAATTCCAGATGCCCATTGAGAGATAGATACACCGAAAATTTGGCCACCAAAAATTTTCAGCCGAAAATGGCCAAAAAAGTGTCCAGGCACTGATCCGATACCACGTGTATCTGTTTACCAGTTAGTTCCATTAGCACGGCTACGGTCCAACTCTGGAGCATCTGTTTATAAAATGAAATGAGAAGTGCTACAAATAACCCGCGTACATGTGTCCAGCGTATGTGTGTCTCTGTTGTTAAAGTTTAGCGTTACTTTTCAGAGTTTTCTTTTTACAATCAGGAGTCATGTAAACATGATGTACCGCTCGTATTTTCCATTCAGTCGTCATGGAAACATGGCACTCTGTCAGTGGTGCTGCGTTTGGGAAACAAATGTGTGTACGAGCTGAAAAATGAAACAACGTATCACTGTATACAGCCAGTATGTGTGAAGACATGCTGCTACTGCACTTAAGTTTATGTATATATTTATATAACATTTAATTTTACAACCTTTCAGCAGCCATAATAGGCCAGTCAGTTATAGGCCTGTAGGTTATTATTAGAAGTAGAATTTTATTTGATTTTATATTGTTGGAACGTCAGTGCTAAATAAATATTTTCATAATTCTGTAATTGGTTTCTGTGAAACATGAATATTAATTCATGCAATTGCAATGCCTTGATTTTAGTGACGTCAGTACACAGTCATAGCCATAAACGCAATGGTAGGCCTACTAAAAATTGGCATAATAATTAATTTCGGTGTTTCAGTTTTCGGTTTTCGGCAAAGTGTTTACTCATGTTCGGTTTCGGCCAAAACTTTTCATTTCGGTGCATTGGACTGTAGGAAAAAAGAAAACTGAAAGATGAAAATCCTGATCCGAACACAGATAGGATCTTCTCTCTTTACCTTCGATAGTCTGGAAGGTGTCTTGAGCTCGGCCAAGTGGCGTTCTGAGTTTAGATAGCACAGTGAACTGTGCGGCCTCCCACACTGCCCACTGCCACAGAACCACCTCAGTTTTCAACAGTGCCCGTGGAACAACACCCGGCCTGCTGCCGTCTGCACCTCCCCGGATGTCCCGCTTCTCCAGCCGCTGGCAGCTGTAGTACAGACGCTCCAGCCAGGGGTCTTTCCTGTGGAACACACACATGAAGTGACATCAGTCTTATCACAGTAACAGACAGGTATCATGACATAAACAGAGTGGTACAAGTTGCCACCTTTTGTAATGGCAGACACATAGAGCAGACATTCATCTGCACAGGATCTAATAAGAACCCATGACTGATGTATTCAGAAACAGTTACTACACATGTGACTATTACAAATGTCATAGTTAGGTTATGGGGGAAAAAGATTAATGGTATAACTTATAAATCCCCTTCATTTTCTCACACGGTTTCTCAACCTCAACAGATGTAAAAAAAAAGTGTTCCTTCAGGGAAAAAAGAAAATAATGAAAGCGAAATAAAATACTTTTACTTCAAATTCAGACCCCACTTTAATTGTGTGATATGAAGTCATAAGTTTTATTATCAGAAGCAATATGCTGCTGTACAAAGACAATGTATGCCCAGCTGTAGCTTTCTCTGTTCTTGGGAACTGAAGAAAAAAAAGGCCCCATCTAAAAACAGCAATCCCATACCCTCCACGGTGCAGGACCCCATACAAGATGAAGCTGATGAGGTCACTGAAGTCCTGGGGATGGAAGGTGCTGCTCGGTGTTCGGCTCATGTGGTGGCGGATAGCCAGAGAGATCTCCCTCATCTCAGGGTGGCTATGGTTACTGTGGACAGACAAACCCACGCACATCTCATTAATAAGGCAGATATCTGAGCACATGAATCCATTACTGCCTTGTGCTCCTCAACAGAGACTACTTTCAGGTTACATACCCTTTAATCCAGGGTCATAAATGTCTATGAAATTTTGACATAATTGTTGAGTCAAGTTATGGCTAAAAATTCTTCATTTTCTATTCAGTCACCTTTGACCTTTAACCACTGAACTGAAATCAGTTTGTCCATGAGTCAAAGTGAACATGGGTGCCAAATGTGAGAAAATCCCCTCCAGGCATTATGGAGATATGTTGTTCACAAGAACAAAACTAATCATCATTTATCATTTTATTTTTGAGTTGAATGTTTGTGCCAAACTTGAAAGAGTGAGATAAGAAGAGGTACACCAGGTCTTACCTCAAAGCCACATCAAGGGGGATTGTTCTTAGCAGCTTGCCATAGGCCTGCCTTACTCTCACTGCTGAGTGGACCAGCTGTACTCTGCACACATCCACACACCTGATGGACACAAACACGAGGGAGAATATGATTCATTTACAGATTAAACTTTCAATATTGCCTGAAATCAGTTACAGCTGGAGTATGTGCATATCCGTATGTGTATGATGTTTACCTCTGCAGCAACTCAGTAGACAGAGATGATGACAGGACCTGTAGACTGTGGCAGGTCTGAAGACAGATGCTCTGGTCTTCATTTAGAGCTATGTAGAGAAGCAAATGTGGACACTGAACTCAAAACTGATGAATAAACACCACATCTGAAAATGACGTGTTGGCCTGTGGAAAGACAAAGTAAACAGTTCTTTGTTGGATGTGGTGACATGTTGAACTCACCATTAGCCAGCAGGCCTCTGCAGAACTTGGTGAAGGAGGGCAGGGAGAAGAGGGGGCTGTAAGTGTCAGATTTCTTCATCAGCACAGAGATCTCCTGGGCCCAGGTCAGCAGCAGCCTCCTAACATCAACACAACAGTGTCAGAACAACTGTGTCCACCAATCTGGTTAGAAAAACTCAAAGACAGGGAGGAGAGAAAGTACCTGGCCTCAGGGTACATGTGCTCCTTCATCAGCAGACCTCCCAGAAGGCTTAGTAGTGTGCTGAAATGTTTCTTAGTTGCTGTGGTCACTGTGCTGATAACAGCGCCATCAAACAGCGAGGGGGAAGATGATGACAGGCTGGATGAGATGAAGTGATCATGTCTGAACAAAAACAAAAGACAAACGGGACCAATTCCACAGTGACCACAGAAAAGAACAACTGGTTCAACACATTTCTGACTTTTCACTGCATTTACTTCAACTTTTATTATGACCCATTTAACCCTTGTCTGATGTCTGACACATCCAGTCTTTATGGTATGTTTTCCGACATTGATGGATATATTACCTGGTGCAATGGGAGTATAGGGTGTAGAGGACAGCGTACTGGATGGCGGGGTAGTAGACTGCTAACTCGGAGTGGACCAGCATCAAATTGTGGCTGAGGAGAGCGAAGACCGTAGGAGACAACGCCCACATCTAACAGAATACAACACGGGTCAACATGAACACACAGGCCTCCATAAACAGCTGTTTATGTCCTGTCAGTGTAAACAATGAACACATTCTGATGTGAATTTCAGCAGTTGCTTCCTGAAACAGCCATTCCTTAGAAAACAGCTCTCAAAGAATAATCTGAAATTTTTTGAGCTTGTGAAAGCTTTGTGATAACTCTTACATTACCGAGAGCTGGTACAATCACATGCATTTTCCTAAAAAATGCAGAGTATAGAAAGTACAGCAGCTCACCCCAATGAGAGAGTTCTTGGTGTTGCCGATGGTGGTGAGGGTGCTGAGGTTAAAGATGAGGGTAAACTGGGCCTTCTCCAGTGGCAGGGTGAGGGAAGCAAAGGCAGGGTGCTGGATGGTGGGGCACAGGCTGTCAGGGGACGAGGCCCTACCCGTGGGCTCCAGGGTCACCATCAGGCTGGACAGGGCACATGCCATCTCACCCAGTACCATCTTATAAGCTGCCTCCAGTGTCGGTATGTTTTTGAGGCTCAGCAGAGCCTGGTACACACCGTGAACTGCTGACATCACCTGTGAAGTGCAGAAACACAAATATTCAGACTTTAGACATCATATTGTTTTATATAACCTAACATGGGCCATAACCAACAACCAGGCTCAAATCAGACCATATCGGACTAGTTGCAAAACCCTTGGTTTTACATATAGCACTATCTACACTTGGCTTTGGAAAGATTTTTTACTACAAGGTATGGAGGCTTGTAGTGCCACCTTGTTACACTCTCACACACCTCTTTCTCTCGATGGAATCGGAGCTTGAGCAGCTGGGAGTCAGGCGCCAGCAGTTTCTCTACAAAGAACACAGGCAGCTTCGTGTGGATCTGATCCACAATCTGAAAGCAAAAGGTAGAGCCAACAATGACTTCACCTACAGGCTGAAGAAAACATTTTCATTTCTCTATCTGTGGAATGTTTCAGATGTGGCAGGAATCTCGGGAAGCAATGTCAATAGGTTAAATGTTTTCACATCAATAGGTTACAGGACAATCAAAGTTACAGGAAGACACCTGCACAATGACTGACTTCTCATCCAACAAGAGCATAAGATTGGAGAAAGGAAGAATAATCATGCAAAACATCCAACACAAACAAGAAACATTAAATGGAAACAAGGTGCAACAGGCCCATCAGTAACAGACCTGGAACCAGATTTACTTGGGCTGCTCTGCTGCCATGCAACAGACAAGAGCAGTATGTTTTTGATCAGTGTATTGTGAGGTGAAACAAACAGCAGGTGTGATTGTACCAGGGTGAGCAGGCTGAGCACCGCCAGGTTGTAATCTGTGCCACAAGCCTGGCAGCAGTCCAGCTGGTCCAGGCCATAGGCTAGAACGGCCTCCATCAGCTGACCACAGGGTTCCACACTGGCCAGCAGCACACCCACGCACTCGTTCCCTGCTGTGAGAACCGCCTCAGAGAACTGGACCTGCTTTGCTGTGGTCACACAGGCCAGAACCCGGTTCAGAACCTGAGAGAAACAGAACAAAGGGGAGAATGACTCCAACACCATGAAACCTGTGGTTTGGCTTTTGCGGGTACTGACTGGAATGTGCCTAGGTTTAAACGGACATGAGACAGTGAGAGAGATGAACAGCTCTTTGTGCCACATACTTTTAGACTCATCACTTAGCTGCTGATGTGAAGACAATGACAGAAGAGGGGCCGATTGTTAATATTAAGAGACAAGCCTCTGAACCATGTGTTTATTGAAAGGAGAAAATGTTACTGGAGGCAGAGTGCTCAGTTTATGTTTTGTTTCTTCCACAGCTGTGGGAAAAGCTGCTCATATAAGAGAAGAAAGAGGAAACAACAAACCTAGGTTTGAGTGACACTCCTTCATCACCCGAATTGTCATCAGAACAGAACAACTTCTGCTTGGAAGCTCATATTTCAGATTCCAAACTCCTGCCAAACTTCCAAAGTCAGGGGTGACTCACTTTCCCAAGAGTAGTAGGATAAGTCAATGCTATCAGCTTATTTGACTGATACACATCTGGCTATTATGTGTTTTCCTCATTTTCAGAATAGGTGCGGATTCTTTTGTTGTTATGGCTCTTACATCGGTGACATATGCTTCAGTGATGGGCGGTCCTCTGAGGGGGCTGAATCTCTCTCCAATGCTGCGGACCACTGTACTGAAGACCCTCAGCAGAGCAGCCAGTTTGGGCAGTGACACTGAGGGAGGGGGGATGTCTTCATCCAACACCTCCCCTGACACCACATGGCTCAGATCCTGCACAGAGATACAGACTCAGTCAATTCCCAGAAAAGAGCTCAATGTGACAGTTTTCTATCACAGAGATGTACTGAATTAGAACAGTAAAGAACAAAAGATTTCATTAAAATTTAAATCCATTCTAATGGACAGAAATCATTGCTATTAAAGCATTTGTTCTATCCAGATGCATTTTTTAGTTACAGCCATTCCTGCTTCATTACACTTGTTGAGACCAAATGGTATTTGTTTACAGCTGCACTTGTGACCTCAGTGTGACTGGAGAATCTAGACTAACTTCACCTCTGCATACGCCTCCATGTCCTCCAAGAACTGCCCCAGCAGGGTGGTGGAGAAGGTCAGGTCTGCCACCCAGAACTGCTCCAGACTCTGTAGCCAACCTAAACAGACAGGAAGAGCAGACCACTAGCTAAAATGACCACTAAAAATGAACTTGGAACATAGACACTGGTCAAATGCCTCGTGCCACCAAATGAAATGTTTCATTCAATTCATTAATAAAACAGCAGGGATGAACGCATTTTCCTAATTAAAGAAATTAGGAAAAACTGTTTAATTGTAAATTTGCAGTGTGAACATTAGACAAATAAATAACCAATATCAATTACTGTAACAACAACAAGATTAACAATGATCCAACTGACCTGAGACTTGCTGAGTGAGTGACTGTTTCTGTGTGTGGTCAATGTGCCAGCCCACCAGGATGTCCACTGTGTCCTGTGGAGGGAGGACACATTGAAAGGGTCATGACGTGCCCTCAGGTGACCTGTGAGCTGTAGCACCAGTCAGCGCTCAAACACTCACCCTGAAGTTGGTGCTGAAGACGTGAGGGTAGCAGCGAGCCACCTGAAGAATACACTTCACACTTTGACAGAGCAGCTCTGGTGTGTCCACGTTCTCCAGGATGGACTGCAGGTTGCTCATCACAAGCTGAAACAAACAGCACACTCAGACCAGATTCAGGTGTGTGTGTGTGTGTGTGTGTGAGTGTGTGTGTGTGTGTGTGTGGGTGGGGGGGGGGGGGGGGGGGGGGGCATTACATATCACAGCTTGGTACTAACTTGGACTGAGCTCTCATAAACCCAGCTTCACATGTGATGAGTCTTTGTGACAAAGTGCAGCCTCTATAGATAGATAAAATTCGATTGTAAAGCTAGATCCTTCTTACAAAGAGTAAATGTTGCTTTGGAAACGACACACTCCTGTCCAGAGCAAGGTTAGAATACTTTCAGATTTTTCATTATTCTTTATTTTGTTTCAACTTTTTATATTCAGTTTCAGTTTAGTTTTAATTAGCTTTTTAAGCAGGTGGGCACGTTTTTCTTATAATATGTCAAGGGTGAGATTGCTGCAGATAATACGGCACAAAAAATCTGATTCAAGGTTTAAATGTTTTTTCTCTCAGCCTAGTGTTTGGATGCACTTTGTATGTATAAAAAGAGTTCAAAATTGGAAGATCTAACTGCCATCGGAGCACCGGTGAGCTTAGCCTGATCACAGTGAATGTAATGCTCCACAGCTTTTGCAGCATGTGTTTTATAACATTGGCAAGAAAAAAAACAATGTTGATCATCCTCTCACCCACTCTGAACTATGGGAGCCCAGCAGAGAGTGTCGGTGGTGGATATTCAAGAGAAACATTTCATTAAACAATTCAATCTCAACTACAGATTGAAATTAATGAATAAAACTTTTGACATCATTAATATAATGAATGTGCACTTGCACTGGTTGTACACCAAGAGCCAATTAGTCAGTGAGGTCAGTGAGTCACTGATCCATCTGACTCAAATAAAACCAAAGCCAGATTCATATCCGCAAAAACTCATATTCATAAAGACAAAAACATACAGTCATAATTTGGCTGTTTGACCTCATCTCATCATTTAGTTAGTTGTAGTGTACAGTATATTGGTCCAGACTTGTGTGTGTATGGTTACCTGCATGACATGAGAGAAGGCCTTCCTCTCTCCAGCAGTCTCCAGAGCACGCTGCGCCGCCACCAGGTACAGCAGCTTCACCTCGTCACGACTGCTCGACGTGAACTTGAGAAAAAGCCACTTGAAGATGCGCTCGGCTTCGTAGCTGAGCACGGTGCAGAGGAGACCCAGGCACGCCGCCGCGTCCTGACGCAGCTCCCACAGCAGCTTACTGCTACACGCACCAACAACACCAGCAGCGAGTTAGAGTCAGAGAGCAGGGTGGGAGGCGGCTGTCAGCACTAAACCAACTGAGGCTGGTCGTTTCATCAAGTGTGTCACAACTTATCTGTTACACTCACTGAAATACTTCATTAGGTTGATGCTATTAAACCAGTTAATAACAACAAATGCCTAGTCTAGTCTAGAGCCCAACAAACCCAGAGCAGCCAGCTTACTCCTACCTCTCATTTAAAATATCATTCAGGGTGCTGAGGATCGTGTCCAACTGTTTGACCAGGGTCTGTATGAGAGAAGATACAGAGTATTATGTCAGGGATGTGTTAGTCACAACTTTGATTCTCTACAACACATTTTATTTGAAAGAAGCAACAGTGAGTTGACTAAAGATCTGATTCCTGATTGACACATTTACAAGAAACACACTGGTGTGACAAAAAAAACATTTCTTTTAGCACAATGGCAAGACAATAGCTTGGTTCACATGGAACCAAATATTACAAATAGAATCAGTTTGGATATCCAAACTGAATAAAAATGCTCCACATCAACACTTCAACCAGAATGAATGAGGGGTAGAATATTCCTTCTCAACATACCGATCAAAAGTAAAATTCTATCATGTGAACTATAAAACAGAATGTTGTCTGGTTACATTCTTTCTGCACATGCTCCGTTTTGATGTAAAAGAGTGACATTTCTTCACTTGCTAATATGGCAGCTTCCAAGCAGAGCCTGCAGAAGTGAACATTACTGCTTGCTTAGACAGTCAGAAAACAAGAAACAGAAACATGAACTGTTTAAAAAAGTTCACAAAAAACTCAAATTAGCTGGGATAGGCCAGAGCATCGAACAAATAAGAAAGCACTGGAAAACTCTGAAGACCGGCTTCTATGTTTTGATTAAATGCAGTGGCATGGTGACTGACCACTTTGCTCTCTCCATGGCTGATGAAGTCCTTCAGCTGTTTGAGGGTGGCCAGCCTGCGGTCACGATCATCCTCCCTGGAGACTCTGCGCAGGAGGTTGGCCAGCCGAGACTCCTCTGAATGAGCCACCCCTCTGTCTGCAATGACGACGCCACATGTCAGTAACAACACGCGGATACTCAATCACTTTTGTTAAAATTAATCTTTTTCCCACTGGAGGGAAGTTCCCTTGTCTTGTTCCAACTGCCAACAGAGGTCAGAATTGAGATGACCTTTAATACTTTTTAGCAAGAGTGAAGTAAACTTATTCTTCACCACCTGATAAGATGTAGGATCCTCCACATGCAGGGATTAAAGTGAATACAACTGTAGAGCCACAGACATTGCAACAAACCAAAAGTTGTGCTAATAACACCGTTCATGCTTTTGTCTCCACTATGATCACTTCCTCAGCTCTGTCATTGTCATTCATGATGTCCACCAATGGTGTTTTGTAAAACACATAAAACAAAGTAATAGAAGACATGGCAAAAAGGCAGGCATATATGGTCTTTCTGGAGTCCAACTGATGGAAATTCATCATCACAGACAGAGAGCTTTAAGCCCTGCTGCTCACTTTTCAGTCTGTCTCCTTATTTCTGTGAATGAATCCCTAGTTGATGTTTTATGCATCAATTATTAAGTTGCTCAATTTTGATTTTATTCTCACCACCAGTTCAGCTTTACCCTCAGTTTCAGCTTGTATATGATCGTAGTTTCTCCTTTGTAACCAATATCATACAAATCTCTGAAAAAAGTGGTTCTATAATGTTTTCACAAAGCTCCATCCAACCTTGAGATATTTCCAGTGTTGCACTAAACTGTGGTCCAGCATTAAAAACATCTCACTGCAAAACGTGCCCTAATCCTGTTTGTACTTTATTACACCAGTGTCATATTGCATTTACACTGAGTCCAGACTGCCAGACATTGACTGTTACCTTGACAGAAAGCTGCAGCTGACAAACAGATGACTGTAGTTTGTCAGTAAATCCAGTGAGTGCTCTGGAACTGCCGAGCCAGCTGCTGTGAATCATAGAGAGCAACACACCGGTGTCAGAGGGCTTACCCTGCGATTTCCTCATGTCCTTTGAAGCTAAAGCACGGTTTCCATGCTGAAAAGGAGTCAAATCCGTCGTCACGTCATTGGGCCTCAACTCTTGCCCCAGCGACTTCCAACCAAATGTAGTATCACAGACACCCTGTCCAGCTTCATATCCACCTACAGGACACACACCATGTTGGATTATACAGGGGGTCGAGCCACATGTGTATCATACCTTACATTATAGAGCTGAGCAACGTTCTTTTCATGCATATACTTAAAATTTTGATTTAAATAAGAAATAAAAACTTGAACAGCTATTCCCAGGGAGAGGACAACTGTTCAATCTCTGTATTGGTAAAAAAAAAAGAAAAGTTTTTGTTTCCTTACTAGTATGATACCATGACAGCTTTCTAAATTTACCCCAAATTCTGAGTCCATGTTAAGATAGTCAAGAGCTAAACTGCTTCACACAACAGATGACTGTGGATCACATTCACAGCTTCAAAGTTGTCTTTTTGTGAAACTCCCCCCCCCCCCATGGTCACACATGTTAAAGCACTTAAGTATGATGGAAAAAATATAATCTCATGTTTAGTTTTGCATAACATTTGCTGTTTGACAGTAAATAATTGAACTAAAACAACCAGGTCCCACATTTGTCGCAGATATTGGATAGGTGATGTCAGGTTTGCTAAAATGACATTGGGATACGACTATAATACAACTATACAGGCGCATCCCAAGGAAAAGTTCATTTATTTCAGTAGATCAATTCAAATAGTGAAACTCATGTTATACAGATTCATTACACACAGACTGAAATATTTCATGTCTTTATTTCTTTTCATTTTAATGATTATGTCTTACATTTAATGAAAACCCCAAATTCAGTATCTCAAAAAATTTGAACATAGTGAAAAAGTTCACTATTGTAACCTGATGGTGTCACACTCTGATCAGCTGATGAACTCCAAGCACCTGCACATGTTTCCTGAGCCGTTAAATGGTCTGGTTCAGTAGCTCCACCATCATGGAAAAGACTGCTGACCTCCATCATGTTCTGCTTTATTCAGATGTGCCTGCAGTACTGATGGTGTTCTCTGCAGGTCTGAAACTTGTTAGAAGCTCTGCTCTTTTTCTATGATAAGCTTGATGATCACTCTAACAGAGCAAACCTCAAAACCTGTTTAATAAGGATCCGGCAGCACTCACCCTCTTCCTGGTGTGTGTCTGCAGCAGCGTAAACATCGCTGGGCACTGCTGGCTGTTCAGGGCAGCTGGAGGGCAACACGTCATATAATGCTCCTGAACCAAGCTCTTTGGACTTCACAGTGTCCTGGCTGGATGACACGCTGTCAACTCTGTGCATAGGGACACACACACACACACACAATAAAAATTATTATCTTCAACTCTGAAAATGAAGGAGTAGTAGTTCAATAGTTGCTGCAGTGATATCATATGAAACTGGCAGTTATGGTCCGGATGTCTGAGCAAATCAAGCAAAGTAAGGAGAGAGAATTTTAATCACATGAAATATGCCACTGCAACAATATGTGAGCTGTGTGATATATGTGATGCTGTTTTCTGTCTGTGTAAGAGTAATGAAATGAAAGCATCATTTATTGACCAACATCACCCACTGGATGTGTTGGTACTTTTGTCGAACAGTTGCAATGAAACTTAGACCGTCATTAACCAGAACAGAAAGCGAAACTCACAGTAGGGTTAGCAGAGTCATTTTCTTACCCAATCAGAATGAGCTAAGTTTGGTACATACAGTTGTCTCTGGGTGATGGCACAGATGTATTGTACATTCATGTATGGTTGACTTCACCAAGAGAAACTACATGAATGAGTCCAGCTGCCTTTGATTTTAGCATTTAAAGTTATGATTGGTCATCATGTTCAGAAACACTTTTTGTTATACTGGGTGAAATGGTCCTTCTATCCTGAGAGTAGTCAATACATGATGTATTCAGAAAAAGGAAGGAAAATAATCAGTGCTCTGTGGCAGCTGCAGGACTGACAGAACTCTGACCAATCCATGCTTTATGCTCCGAAAAGCAAAACCCAATCAGATGCCTTCATGTCTAGTTCTGCCTACACCCAATCAAGCTGCCCTCTCTCTCCCTCTCTCCCTCCTCTGGCGTGTGTGATCAGTGTCTTCACCTACGTCTGCAGAAAAGCCACACTCCAGTCTTGTGGGTGGCAATGTAGCTCTGGCAATGCGCGTTGAGTGTCTTCACCTACGTCTGAGGGAAGGTAGAGGCGTGACTTCAGAGAGAAGTCTGAGGAAAGGGGCTGGGACTTTTGACTTTTTATTTTCAAAATGTGGCCTGCTAGAACCGTTTTTCCAGGATCTCCAACCCTACCTTTAATGACCACATCAATTATTAAAAATATACCAGTGTCAGCATGCAATCTGTGATTGATTTGAACACAAGATCTAATTATTCTATGAATCAGTTTTGCCCACCACCAACTTCACTGCCAAGATGTGTGGCTACTGGCACACCAGGACATAGATCTACAACATGAGCATTCAGATACTAAAGTCTAGTTTATTTTATTATTATTATCTGCACAATAATTTGGACCTGAAAACATCTGACATGTCTTCCACTGTATGACAGTCTGGGCAACAGCGTAACCATCGCATGTACCATGTGATGGTGCATGTGATGGTTATGATGTGATGGTTACTCACCACATTCTCCATCATCAGCGTGCTGGTAAGCAATTTTGCAACTGAGAGCAATGATGATCAGACAAACCAGTCAAAGGGGCAGACTGTAAAATCAGCAGTAAGATAGAAGCAACAACTTTTATGGTTTGAGCTCAGTTAACACAATGCAACCAAGTCAAAATACCAACAACTTCGACTAAAAAGGTCTGGATACACAACACCAAGATCTCATGAAAAACAGCACAGAAACCAAAGCAGGAGCAGCATTACAATAAATAAAACTCCTGATAGAGAATGTTTTTTTTTTCCTTTTTTAGAAGTGCTTCACACATTCACAGTACCACACTGCCAGAGGGCAGCAGTTCAGAGTTCAAATGCCTGTGGTTAAAATTGGATACAACTCTGCCCAGTACTGTACTTGACAAATGCGATAACAAATCACAAGGGACCCTATGACGATGAACAGACAGTGTGTAGACAGACTACACACAGTCACCTGGCTGCGGTGGTCAAATATTGCTTTTGCAGACAGCTGCCAGCCGGTAGCTAAAACCAGACTGCAAATGTCCCAACATGACCGTATGAAACCCTGGAATAATGGACACGTCTTTCATCTCATGTGTCATGCATTCCGGTTATTCACTGTCCAGAAAATGCCAACCCACTGGACTGCTGCGTGAGATGGTTATGGCCTGGAACCAGGTATTTCATCTCCACTGCAGACGCTACACACTCAATACAGCATGGTTACTATAACGACAACACACAGAGCTAATGCGGCATCATCTTCACAAGGACAATCAAGAGCAATGGAGAACCGCGAAGGTAGCCCAAACGGAAAAACACTGACTCCTCCTCATTGTTTTGTGGGTTGCCATAATAAAAATATACAATAGAACAATAATATGAAGAGATGCAAAGCAAGTTTGTTCAGAGCGTCTTGCATTGGTGATTCAAATCAGCAGACTGCAGTGTTTTCACATCAACTTTAGGCAGTTTGTGTTAGAGGATGTGATACCAAAAAAGTACCAGGTACTATCCACAACTTTTGCCCCATAGAAAACACAAACGGGTGAGGAGCAGTAAGCTGATTCCATGCAGAGGAGAAGAGCTCTGAGAAAGTCCCTAAAATCTTTTGGTTTCTAGACAGAGGGATATCCATGTCACATCACAATTTGGGGGGGTGAGATGGAAAAAAAGAAAACATACTTAAGTGCCATTATGATATGCTGCTGTCTAATAACCCGCCTGCTCTTGAGGTTCAGACCCTTGTTGATGACTATTCAGGAACCAACTGTTAAGAGCTGACTGACAGGGTGAGAGAAGCCCAGCAGAGGGGCTCAGGGGCAATTAATGAAGTAAAATATCCAGCTAGCCAATGCACAACACCCACAACTCAGTTTGTTATAATATGAGGTACTTGTAATACACACAAATACATTATATAATATAAAAGCCACATAATGCCAACTGTTAAAAGCATTTTTCTAAATTTTGACACAAGGCCCATGTGTCAATACAGGGCCTTTGGGTTTCATGAAAGTGCAGGAACCACCATAAGTTTCTTGCTAGTGAAACATGTTCCCAAGTAAACGTTCAGTTCATTCAATTCAATCTGACACTACTACATCGATCCCCAGGCAGCTGCCACATTGTCAAGGATCACTCGGACCTGACGTTGTAGATGTAAGGACATGAGCTAGGGTGACACATGTGACGCTAACACTGGACTCCACTGCCTCAATACCTGCTGTGTGTCTACTTTTCTAATTAAAAGCTAAAAAAGTTGCATGAGCACCGCCGCCAAACATTTCCGTGAACACGTTTTGAGACTACGGCCAGAAGTTCCCTGCGAAGTTGATAACGTTAGAGCAGGGTGGCGTCTTCCTGCTGCTAGCTCGCTGTAGTTAGCCAGCGCAGCAAACGCTGTAGAAACGCTAACCAGCTACACGCCGTCGCTCACCTAACACTAACACGGCTCATGAAGGGTCCATGCCCCCGTGGTTATTATAAAAGAAACACTAACCTGCTTCATCACTGGGGCAAACAGGGGGCCGCTTCGGTTTTCAAGCTTCTGTGACGGTTAATTACCGTTAACTGGTAAACGACCAACCTTCCAACATGTAGCTAATCAAAGCTACCCAAAACAGACCGAGCTAACGTTAGCACTGCGCTCTGCGCCCCGCGAGGTGGCTCGTCAACGGCCAACGCTCAGCTAAGGTTGCTACTCTACGAGCTACGTCCAGACTACGGTTTAAAGACAGCGCAGGGAGACAACTGCAAGCGTTTAAGGTCACGGTAAAGACACACACAGAGTATTTCCCTCCCATGTGGCCACTACTTCATAAAGCAGCACGACACAGGCCCAAAGAGTCACCGCTTTATTGTACCCAGCCTCCCCCGGAGTCCAACACCAACCTGGCCTGCCAGTCATTCCACTGTGGCTGCAGTTTGTGGGCGCCGCTGAGCCGAGACCCCGAGGCTTTACGGCTCATTACCTTTTAGAGAGCTGCATGACCCGCTGGCAGCGGTTACCGTGTCTCTCCTCACGATTTTTTTTCACTATTAGGTTTTGTCAAGTCTCATAAGTCGGTTAGCTATTCGTCATTAAAGCTAGCTGAAGGTAGGCTCCTTCTTCTTCGTCTTTGAGGTTGCGCGGCAGGTGTCATCCTTAATGTTGCATTACTGCCACCCTCTGGAGGAGAATGTGCACGGCAGCACATTCTGGACCCTTACTTATCACCTTTTTTTTTTTTTTTTTATCACTGTTGACGTTTACATCAAAGTTAAAGATAAAGGTAAAACTCATCAAACTCACTAATACGAAAATAAAACAATAGGCAGAGAGTAAGAAAACACTAATAGGATAACACAAGATACTTCACCACCTTGTTTCTTTTTCCACATTTTTGTCATCTATCTGAAAACAGACAAGAATAATTCTGCCTCTGACTTTCTTTACAACCACAGTCTAACTGCCTTCATTGTGAGGATTTGTCAGTGTGGAGCAATAACTTTGTACAATCTGGTTTCTCTGACCTATACAGTGGGGGAAAAAAGTATTTGATTAGAGAATATCAACAAAATATCAAAAAACAAAAAAAAAAAAACATTACATAAAGGTTATAATTATTTTACATTTGATCAAGTGAAATAAGTATTTGATCAAATAAAAACCAGCAAGAATTCTGGTCACACACACTGTACCTCCTCTGACGACGACAGAGCCTCTCTGGGCAGAGCTTTGTTTCCATTTCATACCATTAGCTGTGATTTCATCACTCTTCATATATTCATATATTATAAATATAGAAGATTATCAAAAAAATGTCTTCGTGAGCCACCTTGTTGATAAGGTCGTAACCAATCTGAGATAAAATTCAACACCTGCTGCCCTAAGCAACACTTTCCTCAAATGTAGGAATCTTATAAACATCTCTGAAACCTGATATGAAGCTGGTAAGACACTTCACCTCATTCTCTCCACACTGATGCCTAATATTTACACCTCTGCACCCCTCTGACCTTGACCACCTCTGGTTTCATTTCTCATAACCTCATAACCGCAACATGTCTCCCACCCACTCTATCTTGCCTTTGCATAATCTCCTCACTTGAGGTGAGTGATGCCACAGAGTTTCTCTGCCCTTCGACCGCTTGCCGGGAAAACTTGTGTCTCCTATCCATCAAACCAGCCTGTCGTCACTCAACTGCTCATTACAATGAAAAGATCGGCAGTAGGCTACCATAGATACTTTACTCAATCCTCCACCTCCCAAGCTAAACCTAAACCTCTGAGCTATCCTCACTTCCTTTTTTTAAAAAGGAGGTAGCCATCAGTTGCCAGTTCTCTGAACTTCTAATAAACAAGTTTCCAAGTTGAGGGAACTTCATCCCCCCTCTAAAGCCCCCTCTCTGCCTCAATTGCTGTGTCCCAATACTCGCACTTCCCCTCAAAATTGGCCTTAGCCCTCGGTTTTACACGACCCCGCGGAGGGTTGTTGTCCCAAACTTCAAGACGAGTAAGGGAAGTGCTGTTCAGCCCTTAAAATCCCCATTTAATTTAAAGGGCCGTGTGATGCACACTACGAATTGAGGGGAAGAAAATCAAGGGCTGGAGCCATTGCCCGGAAACCGCTGAGCCAGACGGCGAGCCCAGTTAAGTTGGTAGATTGCACAAGTTATAGTGGCGCAAAAGATAACAGCAGATCCGCGGCAGTGGCGGACACAGAACGTGACTGATGGGGGGCCTGCAAAATTCAGATTGGGCCTGATTTATTTATTCAACCGTCTTTTGACAGCGCATACACATAACGTGACGTAGATGTGGGGTTACTTTTTTTTTGGGCCTACGCCCATCCAGGCCCACCCCTAGATCCGCCGCAGATCCGCGGACCCACGGATCGGCATGCAGGTGGTCCGCAGATTGATCGATGAAAAAAAAGTTGTGTGTCTGTGGAAACACGTGGGCACACCGCCCCAGCTGAATAAACGGCCAGTTCAAAAAGTCTGCAGCTCTACGATACAACACAAAACACAACAATAACAAAATCATTGTTTTATCAACATCTACCCTTAACTGCCATTTAATCGAATTTCACCGTTTCCTTAAGGGTTTTTAAACTCTATTTAGTAATAGGCCCTAAACAAAATCTTGTTTAGGGCCTAAATCCTAGGCCCTCCAAAATCCTAGCGCCAGGCCTGGTAAGGTAGTGATAGTGATATATATATATTCATAAACATGACCCAGTTCAATACTACTGATTACAATAACTCTGAAACTGTAGCCTACAACATGCTGACACTGTCTCAGTGAACTTGTTTATAGCTGCTTGGCAACAGACGCATACCAAAACTCAGGGGCATCAGGAAACAACAGGGAATTCATTCCACTAAGACAAACAGAAGCTAAACAGATGAAATGACTATACATCAGGGACTCCAACACACAGGAGAGGGAAAGGTCTACACACACCAGGAACACACTGGGTGCATTGTGGAACATCTTGGTTTTCATTTTAGTGCCCATGTTAAAATGGACACTCTGCCTGCAGGACAGGTGTGTCTCTCCCCTAGTAGCCATGTCACATTGTCTACAGATGACCTGTCTCTCCTCTTTTTTTTTCTTACACATGGTATGTCCAGCAAATTACAGAGAGAAGACTTCTTGATGTCATAATGACACTAAACTTGAGACATAATATAAATTATCTCTGTCAAATGTTTTTATTCGAGCATGTCACACCATAATGTAAAATGATCTCCTTAAACTATAGCTGCCAAGGTCCAATTCAAAATACTTTATTGCCCCTGTGAGGAAATTTGTTTTGGACTCTGTCTGCAGTTCCACAAAAAACAACATCAGAACAGCACATGCTCTCTCACACACACACACACACACACACACTTGCTGACAAATAATGACCACCCATATGGCTACATATTGCACAGAGGCTATATATGTTGTGCAAAGTGACATATTGCAAAACCCATACAGTCTATTCTAGTCATATTCCAGTCAAGCCATCTTCCAGGCTGAATCTGAATCCAGACATGAAAAAATATGGTTTTTACTGAAGTTTTCTTAATCAGAAATTAATTTCTAAAGAGATACAAAAATATTCCAGTGGTGTACAAGCTATGCAGATAGCAGAGATGGAGCCGGTGTGAACACACATGCTCAGCATCAGTAGCCACCGTGCACATGCAATGCAGGCAGTGTGTTTGTAGTGTTAAGGCAGCAGGAACAAAGATATGAAGACAAACTAACATGAAACACCAGGAAGTCATTTCAAAATAAAACTGGAAACAGAAATAGACCCATGGACATGACACATGGACTGGAAATAAAGATGGATGTAGCGCTTGGCCACCTGCCACTTAAACCAGACAAACCCTCATAGATAGGTCTTACCATATATTGCTTTTATACAGGAAGTGCTACCTACAGTAAATTGTTCTTCCAGCATGCATCCGGAAAACATGTCAAGTCAGGCTCGTTACAATTCAGGTAACAGTTTCGTCCTTTGAAGCACATCCTGCCCTGATGCAGCTTAGCTTCCTCTGTTAGCATGCTACAGCACGTGCACACGGCATGCACCACTAGTGAGGCCCACCTTGAGTAATGTCTGGTGCTCCAAGTTGATTTAGAGAACCATGTCTGTAAGTTTGCACACTTGAAGAAGAAGAAAAAATGCTGAAAAAGTTGAATATTTTGAAAATTATGAACTGTATGAAAAAGTTGCAGACAAGCAAAAATATCCTACAGAAGCTGAATGTTTTGATGTAGGCGATGAATTGAATATTAATAACAGAAAAAACAGAACTGTGACACATTAGAACATCTGCTGCTGCTGCAGACAATGGCAGGTGGAGGAGAAAGAGAGAGAGACCATCTCGTCCTCCTCTTCAGATGCAGGTTTCCTACCAGTTAGGCCGGACCAGACCCACCTGAGTAGTAGAGACTAAACACAGTCAGTGCATCCAAATACACAGGGCTCTGTGTGGAGGAGCAGCCTGCTGTAGGTGGGTTAGCTGGGGCCCGTTAGCTGCACAGCATCACCAGCAGGGGGAGAGACTGTAACATGGTCTAACACTGTTAACACAGGCTCCTCATCCACCTGACAGGTGTGTCCCATCAAGATGCTGGTCACATTGCAATGTGCTGGTTTATCACACAGCACAAGGTCAGAGATGCTGCATGTTTTGAGGTAGTTGAAATGCAATCATTTCACTGGATGACTTCAGTATGATTATTGGCCCAATTGCAATGACTGACAAAAGTAAAATTGGCATTTTGTTGTTGCCAGTCAATAACCCAGTGTTTTTCTACCTTGGGGTCGTGACCCCACATGGGGTCACCTGGAATTCATATGGGGTCGCCTGAAATGTCAAACCTCACTGTGGCCAGTTAAGGATGCTGCAGTCGCTCTTTTTTCATAATTCATTTTAAAACACATTAGTGATTCAATTTTGAAAACACTTACACCCAATGGAAACATTGGAAACAAAGGTCGAGAGGATGCCTGGGAGAATGCAAAAGAAAACAAAATCTTTGTGCATCTGAAAAAAACTTTACACAGGGCCCCTCCAAATGCTAAATGTTTAATATGGACTCCTCCTTACAATGTCCCCCGTGCAAAACCGCCTGCAGTGTTACCCATTGCTTGTGGTATTGCAGGAAAGTACTGATTTTAATGATACAGATCATAGGGGCTGGAAATAATGAAATCCTGCCTACAGAATGTTATTAGGGATTTTAAATACTTTAATTCCCGATGAATATATATATAAAAAAGAAAATGTGCTGAGTGCTAATATTCCATACCACACCATGTATTTCTCTTAGCTGGAAATTCCGTCTACCATATGGTGGCATAGGGTCATAATAGAGTGTGCATCTTTGGATAATTTAATGTGAATGACACATAGCAAAGATGATGTATTTTGCAGATTGTACATAAAGGCTTAACTATCTGCTATTTACACAATTGTGTCTTAAATGGAAATCATCTCATCTGCTTGTTTTGTTTTGCTCATTTAACGTGCATGCAGCTTAGACACAATTGCAGACCAGCTGTTACAATGTGGTTGTAAATGTAATTTCTAGGGTATGCATCTATTATCCACAGGGAGCAAACAGTGACAGCATGTTATTCTGCTGTTCATTCAAAAGACCCCCCCCCCCCCCCCCCCCCCCCCCCCCCCCTCCCCATCCCATCCCCAACCCCCCACCCCTTATTCTCTCTGTGAATCTCTCCCTCTGCTGGCTAATAATACCTCTGTTCAAGCCTGAGTATACAGGCCTTTGATGGAGCCGGCCACTCCAGACTGCCGTGCGTCAGCCATGACGTCAATGCATCCAAACACACAGGGCTCTGTGTGGAGGAGCAGCCTGCTGTGGGTGGGTTAGCTGGGGCCCGTTAGCTGCTGCCGCTGCTGCTGCATCCTTGCTGTAGCTTTGCCCAGCAGTAGCACAGCACAGTGAATGAGAAAAAACAAGGAGAAAAAAAGGAAACGTATGAATGGAGTATGCTGGGAGGGAGGGCAGAGGAGGGGGTGGATGGAGGGGGGTGACAGGAGGGACAAAGAGAAAGGAGCGTACCAGAGAGCTCTCATAGACTGTCTGCCATTTTCACACTAAATGGATGTGACATACAGCTGCTCTTACTGTGTTCATTTATTTTTTTTATCCACTCTCATATAATCAGGAGGTGATGGATGGTTCCCACCTGAACAGAGTGTGAAATCTTGACTGCAATACTCTATTTTTAAATTCCCAGTGTCTCCGAGTGTTTTTGTTGTTGTTTGTAACGCTCAATTTGAAAATGCAAGAACAGGTGGATTGGAATCAACCCCATGACTCCTTCCCATCAGGGCTTTTTATAGCATCTCCTGCATATGTCATATGCATGCTAATGCTAACTGCTATAACTGAGACTCTTTCTCCAGGGACCACATGAGAAATGGACACTGACCTACACTGCAGTGAGAGGAAGAATATCACATTACAGATTGGTTAAAGGTCTGTCCAGACATGAGTGCAGATTCAGACAGAAAAAACAGTAGAAAAGTTTATAGCAACTGCTCATGAGGGAGAGAGCTCTGGGGAATAGAATTATTATTATGAAAGATAAACATATTACAAAGAGCTTATTTTATATCCGTCACCATTCTTTTTATGTCCCTGTGAGGCTACTGTAGGTGATGTGCACCAAACCAAATTCGTATAAATCCTGCTGAAACTGCAGTGAATTACTGGGATCATTTTATTCCACGGCAGCATTTTTCCAATCATACACTGGTTTGTGTCTCAGTGTTATTTTGCATCACAAAGTCACAGAGCCAGTTCAGTGACAGGCTGCAGTCTGACTCTGAGTAAGGGAGTAGACAGTCACATATCACACATCATTTATTTCATAATGCTTTGTTTATTTATTTATGAAGTGTTGACTATGGGACACTGGATGTTCATTGTCCTGGGGGACTGTGTAGGATGAGGATGATGATGATGCTATCAGTCGTTTCAGTATCCTGCTGTTGACGTGACAGGAAATGATGACAGACATACACCAGGTTTAGGCTAATTAACACACTGATGGCTGCTAACTTATACACTAATTATTCTTTTTGGCTGGATTATTGGGCTGATTGACTGATAATATTTCCACCACTGCTCTGGTTTCCTGGCTCCTCTGGAACTGCAGCGAAGCAGAGGAGCAAATATACTGCTTTGATTATGAATCATTATTACTAAAGAGAGGCAGGGGATTACAGCAAGGAGAGAGTAAGATAGGGTGTGTGTGTGTGTGTGTGTGTGTGTATTAGGGGGTGAACCTCTTTCTCTCTCTCTCTCTCTCTCTTTCATTATCGCTATGATAAAAGCAAAAGCCTTTAATATATATAGAATATATTGAGTCTCCCCTCACTTTCTTTATGTTATTACTTTAAAATAAATCCAGTTGAAATCACAGTTTAGTGTTTGCCTTTCATTTCCTTGATTCACAGTTTCGTCAAGTGACATCACAGTTATAAAAAGCAGGCCAGACATAGGTTTGGACCATGTCTTGTTTGTTTTCCAGATCATATTGTTGCCTGAGGACGGAGCAGAAAATGCTGCATGTCCTCACTCATGTAGGCCTGTGGTCACTAACAACTAGACAATCTGGGTCTTGTTGAATTGATTCAAGTGAGTGTTTGTTTTCCCTGTATCGTGGAGCCACTGTTTAGTCCTACTCCACATCTATGCACTCTAACAATATGGAAGATTCACCTGACATGTTGACATCCTGTCATGCTGCTGAGACGGTGACGGTGTTTTCGGATGATAGTGGTCCTGGTTCAGGCGAGTTTGACAAGGGCTCGTCTCTCTCTGAGGTCCCATCTCCCTCTGGCTTCTAAATTATAAGTCAGTACGCCATCAGTGCTTGAAATCATATAGAAAAAAACAAGAGCATCTGAAATTTATTTGTTGATAATTGCTCTAATTTTAGTTCCTATCAGTGAACTAACTAGTTACATCAATAGCTGAGTGTCATAATACACACACACACACACACACACACACACACACTAACACCCACACACACCAACACATGCTCCTTCCTTGGCAACCGCACGGTTACTAAGAGACTGATTGCAAAGAGGCAGTGTTTCCATGGCAACACTAGTGGCTGACTCATCTTCACTGCAGTGCGCGCTCTTATACGAGCACACATGGGATGGTCTGTTTGTGTATCAGTGTTCATTCATTTATTTTCCACACAGCGTTTGAATAATGGAAAACAGAAAATAATCAAATATCTAAATGTGTGTATCCTCATCATGCTTCTTCATCTCTTTGCTGTGAAGCAGTGTATCACTTTCAGAACTGCTGTTACACCTTGCCTGCTTGTCTTGTCCGAGCAGTGCAGTACAGCTCTACCTCTGAAGATAGCTGCCCCCCCCCCACCACACTCTCCACACCCCACTCCTACCCCTCCCACCTCTCACCTTAAAGAGACAGTAACCACCAGAAGGTCAGCCTCTCAGTGGAGTCTTGAAAATATTTTGTTTATTTTTTTATGTGATATTTGAGAGTTTTTTTTTCTTTTGAAATTCATGTTCCTCTGTTAATTGTTTTTAAGTAACAATTTAAATGACTCAAGCAGGTTAATAGAGATGCATCCACTCTCACAGACTGTTGCTGTTTCCTACGAGACTGCTAAAGACAAACCAGTGAAACAAACTGCACATTAACACAAACAAACTGTCAGTAGCCATGGTAACACCAACAGCTGGAGAGGTAAATGTCAATTCTACACTTTCTCCAGATTGCCAGTATCATAAATAAATGATAAAATATATTTGAAATAACACTATAACATGCAATGTCCAAATGCACCTGCAGCTTTCTTTTTATAAAGGTAAAATATGTCATACAAACAACATTGTCGTGTATTGTGAGCTCCACTACAGTACAGGAACTCCACGGCCTACCAGTCACATCCTACACATGTAACAGAGCATGTTTTTTGTTACAAGACCCAACAAAAGTCACAACATCGTCATTTCTATATAGTTTTTTATTTTTCTATATATTTTTTTCCCAGTAAAACTGCAAAGAAAACATGACCAGAAGCTGTAAAGGAGTTGAAGTCCCCTCCCCCTCCATTACAGGGAGTGTTCCTCCTCCTCTTCCTCTTCAGCCTCTGCATTATTAATGCTTTAGTGTGAGCAAAATGACGCGTTCCTGCTTTTTTCTTTTTTTTTTTTTTATTAGGCTTTGTCCTACACGTGACAGTTCTGAGACTGTATTTCTTCATGTGTGCATATACTGTATTTCTCTATTTGCAATGTAAATGCATAACATTTACATCCAGTTCCTGTGTGTGAGTGTGTTCTTGTGTGCACATGGTTTGCACAAAATCGTGCAACGCACTGTGTTGCACTTGCAGGCAGTCCATGGGTGCTTTGAGCCTTGCTTTGTGTGTATGTGGGTGTATCTCTTTGTGCCGGAGGGGGTGGGAGGCTGAACAGGCGGTAAGATTCTATAAATAGAAAGCTCTCCAGCTCTCTGCCTGTTTGGACCCAGAGAGAGAGACACACACACACAGGCAGTGAGGCATGGCGTCACTTCCTTAGTGAGGTGATGCCCATAACAGGACAAACCCCAGGAAGGAGGTTTATGGCAGTGATTCCCCTTAAAATCAGGCCACATCTGCTCGTGACCTCACGTCACAGGTGAGTGGGCGTGAGCTGCGAGCTGAGGAGTTTCATCTGAAAACTTAGGTCCGCACAGGTGAAAGACTCATGTTTGACGCAATAAATAAAAAGAGACTCAAAGAAAAAAGGACTTTGGTCGGTTGGTTGATGTTATGTAATAATGTTGCTGGTCTGTAGTTCGGAACTGATCTCATACATGTATTTACATTTTATTTGAATTGATTGATAGATTTAAAGCTCTTTATTTTGTGAGAACAACATGGAAGCATTGCAGGGGATCACATTTCAGTTGTCATACTATCAGTCAATCCATCAGACATTATTAGTTAACAGCACTTTCCATACAGTGTACTGCACACTGCTTTGCAGAATAGAAATGATAACTCTTGCTGTCAGTGAGTCTGTCAGTTGGTTTTATGTGAGCACATGAATGTGTCTGTGTCCTGTGTTCCTGAACTGGGATGAGAGGTTGTTATATTGGTGATGATTGTTTTGTGGACCTTCTTGCTGAAAGGTAAAGCTCTATTTTTTTGTTGGTGGGAAGATGTTTAATTTAAGTTTCTGATATATAGTTTGTCAAAAACATTTCATCAGCTTCTGCCTTCTGAACCACAACCCCTCACATCCTGACCTTTGACCTCTTTTTTTTTTTTTTTTTAAATCTCTTATTATTGAAGGTTTTGCAAGTGAGGCATATACATTTAGTTAAGGGTAGGAGGTAAAGCTCAATTTAAATGGTGGATCTTTTCTATTCTCCCTAAATGTTACAAAGATATTTTTTTCTTCTGACAGTTTCCACTCTTTTTTGCATGTTGATATTCTAAATGTTGGGCTGGAATAAAACAAACTGTTTTAATCCATTTTATGTCCAGTTGATGTAGTCATCAGGAACCTCCACGCATCATCATAAACCTGTTCACATCAAATCTTTCCCAACATTCAGCTTCTTATGCCGAAAACGTTAACGTGCACAGACATTCATATGTTGATCTAAGTGAGAGAGAACAGAAATTAACAGATTATAACAAAATAAATAAATCTACATAGCTATTATTTAACATATGACAGCTATGAATACATGAAAAACAAACAGTCAGTGATGCACAGTAGCCTACACCTGTTCACACACCTGTATGGAGTCTGAAAAATGTTAAGCCCTAAATTAGAAACAACTTGTGCACGTCCTGTCCCCTGGTCCTGAAATCTCTAGTTGGTTGAATAGTCAGATAACTGATATAATATATATATGATGCCAACTTCAGGGCTGGTCATCCCTGCAGCATCTATGAGCATACAGCATGAATTTGGGGGGTGGAGCATCTGAAGGAGCACAAAGGGGAGGAGTGTGTTTGTTTTGCTGTTGAGATCAAATATGAAGCAGACTTTCCCCAGATGCTATCTTTCTGTAAAATCACTTTGTGCAGACTGTCGCTTCATACTCTGGAAAAATAATCAAGAGCACTGTGTAGTTTCACTTGACATCTGTATCAGTCAACACCAAATACTGAAAAATAATCCAGATTACTTTTATAGATCATTTCCAAAATTTTGACTCTTTGATGTTAGTATGTAACTTATTTTAATCAATGGTCATATTTGCATTTCACTATAAAGATGTTGTGCTTTTTTTTCAACCCAACAATTATCCTCTGGAGAGGATGGTTTGTAGATAGATAGAACTTTACTCATACCTGAAAGGAAATTCAATTGTCCAGTAGCTCATAAAAACAGCAACCACACTTCCACTCATCCTTAACAGTGTAAACATAAACAAAGACATAGAAGATAAAGACATTATGTAAAAGTTAAAATAAGTGCATAAGCTTAACTTAAAAATGAAAATGTGGGTTTGTGTGTGTGTGTGTTGAACTGTCTGGTGAGTGGAGGACAGACCCCACACTGGTTGACTGTTGCTGGTGGACTCCAACATGAAGCAGGAGTTCAATCCATGTGCAGTGTGTTGTTTGGTTACAAGTAAAAGTTTCCAAATTTCACATATTGTTTATTGTGTATGGTGAAGACTTTGAGATCCATTTAAAAGACCAGACAAACAACTTTACACAGTGAAATGATCAAGCAATAAAGTCAGAACACAATACAATATTAACGAAGATCAACATGATCAGTACAACAAAGAAAATAAAACCTTTGAGAAAACAGCTGATAAAAATGCTGTAAAACATCATTTCTCTGTATATTACAGCTAATGGTGACACTGTGACCCCCCCTCCACACCCACCCCCTCTTCAGCATCCATCCTCCTGCAGGGCGAGCTGCAGCCACACAGGTGAGGCAGTTACCTGTGGCTGGCTGCAGAGCAGAGCAGAGCTGCTCAGGTTACATAAGAAGAAGCAGACAGAGCTCTGAGCTCAGCTGCTCCAGCTGCCTCATCCTATCTCTTTAAATGAGAGGAGCTGCTCCGCGCTGCGTGCGCGTGTATGTGTGTGTGAGCGTGTGTGTGTGTGTGAGTGTGTGTGTGTGTGTGTGGAGGAGAAATTACGAGACAGAGAGGGCCACTCTGTTGTGAAGGAGGACGAGTCGACAGAAAACACAACAGAGAGGCTGTTGGGCTCGCATCTAAAAGCGGGGAGGGGGTTTCGGAGCAGGTCGTGTACCGGTTCTCCCCTGAACTGGATCTGATTCTGGTTCTGGACCTGGCCGCTCTTGGTGTATGTATGGACTCGGTAGGCGCATCTCTCGCCTCCCGATAGGACATAACGGGCAGGGCAGCTCCGAATATTTATTTATTTCGCCCTCTCTGCGCCGCAACACTGGGAGAAACGTGATCGAGAGGCAGCGACGGCGGCAGCAGCGCCCTGATCATGGATTAATGCCCGAGTGAATTTTCATCTGAGAGGTAAGAGATGCTGCGAAAAACAGGCCGGGCGCGGAGGCTGTGTCCATGGGCGCAGTGTGTGTGTGTGTGTGTGTGTGTGATCGTGTAGCGTTTGTCTGTGCTTGTGATGGATGACGGCTTGTTGGGTTATGGCAGCAGCATCCACACTGCGGCTCCTCCGCTCCGCCGAGGCGGAGGAGACTGCGGAGGGAGCGGGGATGGTGGTGCGGGTGCACGGCGCGGGGTTTGTTCCGGCTCTTTGTGTGCGCGGTGCGGCCTGTGGGAGACGGCGCTGATCAGCCGCATCGAGCTGCGTATTATTAACAAACACAATGACGCCAGCGTCTGTCAGTGACGCAACCTCTTCCCTTCTCATCTGTGCAGCGGCAGCGGCAGCGGCACAGCGGCAGCGGCACAGCGGCTCACTCCCTCGCACGGTTCTGTTGTGTCGCGCCTCCATCCCGATGCTCTGTCACCGTTCTCAGCCTCTGCTCCATCTGATGGTTCAGTTAACGACCAGCGCCTTAGATCAGTTTTATTAAGCGGCTCCGAGGCTGAAAATCATCAGTGTGTTCTGAACTTTCACATTCCCTTCAAGAACACCAGCGCTTTCTGATTCTACAGTCCCCGTAATGCAACTATCTGTGGACGCTGAGATAACCCTGACGACATGACTATGACATCAACACACTTGCCACAGCTCCCACATAAGGGAGGTAGATCCAAGATGGCAACTGATCCATAGGCTGTGTAACAACTAGGTGACACACACAGGCCAGAGCGAATGTTGGTGTTGGAAGATGATGAACAGTCACGTGAACAAACACAAACAGTCTTTGCACAGTGAACTTTCTGTATGAGGCTAACTCATACATTATCTTAGCTTATAGCTGATAACAAAATACAGTGTGGCCTGTTGCATCAACCAGAACCCAGAACCACAGACAGTTTCCTGATCCAGGTCCAGATCCAGAGGAAATGTTGAAATCTGATATTGGGAAAGTAGTAACTTTTCAAGTAACATAGAAACCACTGCCTCAGCGTCTGAAGACCTGTGTGACTGGAGTGAGATTGAATAAGGAATGTATGAGCAACAGTGAAGACATTCCTGCTGAGCATTTCAGCAAAGCATGGACTGGTGTGCACATGTTGATACTGTGTCAGGTGGAAGTTGGACCAGGTACTGTCCAGATGTCTTGGCAGGAAGAAGGTGACAGAGGGACACTAACAAACGGTGCCCTCCATTAAGTTAATGTTGTATTATTGTTAAGGGACAGGCCTCATCTCCTTTTATACTTATTGCATTTATTGTCATTCACCCTCCTTGTTGTTGATTTGCGGTTGCGTCTCCTCATCATGCTGACCACCATCTCTGCATTTGTGTGTGTGTTATTTTATGTATCTGTTCCTGTCTTGCTGCAAAACTAATTGCCTGTTGGGACATAGTTGAAGTTGGAGTTTTCTTGAGCAGATGCTCTGATGAATTTCTTAATGATGAGATTTGGCCATTTTCCCTGGTCTTCCTCCCACAGCAGTGATAAACAGGGAACGACATTGGCAGAAAAGAACCATCAAAGATAAAATAGTTATTGGGGAAGTCCAGAACTTGAATGTGTTCTTTCACCTTTTTCTATCAGGCAAAAGGTGAATGTGACACTCAGTGTGTCTGTGCTGTTGTGCCATTTCCAGGACCTGAGCACCACTCACCACAAAACACTGGAGACCAGTTAAAGGGAGAGCTGATGTCAGTGAGCTACAAGATGAAGATCAAGTCATGTCTGTAAAATTGTGAATACAACAATGCAAAACCCCCAAGTCACTGCATAGAGCCCTTAAACAAATAGATAAATGTAACAACATTAAATAAACATGTGCAGCTGGAAAGCCCCATTATGTGCCCAGTGAAGTGTACCATGGTTCTAGTTACCTTCATACTCTGCAACAACTGCTGTTTTCCCAAAGTTCCTCTATGAAGTCTAATCTTCTAGCTTAATGTGATGGAACACATTACAACATGACATTTTACTCCAAGAACCACACCCATGCAATAGTGATGACAGTGTTTGGAGATGTGACTTTGCTGCAGCTGCAGCTCCTGTGCTCTCAAACCCATGTAGAGTCTGAGTCTTGAGGTGACAGGACACTGGATTTCTTAGAACAGTGGTTAATTTGCCTGTCAGGTTTTTGGACATAGATGACCAGATGCATTGCAGGCCTCAATCCACGGTTCATAGTTTACTCAGGTTTGGTTTTGAACCCAACTCATTGCTGTTTGCCTTCAGACACTGTAAGATTTGAGTCTTGAGTCAAATTTTGGTGTTAACCACCAAATGATCTCAACCAAGAGGAACAAAGAAAGAAACAAATGAGTATGAGAAGTTTGAAGTAAGATGCAATTCATTGTGAACAGAAGTAGACGTTGGTACTTTGATGTTGGGAGGAAATCGATCAACATGAAAAGTGTTTCCCTGTGCTTTTTCGCTGTTTTGCTAACCCTCCTCCCTGCCCCTAGGGCCACTTGCGTTTGTTTTTAACGTAGCCGATGGGAAGACAATCTGTGGAGTGATTTTCACAGAGGTACGTAACGTTATGTGTATATTTGTCTAGTCTTATCTGTCGTAGACAACAGATTATGGTTTGTGTGTCGCAGTGCAACTGAGATGAGAGCTGGGACACCGGGGTGGTGGCTCTGATCTTGCAAGGTTGGTTTTCAGCCAAGAGATGCTGGGTGGAAGGTAGAGAGCCTCCATTCTCCACCTAACAAGTCATTTAATCATCACAATCACTCCAAAGCTGTTTAATAAATCAATAATTTAAATTTAGGTAAAAATCTTGCACAGTTCTTCTCAATGGTCCATCCAGAGGAGACTGGTGGTGGTGTTAGAGAAATGGAGCTCAAGCATGGGAACTTCTTCATGAGGGAAACTTCTGATTGGATGGTTTAATAGGCACCCATGATCCCACATCTCCAGAGAAACACTTTTAAAGTTTGACAGATCACAAGTGATTGGTTAAAGGCTAGTGTGTCAAACTGGGGTCAGATGAAGACCAGAATGAGCTGGTGGCTGTTAGAGACAGCAGAAAATGGTTCCTATGACTTGGAAGCCACGTGCAAGAAGATAATCTTTCTAACTTTTAATCAGTGTTTGGTTCAAAGGCTCCAAAGATCAGACCAGATCAGACATGTCTGAACTGTGTGTGAAACTGAGGATGGATTTGATAACTGTTGTGGGACCTCAACAAGTGTGTTTATTCATTTCTAGTGAAAATGATCACAAATAACACAGGTGCGAAACAGAACAATCACAGCAGGGCTCATGTTAAATACTAAATATGACACGGCAATAGAATGTGTTATTTGAAGTGTTACTGGTGGTCCAAAGCTATCTTTGTTATCCAGAAAAGCACTTTATAAATAAATAAAAAAACATACATAATAATTACATAGAAATATTTGATCGTTGATGGTTGACATTCAAGTCTATCACTCCAATGTTTCCTCCCCTCTAAGAATATCATGAAAGTTCTTCACATCTTGTCAAAGATAACAAAATATGAGTTTTTCAAGCGCAAGAGAATCAGACAGTCCTGCAAGCCAAACACTTAGGCTTAGTCTGGTGGTTTATCTCCAAGATTCTGACTATCATAGTCCTGTTTGCCTTGCATAGTTTACAATTTGCAGTATAAATACCAAAAACACACAGTTTGGCACACATTATTAGTCTTATTCCTGCAAAATCATATCCATCACTTCAATCCAGAGCCTGGATCTGTGGGCCATCCCATATAGGCAGTGATATAATGTGCCCTTTCAACCACGATTGTAGCATGTGTTGGGATTTTTAGGGCTGAACTTATTCAGCTGAGTTGGTCTTATATATATTCTCATTATGTGGAACCTCTGTTTATAACTGTGTTCAGTGTCGATGAAACTACTGGAAAGGTTGTTGTGGATAGATGATGAAATGTGTGAAATAGCACATTCACAGTGTCATCATGTCTGTATTGTGCTAAAGTCCCGGTAAAGGTATTCTCACTGACATGTTTTTCTGTTTGTGTAGACTGAGACACAGACCAGGTACACTTTTTAAAGTTCCTCTTCAGACATGTTACAAACTCTGTAAAAGTCTTTTATATAACATGGCTTTCCCACATAATACTGGGTGTGAAGCTCATCTCGTACTGCACTAACCCTAACCCATCAGCCCCACCCATCACCTGCTTGTTTCAGACAGGTGGAGGAGAAGTGAGCATCAAGGTGGTTAGGAGAGGAAACACTGGCCACATGTTTGAGCCTCAGTATTTGTTTATGTTGTTTATTAGCTTGTGCTTAGGTTGGAGGAGTTGAAATATGATGCAGCTTTGTACTACTTTTATAAATGTGGCTGCTGGAAACCATAGAAACCAGCTGTGGAACAGTGCAGCAGGATCCAGTGTGGTAGACCACAGCTGGAGGTCTGACAAGTGTTAGAGACAAAAGATGGTGGAAGGTGTGTCAAGATGAACATATTGTGACTTACTGCTAGTGATACAATCTATCAGGAGATTGTTTTTTTTTTTTTTTTTTTTACCACCAGAATAAAGAAATGCTCAGTTTAAACAGAACAGGAGGCTCTGAAGCTCCTTTATAATAAAATTGGTCTAAGATTATGGAATTATAAAGGATTAGTTGGTAAGAAGTTATTCGTCTGTTTATTGATTTCTATATTATAATACATACAAACAAGATACCACATATAAATACAGTACAAAGTTAAATAAGAGGCAGTTAACTCAAATGAGCTTATTAGCCTTCTGAAAAGTGAGTATTAAAGACAATGTCAATTTTGACAATAGATGATATTATGACAACTTCATTGGCAGAAAACTAAGACTAAATAACAAGTGTAATACCAAAACAAAGAAAGAAAATATGAAGTGAGTTTCAAACGAGGTGCAGTCCGATTTCTAGGTTTTTTGACAGAATGAATTGGCTTCAAAACAAAAGATAGAGAAGAGAATTTGATTATAATGAATATAATAATATATACCCCTTACTGAAGATCATGTATCATGAGTCTTGTTCTCAACTATATTGATATAATAATATTTTAGTAATACAAGGAATTGTGATGTAATTTAGATCATTGGTTCCCAACCTGGGGTCCGGGCCCCCCTGAGGGGGGCATTAGAGATCTCAGGGAGTCCACAGAGCTTTGTCTGTTCTGAGGCTGGGAGGTTTTTAAAATGATATTTATGCATATTAATGTATCTCTCTGTCCTGCAAACAAAAAAGAGGAGCCGTCCACCACCACTGCTTCTTTGATCCATCAAGGTGTTATGAAGTGGATGATCCTTTTTAACCTATTTTCATCATAAAACTTTTAATAAAGTCAGTGGTTTTACTGTATAAGCTGAACCCCAGTAACTACATCTAACAGTGTGATCATGTGGCTCTGTGTCTCTGCTGTCTGCTGTCTCATTATCTGGGGTAGGTTGGGCCATGAAGGATCCACCTGTTGGAGCCTTCGTTGTCTGGGGAAAGAGGGGCAGATTTCTTGGCTGTGTTTGAAAGAGCCTTTGAAATGGGACAGTGCAATCATGCCACTGTGACGCTATCAGTCTTCACATGCAGGCTGTGAGGGACGAGACCCCTGAATTGGGACGCAGCTAATGAATCAGTGAGCCTGGTAAGGTTGTGGTAAGAAAGAGTCAGTGTATTCAGGCTTGATATCATGGAAGAAACCAAACCTTGGATTCCTGACTCATCCTGAGTTTGGGGACAAATATGTTTAAGATTTGAGTTGTTTCATATCTTTACAATTGAAAGGCCTGCTGGTTTGAATGTTGATGAAGTGGATCAATAAATAGCATGTTATAGAATAAAATGAAATGAAAGAGGTTTAATGGTAGTCTTTGTGCACAGTGATCACCCATGTTCATTTGCAGAATTACTGTACAGGTGAGCACAGTTGTTTTCATACACACAGCTTTTGGTAGGTGAATATGTTAGGACTGCAGGTTCTCATGATATACCAGTGGAGAAGACAGTGTTAGCATCTCATTGAGCTGTGTGAGCCATACTCGGCCCTCACTGTCCCAAGTGAGTCATGCCTCTATGGCACTGCTCCTGACACATCTTTAAACATGGTCCAGGTACCCTGTCCTTAGACTGATATACATGCAGGAAAACACACTGCACTGGCTTTGTGTTCATTTTACACACAGGTCTTATTAGTTTTGATTTCAATGTGGGACCTAATCGTGTGGAGCATGTAGTAGCTGTGAGGATGCCAGTACGATTCCCAGTGTCCTTGAGCTAGATACTGAACTTTAAACTGCTCCAGATGGTCAGGTCGACACCTAACATGGTACCGTGCTGTCATCAGTGTGTTTGTGTGTTTGTGTGTGTGTGTGTGCAAGATGTGTGAATGAGGCAAGCTGTAACACAGTGCAGATAGAAAAACTATATACTGTACAACTATTAAGTATAGAGACAGTAGTGGAGTGTAATTGCATGTCACTTGCCAAATAAAAACGTCACTCTGTCTGAGATATGACATCATTCATGATGACAAAGTAAAAACAAAGCTGTGACACACTCCCTTCATCTTGATGAAGGGAGTGTGGGAGTGAGCATTTATTTCATTTCAGTGTCCAGATAAAACCAAACTTAGTTAATATTAAGTTAATAAATCTTTAGTCTTGTCTTGTGCAGATGGTGAGGTTCAGTGAGAGGACACCGCAGGGTTTGGTCTGAGAGTGACATTAAAGCTGTAGTGTGTAAACCTGTCCATTACATACAAGCCATTAGTAGATGAGGTAACACAACATTGAAACCAATCAGCTCCACAAACCTCTCACAGTGTTTTTCAGCATTTGTGTTTTGAATTTTGTGTTAGCTGGAGACATTCCTGCACTGCCCACAGGAAATGATGGGTTTTAACCTCACGACTTATGAAAGGAGGGGGGGGGGGGGGGGGGGCAGGAGCTGTGCATCTCCTAGCAACAGACAAGCAGAAGAAGTGCCCAAGACATGGTTTAGAAGTGGATTTAGTTACACAGAAGAAGCCTGGTTGTTATATGTTATAGCACCGTGAGTGCTGCGGTCCAGCCAGAGGAGCTAATACTACATTGAGCTAAGGGGGTCTGGTCCAGCTCCTCTGTAGTTACCACATGTAGAGGTAATGACTGTGAAGCACCAGCAGGTGATTGTACTTCACCTGCCGGTGTCTGCATTTGTGTGTGTGACTGCAGCTTCTACTGCTGGCACTGTTATTGTATTTATGTAGAAATCCTCTAGGGGTTGTAGAAGTTACGTACTATAGCTTTAAATACAAGAAGGAGGGAAGGAAGATGATTTCAAAAATAAAACAGGAATCATGAATACAGTCCAAACAGTCATTATAAGGGCAAAGAATGGCAGTTATTGTAGTGTTGAGTTATTACAACTGCTAGTAATAATATTGTGGAATTGCCAAGAGCAAACAAGTGTGGAAAGGAAAAAATGAGTGAATTTCCACAAGGTGCATGATGGGAATTATTCTAATTCTTCTAAATAGTGACCCTGTCTTTACAGGAGTTTGTAGTGTGAGGTTAAAAGGTGTCTTGTAGTCTTATGTTGTATGGTGAATATAAGCCTCATTATGTTAGAGTCATTATTGAATCTTCAGCCCAGTCTCAGCTCCTGAGATCTGGACCAGGTTTTCATCAAAGATTTCTCTGTTCAAAACCCTTTAGAAACATCACACCAGCAAACACCATCTCACTCACACATATTTTGGTAAAGTCACCACGTATAGCGTCTCAAATTGTGATCTGTCCTAGTTTTGCTTTGCAGACACAGTGGCAGAGCTCTGAAGGGGTGGAGTAGTCTGTGGTCTGTTGACTTTCAGGACTTTGAGTTCCTCTCTTGGGGGTTATCAGTCTTTGTACCAGTCCCACACTAGTGCAGGACATCATCAGTCTCTGTACCTGTTTGTATAACCTTTTTTTTTAATCTTCTGTAAAGATCAGGTGAGCAAGGAACCTTATCCCTGTGGAAGATTTCTGTGGTTGTATTAACAACAGTACTGTAGGCTCTCTGATGACCTGCTGTTTGAGAGGTTTCCTGTCGTGAGAATTTCACAGTGAGACAACCAGGAGCCAGACAGGTTTTGTAAGACAGTTTTGTTTTTAGGCTCTGGTCATCATCAGATGACTGCTATTACTACACTGAGCTTCAAATCATCTTATCAATATCAACAGTGAATCACAGAGAACAGGGTGCATGCTCTTCATCTTCATCAACACTTTATTCTGTTTACTGTGAAATCTCTGTCCCTGATTTTTGGCCAGCTGCAGTCTGGCACTGTGTGTGTGTGTGTGTGTGTGTGTGTGTGTGGGGGGGGGGGGTAGTTCTTTTCGAGTAAACAGTGTTTCCTGTTCTTTTCTGAATGTGGTTTGACTTGGGGGGGCTGCATCAATTTAGGTTGTATGGCATATAGACTAAGACTAAGCTGTAACATCAGAGTGAATTAGTGTTACTGACCTACATGTAGCAGCCATTGTTTAGTTGAATTCTGCATTTCAATGCTATATCTCTCTTTGCTTGTTTATGTTTGCACTTATACATGTGTATATGAATGGTTGTGTGTGAACTACCTTCAGTTCAGTTTCAATAGTTCATTGTTCAATAGAGTTGAGGCTCCATCTTGTAGATCTGGAGGCATCATTAACCAAGCAAAGCAGCCCAGTGGCCCCCAAACCACAGGGGGCTCCAAAAAGTCCCAGGTTAATTGTGTGGCAGTGACTCTTTGGTAATTTGCTCTGTAATGTGCAGCATTAATCTGTGTGAACAGAGAAGATGAGGTGGCTCCTGCAGTATCACCTGCTGCTGAGTTCACTGTGTCACAATCTATTTTAAATACTACTGTATCTACAGCTCAGATTCCGTCCTCTTTTTATTTTTTCAAACGACAACACAACATCACAACAACATCTGGGGATGAGTGGCAGACAGCTGCTGATCCAGCCTCTCATGGTCACAACCCCCTGTGGGGTAGCTGTATAGAGAACATCTGAGGCGTCACAAAGTCGTGTTCAACCCAACCACACAAAAACACCAAGCTTTCGTTTCAATTTAGAGCCTGAGAGACTATTTAGGCAGTTTTGTATGAACATGCTACATAAATTACATAATCTGGCAGTTGGTGTAGCCATACACTGTGAATAAAGATGAGAGACAGAGACAGGGTTTCACCCATAGCTTTCTGTGGAGGGGAGTTTAAAGCTCAGTGTGAGCTGCTCCACTGTCACCATGGTGGCAGCATCTGATACTGCACACACTGCACTCTAGCTAATAAAAATATGGACTAAAAGGAAAGGTAGCACGCATATACTGACCCACCTGTCACTCAAAGTAGCCACGCCCTCAATGAGACAAACACAAAACGAGTCAGTCATCTAAAAATTCACCGCCCATGCATAAAGGAAATTAAGTGTTGAGACCAATGTAGCAGGCTGTAACCATGTTTACTTTTGCTGTAATGTCGGGCGTCTATGGAGACTCACTCACTGTTGAAGCAGTCAGTAGATGAACTGCAGATTTTGATTCTTCACTGCTTCATGTTTCAGCCTCAGATGTTGCCACAGGGGTTGTTCTTGGGTCATATATGTTGAATGTTCTGAAAATGATCACCAGCATCTCACACCAAAATAAATGCTTTGTCACTCACTCCCCTCCCTCAATCAACAAGGCTCATGAGAGTGTCCGCTAAACACTCACTAATAAACCAACAATAACTATCCAGCCACACGCTAGCCCACGTTAGCCCATGCTAATTCAGGGGCTGCATCCTTCGGAGGATGTAGCCCATGCGGCCTTCGACGGCCATGTCAATAGGTTAATGGGACAGTGTAGTCTTCACAACATTTCCTGTTTGCGTAGCGCAAAGAAGCTTGTGACAGAGGAAGCCACAAAAGAAAGGTGTGGTGTGTCCTCCTAGAGCAGGCAAGAGTAGGCCGGATTTGTCGGCCGCATTTGGAGGAGCCTTTGAATTGGGACAGGCCTTGTCGCGATGCTGTGACGTTATCGGCCTTCAAAGCATCCTGTGAAGGATGCAGCCCCTGAACTGGGACATAGCTGTGGTTTCTTCAGTGGAAGGAGGCCACTGTCACCTGAAAATTGCACTGGGCTATCTCACCTGTGGGTAGGACTCACATGCACTAACATACACTATCAGTCCAGATAAAAAAAATCAGACCATAGAGACTCAGATACCAACACACACACAGGGGCGTGGCTTTGTTTTTGCTTAGGATGCCATTACTCCACTACATCTTTACATAGACAGTAGTTGTTTGGTACTTTATTACTTCTGGTGTTTGCTTTGGTGCGGTCTGAGGATCCAGATATTGGAGTGAACCTTAAGCACAGATGTAAAACTCGGACACGTGTAATAAACCAGTTAAGCTGCTTCAGTCAATGGCTGTCAAGAGATGTGGACTGTGTGATGGCTGTGTGATTCATGCTGCTGTGTTGCACATGTGTTGGTCTTGTGCTGTTTGTAGTAGCACTGTGATGGAGGGAAAGTGTTGCTATGGTCATCTTTAGCCCCGAGCTCTCTGCAGTAAACACAGAGATAGTACTCCACTCTTCAACATTGTGCAGGCCAGTGGAAGCTGTCAGCTGATATGATTCAGCAGGGGGTGGGGGCTGTTGTACAGAGGGGATGGACTGCGAACGTCTCATCACTTAAATACAGCTTTAACAAGGGGGGTTCCACCAGTGGATATACAGTGTGTGAATGTGACATATTTAAAATGGGTGTGTACATATGACATATACAGTAGGGGACAATAGGGGGACAATGAGCACTAACAAAGAGAGGCCAGGTGTAAGTCAGAGGCCTAAATGTGTTGTTAATGCATGTTTTATTACATGCCTCCATCTCTGTTACGTTGCTGTGATGTCACTGTTCATTAAAGATTAACAGAAACAGATCGCTCAGGTTTTTGCATTTTGACAGTGGTATTCATTTTGTCGGATCAGTAGGAAAAATATGTTGTGTTTTCTGGAACAAAACAGCTTGGTTTGCAGACTGTATGAGGGTGGGGGTGGGGTGGAGGTTGGGTGGGGGGTGGGATTTTGCACAATAGAATTTCAGTATATAGTATAATGGAGGCATTAACCCTGAAAGTGGAACTGCAGTCACTTCTCTCTCTAGATGTGAGCAGTCATGTTTATTATCAGACCACCACGGATTAGCAGGTGTAAATACACATAATGTAATAGTTTTTAACTGTCATACATTTTAAATTCATCATTATATCATGTAGAAGGCAGTCACTCCAGCCTGGTTATGAGGGATTTATTTGGAAGTCCTGTTGTCGTTGCTGCAACATTATCACGCCCTGATAACAGATGGACAGATAGAAGCAAATACAGGTTTTACTGTTGTTGTGCAGCTTACAGTCAAATCTTATTTTAGCCTAACCTTTGACATCTGTGTGTACATATCTCCATGTGTTCTCTGACAGGTCAGGCAACATTGCTTGGGGTGCTTGCTGTAGCCGCTATGGCTGACAAAACTGTATTATGCAACGGATGAACCTCAGTGATGCTACAGCAGAGGCAGAGCCAGTCTCTGTGTGCTTAGGGACCAACAACAAATACTTGACAGCAGTGAAATGTAAAATGCAGCCAGATGTTCTTGCACTGAAGCGTCTTCCTGATAACTCATGGACGGTGCATATATGTAGAAGTAGCTTCATGCGTAACTGGCTGTAGCAGGTGTGAATGGCGCAGCTGGTGGTGTCGGTGGAGTGGGACAAAGAGATGCTGTGGTGTGTGAAGCCCTATAGTCAGCAGGTTACATAACTGTGAGCCGTCCTCCTGCTGCTGATACAGTGAGATCGCACAGAGCAGACTGGATGAGGCCGCAGCTTTCATTTACACTGTGATGTGTTTTCACTCAGTGTCCATCTCTGTTCAACACACACCACAAAGAGCAGCAGCCTATTCAGACAGCTGCTGAGTACGGTAACATGTCAGCTCAGCTGACTGTAGGCGGAGTCAGCCAAATATCTCCTGTTTATTATCATGAGCCGCAACAGATCGTCCGAACCAGGAGGGTTACAGTGGGTTACAAATGTCTGTCATATCAGTGATTCAATACAGATTTGGAATTTCAAAATAAAGCTCCATAATTTTTAAAGGTTTGTAGAGATTTTGTCTATTGAGCTATATTTGTCATATTTTTTTATAAGGGTCACATAGACATACATATGTCAGACATACATATAAATATAAATGAACCTATCACAGATATTTTTTGAGCCACTTAACATTACAACAAATCATATCTTGTTTTAGATGTTGGATCAGTCAGTGATTTGATGTCTTGTATTTAATCTCCACAATGAGCAGTGATACTGAGAATAAAAATGTGCACATATAATTGAAATGCAGCTGGTTTATAGACAAATAAGAGGCTAACAAAATGAAAAAAAAGATAAATATATTCTCTGAAGTCATAAAACAACAACATCAAATCCATCTGGAGCTGACAGTGACAGAGGTGACTAGCAAACAGGAGAATATGTATTTTACATGAATTCAATTTAAACCATCAGAACTATATGTCACTGTTAAACAGATGAAATCCTGAGCGTTTACTCATCAGTGGATAGTCTGTTCAGTTTTTCATGGAGCTGATATGAGAACCCTCACCTCACTGAGATGTGTTCAGCGTCCTGTATAAAGTGATTCAGTGGAGTCAGGATGATTTTGTCAAACTGACAAACAACTGCTGACTTTACAGTGAACTAACCACCTGATGAATCAACCAGAACAAACACAAACACTATAAATCAAACACACATAACTCTCTGCTGTTCACTGACATGCAACATGTGCCAGAAAGGCCTATTAGACATTTAGATAATAAAGGGACAAATACATGTTATTCAGATATAAACACTGTTGATCCACTGTGTGCTCAGAGATGTGATACATGATGTTCCTCTGATAACTTGAAGGCGATCACACTCAAACCAGAGACTGGGAGGACTGCAAGTGTCTCAACTGCATCACTCCTCTGTTGGATGACTCACTGTGAAGAAGCTCGTTCTTTAATTTTTGGAGAAGGAAGTGCCCACAGTTAAACTCACTCACTCACTTTAGAGTGAATTATGCTGCGTTCAAAAACTGAATGAAGAGTTGAAGGGTCTGAGCAGCAGCTGTGATCAGAGCTGCTCCACTTCTGTACACTGTCACTGCTTCCTGTCTTATCTGAAGTTACAGTGAACAACATCATCACAAAGATACTACATTTACATTTCTATAATTTACTGTCTTATTACTTTGATGGCCCAGTTTTCTCTGTTCGATGCTCGCTGATAGATGGTTGTGACGTGTATATTTGTAACTGGATCCCATTGGTGAAGATTCTTCTTTCAAAGTGAAGATGCTTGTGATGAATGAGTGTGAGCAGGTTTTCAGTGTTCCAGAGCTCACTGTGCACCTTCTCTCTCACCAGGTTCCCAATGTTGAACATGTCCACCCCCAGCGAGCTGAAGTCTCCCTGTGTGACTCGTAACGGTATGGTGAAGTTGCCCCCCAGCCAGCCCAACGGTCTGGGCAGTGCCAGCATCACCAAGGGGACGCCCGCTGCCAAGAACCGCCTGTGCCAGTCCTCCTCGGTCCCTTCCATCCTGCCCCCTCCGCCGTCCTCCCTCCCCTACCACCACCACCACCACCTGGACGGCCCTGGGATGCCCCACTCGGCAGCCTCTCTCTTGGGCTCCGACATGGAGCCCGGAAAGCCTCTGGTGGGCTTGAAGCCATCCCTTCGCCAGCTCCCCCTCTCACTCTACCCAAACCCCTGCTGCTGGAGCGCCAGCTCGTCCTGGATGAGAAGCTGCTCAACCGACTGCTCTGGTACTTCACCACGGGTGAAAAGTGTGTGCTGGCACAGGTGTGCAAGACGTGGCGCAAGGTGCTATATCAGCCCAAATTCTGGGAGGGTGTGACCCCCATCTTACATGCCAAGGAGCTATATACCCTGCTGCCCAATGGGGAGAAAGAATTTGTCAGTCTACAGGCCTTCGCCCTGCGTGGCTTCCAGTCCTTCTGCTTAGTGGGCGTCTCAGACCTGGACATTTGTGAGTTCATCGACAACTACCCACTGTCCAAGAAGGGGGTCCGCTCAGTCAGCCTCAAGAGGTCCACCATCACAGACGCCGGTCTGGAGGTGAGTTAGGATGCTTTCAGAACACCGGGGTTATTGATCAGTTGGTAGGTCAGAGGGCCTGGGACTGTAGAGAAGTCACATCACTCAGAGCCAGTCCAGCTCTCACAGTTGCACCATCACAGTAGTGTAAGTGGTCAGCAGCAGCTGTGAGCAGACAACAGTCTCTTGGGGATATTTGTGGACAGAGCCACAAATATTATTCCCATTGTTTTACATCATCTGATCTTCTTTCTGATGTGTTCTTGAACAGAGAATCAGAGTGTCAGTGTCTGCTTGAGTCTCTGCACCTTTAATTTGAAACGTGTTTCATTAACAGTGAGGAGAAATCACAATTAGAGAATGAAGACATTTTTAGGGTGAGACCAGCAGAATGGGGACACAGTGACAAGCTGTGGAAACACTGAGTTTACAGAAAGCACCATGAAGTGTGAAACCAGATCTGGTGAGATGTCTCAGGGCACACAGGGAAACGACCACAGTCAAACAAGACTTTAGTTTGCATAAGAGTTTCTATATTAACCTGTTGGTTGCCATGGTAACAGAATGTGTAGGACTGAGGTGGTGAAACAGGTGCAGCTTATTGTTAAGTGAGGTCTGGTTCAAGGTTGAAGTAAGGTTCCACTCACCAGACATTAACTCTGTGTTACAGGAACTGTTGTATTGCAGATGAAATGCTTCTGGAAAAATACTAATACAATAATGGCTCTTAAAAATCAAGGGCCACTTACAAGATTTGCTCTTGAGCTTTCAACCGACTCTCTCATTCTACATCAATGGATAGTCTGTTCAGTTTTTCATGGAGCTGGTGTAACTGTTATTATGTCAGAGGAACCTTCTCCTCAGTGAGATGTGTTTAATGTCCTACATAAAGTGAGTCAGTGGACACAGACTCAGACCTGTCTAAACTGAGGATATTAAACATCATCAAGTCAAATGACAAGATCATGTGACTGTGGAATAGTTGGTTTATAGCCCATAGCATTACATTTTCACCTCGGCTCATTGCATTAAATTGGTTAAAATAGAATCCTGCTGACGAAGTGGAGGAAACTAGGGCGATACAAACAGCTGGACAGCCTGCATTGTTTTTTGCTAAACAGAAAATAAATCAGTGTTTCTATAATGAAAAAATGTCAGTGACTGAGTGACTGATTGATGATGTTGCCACCACTGTTCACTGGAGTGATTTATCAACTGAGCTCTGGTTCCCTGAATTCTCTGGAACTGCAGGGAAGCAGAGGAGTGCTTCCAATACACAGAGCCACACCTGTATAACAGCAAATAAAACAACATAGCGTCATTATTACTAAGGGGGGTAGGACAGCACAGGAGAGAGGAAGGGAACTTAATTATTGTGGATCCCAGACTGAGGCTGAGCTGTGTGAAAGTCCATCTTTTCTAACCTTAACAGCGGGCTAAATACAGCTGAAATCACAGTTCAGTCTTTTTGTGTTTGACCACAACTGAGTCTGCTATCGTCACAAATAATCATAATCACTGTCTGACCAGTTCCAGCCGGAAGATATATTTAGTCATTTCTAGATTATTGATACTGGGGTAGACAGAAAGGAAACACTGGGGCACATGGTTCATTTATTTAGAACAAATTTACAGACTTCATGATCAGAGTCATCAGTTCAATGATAACCTGCTGTTGACTCATTCTACACTGGAAACAGCGATCCTTCCATTGCCCCAGTGCATGCTGGTGAACCACGAGCCGTAGCTCCTCCCAGTGCTCTATATGATGATGATGATGCTGAGGCTCTTTGACAGAGCTGCAGGCAGCCCAGATACACAATCTGCTGTCTGGTGCTCATATTTACAGAGCAGTGAGGTCTGGATTCGTTCTGGACCCTGAGGTTGTGGTTTATGTGGAGCTGTTGTAAACACAGCAGCAGACCTGTTGTTTCTCCTTCACCCCGCTTTGATAATCTGTGTCTTTACTCTGTCATGTTCCATCAGCACCAACAAAGAGGTGTAAAGCTCATAATGCAGTGTTTCTCAGATGGCTCTTCATACCTGCTCGGCTACGCTGCTATTCTGGGATGAGTGGATGGTTGCCATGGAGAAAGATGGAATTGTTGGCTGCAGGATCTATATAAGGACTTTCCTGTTGTGGGGTGCTGAGTCGTGTATTACCATTTTATTGCATCTTCAAAAGGAGAGCGTTTCGTTTTAGAGCACAGAAAGAAAGTAGAAACAGGTGTTTGTCACAATGTATAAAACCTGACTCATCCTGCTTTGCCTCAACCTGCATCCTCTCATTGCAATGACAATTTTATTGATAACTACAGCTTCCCTCAAGAAGCAGAGATCTATCTATCTATCTATCTATCTATCTATCTATCTATCTATCTATCTATCTATCTATCTATCTATCTATCTATCTATCTATCTATCTATGTAGTGTATAAGTAGTACCCACTGTATGTGCTATTGATATGTGCACACAGGGTCATTGCAGGATTGTGCACTGTGCTCAAAATTAGACAAAGAAGGTGACATGGAAAAAATACACATTACTGATACAAACACCAGAAACTGAGACTAAACGAGCAAAGACAGCTGTAAAGTGACCTTGTCACAATTTGCTTAACTCTGGATAAAATCCCCAAAATGTCCCTCTTAGGCCACTGTCTGAAAATAATGGCAACATCACAAACTGTGCTTAGCAAGTGGAAGTGCATGCACATTTACAGTCAAAGTGAAACAGGCCGCAAGGCAAATAAATAGGAAGAAGGAAGAAAAAAACACTCAGAGAAATGAAATGAAAATAACATCTGTGCCCTTCTTATTTTTAGAAATGCATCAGGACTCAGGGAGTACATGTATCTGAATGTCACAATGTACCACAGCATTTATTCTGAGATATATTATAAATGTTGCCCATCTGTGACAGTGGTGCATGAAGCTCAGACATAGTACTGACAGTTACTATAGGTGGGACTGAGCACAAAACAGCAAGTGACTGGTTCCAGACTGATGACACAATAAAACCTCACTCACACCCACACTGCTAACAGATGTTTCCCAGTGGAGATGCTACTGTACACACCCACCATGTCTGTGGGGTTAGTACATTACTGTACTTACTGTACTTAAGCACCATCTTTAGGTACATGTACTATATTTTAGTCTCTATATTCTATATGCTATTGTACTCATTTTACTTACTATTTTTAATATGAAGATTTTGCACAGTAACAAACACTCTGTTAAGTATTAAACTGGTGGTTTCAAATATTTAGATATCTGTACGTGGTGAGAGTCTCGGTTCAGATGTCTGTGAGTTAACAGCACTGTCATTCAGTAAATGTTCAGTGATCCAATAGCTCACCAATAATCAAAGAGAAATGAGGAGAAATGAAAACAGGGTTCAGGATCCATTCTTTGTTTTTGTCGTTTCTCATAAATCATGTGAAGACCTCTCAGGTTATGTGTTACTGGGTTAATGTGAGGCAGCTTCACCTGCAGCAGCTACGACAGTCACACGCTTCTGACACACTCTTGTTGTCATGTTTCATATATTAGTCAGAGGGAACAGGACTTTTCCTTTAATACTTTTCCACTTATGTGCTTTTGCAGTTGAATATTTTTGGTATCAAATTTCATTAGAACATCCACAGTCCACCTGGGACTTCAGATCCTTCAATCCAGACCTCTGCTGTCTGGTCAGATCTAATCCAACATGTGAGCACATGTGAGGAGCTCTGTTCTGACTGCTTGTCTTTATGCTGCAGGTCATGTTGGAGCAGATGCAAGGCCTGATGCACCTCGAGCTGTCGGGCTGCAATGACTTCACAGAGGCTGGCTTGTGGTCCAGTCTGAATGCCCGGCTAACCTCTCTCAGCGTCAGCGACTGCATCAATGTGGCAGACGACGCCATCGCTGCTATCTCACAGCTCCTGCCCAACCTATCAGAGCTGAGCCTGCAGGCCTACCACGTCACCGACACGGCCATGGCCTACTTCACAGCCAAACAGGTAGGGAGCCAGAGCCAGAGCTGAGCCAGAGTGTGGGCCACATTATTAATAATAATAGCTACAAAGCCAAATCTAAACAACCTAAGCTGCATTTATCAATATTTCAAAGGTCCTGTATTTTCCTCTTCTTCTGTGTTTTATTTGAAGTGTTGATCCCTAAGTCTGCTTTGATGAAGCCGCCACAGACTTGTCATCAATATCCTTTCCTTCTCTGACATCAAATAAAGTTAAACTATGCTCCACCCTCAGGGCTACACCACTCACACTCTGCGGCTTCACTCCTGCTGGGAGATCACCAACCACGGCGTGGTGAACATGGTGCACAGCCTCCCTAACCTGACCGCCCTCAGCCTCTCTGGCTGCTCCAAGATCACCGACGACGGTGTGGAGCTGGTTGCCGAAAACCTGCGTAAGCTCCGCAGCCTGGACTTATCCTGGTGCCCCAGGATCACCGACATGGCCCTGGAGTACATCGCCTGTGACCTGCACAAACTGGAGGAACTGGTGCTGGACAGGTTAGTGTGTTTGTGAACAGGAGATAGAGACTGAGGTGCAGAGGAATTAAACACTGTTCTTAAGTTTGTTTGTTGTTTAATCCTTTATTTTGTTTTATCTGTATCTGTTCTATTTGTATTGTTTGTTGTGTGTGAGTTGTGTATTTTGTTTCTTTATTTACAGCACTTGGGTTCACTGTGGTTGTTTTAAAGTGCTTTGGTATGGTATGGTAAGTTAGTGATAGCTCCGACTTACTGTAAGTTCTGATCAGGTACTTGTTAGCAGTGTTTGAATTACCCAGGGAGCCCTACTTTCTGGTGCACCAAAATTCCTGAAGTCACATGCACACACCTAGGCCACAGTATATATAAAGGTGCACGGCAGCGCAGTCAACAACAGGGTTACTGAGAAAAACATTACTACAGCAGGCCACAACACTGTCAGGGTAGTTTCAAAGAGGCACAGTAAGAACAACATACTAATCACGCAGGAAGTTTAATTGACAAAACAAGAAAGCACAAATATCATCACAGAGCAGAGGAACACAGTTAACATCTGTCTGCTTCTCTTCCACACAGCTTCAAGAACAGCAGAGCAATGTGCAGCTACTGGGCCGTGGTTTTAACTGCTAACCACAGAAAAATAAAACATCTGTCTGCAGCTGGCAGCTCCTTCTCTCTCCCTCTGTCCCTCTCTGTCGCTCTCTCTCTCTCTGTATTTGCAACAAAAAGAGAAAAAAATTGAACAGGAGCCATTCTGTTTACAACCACAAAAAGCAAGCACGCTATGGAATAAGTGACCTCTGCTCAGGCAGAAAGTCAGATGGCTACTTAAACCTAGAATTCGAGTGCAGAGCTGCCACGCACTGATGGCCACAGCAGGAATAAACACAGATTTGTTTCCAATACTAGAGACAGACGTTTGAAAATGGAATTAGTGAAAAGAACACACAACATTGATATATCATACTATCATGTTTTTTATTTTTATTTTGGTAACCTTGTTGCACAGAGAATAAAATTTAACCTTAAAGTGGACAGATTTGTAGAGCTCCCCCCAAACGTCTCTTGGGAGACCTTCAGGGGAGTTCTTGTTCTTTCCTCCCGTAGCTCCTCTGTAATTCAAACGATGTTTGTTAGGGAATCTGGATCCAAAGTAGAAGTGGCTGTTGACACCAAAGAGGAAAGCTGAAAAAACAGATGAATGTAATGCTTCAAGAAGGATGAGTTTTATCAGTGTTTTTGGTGAGCATGTTATTCCATAACAGTCGCTGACGTATAGGCCTGTCCACATATACATATTGCAGAACAGCTTGTGAGAGATTTCTGTGTGTTTGTGATATTGTTCTGCAGCAAAACTTGACTCTAGAAACTTTATCCTATACTCTGCTTTCATGCAGAACAACAAGCACAGCATACACAGTTGATATTTTCATTCTTTGTATAAGTTTGCTATGACACACAGAGTTAAACTGCCAACTAGTAAAAGCAAGGGACCCAAAAACTAGCAGCTGGACTAACCTGTCAAATTCAATATGACCTCAGCTAGCACCGTAGCTACCAGCTAGCACTTGACCTGCCAGGTCTTTACTGGATACACATCTTTCAATACCTGCCTTTTCTCTCTGTGCTGCTGATTCAAGCTTATACGAACACACAGTGAACGCAGTGAACACACACTTTCTGTATGACACCAACATGTCTCTGATGAGTCTGAAAGAGAGTTCAGAGCTGTTATTGGCTCATTAGCTGACCAATCCCAAATCAAAACACACCAGGGTTGTACTACTTGAGGAGGGGGCTCATATACCCCCCCCCCCCCCCCCCCCCCCCCCCCCCCGCATGTAAAAATAGTTGTTTGTAGCTTGCATATAACTGAATTTACAGACTAACAGCAACATCACACAAAGATTGTGAGAATTGCTTATTTTGTACATGTACATGAGAGCTGAAGTACTGCGGGAACACAGTGTGTGTATGTCCATGAAAGCAGAGTGTGGTGGTTTGTGAGTAGTGGAGGATGAATGATGTCCTGGATGACTCCTCATGTAGTCGAGTGACTAACTGCTGCTCAGAACATACAGTAGATCCACAGAGGAGCGACTCCACAGCACCACAGTGGATACAGAGTCTTGTCAGCGTAACACATCGTGGCCGTGGCTCAAAATAAATAAGCGTGCACCGTGTGTTCTGTGGAACGCAGCTCAGTAATGATGATGATGCTATTTCTGCTGAGCTCAGGTCAAAACTGTGCCCTAGATCATCCCCGCAACAAGGCTGCGGGGCGTAAATACAGGGGAACTCAAGAGTGTCCACATGATTCTGAAACAGTATTGTCTTTCCAGAGGCATGTGATTCATTTGTCAAAGAAGAAATGAGAACAAACATTTATCTGTTTGGATCTTTACAGAGGATCTGATGATGATTATAAATGGCCACTCTTCACTTAGCTGTTTTATTTTGAAAGGTCAGTTTCATTCCTTTAAACAGGATCTATGCAGGATTTTGACCTTAATTAAACAGCTCTGGAGTAACTGTGATGGTTAAATGACTTGTTACAGGGAGAACAGAGGCTCTCTGCCTTCCACCCAGTGTCTCATGGCCTAAAACCAACCATACAAGATCAGCACCTCCGACCCAGTGTCCCAGATCTTGCCTCAGTGGCACCATGACACGTGAGCTGTAATCCCTTGTTTATGACGGATAAGACTACACAAATGTTACCCACCTCGGTAGACATCACTCCACAGATTGCCTTCTCGCCAGTTTTGTTGAAAACAAATGCACATGGCTGGGACGCGGAGGGAGTGTTGTAAAAAATGCAACTGGACTCGTATACTTCCCCTTTAATTCCATGCAAAACTCCTTATCTCCAACATGTAATAGATGATGATCACAAATCTTGAAAGTCTCCTCATGTCTCTATTGTGTGTGTGGCCCTGCAGTAGGACTGACTGAGAGTTGTCACATCAGAAGTTAACATGTCAACATAAACTATTGAAGGAGTTTCTCCACTGTTTCCTAGAATATACACAATAGTATGTCAACCTCCAGTGTCACAGCTGGCTGTACAGAGGGACACTCAGAAAGCTCAGTTGTTGCAGCCTGTTAGTGTCGTATCAGGACTCTCTCCGCCCCCTTTGTTTTCAGTGTTCCTGCTATATGGGCTGTAGAGGACCAACACTGGCCTTTTGTTTTGTAGACCATTTTCTCCAGTCTTACTTACTATGGTGGCCTGGAGAGCTCAACACACAAACACATTCAGAAAACATCCTCAGCAATATGACATCACATGTGCAGCAAATAAATAATGGAGGTTAAGGTTAATTTCTGTTTTAGATGATGGACACTGTGAGACTGGTGTTTTTACATTGCTAACTGGCTGTGCTCTTACCAGCCATTTTCACTGACTGTTGTTCTGCTCTCAACTAATTTGTTTGTTAATTGTTTAATGTTGTGTATTTATCATGTTTATCATGTTCTTCAGCAGGTCACCCTTTCAAAAGAGATCTTGGATGTCAAAGGGTTAATTTCCTGGTTAGATGATATTTAAATGAATGACAAACAAACCAAAATCATCCACAACACAGCAGAAGTAAAAAGTGATGAACCTTACTTGGAGTTCTAAATGTTCTTCATACACTTTGTCGCAGCCAGGCTCATCACCTTTTTCTTTCCAATTACTGTATTCCTGCAATTGCAACAGGTAAAAAGTAAGAGTGAGAGAGTATGCATCATAGTGCCACAGGTTGATCAAGTTTGGTTTGTGTTCTGTAGCCTATATCTGTCTGTGTTGCAGCACTTTGAGCCCTCAGGGCCACCGTACATTACAGACTGTTGCATGTGTGCAGCTCCTTCTTTTTCAAGGCAAACATCACACACCCTCAAATCCACACACTGTGGACAATTTAGAGTCACTAATCCACCAAGTGTGCATGTGTTTGTACTGAGGGAGAAGCTGGATAACCCACAGGGCAAACTCCACCCAGAAAGGCCCCAGGTCCAGGAATCGAACCCAGAACCTTCTGGCTGGGAGGTGCACCACTGTGCTGCCCTCTGTCTGTACTTTCACTTTAATAGAGAGCCTGAATCCTTCTTCTGTTTAGCTCCTCTCACTCACTGGACTTCCTGTACTAAAGAAGAAGAGCGCAAGTGGACTGAGCTCAGAGAGTCTGCTGCTCACACTCCTCACAAGACCTCTCACACAGCCAGTCACTGTTCATTCAGTCACTCCAGAGATAAAGGCAACACACACACATGCACACACACACACACACACTTACACTGTATGCTCCTTATTGCTGCAGGGATTTCTCTGCTCGTCTGTCGGCAGCAGATTGATCTCTTTGATTTGACTCACCTCTGATCTCTGCTGTGAACTGACTATTACCCACATTTACAACATTCACATTAAAGCATCAAGCACACACTCACACACACAGTTAAACACTGCTGCAGCATCAAAGGTCTGTGATCTCTTTTGTTCCGGTTTACAAAAAAAACAAACAAAAAAACTCACACCTCAGCTGATCAGACTCTGTCATGCAGCACAGAATCCTTTTGACCTGATGGAAACAAACTCACCACAGGAGGCATTAGTCATCAGATGTCTGGATCTGAAGATATCAGAGAAACATACTAAACTCCCATGATTTGATTGAGAGACCCTTAGAGTCAGTGTGAACTCCCATACACTTACATGACACCTTCTACCCTTCCAGATAAGGTGTTCACAATTATTATTACTACTGTGCCCATATATGGAGATCCTGGTGTGTTGTATGTTCCTATAAAATTGTATTACATGTGTAACTAATGACCTTGAGTCCTTAGACACTGACTCCATCTATGAGGACCTTAACCTTGGTTGCCACGGTCACAGCTTATGGGAATTGAGTAGATGCTTCTTCATATCTATGCTGAAGAAAAACAATGAAGGCTGGTCTACAGTCAGAGATGTATGTGGTCTGTTTGGAGACTGCTTCAGTGGAAGAGAATAGACAATTCCTCCACAGTGTGCAATGGCTGAGGTGGATAGATGTGTCCTAGATGAGAATGAGAGCTGGACTGGAGGTTGTAGGAAGAGGGCAAATAGGTGATTGCAGCAACCAATGGCTTGTTGAATCTCATTAACTGCACATCCTGTGTTCCGTCATGTGTCCCTCCTTCACTGCGTTTGTATGAACCTCAGTGTCTGTGTTTAGGAGACAGCTGAGGATGTCACCAGTGAGTTAGGTCAGGACAGGCCATGCCCATTTGTACCCACCAATATGTGACCAGAACAGGCTCTGGGGTTATCCAGCTAACTTTTTTTTAACCTCTGGGTTTTCAGTTCTACATTGGTGGTTCACTTGTTACTACGATAAATCACCACGGTAACTTAGGGTACCTTTGACTCCCAGCTTGCTCAGTTTAACCCACTCTATCTTGATGACTGCTAAACTCCGCCCCTTGTGTTTAATTTATTGGACAATATCTCTAAAGACAATAAGTTGTCAAAAAGCTTGTGTGTGTGTGTGTGTGTGTGTGTGTGCAGATCTTCAGTTTATACCACTGTCTCCACATGAACCAGTCAGTAACTGGAAGTCGGGTATGCTCATGTGTTGTTGTGTGTTTCTTGTGTTTTCAGGTGTGTACGTATCACAGACACTGGTTTAGGCTACTTATCCACCATGTCATCATTAAGGAGTCTCTATCTGCGCTGGTGCTGTCAGGTAACACACACACACACACACACACACATAATGAAGACATTCAGAAAGATGTATCTAGCATCTGGTGACCTACAAACTTTATACCTTTAACTGGACTCATCAGTAATCAGTATTGTACCTGCTTCCATCCCACATCCATATCACAGACTGTAATAACCAGTGCAGCCTCTGTGGCTCTGTGTTAGAGAGAATTCTCCATTTTTAGCATGAATCTATCACTGAGATGGCTTAAAGTGTGTGTCTTTGTGTCTGTGCGTGTGCAGGTGCAGGACTTTGGACTGCAGCACTTGTTTGGAATGAGGAGCCTTCGTCTTCTGTCCCTCGCAGGTTTGATTTCTGACTCTGTTAAACTGAACCTCTTCAGCACTCTGATCTCACTGAGATGCAGAATTTAAACCCATTAAGATCATTTTTTAATATAAGAATTGATGTTGTCTGCATCATATAAGAAGTGTGTTCATTTAGACATTTATGTGATTTTCATTTCAACTATCAAAACATCACGGCCTGTCCTCGCAGTCTCTGCTCATGACCTCAACATCAACGTAACCACTGTACAGAGCCTTTACAAATATCTGGAGTGAAATAGGCTTTGGTCAAAGTAGTTAAATCATTGAAACTAAGTGAATTATCTCTTGTGAAGAATATTTATCTGCGTGCCATCATTAGGACACTGACAGGTTCAAACATGACTGACAGTGGAGCAGTTGGATCTGATTGGTCCATGTACACAGTTACTGCTCTCACCTGGTTGGATTTAAGTGGATCATATGTGACCAACTCCTTTCCTCCTCTGTGCTCTGTTCTGGCCTCTTAGTGCCATCTAGTGGCTGCTATACTATCTTAGAAATGCAGAAATGCACTTTTATTTCTTATATCATGACTAAGATTCAGGACAAACTTTACAATGTTTTAACCTGATTTTTTTACAGACAGGCCTCATCAGAGTGTAGCTTCAGTTACAGGAAATGTTAAGTCATCGTTGATATCTAAAGATCTCTCAAGCTTCTGCTGTGACAGTGAATATCTTCCATACCTTCCTCCTCCCCAGGCTGCCCCCTGCTGACCACCACTGGTCTGTCAGGCCTGATCCAGCTGCAGGAGCTGGAGGAGCTGGAGCTGACCAACTGCCCGGGAGCCACGGCTGAGCTCTTCAAGTACTACTCCCAGCACCTGCCCCACTGCATGGTCATCGAGTAAGACCACTGACCCACCCCACTGACCTACCGACTGACCGACCGCCATAATTCAACCTTCCTCCTCTTTACTCCTCCTCACTCTCTTTTCTCAAATGCTAGCCAGGAGACTGTACCACATTACCTGTCCCCTCCACCCCCTCCCTTCCTCTTCCCTCCCTCCCCACCCCACGCGTCTTCCTCCACACCCCATTGAGTAGACTGACCCCTGTAGGCGGACAGAGAGGCAGGAAGGCAGATGATGGTACATGCCAGACCCAGAGGATGATGGGATGGCGTTTGAGCTTCGTGTGAACAGATGCTGGAGTGCAGAGCTTGGCGTGACGTCTTGTCTTGACAGCAAGTCTCTCTTCAGAACGGACGGACGCATTTCATTTGGAGCTTCTCGACAGACTTTGATTTTTTTTTTTTTTGAGCCGAGCGGACAATGAGGGGAAGTCACACGTGCCAACACACGTGCAACATAGAGAGACGAAGGAAAAAAGGGAAATAAAGGACCTTTTTGTGTTTGAGCTGATATGGTGGAACTCGCACACATGTGCTCACACACTGTAAACACACACACATACTGCATATGGTAAGTGAAACAAATGTAAAGTCCTCAACACCATGAGTACGGACGTTTCTATCTCCATCACTCTGTGTAATATAACTGCTGTTGGTGTCAGGGTTGTTCAGAGAGACGCCGTGTGTCAGCGGGACAAACAGGTGCAGTTCAGGAAGTGGACGCCTCTCGCTCTCCCTCCCTCTGTGCGTGACGTGTGTTTCATGGACTCACAGGTTCCCGTCTTTTTGGGACACCACCACCTTCTTTTTCCATTTCTGTGTCTTATCAGAAATTAACAAAAGGAGAAAACCTTAAAAAAAGAAAGCAACTGTTTACATTGGTTTTTTTTGTGTTGGAGTTGCACGCTTGATTGGCTCATTGTTTCTCTTTTTCCCTCCCTTCTTCATTTTTTTCGTACATGTATGATTTCATTTACAGATCTGAAGGAGAGGCTGTGGTAAACTGTGAATGTTGTGTTTTTTAATGGGAGGGGGGCATGTCGCTGACAGAGCAGCCGGTCACACAGAGAGGAGGGTCTGTCTCGCTCAGAACTGAATCACAGACAGAGAACACGTGAATGTGGTTCTTTACTGACAGCGATAATGTTTCTAAACTAAACTCAGTCCGATCAATAAACCTCAGTTAGCAGCAGGGAGTTTCATAGCAGGTGGTGTTCATTGTAAATGCTGATAGAAACAGGTGATGTTTAGTGTTTGAATCTGAGCTGCTGTGGTTCTGAAGCTGCTTGTGCGTAACCCCCCCAAACCCCCACCCCCACCTCCACCCCCACCCCCATCTTCTTTGGGCCAAGGTCGGGTTAAAACAAGGGGAGGTCGGAGGATCTCAGTATTTAATATTGGAGCAGTTCTCACAGTGTCGACAGGTCAGGGTCTGAGAGGAACAAGAGCTAAGGAGTGTGGGAGGTTTTCCTGTGAACACAGAGTCAGAGACCCTTTTGAAATCATGTTGAACAATTAGCCCAGCCAGGCAGCATGGTCCTGCTGACTTCTACATCTGGATAGATTCCTATGGGATTTTCCAGCATTTTCTGTGTGTGTGTGCCAGAATTGATCCACATGTGAAAGTAGCATTTGACAGTCCCGCTGTATATGGGCCAGAGTTGGGCTGCAACCAGGCCTACACTGGGCCAGAGGAAAACACACTGTGGCCTAATTAAGGTTAAGATAAAGATTAAGATGTACTTTATTGATCCCAGCCTGGGAAATGATTGTCTTAATATATCTTGCTACATACGTAGTTGACCTCTGTGGACTGATGACTGTGGGGTCACATGTCTCCTGAGCCCAACAGCTGGAGGCTACACAGTTTGTCATCATTCACAATATTTATCAAACTTAACATCACAGACTGTTCAAAACCAAACCCAAACCTGTTAATATTTGGTTTACTGATGCACACTTTGACAATGCAAACTTAAAAATGACTAATGGAAACATGACTTATGGAAAAAACTCAAATGTCACAAAAAAAGTCTATATTCTCATCAGGTGCTTTGTCAGATTATTAGGGTTAACACCTAACCCTAACCCTAAAGGGAATATTCAAATGGAAACATTGTTTTCACATTCAAGTCACAGCTCCTGTGGTATCAGACCCCAGGCAGTCAATCCCAACCAAGAGACAGTAATTTGTCCTCTGCTTTTTAACTCGACCAATGTCATGAGAAGAGGAAAGTCACTGAGCATAACATCACTCAGTGAAAACCATTTGTGAGTGTGTTTTGTGCAAATGTGCAGCGTTTTACAGCAACCTTTAAAATATATTTAGTCCCCTTTTGGTCAGAGGGAGCAACCAGTATCAAACTGGATACATTTATAGAGCGACTGACACTGATTTGGTTTGATTCCATTTAAGAATGAAAAATGTCTTGTCATTTGATACGTGAGGTGTAGATGAGCAAAGCTCAGCCTCAGTCAGCCAATCAGTACACAGCATGCTTGGACCAGCTTCCCAATTAAACAGGTGATTGGCTGATCATGTCTCAGTGAGTGAATAGACTGAGCCTCAAAGGAAACTAACCTCATACAGCAACAGCAAACCTCATACAGTGATGTTACGTGTCATTTTATTTGATTAAAAATTGTATCAAAAAAGTCATTGTTCAGAACTGAAGTCGAGGTTTCAGCAGGGTTGTTTAGTTTCTGCAACAGTAAAATGGTGCACTCTGCACTGTGTTACTACGACAACACAGTGAGTTCTCTATGCGAATGCGAGTGAACTTAATATCCTTAATAGGCTATTACAGGCGACTGAAAAGTATATTTGAATTTAAGAAAACTATGTGGAACATATTTATGTGCTAAATGAATTGAATTTGACCTTTTTGATCATGTGACCTTTCCCAGAGGTTGCAGCCCTGAGCAACCACATTGAGTGTGTATGCCAGCAGCCAGTCCTGGGTGTCAGTAGCCTATCAGTAGTTCTGGTAGATATAACCAATTTCTCAAGTTGTATCCAAACTAAAAACTAATATGTGTAAAACGGTTTCAGGTTTCTGCTTCCCACACACATCACAAACTGAGCTGGGCTGAACTCCAACGTGTCCTGGTTATAAAGTGAATCTGACTCTGTGTGAGAAGGAAAATGGAAGAAGGGATTTAAAGCTGAACAGAAGTTATTGCTGTTAAAAGGACAAGTCCCAGTGTCATGTTTTCTCCCCCCGCCCCCCCCCACCATCATCTGACGTTCAGAGGAAGTGGACGAGCCCAGCGGGGAGCCTCTGCTTCTCGTGGTCCTCGGGGACGTTGGAGGACTGGATCAGTGTCAGCCGGTATTAGGTCTGTGCCAAACGCATCGGCAGCGGTGCATGAAATGCAGTCCGGCTGCCTGCGACTGAAGCAGACTGAGGAACTGTACGGACACGGCAGACCGTGCATGTTTTTAGTTGGTCTGCGTTTCTGTTCGAAGGTTGTTCTGCATCTCTTCATTGTACATAAGTATATTTATTTATTTACCTATTTATTTATTTAAATTAATTTGTGTCTTGTTTATGTGATTTATTTATGGAACAGACATTTTAAAAAGGGTTTTTGTTTTATGGAACTTGCTTCAGATTTGAGCCTGACTAAGCTTATATGCATTAACTGCTGGTTTTGTTTTGATTTTTTTTTTTTTTTTTTTTTTTTTTTGAAGTTTTAAAATGATTTTTTTCTTGACATTTCAGACCCCGAAGTGAAAAAACCTAACATGTAACGCGCATACTCTGTGACACCAGTGACCGTTAACGTCGTTAATACTGACTCAAAAGTTTTGAAATCTTCACGATGAGGATGTTTCCCTCTGTGCGGGGGGTGGGGGTGGGGGGGTTCGGTATCGACTCCTTATCACGGTTTGGACCGAGAGAACCCGGGGACAAACCGCGGTGACGGGTCACACCTGCTGCCATTCATTCTAAGTGTGGTGATGATTTACATGAATGCATTTGAAATCGGAGGTTTACCTCTGACATGGCTGAACAATGTTTACTAGAATCTACGGAAGCTTATTAGTGACAAAACTATTGAACCTGAAACAAAGGAGCAAGATCCGGTGAGCTGGCTATAGCACCAGCCGTGGTTTGGGAGAGCTTTACGGTGGCATGATCCAGACAACCTGAGGATGACAGGTGTGCTGATGTGCAGTGGTACATTTTCATTATTCTAAGTATTAGATTTCACTCTAATGGCCTTTTGTTATCACGGAAGGCCGCCACCTAGAGGCAACACTTGATGGGTGTTAAATATTGTGTCCTCTGGATTTGACTGCAGAGTGACTGTAGACTTTCATTGTTCTCAGTTTGTTTATTACTGATCATTGATTGGCTGCTGCTGAAATTGGCTAAATCATACTTCCAGGTCTTGGTTTGACACAATTAATGACTAATATGCTAAAATGCTGTTAAAATATTTTTTTTGAATTTGTTTTATCATTTTTTTGGTTGAGCAACAGTCGTTTTGTTCATTTCAAGTGTAAGATGCTCAGATTAAAAATCAATAATGCAGAGTTGTATATGATGAATTGGGCAGTAGTACTTTATTTATTGAAACCCGCTCTGCTCCCACACTCTCAAACCCTGGCTCACAATCTGATCTCTGATCAGCACACACGCTTGTGTGTCTCATGCTCTTTCAGTATTTTAGCGTTTAATGAGCTTCTGGCAGATTCAAATGTAAGTTTACATATCATGAACTCTCAACAACTAACAAGGTACATAATCTAAAGTACATTTTCTAAGGTAAATACTTCCTGTCACCTCTATTACTGTCTACGGTCTTTGGTCTACATCTGTCACCATTTTGTTACAATCCTTGTACAGCACAACTTTAAGTAAGCAGTAAAATAAATACTGACAGTTTACTGATAATGTTGACATGAGCAGAATCTGTGCACGCAGTGTCACTGTGTCTGTCCCACTGGTACCTGAACTCACCATGCAGCTTCTGCTTAATCACACAACATCACAGCAACAACACAACAACTGAAGTATGAAAGTTGTCCATTTTTAGAAGGTTCTGACAGTCACATACCCAGAAAACCAGGCAAACAGGTGCCAATATAAAGCAAACAGTGCAACATATTTGTTTTTCTGCAACCCTGTTTCCTAGAAATTCTGTTTCTATACCGCTGAACAACAGTTACTGTTTTCTGTAGAAACATCTTCAGAGGCTGGATTATGTTCAGAGACAACCGAGGATACTTTATTAATACCTACAGACTCCAGGAGAGGGCTGTGTTGCATGGTGGATGCACAAAGATCAGGACTGTGACACAAGACCAGGCTCACATCCAGAAACCAGGTCCACATCCAGGAGCCCATCTGTGGTCCAGAGAACAGCTCTTTGGTTCAGGTGAAAGATGATGGTTCAGGTCTAATGTATATATATTTTTTTTCATCCTGACAACCACACGCGTCTTTATATAGGTCAAAAAACAAACTTTTATTTCCTGATCTCAGGTACAAGAGAGCATCTAAAAGCATTTATGTTTCCTCCTGTGATTTTCTTTATAGCTCACACAGGTACTAAGCTGTGATGGATCTTACAGGAGTCTTGTTGACAAAAGACCGTTAAAGTCAGGATAAGGAATGGCAGCAGCAGGGAGGATCTGATGGAATGTTGCATTATGGAGGCTGTAGGATTAACAGTCTGGGTATCTCTTAGAATGACCTACTCTGATGTGTCTTGACAGTAAAAAGCAATTGTCTGTGACTTTGTTGCTATAGTCACATGTTACATGTCTGGAGTTCTGGGGCAAAAACTTCCTGTTGGGCCCCTCATCTTTCCACACATACTGTCCTCTGTGCATGTGTACATGGTCTGAAGTCTCTGGGATCCTATTGAAGACACAAAACAATTCAGCTATTTTCTTAATTTCATTTTGATCAAGTAAATATAGATTGAATAATCAACCAGCAACACGAGTTGTACAAGTTTTAGTATAAAGAACAACTTTATTGTGATAACACACAGTGAACTAGGGCTGTATTGTGGCCCCTTGGTGGTGAGGGGGGCCTCCAGAGTAGTTGCCCTCTTTGTAAGTTGGTGCTTTGCAGTGGTGAAGTTGGAAGAAAGGCTACCATCAGGTTTAATACAAAGGCTTTACACTGGACCGAGAAAGTGACAAGTATTTAATTATAAATCAACAATGTTAACATGTGTATCAATAATACTAATAAAAACATAAAGACAATAATCACACAGAACTGTTAGTATATGTATAAAACACAGGGGTGGGGTTGGGGGTCAGGGGTTGACAGGAGGAAGAGGAGCAGAAAGGTCAGAGGTCAGGAACTCTAATGTCTGACATGCAGTACATGATCTGAGTCAGCATGAGTGTGGAGGTTTTGGAGTCACTGTGGACGACGAGCAACAGGTTCAATGTAGGTATCTGCGACCATGATTCCTATGTCACTCCTCACTTGATGCTAACCTGTTAGCATGGAGCAGGCTCTCAAGCCCATATGTAGTTTTAAAGGTTCCCTGTGGAGTTCTCTTGAGTTGTTACTCGTCTCTGCTAATGGTTTCACTAAATCCCACCACTGACCTATATGCAGCATTGTGTCAGTAAAGGCAGAAAAGAAGAAGAAGAAGAAGGAGAAGAACAAGACCATGAAGGGAACAATGATTAACTCTGAAAATGCTTCATGAGGAAGGACTTAACACTCTTATTAAACCTCAAAGTGAGTAACATTGAACTCCACAGGCCACTTTTAACTCCTCTACTTATGTGTGTATGCTCTTTATTCACTCCTGGGTTGTCAGTTGAGCACACTTTACCATTTGATCATTAACAATCTGAGAGTATTTATAAAATTCAAACACAGCTACATGAGTAGTTACTGGAGAGAAATCACACATGTAAATAATACAGTGAGTGGTGGCTGAACTCCAACTAGCTGCTAACTGCAAAGAGACAGTGTAGACACATCTAAGAGCAGGGAGTCATTATAATAGACTACAGTAGAAAGATCATCTGAAGGAGACAATATCCAGCTCTCCTGTACCAGACTGAACAAGACCCAGACCAGAACTGACACCTGAAACTACAGCTGTTGTCGTCTTGTCTCTATGTGACAAGTTTTCGAAATGTGATTGATGCCAAAAAAAAAATCAATATATTAAAGCTCAAATTTGAATCCAATCCACAGTCACAGCTTTACACTGCATCAGGGCTGGGAGAGGCAGGTTTTGGTTATCAGGACTTCACATGACATGCCGAGTGAGAAGCTGATTACCTTAAACACTGATGAGCCTCACGTGTAGAAATGAAAAGGAAATAATTAACAATTGTGCCATGTTTATGGTCATCACTGCACAAACCGTCTGCATATAATGATCCAGTCTGCAGTGGGAGAGAAAACAGAACTCCACGTTACATTTGATATACTGAGAGGTGTCTATAATATCTATGATGAAGCCAGACTAAGGCGCACACAGTCAGCTGGCTGCAGTGGTCACCGGTACACAACCACTGGGAATGGAAGATGTAGAATAAACACGGTTTCTCAGATGAAACATATCTTTGGAATATTTGAATAATAGACATAACTGAAGAAGTTAACATCACACAAACTGGTAGTCCACAACAAACGTATATGGCCAGTGCACACAATAAAACACGAGTCCAACCATTGCAGCAATCTGCATAGCAACGCATGCTGGTGCTCACGGCTGCCTGGAGGCTTGCTGATCTGAACACAATGCAGGTTACACACTGACCACCTCGCACAACCCCATGTCCAATAACCCCACTGTCCCTTTAAGTAAACAGGGCCCAGTGGTCTCTCCAGTCTGATGATATCTGGACTCCATGACTGGGCTGAGGATTAAAGTCCTTCTTGTCTAACTGGAGGAGTTTATGAGCAGCTGGTGTTTTTGTAACAGGGACGCGAGGACTGAGATGACCACACAGAGCCTCACCTGCAGCCTCACACACTCACTGACATGGAGAGTATAACTGTCTTACATCTGAGACTAACACAGGGATGTGCAGCATGTAGGCTACACATGGATTTACTACACTGGTTATAACACAGCTAAGATAATCTCTTCAATCAGGTCTCTGTTGTTTGGCACTTCCACTGTGACTACAAGCTTCTCAAGATCATCTAAAGCACACGTCAAGCTCAGTTCTCAGCATCCCCCAAACCCTCTGATCACAGAGTTCACCACCTCTACGGTTACATCATCTGCCGTTTACTCGGCTCTAATGATAAAAGGCCTTTTCATAAAAAGCAACATAAACCAAACCTGCACACTGTCCTTAGCAGGTGAGACCACTCAGTTCTTACAGGGACAATCAGTCACACAGTCTGAATGGAGGGCAGCACTGCACACAGCAGCAGCAGCAGCAGCAGCAGGAGGAGGTGGAGGTGGATGTTCATTCACCTGCTTCACATGGGGAACTGGTTTGATTGTTGTTAAATGAATTCAGCGTGATGAGTTTGTGACCTCATCAGGAAATGCTAATAAGCAACACCTGTGGTGAAGTATGCAGACACCCAAATCCTGCACCTGTGTGGTGGTGGTGGTGAACATGAGTATTAACCTGCTGCAGCAGCCTCAGGGTCCAGTGGTCTCTCCAGTCAGATAATGTCTGGTCTCCATGACTGGGACAGGGATTAAAGTCCTTCTTGTCTAATTGGAGGAGTGTATGAGCAGCTGGTGTTTGTGCAGCAGAGGCCAGTCAGACGGCCACACGGAGCCTCATGTGCTCACAGATATGGAAGGTCTAAGTATACACTGTATGTGATTACGGCTGGGTTGTCCACATACTTCTGACACCACTGATGCTTGTGTTGTGCTGGCTGCTCCCCTTCCCCTGCCCACTACATGTCACCATCCTTCCACAAAACACATACCAGCTCACATTCAAAAATATATTCATATTTGATGCACTTCCTGTGTAACTCAAGACAGTTAAAAATGATCCACTAGTTGGTCCCATAATGAAAAAAAAAACAAAACAAAACAATAAAAAAAAAAAAAAAAATCATTTCTCCACCTCATGCTTGATGTGGTAAAAATAGCTTGCTCTGATTGGACGATGGAGAGATCAGAGGTGGCTCTCTGATTCACATTTGTCAGCAGTCCCGTTCTCCAGGGGCCAGGGGGTCAGGCCCAGGTCACTGAAGTCCATGTTGCTCTCGTTGAGCCGTCGTACGCGGTAGGTCTCGTAGTGGATGTTGTGTGTCACGTCTTTCAGGTCCTGCAGGTGAGACCTGTGCAGAAACACACACACATTCTCTGAATCTGAGTTTGTGTAAAGTTGTTCATTAGCTTATATTTTTCCTTGTGATTTTTTTGTTTTTGATTTAAATATTTTATATACAGATACATCTGAATAAAGAATAATAGAATATGATGGAACTCATCAGTATCCTCCATGACAGTGTAGCTACTGAACCAGACGGCTCAGGAAACTCCTACAGGAAACCTTTGCTGGAGTTTGGATTGATTAGAGTGTGACACCATGAGGTTGTGCCTGTAGATTATATTGTTTTCTTTTGAATAATCCGATTTATTTTAGTTTTTGATTCAGTGTTAGTTTTAGTTGTGATATGGGTCCAATGATCACACTTTTGCTGTGTCTGAGTGTTTGCTGTGTGGTCTGTCCCACTCTGTCCCACTCACCTGATGAGCAGATCTCTCAGGTTGGCAAACTCACAATGTGCCACGTTTTCAACTGTGGAGAGAGAAAAGATTCATTACTCATGACAATGAGAATTCTGACACATGGAGCGTTCACTGTCTGGTCTGTGTGTTGTGTTCAGAGTCGACATGCAAAGCAGTTATTTCCTCTTCTTATGGACTGACTGAGTCATCTGATAAAAATATAGGAAGTAAACACTCAGAGAAATAAATCGTAGGTGGGGAAGGCAAGGTGTGTGTGTGTGTGTGTGTGTGTGTGAATGAGTGAGTGTGTGTTTCTCTAAAGTGCCTGCCCCCTCTCACTGTCTTTATTTATAATGAAGCCTATTGTTAGTCATCCCTCTAACTACCATCTACCTTATTGGTGTCCTGCTTTTCACTGCCATTTTCAAATTCTGATTCTCAGAGTTACTACTACTAAAGTTACTATGTACCTTCATGCAAATGGGGAAAATGGTTCAAGCAAGGCTTCATATTAAAATGTCATTGTATGACTGATTCTACATGTCAGACAGAGGCAGTTAGAAATAAAGACCCTCTGTCAGAGGAGTACAGCAGCTGAAAACTGTGGTGGGTCAAATTCACTGTAAAGGACAAATTATTTTGAAAGAGAAACAACAGCAACCAATGACGCTTGACTGACCAATGATTTTACTTCATCACTCAACTAGTTTTCTTATTTCCATTTCTATGTTGTTGTTGTTGTTGTTGTTGTTGTTGTTGTTGTTGTTGTTGAGAGCTGACTGTTGTGATGTAGCTCAGGACTTTCACACAAGTGAGGAGCAGGGAACAGCATCACTGCTGCAGGCACAGAGACACAGAGGTGGACCTCATCTCTGTGTCTGTGGAGAAGTTATTAAAGCTTCTTGAGAGTCCAGACTGTAAAGTAGCTGTAACAGGTAAATGGTAAAGCAGGTGTGTGCAGTGTTACACCGGTGTCTTACCTTCAATGATTCCCCACTTTGTTTTACGGCCCAGCACCTTGTTTCCATTCACCTGGTGCTCCTTGTCGGTCCCCACCACAGCGAAGGGAATGCTTTCCTGTTACACAGTGAGTGTGTGTTAGTCAGGCTGATGTGAAGACAGACCTCTACTGTACAGTGTCTCCAGACTCTGCACAATTAAAAAACAACTGCCTATTATAACAAAAGCTGCTTCCTTATTCAGCTGGTGTAACCATGCAAAGTTTGGCAGAATCAGGCTCTGGTAAGATGGAGTCTATATACATTTGTATTTACTGTCCATGGTTCCAACAGGAACTATGTGACATCTTGCATGCATGTACAGAGGACCATAGACAAATATACAAAATAAAAGTCTTATCTCCACTTGCTCAGAACCAGTTAATGCTTCAATCATCATTTTAGAAAGAGGTGTATATTTGAACATTAGGTTTATGAATGTCATTGCATTTGTTGAGTGGCCTGTCTTTCCTGGTGTGGCGGTGATGTAGTGTGTGTGGCTGGAGGTACAACTTGAGCACAATATAATATACTTGTTAAATAATATATAACATATAGTATATAATGCATAATAATACAATATGTAATATACTGAAACGGACAAGACAAGTAGTGATAAACAGTGTGACCTTTACCAAACTAATCCCACCAGGCAGCAGCCTTAACTGACAAATGACAGAAAGGGGAACAGCCCTGTGGTTGTTAGCCATCACGTGCAGACCTTACCCTGATCCTCTCGTTGAGGATCTGCTCCTCTGGATCCTCATCGTACTCTTTCTGAGGGTAAACGTGAATCCCATTGGCTGCCAAGTCTTGTCTTATCTGACAAAAGGTCAAATGGTAAACACAGGTCAGACAAGTTTAAACTGAAGACTATGGGACCTAGTTCCCACACAGTGCTGTGATAGTTTAGCATAAAGATATGTTTGCATTTTGGTGAAAAACTGGAGCAGCAATGAAACGAAAAAAAAAACAACAACACTTCAAATGTTAACACTGTTTTAGAGCCAATGGACATGTTTAAAGTGACACAGAAAATAACGTGATGGATTTAAAGCAGGAAATGCTTATGAAAGTGTTCTCCTTCACTTGTAAAGTGTGGAACCTAAAGGCAACAGGACACATGTGGTAACCTGTCACTCCTTCATAGCCAACATTAGCATTTCATGTTTTACTCTTACTCTAGAGTTGCATCCTTTTTATGTCTCTAAAGCACATAATATGCATCTCTCCATTTGTTCAGGTGTTGGTATGCTTCCTTGTGATTAGCTGAGGAGTTGCTGAGTGATGAGTGATTCATCTGTCACTCTGCCCTTTTGGTTTTTGTGCTTCTGCATCTACATGAACCAAAATATTACAATACAAGTACCATGCGTCTGTCATTGCGCCCGTGTTGTTAAAACAGGGCAGCATGAGGCTGAACACATGCCTGGTGTCAGGTGGTATGAGTGTCCGTGTGTGTTCCCTCACCCTCTCCTTGAACTCCTGTCTCTCCTCGATGGTGAGTGTGTCAGCTTTGGCGATGACAGGCACGATGCTCACAATCTTCCCCAGCCTCTTCATGAACTCCACATCGATGGGGCGTAACCTGGAAACAGACAGGTGAGATGGTGTAGGTCAATAAGACTATAGAGGACAACAGAGGGTGATGTGGGCGAGCACTGACCTGTGTCCTGTGGCAGGCAGGAAATAGATGCAGCAGTGGACTCTGCTGTCAGGTATCCTCCTCTTACGGTTTACGTGCAGCTCCTCTCTCAGGTACTTCTCATACTGCTCATTGACATATTTCACTATGGGCTCCCAGCTGAGGAGAAGAGAGGAGAGCAGGGGGGGCACTCTGGGTGACTGGAGTACTATGGTATTTCTTTAAGGTTTGTCTTTTTTATTCTTCCTTGTCAGGAAAAGGCAAAAGCCAAACAGAGCACCATCTCCTGCTCACACCCTGTGGTCTCCACCCTCCTGCCACTTACCAGTTTTCGTTGTTTATCTGGTCTCCAAATCCTGGAGTGTCGATCACTGTCAGCTTCATTTTCACCCCCTTCTCTTCAATCACTACTCAGAGAGGGTGGAGGGAGACGGGGAGAGAAGGAGAGAGGGTGGTTACACACAGTCCTCATACTGCAGTGTCAAATGTGAAGCCAGTGAGCAACAGAGGAATGAATCTCTACTGAAACACAAGGGAATCACATCCTGGTCCCAGATCTGAAAGCTTCTCTAATGGTTCACATCTGTCCTGACTGTGAACCCAGTGTTCAGTGGCACGGAGTTGTCTTTTTAATCTTCACATTTGTTTACTGTGACACATCGTGGTGTAAATTTGCATTTTTGCTACAATCCACCATGTTCACATCATGTGTGTACTGATGCTCATTGACTTGCACACTAATTGATAGAGAATAAGACTTTGGAATTGGTGCTTTCTTTTTATATATTTTTGGGGGCTTTTAGCCTTTAATTGACAGGATAGTTGACAGAGACAGGAATGGGAAGGCAGAGAGAAGGAGAACAAAATGCAGCAAAGGGCCACCAGGTTTGGGATTTGAACTGGGGCTGGCTGCAGCAAGGACTGTAGCCTCTGCATATGGGGCATCTGAGCTATAGGGTGCCCTGAATTGGTGCTTTCTGTTTAAATAATCAGGAGCAATATCATGTTTGACTAAGTCACATCAAAACACATACCCACCACTCAATCCACTGTACAATGTGACAGTGCCATCATGTTAGTTAACAGTATTAAGCAAATCATTGTTTATTTTGCCAGTTGCAGACAAATAAGTCTGCAACTGGACCGTGCTGTTGCTAAGCAGCACTAACTTGGTACCTTTTCTACACACCCTATATATATTAAGGCAAGGACACAAAGAAACAGTGATGGAAAAGAACAAAAGAAAGAAGGTCTCACACAAGTCACACAGAGGAACTGAACTGTGTGAACTGTGTGAACTGATGAGCACATCCTGCAGGTTCACTTTGGTAATACACACACTCTTGTTGTTTCCACCTGTGTGTGTGTTGGGTTCGTGGTTGAGACTGGGGTACAGATGATGGTTGAGACTGGACAGACAGGAGTGTGTTGGTGACACCCTAACTGAGGCATGCGGGTGCACACACAGTGCAGGTCTCACATGCGTAGCCACGTGTGAGTGTGTGAGGAAAGTAAAGACTGTCATTTGAGACCACTACCATTGTTGAGTAAGCCTGCAAGAATCCCCTCTGGGCGGAAGCATGACAGCAAACATCTGGAACCTGGTTATTAAGGTTTTCACTAACCTGCAATAAAGAGCCTGCATCAGTCAACCACAGTCAGGCAGTCAACACAACACAGCAGTACAGTAACACACACACACACACACACACACACACACACACCTTCAACCAGAGGACAAGACCTAACTAGAGGAAGACACACCTGACTGCTGAGGCCTGTTAGTGTGCATCTAATGCAGGCTGTACTGCAAAAGACAACAGGAAGTAACAGGATCACAGCGTCCCCATCCACATGAAGGTGAGGTCATGAGGGGTCACTGCTGGTCTGATGAGATCATGTCAGTTATATTGTGTCATGTGACCTTCACATTCACCATGGTTGGTTTCACAGACAGACTATGATTGTGTCTTCCATATATATATATATATATATATATATGTATATATATATATATATATATATATGTATGTATGTATATGTATGTATGTATATATATATATGTATATATATATATATATATATATCACCCTCACTGTATATGTATGTATCTAAATTCATTTGTTGCACAAACTAAGCAGGTTAGTCCTTCACTATCTTAAACCAGTCTGTGACTGAAGACTTCATTAAGACATCCAGATTTGTTTACTTAAGAAGAAAATGTTCGTGTTTGAAAGAATTCAACAGTGAGAAGGATATTTTTGAAAAGTGAAACAATCAAAAGATGTGTGAGCAACATAAAGACCGGAGCAGTTCTACACACCAGTCTGGAACATCTGCACGAACCTGGCAGCTGATCTGTGCCCACTTGAACTCTGGGCGGCATTGGAGCTCTCCAGCATCATCACCAAAACACCACATGATTGGATATGTTTGTTAAGAGGAGACTTGGAGCAGTGAGGACTGCTTTACATGGAATGTGAAATTAACAGTGAATTTTCATTTAAAGACCATGTGGACAAATTCAAAGAAATCTCTGCTCAGTAAGTACTTTCAGATTGTACTGCGGTGAGAGCTACTTCATGTTTACCTTGTATCTGACTCTCTGATATCTGCTTAAACCATATTCATTATACAAATACACTTTCACAGGCTTGTAAGTGTCAAGCAGTCACTTGTGGAGGTGGCGCTCTGAGCTTTATGCCGCCTGTGGAGAACTGGGCCTGCTCCTCTGAATCCTTTGCAGCACTGGGTGTTGAGCACTTTTCAGGCCACAAGAGTGCAGGCCACACACATCAAACCCCCTATAACATGAAGCTGCTACATCCACTGGATACAGTGAAAAAAATCAGTGTGTCTTAAGTTCCTGACTGGTAGACTTACAGCCTTCAACAATGGCTGGAGCACTTGCAAAACATATGATAATATATACTTTCTAAGATAAAAGACATTTCATGGCTGAGGTAAAAAAACAACACATTCACACAACATTCTCATACTAACCCTCTGATATAAGAGTACAAGGCAGAGATCCTGTGCTTTCTTAATGTGACATTTTTGTGTCTTTTATGTTGACATTTTCACACTATGCTTACTCTTCCCGTCTGTTCCTCTCTGGATATTGCTTTGAACAAAAACAATGACAAAAGAAATTGCCAAAAAATACAAGCCCCCCTCCAAAAAAACAAAAAAAAAAAAATATTTTGACAGATTTTTCATTTCAATTCTAACTAACAAGATTTTACAAATAAAAAGTTTATGATTTCTTTCCTGTTCATGTTTGAATTAGAAATGAACTACCAACGGACTATCGCGTGAGATCCATTATGTAGAATCTCTCCCTCACACACACACTCACACACTTTGTAATAGGCCTTCCAGTTGCTGGAGGGTCACAGTTGTCTAACTGCTTTTAGTTTCCCGGGATTTATTGGCAGAGAGGAGTTAGCATGTTGTAGATGCCTAACTCCAGATATTAAGCTTCGGGGCTGTTTCCACCTGAAGGAGACATTTTTTTTTACAGAAAGGGTTCAGTCGCTGGAGGACACGAGACCAGACTGTGTTAGAGTTGTGAGTCTTTTCTAACCAGTGAATGACAGTGAGTGACTACATCCTGTATGAAACACAGCAGAGTGACCTGACGGTGTTTGATCTGTGATGAGGAGCTAAATGTCAGCTCTGGTTCTCACAGGATTTAAAGAGAGAAACAGATCCAGATCCAGTTTCACTCTGACACTCTGGTCTGTGGAGGCGAGCCTCACTTCCTCCTCACACCACCTGGACTTCATGGACACACTCTCTGATAGACCTGAAATTGATCTGTCCATACTGCACCATCCACATCTTCACTGTTGGTCAGGAGGACTATGCAACAACACTAGGTAAAAACCTACTTTGTGGTAATGGCTATGGCTAAATCCTGATAACTGTGATGTCACCTGACAAAATCAATAAAGATCCAGGTTTTAGTCTTTATGTCAGCCATAGTGAGACAGAGAGATGGAAAGAGCATGTGCAGTAAAGGACCACAGGCTGGACCTGAACGCAGACAGCCAGGGCTAAACCTAAACCTGCATGTCCACTACAAGGTGACCTCTCAGGGTACGTGGTTTTAAGCCACACACACATTTCCTTTTATGTCTCTCATAAAGTTCCACAACACTTCAATGCAAACAGAAGGAGCTGGGAATTGAATCGCGTATGATGGCGCTGCCCACACACACATGACAAGCTCATCAAAGCATCCTCCATTGACCCCCCAGTATCTCTAAAAACAGACTGGGAGGTAGAGTCTTCAGTTACCGGGCTCCTCTATTATGGAACCAGCTCTCTCCATGGGTCAGAGAGGCAGACACTCTTTCTACATTTAAGTCCAGGCTTAAGTCCTTCCTCTATGGCAGAGCTTTTAGTTAGTGCTGGCTCAGGTAGTCCTGATCCATTTTATAGCTAAGCTGCTATAGGCTTAAACTGCTGGGGGACACATCAGGCTACATGGAGTCCTATCCCCCCCTCTCCTCTCCTCTCCTCTCACACATTTTGAACTATCATTATTTGTTGCACTTTGTAGTCTGGCCTTTGTGTCTCACACTCTGTGTTTCCACAGATCTCTTCAGAGCTCCATCCCCCTGCACCAACCAACCAACCGCCGCCTCCATCACCTCCTTTCTCCTGCTGTTAAACCGGTCTGCACTCTCTGCTCACGACCCTGTCTGCCGTCCAGTAGTCCCATTAAGCTGGCCTTCCCTCCCTGCCCACCAGGAGCTGCCTTCATCATTCTTCATTAACTGACTGATTACATTTCCATGTTTTCCATATTCCATGTTGTAAATTGTTTTCTTGTCTGTATACAACATCTATGTCACGTCTGCCCGTCCTGGGTGAGGGATCCCTCCTCTGTTGCTCACCCTGAGGTTTCTCCATTTTGTCCCTGTTAAAGGGTTTTCTTGGGAGTTTTTCCTCAGTCGATGTGAGGGTCTAAGGGCAGAGGATGTTGTCATAATGCCGTGTAAAGCCCTTTGAGACAAACTGTTTGTAAAAACAGGCTATACAAATAAAATTGCCTTGCCTTGCCATTATCCTCCTAAAAGTATCAGTTTGTGTTAATGCCTCAGAAAATGACCATCAAACAGATCCCTCTGTCACTCCCACTAATCCCCCAGAGATTATCAATAACACAGAGGATGATGGGATGAAACTGGAGGCCTGTACTACAAAGTAAGTTTAACAAAGCCAGGATAACTGTTAATCATTTGATAAACTGTATCATGAAGCTGGCTATCAACTGGTTCAGTCAACCTCAGCTTTCCTTACACAACAAACAAGAAACAGTGGGACCTGCAGGTCATTTCAGGTACAGCTTGATCAAGGTGATCTAGCCCAGTAACAGGTAAACCACTATCTAAGGACCGAAAACCCAGAGTTGAATCTGAATTACCTCAATAACCTTAAATCCTGCTTCATGGTACAGACCTCAGTCTGCTTCTGAATCATGACCATATTTAGTGTTGGCTGTGAAGCTGTCAGCTCAGTCCGACTGATGCATCTCCACCAGACCAGACGTTTTCATGTTTCTGTGTTTTACAGTTTAAATGTGACAAGAATTTAAACAGTCGAAGACCTGAGAGAGAAAAAAGAGACGGAGCGACAGAGAGAGAGAGAGAGAGAGAGAGAGAGAGAGAGAGAGAGAGAGAGAGAGAGAGAGAGAGAGAGAGAGAGAGAGAGAGAGAGAGAGAGAGAGAGAGAGAGAGAGAGAGTATGTGTGTGTGTGTATGTGTCTGTGTTTTTTACTTCCATAGAAAACCTCAGGCCAAAAATATGAAGTGTCATTTATCTTCTGAAGTTCCTCCACACACGCACACACACACACACACGCACACCTCCAGTTCTGCTGTTGTTGACAGTTTTGATGTGTGACTCTCAGTGCATTCATAAATTGAGTTTCTCCTCACCCTGACAAACAGTGACAGTGTGTCTGTCTACACTAAATCTAATGTAAGGCACTTTACAAACTATGTCAGCTCTGTGTAGCTTCAGTCTGAAAATACTGAGCCCACCCTGAGCAACATCACTGCAATGCTACCTGATTAAAACCTGTGTCAGGCCACAATAACTGTCCTTTGTTCAGTTAAAGCTCTGATGTATCATTAAAAACAAACAGGTTGGATTGACTACATTGAAAATAGAAGATTTAAACTTTAATGTAACTAAAGCGTTCACTAATTAAGGCTGATTACAAGGTTAATCAAGAACCAGGGCCTCCTCATTTCTGGTGTGCACTGTGTCACGTGGTGAAAAACTGACCTGAAGTCAGCAACCAAATTGTGGGAATTCATAAAGAGACCCATTTCAAATGCTCCTGCTAATGCAGCTGATAATGTGTCCTTTTCCACAAAGGATCCAACAGCTGGGTCCTTCATGGCCCGACCTATCCCAAGATTCATCACAGGACAGTAATGAAAGTCAAGGGCACTGACAGGGAGCCTGAGGATCACACTGTTAAAACTAATTCTTGGGTTTGAGCTCAGTTCAACAGCCAACGCTACAACTATTAAAGCCATGGGCCTTAAAATGTCAAGTTTTTGCAAAAACAAAAAGTTATGTGTTGTCAGGGTTGCTAGGTGACTGGAGATGTATCATTAAGGGTAATGCAGCAAAGCAAAAATCCTCCATAAACTAGACCATCTCATTTCAGTTCAGCCTTTGCAGCCTGTGACAGCTGTGCACTCATGCAGCAAAACCATGTGAGTTCTTGTGTAAAAATACTGATCCTCCAGTTCACTGACAGAGCTGCAGGGACACTCAATGTTTATATGAATGACCTTTGACCTTAGACCATCAAGTTCTGATCAGTTTATCCTTTTGGATGAACTGGGAATTTGGAAATTTGACAGAGGAGACAGACAAACGAGCTACCTGAAAACAGTATTCCTCCGGCTATGACTGTCAGACCACCACTAATGAAATGTCAACTGTTCCTTTTGAATTTATGTACAGGTCTAATAAGTTACAACTGGAGATACTGAGGTGAGCCTCTGTGGAGCCTCTGTGGATCAGGAAGTTCTGCTTCTGCTCTGCTTATGTCCTAAAGAAGACAACTGGAAATCTGGAAACACTTTCCACTATCAAAGTATTCACCAGTATTTAGGTGAAGGGGAAGCATGAAAAGGTTAGAACAGCAGCCATGGTCAGAGGCTAACAGTTTTTCTGTGAGAGCAATAAAGCATGACTTTCATGCAAACTGAAATAAATTATTCAGAAAAAGAAGATGAGCAGGTTTTTTAAAACTAACACGGCCATCTTCTGGAAGCTGAACCAGGATTCCTGTTCATAAGACAGGAAGTGAAAGGAAAAGTGACATGAAAGGAGGAAGTGAGATGAGATCTCTGGCCTATTAGTGTAGTGTGTGTGTGTGTGTGTGCGTGTGTGTGTGTGTGTGTGTGGACTTACTGTGGCTGACTGAATGCAGTTTGACTGTTTTGCAGATCTTCTCCTCATAGTTGGGTGTGCAGGACTTGCGGCTGACTTTGGACTTGAACAGAGTGTTGACCAGTGTGGACTTCCCCAAACCACTCTGACCTGCAGATACACAGCCCGCACTGTTAACCACTGCACTGTCACGTGTGTACAAGTGGTAGGGTTAATAAAGCAGTGTTACACCAGTGTTATATAAGTCTGTGTGACATTCATTTTACATCAAGCTCACACTCACATGGCTTATGAGTTTGACTACCGTCACCTCTACAATTCAACTTTAAAGACCCCTCCCATGAAAATTCAATGTCTAACTTTATTAACATCCATATGTTTTTGTGTAATACAAGACACATGATGAGCACAGTAATCATCAACACCATGACTGTTTTCACCTTGAGCTGCAGTGAACCTCTGACAGTCTCATAAACACAGATTCAGACAGAGAGGGTTTCATACATCACAAACTGAAGGACCCAATCCTGCTAACTTGTGGGCAGGGCTAAATTAACCCAGTACCTTGTCAGTGCAGAGAGGAGCTTTAGCATTAGCACAACCACTTGCACTCTGTGTCAGGTACTACCAGTTACAAGCTAACAAACAACATGAAGAAATAAAAGATGATAAATGTTCTGATCCATCTGCTGGTCTCTGGTTCTGGTCTCATCAGAGCTGAGTCTCTGGTGTTTCTTCCTCTGCCCATCTTGATGCTCCTTGCTCTCTCACCTGTCAACCTGAAGAAGGTGCTGGGCGGGGCTTATAGGCTGATCCAATCTGAGATACTTCCTCCCTAAACAAACTATGCGACGTGAATGCTTCTGCCTTGATCCCCACCATTTGCTTCTGAACCCACCACTTGTCTACTGGACCCTCTGCAGCCTGTCCTTTGACCTAGGGTGAATCTTAGAACCTTTAGTGCTGAATATTATTAATTCATCATTGGCTCGTGGTGTTGTCCCTGTCAGCAGTTTTAAAAAAGCTGTAGTTCAGTCTTTACTGGAGAAAGCTCATCTTGATCCAGGATTCCTCACTCACTATCTGCCAGTCTCTAACCTTCCACTTTTCTCTTAAGTAGTGTGGAGTTGTGTGTCATGAGCTTTCATCTCACTTATCTTCTAACAGTCTTTTTGAAGTGTTCCTGTCTGCCTTCAGGGCCTGTCACTGTACTGAGACAGTCCTCACTACCGTAAATGATCTTCTGCTTTCTATGTATTCAGACTCCTCCTCTCTGCTCCTCTGACTGGACCTTAGTACAGTTCTGATACCAGAGATCGTTGTATTTTCCTAGACAGACTGGAAAACAAATTTGGTGTCTCTGTCCTGGTTCACCCGGATTAAGTCCTCCTTACCTGACCTCATCATAGAGGTTTCTGCCTCTTAAAGGGATGTTTTTCCTCATCACTGTTGTGTACCTGCTCTTGGTGGGATCTGTTGGATCTATTACGGAGAGAAGGTCCACACCTTTTCTGTTTGTAAATTGCCTTGAGATAACTATGTTGTGAATTGACTAAAGAGAGATTTCCAGGGACTGAAATAATAAAGAGCTGTCAGTTTAACAAGTGTGTGTGTTGTCCCTTCCTCCTGACATGAACGCACACACCAACTGAAACTCACTGAACTCATTTGTATAAGTATTACTGGCAATTAGCATTGTTGATTTAAAAATACGGATCAGTGCTAAACTTCCTGTTTTCATCATGTGTGACAGGAAAGAGCAGACAGCCCTCTAAAACCACTTCCTCCTCACACACTCATACTTCCTCTTCCAATATGATAACAGCTCAACACATTGACACACATACACAAAGAGGGAGCACATTTGGTGGTGAAAAGTGAAAAGTGAAAAGTGAAAAGTGAAAACCCAGAGAGCTGTCAGGAAACATCCAAGTGACCTGGTGGTCATTGTCTGAGCTCTGCCATTGGCCAGACCAAAAGCTTGCCATGGTGGAGAGCTCTACTGATTGGCTCAGGGGAGGATGACCTCACTGAAAGAGCTCTCCGATTGGTCAAAACACAGCAGGGGAGCTGGTTGGAATCAGTGAAAGAACATTTTGGCAATGTTGGCTGACACACACAAAGGAAAGATGCTTGGGAGGCAGGGAGATGGTGTGTGTATGTGTGTGTGTTTACTGACCATTACAACTTGAAATGTGCCTCACACTCATCACCTTGAACTGTGTGTTTAACTGTCTGTGTTTATGTGGAAGTGGCTGACACTCACCGACCACCATGATGTTGAACTCAAAGCCGGCCTTCATGGTCTTGCGTCTCATCTGGTCCAGGACTGCCTCGATGCCCACGTAGCCGAACAGGTCAGTGCCCCGGATGTAGCTCATCTTCTGACCCGACGCAGACTGGCTCAGCTCCAGCCTCACCTCTGCCTCCAGCTCGAGCTCCATCTCCATTTCTTTCTTCATCTCTCCCTCCTCCATCCCTTTCTCCTTCCCCTTCTCCTCCATGTCTGTGCACACCTCCACACAGTTCTCCTCCTTCTCTGTCATGGAATCCTGGGTGTTCTTACCGGCTGGTTGACCCTCGCTCTTGACCTCATCCTCTTGCTCATGTCCCATAATGCCTCTCTCCTTCTCCTTTCCCTCCTCCATTGGGTTGGGCGGCTCTGTCTCCAGCTCTCCAGCAGTTTCTGTGGGAACAGGTGGACATGATGGGTCTTTGAGCTTTGTCCCATCACACCCCGTCAAACATGCAAACATTTCTATTTACAATCGTACTAATTAATGATTTTTAATTGATTTAACACAGACTGTGATTCAATACATGTTATTAATCGTTTATGTTTCATATGGTCATGTATATGTATGTATGTATCTAACAGGTTAGATTTATGCACTTGGGATACAGTCCCAAGAGTTAGTGGTTCAGAGATCAAACATGTGCAAGTCATGTGTGTGTGTGTAAGACAGAACAATCAAACACACATGCTTATCTACAGGTGACATAAGGCTATATATGGTTCTCCAAGACTAGCACAGGCTGTGCATACACACACACACAGACACACACACACACACACACACACTTCTCTTGACTTAGCTGGGCTATATCTAACAGTGGTCTATCCCTTCTCTATTCCCTGTGTGCGCGCATGTGTGCACACGTGTGTGTGTAGTCTGGTCGCTGCTGTAAGAGGATTGGATGACACTGACAATCCCCATGACAACATGAAGCTGTGTGTGTGTGTGTGCACGTGTGCGTGCGTGTGTGGATGTAGAAATACTCAGAAATACAATTATGGCACAGTCGTCTGAAATCAGCCTGACTGATGCATGTCTGTGTGTTGCTGCATAACTTAAGGAGTTGTACCATTTTTCTAGGCCTTACTCTGACAACAAAAACACACATGCACACATGCATTCATGCACACACATGCACAGGCTGATGGTTGGTGTTAGTCCACATAATTTAATCAGCTATAAATATCCAAGTGTTCAACCATTGGAACAGAACTAATCCTCCTGAGTCGGGACAGTGAAGGGCGGAGTGATACACACAGGTCTGGGTTTTGGTGCATCATTAGACTGTGCACTCTACTGAAGCAGGAAGTGCTTTACTTTGAAAAGATACTATGACTGAAACCTTTCACCTTCAAAACCTCTGACCTGTTTCCACCCTCAGTAGAAGGGTTAGTAAATGCGCATGAGTATGTGACTGACTACAGAATCTGTGCTGAAAGAAAATTAGCAGGTTCACCTCGGTGTTGTGTTTACATCTTAATGTGGGAGCCAATCTGAGCTGTTAAAAACCTGCAGTGTAACTCTATTGCAGAGTCCTTTGAGCTGGGTGTAAATGCCAATTCTGTGTTGCTGGTAAAAGCCTGATGTTAGAGGGTCTTAGCAGCTTTTTTCTACCAGTAGGAAAGAGGCTTTAGTCAGACTGGCCGGGACAAATCCCAGTGAGCTGCCTTATTGGTGGAACTACAAACTGTCCATAAAATATCCATTTAAGAGCTTTTAATCAACAGTAAACACTGACAGACTGGTTAGTCTGGTGTCAGATATCAAAAAGTCTCACTGAATACTTACTGTCACACTATGAATTTGATCATATCATTATCAATAAGCGTAAGAGGATCCAATTCATTTGGTGCTTCACTCATAATAGGGATTAAAAGTGTGTTTGGTAGATTTATATCCAGAACATATCACACACTTTGAGATGAGCTGGGAAAAGAGGTATTTATGACTTCATGAGTTCTCATAAAAATCATTGGTTGAGTTGCTCTGTAAATATTCCAGTGAATTCTAATGATAGCTTATTCCCGCCTTTGGGTCTCTGAGTGATTCCATTATGCTAAATTACATCAGCCGTTGCCTCAGCAACTGCACGTATACGTGTGGAGACAATAGAAGAGAAATGTAGAAGAGACAGTAACCTATAGGCACACAGACCTTCACACACAGTATTGTGGTGGCTAGAAGTGTGAAAAGCAAACAGTGTGTGAGTGAGGAGATGGAGACTGAGGGAACCTAGATACAGAGAGACAGGAAGACAAAACCCAGCAGATCCAGTCCTGTACTGCTGAGCCCAGCACAACATGGATGTGACCATATGACAAATTGAAGTGCTTATACTCCACACATGCTTGCTAAGTCTCAATGGGAATAGTATGGGGATAATAAACAAGGCCTGTAGCAATGAACAGCCTTTGTTATGGAGTCCTGGTGAAGAGTGGACAGTACTGAGGCAGGCAAGAAAAGAAGAGTATGACTAACGCCGGACTTTAACCCCTTAAAACCCACTGGCCCAACGGCAGGCATGAGTTAGAAGCAATATGATCCACAGGCCAGTGGGTTTTAAAGGGTTAACTTGCAGATCTCAGAACGCTCCTGCTGAGTGATATCACACATCACCTGCAACCTTCATGACATTTATGCCGCCCATTCAGTAAGAGATCATTGTTCATGTTCACATTGGATTCATGTTTTAAGCTGATATATAAATAGTCAGGAGACTTGGGGACTACTTCTTTCCACTTTGCTTATGGAGTTAATGCTTCTCCTGATGGAAGCTGATGGATCATGAGCAGAGGAAAGCTAGGCCCACATTGGGAAATGGGGGTCACATGAGTCCCTGTATTGGCAATAACAACAATGAACCCTCATCAACTTCCAACTGATCAACTACAGTGGGCAAACACCATGTCAAAACCTCTGTAGGTGGAGCCCCTATTATGCGCACCATCATTTGTGTCTACCAATAGTGTGCTCTGACTGCTACTGACAGTCTGCCTGTGATGGGCGTCTTTGCCTGGGGCCCCCCAGGGTAAAGGGATGCTGAGACCAGCAATCAGCGCTGAGATCGAGTGACTACCTACACAGATCTTTATTTGGCCTGGGTGATATCTGATATTTAATATCTTGATGGGGTCTGTTCAAAAAGGTTCAGCAAAATATTATTGTAATATCACGTCCATGAAAATGGGACAGATGGATGTAAACACAAACAACACAGTGGTATAAGAATATTTCATTATGACAGAGTGTGAATATGAATGCGTATCAACTCAGCTCTATATTAGGCTCATCATTTCAGTCTTGGTACTGCTGGACCACCGTGAAAGACCTGAGGTTTTCAAAGATTTTGCTTGTTGACTGAGGAAGAATGTGTTGATGTTTAGTATTGTCCAACATGAACACACTCAGAAGCATCATACAAAGAGAAACTGAATCAAATTTCAACAATTGGGTGTGAAATCATTGAAATATGATTCTTCTTACAAAACACAACAACCCAAAAAGGGACAGAAATAGCTGCATGGATGACAGAAGAAGAGCCAGGCCTCCACAGACTGGGGACTACAGACTGCAGCGAGTGTGTGCCCAGGTTTGACTGACAGTGGTGGAGTGAGGGGAGTTTCTGAAGCTGTTTACACATCTGACCTCTGTCCTGATGGAGTAGAGTTGTAGTAGTAGTAGTAGGATCAGTTGCAATGTTTTCATTTCCTTAGTCATCAACTGTCATCTGAATCAAAGATGGTCTCCATTAAAAAAAAAAAAATCCTATCCCTGACAGCATAACTACAGAGGAGGAGGAGGAGGAGGCAATCTAACCTGTTTCAACCTGTACTCAGTGTTTTCTCAACATCATTATCATCATCTCTGCCCACTTAATGATGTCATGACAAGGATCAGTGGGTGATTAAGAATCAATAGGGACGGCCCCTCCTTCTTTAGAGGTGTTAATGCTCTCATGAATATCAACATATCAGACCAGGCGGGGGAGGGGGGCAATCACATGTTGGAACATTTGGGTTTTCAGCAGCGTTTGTGTTTACCAAATGGTGTGAAGCCACCGTGGCCATCCACACTGAGGTCAGCTGATGCAGGGTCTGCAGGGTGACGTGTGTGAGTCATACATTCACTAATGGTTTAATTGTTTTAGCAGAGAAATGTTTATAGTGTTCTATCCTCACCATGACAATCACAGCAGCCCCCATTCAGAGGCAGAAGATCACGTTCCCCGCTGCCTCTTCTCAATTACAACACTGTTTCTCTTTGAACGCTCCTTTAGTCTTGATTGAAACAAGCCAGTCAGTACAACCAGTTCCCCAACAAGGTAAAAATAAGAAGATTTATGGTCTCCTCAACATGTTCTACACAAGAATCAGAAACAATCGATGTGTGATGAGTGAGTAGTTTAAATCTGTGTGTGATTGTTGGACTGTCATCAAGACAGTCCTCCAGATTCGTCAAAATGTGTCAGAACAAGGTTCAAGGCTCAGTCCTTGAGTCAGAATCTCCATGGTGACAAGCCTGAGTCAAACCACTCACTCAGGTCTCATCAGTGATGGACCTCGTCAGCTTATAGGTGTAAACCAGACCTACGCCGACTCAAATCCCCTCAGGCCTTAAGTCCTGTTCAGCTTTACCTTGACCCTCAGCCTTAACTTACCGCACATGATGAGTCATGATTAACAGCAGTGTGTGTAGAGTTCAGAGTGGAGGCTGAGGCAGAGTAGCTCTAATGACAGAGGGACTTGTCTGAACAGCCAGTTACTGATCTGATTCATCTTCACTAAACCTGAAGGACGAAGCCTGGGTTTACATGTCAGCGTAGGTTAGCACTGTTCACACATACACACACACACACGTCTCTTACCCCTGTAGCTCTGACAGGACAGCTGTTTTCTGATGCAGCCGCTGCAAAACACACAAACAAGTATTTCCTATTGTATGCACTGTTTCATAAATAGAGAATGATGTTTCTGTGTGGTGTTTCTGGGACATTGATCTATCTGAAGTTGCCACCACACATCAGCACTGATCCCCACGTGAGGTTCCAAGCAAGCTGAGCCGATATTAAAATGTGATGTCATTGATTGGCCTGAGTGTCATCACTGAAAGAGTCCAACACAAGAATGAAACCTGCTATTTTTAAAAACACACTGGTAACAGTGACCTCTTAACTGCTGTGCACAAAACCACACCATGGTCCACTGACGAGGTGCAGACGAGTGTGTTTGGAGCCGACGAGGGGGTCCAAATAAGAGAGCTAGAGGGAGAGACTGTAGCAGCTGTGCTATGACGACCTCACCCACGTTGAGGAGGTACACAGTTGTAATGGAAAATGACCTAAACCGAGTAGAGTCAGGTAGATCTGGAGCTGTGTAGAGGAAAAGCCAACAGTGATTTTCTATTGTTTTGTTATTTCATCTTATTCCATTGTTCAGTTGTGCTCTCTTTACCTTTCTCTCCATCATAAATGCATCAACAGCACACCTGTCCATCCTCACATGCATCAGGTTAGGGCCTGCTGAATTTTGAACTGTAGAAAACTGTAGAAAATCTCAAAATGTGAAGAAAATGTCACTATTATATGAAAATGTAGTAATAATAATAGGTTTGGTGCTCTTTTAGAGGAGAAATATCAGAGCATTTAAAATTATGAGTTATGTGGAGCATGCAGAGTTCTACTTCAGCACAAGGAGAATCTTCATTTTGTGGCTCCTCATCATCAGTATCATCGTCAGGTCGTCGAAAAACTAGACAACAACAGTAGCAGCTCAGACTGCACTGATGAGTTCTTTCTTGTAATACTGTGCTTTCATTCTTAAAGTTTCAGACTTTTTGTTTCCCTCAGTGTGGCCCCAACACTCCGTCGTCCTTTACAGCCCTCTCAGTGTGCCTGTTATTCAGGGTGCGCAGCAGCACATGTGTGCAGGGACAGAGACAGGCTCACAGAGCCATCATGGCGGGACGTGGTGGACACCTTTGATCCTAATCTGAAATCACACATGGCAGCGTCCTTTGGGCTTTGTTTGGTTCACTGTAAACAAGCTCGGGCAGCAGGATCACAGGATCTCAGAAGTGTAAAAGAGACTGAGTCCTCCTCTTCATGTGTGCTCCACTCTGCACAACGATCCAGCTCATCATCTCTGAACAGCTGCTCTTACAGTTCATAAATACACCAACGTCTGGTTTCTAATAACAGACTTCCTTTTGCACACGAGTAGGAAGGAACCACACACACACACAGACATTTTTCCATTGAAAGTGCTGCACATAAAAAAACACCTGTTATCAAGCAAAATGCACTGTTGACTTTTAACGGCTCAGTAATACACATCTGGAGTTAATGAGGATACTGTGATATAAACAAGAACAGAGATTCACTGCAGCAGTAAACTGATCACTGTGAGAACAATCTGAATCTCATCTGGTTGGTCGGATTCAGAAATCCACTCCCTGATCACCTGATGGATCAAAGAAGAAGACTGATTGATAGTTATTAGCATCACTTTAAGTCAGTTGCACCACATAGATGTTAATGCTTTGGAGGTGTGTTAGTCTGTTGCCTGCAGCTCTGTTCAGATCATGTCATGGAGATGCTCAGTCATCTTTTCATAATAAAAGCATCCTGACAGTTCACTGGTAGAGAAGCTTTGAATAACAGCAGCAACAGTAGAGAGTGCAGTGAGTGATTCAATCATCTGTGAGTGAACAGTCAAATCAGCCTGATAGTTGAAGTCCAAACAGGAAGCAGGAGTGAAACTGCAAACCAGGGGGATCGAGGCAGAAACCGCAGATGCCAGGCTGTTGTAGGTTGTTTGGGGTCAGTCCTGCCGCCAAGCAAGACCACAGTTGTCCTCGGCCCGCACTTCCCCTCCTTTAAGAGGCAATACACACAAGCTGCCCGACAGTCACACAGGTTGGAAACAAACCAACACTTTATCCAGATTACCACTTTATTTAGAGGTCAAACTGGAGTGAGCACAGCTGAAATGTCGCTGACGAGCTCCACTACATTAAGAAAACTGACACCAGCTACAGGGATAGTGTTCGAGGGGAAGCAGGAAGTAAGTCTGTTTACTGTGACGGAGGTAACCTTCATTTTCTCTTCCAGATACATTCATGGTCAGCTATCTGATCACCTGACTGAGTTTTCACTTCCCTCAGATGCTGTTCTGATGAGAATAACGTTACCCTGGCTATGACATGGAACAACATGAACCTGAATCACTGGTTAATCAAATGTAACTATCACAACAAAACCTAAAAATGAGGACGATAAGAGGGAGGAGCGATCAGCCAATCAGTCATTTAGTTGTGATTGATAGAAAATGAATCCACAGCTGCACTGATGATCAATTAATCCAGTCAGTGATGGGGTTAAAAATGACAAACATGCAGGAGCATCCTCCTCACATCATCTGATTGGTCAGACAAGAAAAAACAAGCAGAACAAGCTAAAAGTGTGACCTTCAAATTTCACATGGCGCAGTGGCAGCCTCTCTGTGTTGTCTGTGCATTGGGATAAAAGTGATGAAGAGTCTCAAAGAGGCTGAAAACAACATCAGTCATGCTTACATGATGAAGGATTGGTGCATCACATGCCCTCCAGTATCAGGCACATGCAACATGTTGCAGAGACAGAGCTGCGTTCACTAACAGCAGCTAAATGAACGTGTTTGTGATTCCTACCTGTGTTTTTTTAAACCTAAACAACATGTCAACAGATCACAAGTTTGAGTCTGAACTCTAAAGGCTCGGTTGGATTCAACAGTGAGCAGCCAGAACAGAAGAGGCCTAACAGCCCCCCTCCTCCTCCTCCCCTCCCACCCTACCCCCATTCTGACCGCCAAAGTGGACCAGTCCTGTCAGCCCTCATTGTTAGCCCAGGAGACTGAGCGTACCCCGCTGATATCCATGGAGAACGACAGACAAAAAAAAAAAAATTCCTACCTCCTCTCATTCACAGTAGCTGGCGGTGACTCCGTGGTCGGCGCGAACAACCAGACTCTGAAAACACAGAGGAAGAACTTTCTCTGTGCTCCTCCACACTCCTGTCTGTGCACAGTCTTTCCGCAGGGATGGTCCTGCACTCTCTTTCCCTCTCTCTGAGCGCCTCTCTCCCTTACCCTGAATCTCCCTGATGGCAGGAGGAAGGCCGAGAGACACAGAGGGACAGAGAGAGAGAGACGGGAGGGAGGGGGTGCTGGTGGTTAAAAGCAGCTCCAGGATCCATTCACATGCAAATGGCCCAAGGAGCTTCCACTAATCCCTGAGAGGAGAAGGACTACACCCCCCCCCCCTCCTGCCAGCAGTGGCTGAGCTGCCAGTCACTGTGGGATGGAGGTGGCTAGAAAAGCTATTGGTTCAATTCACCTTCCTGTTTTTATCACTTTTTCTCCCTTTTCAGCGTTTGATTTTTGAGTGTGCAGCATCTTTGGTTCTGCCAGGAAAATCTCTCTAAGTGTTGCCGTCCTCTGTCGAGCTCAGAGTTGATGTTAACACTGAACACTTTAGTTCCTGCAGACCCCCCAGCAGGTCTTTTACCCCCTGGGTTCCACCTCTCAGCTGACACACACACACACACACACACACACACACACACTCATCAACAGATTGGTGGAGGGTTTTGGAGCTGTATGTATTCTGAGGAGGAAGCCTGCAGACCTGCATGTTTTTCAGGAACATACTGTAGTATCTTTTTTACACTTGGAACTACTCATTATGAAAATGAATTTTCTAGTTCAGTCAGCAGTCAGAATGCCAGCTTCCTGTCTGACACATGTTACTGGGTGACAGTCGACAGCATATTTCAGCTCCTGCTGGAGGTGGGTGGCGCATTTTAGCCCAAAAACCTTAAAATCAAGCCATGATGCTCTTGCATTTCTAATATCGTCATTACTGCAGAAGTCATCTATCAAAGAAGATGCAAATAACCAATATGGCACCCTGTACGAGTACGGGTGAGCTGGCCCTAGGTCTCAGGTTTGGTTGAGCTTATGTGGCTAAGTAGTGATTATTAAAATAATACAAATCAATCAATTTTTCTAAATCCATTTTACGAGAAATCTAAGTGTCTTAACATTAATGCAAATAGAGGAACGGCAGAGTCAAATCATCTGTAGTATAGTTGATGTTTTCTATTGTTACTTGGCAGTTATTGTCTCATGAATCATGCCAAACGTTGTGACAGTTGAGGAGACAGATGGAGTTGGTTGCTCACAGGAAACAAACGTGGAGGAGTGTTCAGCCCAGACACGTTTCAAACAAGTGTTTCACACAAACAGGGAAGTTTGAGTCTCTTATGAAAACGATTTCCGTGATTTTCACATCAGCTCTTGCAAAACCATCACAGTCACAACCACCCTCAGCACACAGCTCAGGGCAGCGAGTGGAAGCATCATCACCATGATTATCATCATGATCATCATCATCACCATGATCATGATGATCATGATTATCATGATCATCATGATCATCATCACCTCACTGGAGTGTTTATTGTACTGTTTCAACATGAAAAGTTCTGATTCACATTTCAAGTTAATTTCACCTACAGCAAACTGATGTGACTCATCATGCTGCTCCAGTTACAGGAGCAACACCTAGTGACCTACAGTGGCTGTTTCCCACCGACAGTGACACAGACTTGAATGGTTTCAGGTTTTTGTTGATGCAGGTTGATCCAGGTTGTTGTTGTTGTTGATTTATCCAGAGTAACATAAAATATGAACCATTTGATCATAATTGCTGTATGAGGTCTTGAGTTAGCTCTTAAAACAAATTTTGTGAGGCCCCAGTGAACATTTGTGGCAAATGCGAGGGGATTTCCTTGAAGAGTTCTCGAGACTACAATAATCACTAAGTCCAAGTGAATGCTTGTACCAAATCAAAACAAGTTCCATGAAGACATTACTGAGACATGACCTTCATGAGAATAGGAAAGAACTGGTCAGTTTTGTTTCCAGATCACACACAACTTATAAAAACGGCGAAGGGATCTGAAGAGTTTCTAAACACGCACTATAAATTTACTTGTTCCACCTTGTCAGTAAGTCCATCAAATTTTATTTATACAGCACCTTTCAAACACATAAAATGGAACTCAAAGTGCTGCACAGTTTGGTTGAAAAACAAATCAAAGTAAGTGAAGTAAGTCAAATCAAAAAGGACTTGGAGACCAGTGCACACTGCACCATGAAATATATTATGTGCAGTTAAAAGAGTAGAAGGTCCAGAATAAAAATTAGTAATTAGTAAAATAACAATAAAAAGGAATGAAAAACATAAACTCACATGAGCAAAAACACAGCAGTAAAAAATGAAAGAAACAAGATCAAGAATAAAAGATAGAAACAATCCACCAGTAAAAACAATAAAATACTACAAATGTACAGTAATGTAACACATCCGTCTGTGTCACGCTGCTCCACTGTTTCCATCAGCTACTAGAACTATTAGAAACACAAAAACTGTCTTCAGTTTCATGTCTTGGGTGTGTGTGTAAGGGAGGAACAGGGGGAAGTGAGTGGTTTTGATCACTTGATGCAACCTGTTGACATTTACAATTAATGTTATTCCTGGCCCCTGTGGCACAATCCTGTTAAAATGCCATGGTTGACGCGGGATCCCACATTTTAGTGGCTGTAACCGGGACTTATGACACACCAACACTTGTGCGTCACACTACTATACTGCGCACTGGGAAGTGAACTGACCCCTACACACATGCAGACCACAGAATGGGCAGTTTGTTATGCTTTTCATCAGTGAGGACAGACCGCTCACTCAGCATCAGATATAAAATTCTCAAAGTAGCCACGACACTGTTCAGATCACTGAACCAACACTACAGTTAAACTTAATGATCACTCTTCACCATTAAAGCCTCACAGTGGCAGGAAACGTCCTCTCTACCACACATTCATCTCTGTTTGCACCACAGCCAAAACCTTATCGATACACTCCCTGTTTTCTGTGAAGATGTCAACACGCTCACTGCTGACATGCCTGCAAACTAGTTTTCACATGTTAAGACACTCAGTGCCAACACAGACAAACAAGTTCCTGACAGAAAAAAGCAGCACATTAAGAGAACCATGCTGGTGGAACAGAGGGAACCCGAGTCAAGTTAGAAGCAGTTTAAAGGGTCTGAAAACAGGAAGGAGAGTGCCGGTCTTTACCTGGTGTGGAGGCTCAGCAGTCAGCAGTGACACACATGTACAACTGGGCAGGATGTCCTTTCACTGCCTGTGTGTGTGTGTGTGTAAAGGGGCGGGGCACTGTGTGTATGTGTCAGAGGATGATGCATTTCCTGCACTGTGGGGGTAACTGTTTCCTGGTTATATCATCTGCTTATATCTCAACACCACAGTCCTGCTACATGTCTATTGTTATTATTTTTATTAATATTATTACTATATTTCACTCCACTCAGTTGGTGCTTTGGTCCACTGCTTATATGCAGAAGGTGTCAATGACAAAGAATGAAAAAGTAACGAACAACAGCATGCTCCTCCTCTTCAGATTCCAGATTTTAAAGTGCAGTAGCAATTTTTCATCCACTAGTGGGCAGCAGAGCAAACACAGAACCGCAACTGATATGAGACACTTTAAAAGTTATTGTTGTGACAACAGCTGCAGTTCAGTTACTTGATCAATGTCTTTTTTTCATTTTTTAGGTTGCCAGGGACAGCAGATGAAAATCAACCTTACTGGCTAACTGGCTTACCTACAGTTTTTTATACTGTTGATTAGTATTGCATTGTCTTTGTTAAATAAATAAATAAATAACTAAATAAAACATTGATCCATGTGTCTTGGTGTAAGTGTTGCGCAATACATTTGTCCAGAGTCCCCCCTTTTGTGGCTCTGGGTTGGGCTCCACCAGCTCCTGCAACAAGTGTTAGCTGGTAATGGCTCCACCAGCAGAGCCTGTCTGCTGTGAAGCTACAAGCTAAAAGAGGCTAATGTGATGTGTTTACAAGTGTTACAACACAGAAGAAGAGCTATACAAAGCCTGCAGTGTCTCCTGAGGGAGATTTGTGAAACACTGGATTCGAGGAGGAGCATGCCTGATGATGTCTGCTTCATTCCCACTGGAATTGTTCCAGAGGAGTTTTGTCATCCTGATTCAGCCCATTTTCCTTGACTGTGTGTCTGTGTTAATAGTTTGTTGTTGTTAGGGGCCTATTGTTATTCCCAGTATTCTTCTTCTTCTTCATCTTCTTCCTAGGAAATCCTACTTCCAATACATGAAAAATCAATATTCCTCATGGGGGGGGGGGGGGGGGGGGGGGCAATTGTAAACTGTACTGAGAGGATGTAAAATGTTGTGATGGGTCCAGACTTCACATGTTAGTAATAAATATGATCTTTCTTTTTTATACATCAGGGTTAAATGTTGGATACTTGCTTTAGAGGACGTGGAAGAGCACATCATGAGGTGTGTTGTAGTAATCCCCGGGGGCAGTTTCAGGAGCTCTGAGCTGCTGCAAACAATCGAGTTTCGACCAATGAGTTTTGACAAATCTCAGCAGAGTCGGCGCGGTAGGTGGGCTGAATCTGAGCGTTTCAGAGCGAAGCAGGAGAGAGAGAGAATGGAGGAGTCCACAGACAGCATGTATGTGATAAGTATGGAGCTGTTTTTATCGATCAAAACTTTCAATAGAGCCCCACTCAGGTACAATATCATTAGATATATTAGGTACAATATCATTAGGGTTAGGGTTGATTTTATGATTAAAAGCCCCTGAAATGAGCATAATAGATAATAAGAAAATATGTTCACCCTGTCATTTAGGATGGGCCAGTTGTACAAGTGGGTGGGCCCAGGCCTGTTAGGCCCACCCATAACGTGTGCCGGCTTCAGTGTAACACTCGATGCATTCAGGCGCAAACCTGAGCGTAGGTCACCGACGTTAAGTGGGGCTCACAACTGAACACGCAATCGCCATGGCAACATGTGATAAACAGGAGAAAATAAACCTACATGGACAGCCGTGTTAATGAATGTGGGAGTTTTTGGTGTAAACCTGTTGTCTCTGAACCCCAGATGAGACCACTCCAATGACATCACTGTGACATCATCAGTGTTATTTTTGTCAGATTCGACAATGGATATTCTACAGCTGGCTGCACGACAGTGGAAACTCCTCTCTGGATGCAGACCATGTTTCTCAGCTGAAGGGTTAATTCTACTACAGGTTGGTCCTGTGAACGTCTCCATACAGCTTGAGCCAAGAGACAGCCATTATTAAACCAAACAAGTGTCTGTGTGCACACATACAAAGCAGCTTTAATTATCTCTTACTTTTTGGGCCGTAGCCTACAGCCCATGTTTATATAGTCATGAAGGTATATTAATTTGTATGGGACGAAAATACAAGATGATACTATACAAAATTCACACCCCGAGCTTTCTGCTGTCCTCATCAAAAGGTACAGATGAAGTGATTTAATAATCCATGTTTCTTTTGAAAACTGACTAGATGCTCCATACTGTCACCTCTGGCTGCCATATTGTAGCCTGAACGTGACAGAACTGCCCCCCGGCAGAATGAAGGAGAAAGAAATAGCCGTGCATCTACGACACAGTGGTGAATAAAGTAAAACAAGTGGGCGAAAGGGAGGAGACACAGTGATTACCAGTAGATCTTCCCTGTCTGTGCTAGGTCGCTCACCTGGTAGAGTGGGTACCATGTTGGCTTGGTCCTAACCACAGTGACCTGGGTTCAAATCCCACCGATGGCCACATGTCATCCCCCTCTCTACCCACGAGTTTCATGTCTCTCTCTCACTTTGACTGTCAAAATAAAGGCTTTCTCTTTCTTTTTTTAAGAAACAGGTGCTTTTACGTGGATTTCTTAAGAAGAAGAAACAAGTCATCAAATTTGAAATCATGTCCAGTATACTTCAGGGTTACAAGTTTACAATTATACATTTATGTTTAATGTTAAGTTTATTAAAAATGAAAAGAATTACTGTGTTTTTCACTGTACTGATAACATAGTGACTCATGATTTCAAAATCAAGGCATGTGTGACTTTTGCATACTTCTACTGTCCCTAAATCCGGTGTTAAACTTGTGTCAGTATGGACAGATGTGAGACAATGAGTGACGGCCTTGTCTCCTTGTCTGTCTCTTCTGACTGTGCTGTCTCTGTCCAGCACTCATTCTCCTTTTATGAATGACACAGGGCCTGAGAGTGAACAGCGAGGTGACAGCATTCCTACATCGCCCACATTATACCATTCCCAGACACTTCACATTCCCATCCCACTCCTTCATCCCACACTGCAGAAATACAGCTGCTCGCTTAGCTTCCCCTGCACCATCACGTCACACTATTAATATATACACTACTGTATACACTGTGTAAAAATACAGACACTCAGAGATGAGCATTGGGCCCTCCCTCTCACTGCATCTGCCCCCAACATCATCACCCATGAGAAGGTGTGTCCTGCTGTCAGAGTGTTACAGTTACTGTTACAACTGTACTGCAGTCATCAAAGAGATCTATGTCAGCAATAAAGGCTCCTGATATAAATGACCTCCTTTTTAATTTATTCATGTTTAGGTTTCTGGGAAAACAAGCAGTGGCGCGGCATCACACAGTGATGGCTTTGATCACCATAGTAACTACATTGTTCACGGTCACATTGTGTGATTGGCTTCAGTATTTATCAGCGCAGCACAACAGTTTAATCTGTCACAGTCAGGTGACTCACCACCACAGACCCAGTTTACCCAGAGCCCGTCCAGGCTGCACTGAGCTGGAGTTCAGTTTAGACTTGAACCAGCTGGACTCATGTGTCAGTATCAATAAGGTGCAAACTTTGGTGGAACTCAGCTACGCTTGACCAGACATGGACTCCATCCAAAAAATATTCATGTTATTTTCTCCATGCATTTCTTCATTTTTTGTCATGTCAGTTTTCTTATATGGTGCCAATTCACAACAAAGATATCTCATGGCACTTTATAGGGAAAGTCTACACCAGGGGTTTCAAACGTGCAGATTGTTGATGTTTTGTAAAAGGACAGCTCATTAACTGTAAAACATCTTAATAATGTGCTTGTTCTTCTTTGCACAAAAACAAAGGAAAACATTTAGAGTTATTGGTTATTTACAGGTTATTGTGTTTTTATTCTACTGGTCTGACCCACTTGACATCAAATTGTCTTCTATGTGCCCCCTGAGCTAAAATGAGTTTGACACTCCTGGTCTAGGCCTTCTCTTCATATTAGTATTTACAGACACCCAACAGATCCCACCAAGAGCAATTGAAGCGTGCATGGGAACACTGATGAAGAAAAACATCTTCTGGTTAGAGCAGAACCAGATTTATATCATCATTCTTTATCAACATGGATCATGCATAAAATTAGTTACTTTCTTTCTTTCTTGATTGACCCGTATTTTACTTAAAACATTGCTACGTGCACCATGGATGATTTTCTTGCTTTGCAAATCCTGCTTCTGGTTTTCAACTCATCAGTGAGACTTGTAAATGACTGTAAATATAGTAGTGAGGAGCATCCAGCCTGCTGTACCTGTGTAGAAGGAACAGAGGTGCTCATCTACTGATGCTCAACTCCACAAGGCTCCAGTGCTGCCCCCATGTGGTGATACAGTGCAACTACAAAACACACACACACACACACACACACACACACACACACACACACACACACACATATGCCCAGTGACTGTGTACGTGTGTGAGACACACCATGTGGTGTTTATCAGAACCATCTGTAAACTCTCTGAAGCAAAACTAAACTCCATCTCCCATCAGCACTGAGAACAATGGTGGATTGAATCACATGCTCCTGCTCTTTCACTCCAAGCATTTTCATGACAGCACATGCATGAAGCACAGTCATACACTGTCTGTCATATCTTGTGCTGAAATCAAAAAGATGTTATCACACTCATTTACAATAACATCAGTCAGTTTGTTGTGGATGTTTGCATGAATGTGAAAGGTGCTCCAGCAACATCCACTGTGTTTTTTCACTGGCCATGAGGCGCAGATACACTCAGTACGCACTTCATTAAGAACATAACACTAACACTGGGTGGCTCCACCCTGTGCTCAGCCTCAATTCTTCATGTCAGGGACCCACCAGATGTGGGAGATTGTTGGAGCTATCTGAACCCAAGATGATACCAACACATTCAAATGAAAGTTGCTCGCCCACACATGCATCAAAAACATCCTACAGTGAGGAACTATGGGGGATAAACTTTGTTAGTTGAGTAATAACAAAACAGATACTATACTTTGAACATTCACTTAGATGCATGGATCCATGTGACATAAATGTAAATGTTCACAGAAAGCAGGGCCAGTGTAGTAGAGTACTCACTGTGCATGTGCGAAGACATCTAGCTACACAGACACACACACACACACACACACACACACACACACACACACACACACACACACACATGGGCTGATCACCTCGGAAAAAAAACTTTAATCTGCCTCAACGTGATCAGCTGTTATTCATTGGCATGTACTAGGATGTCATCTTTGGGTGGACATCATGAATATTTGGGTGGGCAATGACAAAATAGAAGGGGGGGGGGGGGTGTACAGTTACAGCATCCTATTTATGTATTTTCATCCTGTGAAAAAGAAAAAATAATTAAACTTTATAAATTTTTTATTTTGATTTTATGATGAACAATTGTATGATGAACTAGAGAGGAAAACTTGTGGGCAGATTTTGGTTTGGATTTTCAGTAGGCTACAATGGAATACAATGCACAGAATGCACGACAATGAGCGCTCACAAAAATGGCTATAACATGGATATTTTTTAGTTTTCATTGGATGCGCAGATGATTCAACTGGATGGGCAAGAGACATGCCCCTGTGGCGCAGATGGCAACATGTCATCAGTATAACAAACTCTATAAAAGTTCCAGCTTCTGCCAGCTGCAGACAGCAGAATGTACAGGTGATTGCCCCCTCAGGGCCCCAATGGTTCACCCGGTGTCCCAGTCCTTGCTGCAGTGGACTGGGTTTGAGTCTGGCCTGTGGGTCTTTGTGTATGTGAGACACTGGTTTGTTCATGTTTCACTGAACATACTGAGGGTGTGTGAAGGTCAAAGAAACAAGGTTACTAACATTGTTGGACTCTCTGTGTTTACATGTACAAACCATTCCACAGACATCATGTGTGTATCTGCATGATGATCTAAAGTTAATGATTATTCTGATCTGTAGTCACACAACTGCAGCAGCACTGAGACAGAGTGAGCCGGGACCTCTTTTCACATGGCAGTAAGTCATCCACACACCACACCCACGGAGACACTGAGGCAGATACAAAGTGCCGTTAACCTTAATTGAAATGTCACAGATAAACACGACATCTTTCTTCTGCGTATTTGCCGTATCTCTGTTGGAAAAGAGGCTCCGTTTACAAAGCTGCTCTGAGGATTGTTTAACGTTCCATCTGTTTCCCCGTGTCTCGGTGTCATCATGGAGGTTTCTCCCGCCTACACTGGAGCATCAATCAGCAGAGCCTGTGTGCTAATAGAGGCTAAGCAGGAACAATAAACGCTCTCTAGATGCAGTGTGAAGCATTACCAGAGAGGGGGGGGGGGGGGGGGGGGGGGGGGGCTCTGTGAGGGTCAGGGAGTTGATGCGGCTGTACACTCACGCTGCAGGCAAACAGACACACCCAGCGCTGTGGCCATACAGAGGATCATACACACACACACACATCAAAACGTAACCATCTTATCTTGGGTATTTCCTCACAGTCAGGAGGGGTTTTACGACCTGTTGATAGGCTGAGTTGAACACAGGTTACTTCCTTCACCTGTGGCTCCATCTTTTTTTCTATTTTTTCTCCTCCTTCATGTCCTCACCCTCTTTTCTTCTTCTGTCCTCCGGCTCAAAGTGTGTGACACCAACGCAAACTGGGAGCGTGTGTGTCTGTGTGCATGTCCTGGTGTGACCAATGCTGTTGAAGGAAACCGTCACAGTTCTCAAGTTACTATAGTTTCTTGTTTGCTTAGTTAGCTCCAGATGAATGCACACAGATACAGTACAACTACAACACACACGCGCACACACACACACACACACACAGGTAGCAGGATAAATTAAAACAACTTTCTGTCCGGAATGTGTTGTCCCTGAAGGAACAATCCCATAATGCATCAGTGCATCATATTGTATTTTCACAATTAAACAAGACAACAGGGACATTTACTAAGATGGTATGAATTATGTGTCACCACAACTTCTCCCTATTACACATGTTCACACTTCCCATAATGAAACTCAGTAGTGTCCTTTCAACAGACCCTCCCTCTCTACCTGGCAAACACTAATGCCTTACACCCTGTCAACAAAGCGGCTTCAGTGTAACACTCGATGCATTCAGGCGCAAACCTGAGCGTAGGTCACCGACGTTAAGTGGGGCTCACAACTGAACACGCAATCGCCATGGCAACATGTGATAAACAGGAGAAAATAAACCTACATGGACAGCCGTGTTAATGAATGTGGGAGTTTTTGGTGTAAACCTGTTGTCTCTGAACCCCAGATGAGACCACTCCAATGACATCACTGTGACATCATCAGTGTTATTTTTGTCAGATTCGACAATGGATATTCTACAGCTGGCTGCACGACAGTGGAAACTCCTCTCTGGATGCAGACCATGTTTCTCAGCTGAAGGGTTAATTCTACTACAGGTTGGTCCTGTGAACGTCTCCATACAGCTTGAGCCAAGAGACAGCCATTATTAAACCAAACAAGTGTCTGTGTGCACACATACACACACACACTTGCGCAGACAGAGGGGTCTATTAAAGATGAGTCAGACTCTGAAGCTTTGCTCAGAGTGATACTTGAAGCTTTACAGTTTCCTGTTGATGTGAAGTTAAGTACAGTACTGTGTGGCCCCGGACCCACAACAAAACATACGACAACAAACACACAGACATGCACACACATACACGGAGCTGAGCAGCTGGAGAACCTCCAACCCTAACTCGATCGGGATCAGAGGAAGGACTTGACATGGCTCTCTCACAGCTCCGCCTTCATTTCAGTTTATTATTTCAAGCCAGAAAGTTTATGTTTTGAATATGCTTTAAAAAATGATATGTCTCGTGTGGAAATTTGGATTTAGTGTAAAATCTGAGACGAGTCAGACTCAAGTGACCAGGCTGCTCTATCAAACAGGCAATGTTATTATCATATAAACACTATTCATTTCAAAAATCATGAGCAGTTATGACTGTCATAATACTGTTTTCATACATTGATGACGGCTCACTATTTGGCAAGATCAAACTACTGCTTTCTACTAATTCATTTTATTACTAGTTAAAGAGTTACTAGTAAAAGGAGCCTCACTGTAACACTCCCACTCTTTACAATAAGAAGCCTTTAATCAAAAACTTAGCAACTGATAAATGAATGGTGATGAGGAGGAGGATCAGCTCAGTGAACACCTGATAAAGAATGAATGAGCAGCACCAAGTAAAGGAAGATCACTAAATGTGTTATAGCTGGAGAACCAATCAGCAGCAAGCAGCATCTCCGTGTTTAATATCCACATATCACATCGTGTGTGACAATCTGATCAACACCAGTGATTACCAGTGACGGCTGTGTAGTTTTCTCCGGGTGAGAGGGGGCATGACTGAGTGTGTGTGTGTGTGTGGATTGAACTGCTGATTAATCGTGGTGTGTGGCTGAGCAGGTCCAAGCTCTTTCAGGCCGAGCTTCTCCTGCAGGATCCTCCTCTCCTCTTGATTTTAGTGACTCTGCTTAATTATTCAATTTCTCTTTCTCCATTTCTTTTCTTTGTCCATCACCAACACCCGCTCAAGCTCAAACTGTCACTCTGCTGCACTCTGACAGACGGCTGTGACGTCATCCCGCTAGTGGGCGGGTGGTGTTATGTAAATCAGCTGCATTAAGCTATGGGCACAGGAGAGCTGCACTCTGACAGGCTCCTGTCTCTTGTATTGAAGATGAGTGAACTGCACATGTACAACTTAGAACCAGAGGCGATGGGTGAAGATTCTTGACACCAGGGAGGAAACACGTGACCAGTCAGTAACTTTAGACAATGTAGGACATTCTCCTGATGATACATTTTACACATTTAATCTTTATCTTGCTCATTTAAAAAATATATACATATATTTCAAAGTATCTTTGTTTGTATTTTTGAAGGTAATGTGGGGAGTGGTGATGCAGCACCCTAGCACCCTCTATTGACTAGCTGCCACTGGTGGTTACAGTGAGGATGGCTGCTGACAGGAGATATGACCATCTGATTTTTCATAATTTGATCTGCCAAATGAAACTTTCTGACCTTTAAGATGCTGATGGAGAAAACTCAACAAATGTGATGAAGCAGCAGGTACAGAAGTGTTGTTTGGCATGCAAGAAGTCACTGTTGCCCTTTTTTTAAATATAAGGTTATAAATGATTTATTAAGTTTTAACAAGCCAATTAATAACCAAGTTACAAACCATTCATTAATCATAGGGTGGTCATATTGTAATGTGATGGAAGGAACCAGTGACAAGTAACTCTGCAGTTTTCAGACATTTTCTGTACAACTGCTGTCAACATGAGGACCTGCAGGATGGCCAGAGGCTCAAACAGATTTCTGGGTTAGTGCAGTAGTACTGTCTGTTGTCATGATGTCATTGATGGATGATCATAAATCAGCAGGTTTTAACATCTGATACTAAATCACACACACTGTGCTCCTGAGAACAGAGCTGTACTGCTCTGAGGAGGTGAAGACGGTCACAACGGAGCCAAGCACTGATAGAACACAAGCCCCCTGTGGCACAAGAGGCAGGAATTTAATAACTAGTCTCATCATTTCTTTCATCCTTTCACTAACTCTTCCTTTCCTCTTTGTCTCTATTCCTCTGCGCCGTCTATCATTCTCCTACCTGCCTCTGTCTGTCTCACATTAGAGGGATTAGCAGTGAATGCCGCCCCCCCCCCTCAGGGGCCCAAGTCCACATTACAAGGACCTGCAGATGCACATCATGGGAACACCCTCATGTGAACCTTGCTGTAGAGGAGATAATCATTGGGGATTGGGGCAGCTATGTAGGTTAGGGTGGGGTGGGCATGGACAAGGTGAAACAGGGTATGAAAAGAGGGACCATCAGTGCTATGATAGATCTGGAACATGCACAGACACACATACACATGACTGAGATTATCAACATTCTCTGTTCAGTCTGGACCTGTATTTATCAAAATCCTCATCTTTCACTTGAGAAAACTCTACAGAAGCAACTTATGAGACGTTAATGAAATAACTCACCCCACTTAAAGCTATAGGACTCCCTGCTTAGAGTGTGATTACTGTAAACTACACAGGTCAGGACCAGCCAATCAGCTGAGAGACCCAGTGAAGGTCCCATATTTTACCTCTCTCCTGTGTTTCATTTGAAATATTATTCCATAAGAAGATATATTTGTTATTTCTATGTGATGTTCAGTGTAATGTGACACTGACAGCTCTAGTAACAACAGGCTGGTGACCTGAGGAGACTTCTCTGTGGACTGAAGCTTTGACACTTTCCCAGTATTAATATAAATCCTAGAGCTGCTTTATAATCAAAGATCACATTAAACTATTCAAGATATTTAATAATAACTTCATTCTTTTTTTTAATTAATTAACTGCCCTTGGATAAAATTCAGTTTTTATTCCATCATGTTACTATTGTTATCACGAGGTTATAAAAAAAAGCCCGAACAAACATTGTACATGTCAGACATAGAAATTAAAGGAATATTTAGTCGCGACCTCTGACCAGACTCTTCCCAACAGGTGTGGGGCTTCTGATTGGAGGAGGCAAAGGGCAGCCATTCTCAAACAACTCAACAGATTGCAAACAAATCCAAGCCAAGCCCTGCTTCAGGCAACTGGTGCTACCCTCCCCTCCCAACCCTTACCTCCCACCCCCCACCTCCTCCACCCTTCAGTTTCAGGATGGTTGAATCTCAAGACCGGGACGTGTACTAACCAGTCTCTGACCGAGCACACAGCGGCACAGCAAACATGTGAAACCAGAGAGGACTCAAACACCACTCACACAACAAGAGAGGAAGAGGAGGGATAGAGGGAGGGAGGAGGACTTTGTCCCCTCCTGAACAGACCTCTGCTATGCCTCCCTCTGAACACCTCATAAACACACTGTCACTACTTCAGAGAGGGATGGGACCATTCACATTAGGAACACACACAGCTGGCGGACACACAAACACATTCTCACAGGAGGACATGATGTCATGAGCAGCTGCACTGTCTCCCATCACACTCATTCGCGCTGTCGTTAAACCGGTGATGTGCATGTTGAGCTGTCAGCGAGGAGCTGAATTCATTCTGGGAGGTTGTTTTGTTATGGTGCTCAGGGCTGAACTGGGATCAGTGGGGAGGGGTTGCCATGGGGTTGGGCATCAATGTGCTGCTGGGGTCAGTTTTCATAGAGACAAATTCTTGAATAGAGAGCTGCTCCACTGGAAACTGGAAACATTCACTTACTATGGCACTGTTCTGTGTAAAAGATCAGACATGTTCCGTTTCTTTCTCTTTCTCTCTTCACTCTCTTTGTTTTGCATCCTTCAAATCACTAGTTTCTCCATGTGGAAAAATGAATGTTACTTTGCTTGAAGACAGTTACTGTTAAAAAGGCCTGGTTATGACATTCGATTTCAGGTAGGAGCTGAATCAAAAATGGCAGGTACAGGTACACATAAAAATACATTCATTTTGGTTCTGCTTATCAGCTCCTAGACATATAGTAACTATTCATACCCGTCTGCTTACATATCCTCAGAGATGTCTCCATACCTGCCAGTGCCTGTGTCAACACAGCATAGAGACACAAGCAGAGCTACTGGCATGTCAACATGGCAAGTGTTAGAAAGTGTGGCTTCACTTTAAAAGACAAAGCGGTGAAAGGGGAAAGGGCAATACATGTGGGAAGGGAATTATCTGCAAGACAGGATGTACGTTTGATCTGACGAAACATTTAAGAAACATGGAATCCATCGGAAAAAGTGTTGCCATCACAGACACTGGGCCCCACTGTATCGTCAACACCAGCCACAGCCAGTGCTAGCAGTGTTAGCATCTCGCCAGCAGCCCTAGAATAGAGCCCTGCACAGAGAGAGGCCCCATTTAAGCAGCAAAACTGAAACTTCTGCTGGACACAGGACTCATCCTGAGCATCTGAAAACTGTGCCTCAGTAAGGATTACAATGATACAGAAGATCATAGAAATCATAGATCTAAATAATTAATGAATCCATGGACATGGATCCAGCTCCAGTATGAGTCTGTGTGTGAAACCAAACCACTGAGAGCACTGTAGTACTGTGTTGATATGTAATGGAAAATGATATATATATATATGATATAAATACATCAGTTCTGTTATTAATGCAGAGTGGGACAGAGAGAGGTGGATGTAATAGGGAGGGTAAGAATGCAGATGGACATGGTCACAGTGTCTGCGAAAAGTAAAATCACTACTAAACTATCAACAACCACACCTGTAACCGTGGTAACAGCACACAACAAAGACAGCAACAGCTGTAGCCTTGTAATGAAAGGTGGAACAAATGTCTAACTGGAAGTGCAGTCTATCGTCATCAGTCAGTTTTCTATGACTACAACTTTTTTTTTTTCCTAAAAGACTAAAACTAATACACAAGACAACCAGGAGCCAAACACTACAGCTGTTTCACTGTTTGGGTCTGAACACTTGATTGTCCATGTTAAATTTTGTCTCCTTCATGCAGCCATTTCAGACCTGTCTCCATCATTCACTCCACCAGAGCCATTAACAACAGCTACCACTTTATTTATCTATTGACTGTAAATGCACACATGGATAGAGAGATGAGTAACAGAGGAACTGAGATAAACACATGGATCAGTATCATAGATTATATGTGATTAGCTACTTTGGTTGGGAAAGAGATCGACAACATATATAAAAATGTATTTGGTCTAAATATTCCATTCCAATGTGAAACTATGCAGCACCAGGGTGATTTACTGTTTGAAACATGAAATGTTGAAGATATATATATTATATTATTGGCATCCAGTGGTTAAAATGGTAAAATGGTTAAAAGTAGAACCACCCACCACTGATGAATGGATTGACACTGTATATGAGATTTACGTTATAGAGAAAATGACATTTTCTCTCAAAGTTGAAAAAAAAAAATCTATAGGATCTGGGCCAAATGAGTATGAAAAACCAATCAGATCCAGTTTCAGCTGATTGTTGTGTGTGAATTTTCCCTCTTTATCATGTGATGGCTGGATGGTCAAAGGTGATGAGCTCCTCTGTTTCTTCTGTTCAGAGATTCTGAGAGAAAATCCCAGAAGGGCAATATGGACAAAATCACTTGGAGCTTCTGCATTCACCCTTCCCTATCTCCAGAAGAGGGGTGGGGGTGTAATTCACTATGGACTAAAGACAGTCTGAAATGCAGTGATTATTGCATGTAATGGAAATTTGCCTTTCCAAGAAAAAAAAAGATTTGGGACTGCATCATCATCGCCATCAAATTCTAGATATCACTCCATGTCTGGGGATCTGAAATTTCAGATTCAAAGTATCAACAGACACATCCTCAGCAGCTTTAGACTTCCTGTCTCTGTCCAAAATAGAGATTGGGTCAGTGACACGGTTTGTGTTGTTGTTCACACACAAATACACACTGACCCACAACACTGTGCAGGGGGATTTCTGCCTTTATTAGTTAGGACAGTGGAGGTATGACAGGAAATAGAGACAGAATGGGGGAACAGACGCACAGTAAACGATCGTCCCGGACAGGAATCAAACTGGTGATCTCCTGCATGTGGGCCAGAGGCCATATGGGACGTACGCTCTAACCACTCACCCACCACCCTAGCAGTGTTTTACAGTATTCTGTACTGTAGAGCCTCTGATCCACCATCTGGTGATTCTACACCTCTGCTCACACTCCTCCTGCTCTCTCCCTCTTCATGTGTCCTTCCTGTCTTGTTCCTGTCTGTCACTCCTTGCGTTTTAAGTGGACTCTACTTAATCTAATGTGTGTGAGGTTTCCTGGGTCATAGTACCTGGTGCTCACTCCTGTAAGGGAGTCAGTGTTTGAATTCAGGTCAGAGTCAGTCAGTCATCTGAAGCCTGTCACTCTGCCCACTCTGCATCTTTCAGTGTCTCCAGCATTGTCCATCCTGTGTGTGGAAGTTCGGGCCTAAACAGCCCAGGCTGAGCTAATCTTATCTGATGCAGGAAACACATTTCAGGGCCTTGAACCAAACAACTGGACAGGAAGCTGGTCTCTAATCTGGCTGATGGGAAGGACAAACCCGTGGGCTGAAACAGCAACAAACAGAGCCAGAGAGGAGGTTCCCTCATGAGAAGATATGATTGGCTGCTTCCTCATGAGGGAGAAAAACATCTATAAGAATTACACCAGAGATGCACAGACGTATGTTTGGTGCTTTTAATGAAGATCAAGGAAACATAGGAAGTATAATGTTACCAGGAAGACAGCCGGGTGCACTTCATCATAATATTGCTTACATACTTTTTAATCCAAGAAATTATAAAATGACCTCCTATTAGCTCCTGCTGGCACTAGAGTTAAGGAGGAGGAAGCTGTTGGCCAAAGGGGATCCAAATAAATCACTGATGGCATGAGTTAAGAGATTATACAGTCTGTTTACTACTATTTGCAAATTATTGCATCAGTACAGCTGACCCTCAGGTCTGGGAGGAGAAATGCAGAATCTGTCCTGACCATAGAGCGGTAGACCATCTCTTTACTGAGGGGGTCATGGGCAAGCATGTTTTCAGTTGATGTTGGTCATCAGAAAGGTTGTCCCTTGTCTTTGATCCTGTTTCTGATATATATGGACAGGATCTCAAGGCACAGCCAAGGTAAGGAGTGTGTTTGCTTTGGGAAACTCAGAATCCCATCTTTGCTCTTTGCAGATGATGTGTCACTGTGGGCTTCATCAGAACGTGACTGTTTCAGCCAAGTTTGAAGCAGCAGGGATGAGATTCAGCATCTCCAAGCATGAGGGAGTACTCCTGCTCCCCTGTTGGAGGTGAGTTGCTTCCCCAAGTGAGGGAGTTCAAGCATTTTGCTGTCTTGTTCATGAGTGAGAGTAAGATGGAGTGAGAGATCTACAGATGGATCAGGACGGTGTCAGCAGTTGTGCAAAAGTTGTACCAGAAGAAGCCAGAAAGCTCTTGATTTAGCAGTCGATCTTCATTCCCACCCTCATCTATGACCATAAGCTGACCATGAGATAGTGGGTACCGAAAGATGTCTCCTCCATAGGGTGACCTAGATGGATGGATGGATTGATGGATGGATGGGTGGATGGGTGGATGGATGGATGAATGGATGTGTCTTTAGTCTAAAGTCATGATCCCTGTAACACTACAGATGAGGAAAACTATAGGTGCTCCTGTGGTCTGTCACCGACCAACAACACACGTACACTATTTACAGCTGTTTCAACTCCTGCTTCACATCTGCTCTGCTCATTAAATGAATCAGTCACATCCTGTGACATTACAACAGATCATTGATGAGCACTGGAGCAGAAGTTATCTGACGCAGGTGTTTTTTTAGATGTGGTCCATTATGAGTTATTTCTGGCTCCTCAAAATAAAACACAGAGTCCTGTTTGGTCCTTATAAAAAATAAAAAATTAAAAAAATAGTGGAGACAGGCACTCACATATAAGAACAGACTGGACCAACTCTACAGACCAGTCTGACACATGTCTGTGAACATGGCCCTGAACCCTGCAGCACTGTCTGACAGTTGAAGAGGGAATAAACTGATTATAAGCTGAAGTGAAGTTAACACACACACACACACACACACACAATGTTAGTGAAAGTTTTGACAATGTAGTTTAACAATTCAAAATAAAGGACGATTCCTAGAGGTTCATCACTGGTGAGATAAAACCCATAATCTTCTACTCAAACATTTGAGTTCTGGTTGATCCTGACCCACTGTTTTCCCTGTGCTGCTTTCTTCTTCTTCTACCCCGACTTCTCTTTTCCTCTTTGTGTTTCTCTAAGAGCAGAGGAAGGGAGTAGAGGAAAAGACCCTGGGGCCGCTTTTTTGTTTTCATGCTTTTTATGGGAAACAAACCATCTGAGGAAAGCAAAACAGTCATTTCACTGTGAACACTCATTATGGCACATTAGCCTGTTATTTGGGTGAATGTGAGTGTTCCTGTGTTGTGTGCTCTCATCAATCTGATGACAGAGATCAGACTGAAGCTCAACTCATCTAAACAACTCCATGCAGACCTGTTGCAGCCTCAAGCTGCTCACCCAGTCAGGAAGCTGTGGTTGTTCACACGTGGGACTGTGCACAGATCCCAAGTTATTCCTTATCTTCTGCTTCACAAACTTCCTTCACCACTTGCAGCATATTGTAACCAATATATCTCACAATATTAACTGACATCTATTGATCCATCCATGAGTGAGTCTCTTATTTTAAGAAATAACAGACTGGGTTGTTTTCCAGTCTATGTGAACAGTCCAGTGCATTCAGGGTGTGTCCATGTTGATTTTACAATTCTAATGGCAGAACAACAATCACTGCAACAGGCACATGGTTCAAAACAGCTGAACTTAATCACTCCATTATTCATGGGAGTGTTTTGGGTGTATAACACCCTATCAACCACCAATCAAAACCACCAGGCCATCTTCCATTCCTTGTAACTTGAAACTCAGAATTAGCTGCTCCACCATCACCATTTTGGCAGATGGAAGGTGAAAAGCCAAGACTTTGGTGCCTAACGGTATGTGGCAATCATACACTAACCCACCTGTAGGGCTGGGTAATGCCTACGACATCACAATACGATATGTATCCCAATACAGGGGCCACGATATTATATGTATCATGACACATGTTGATTTTGAATAATGACCATGTCCTGCACCGAATTAACTTGCATATTGCATGACTCATGTCCAACTCCCAACAAAAATCTAAAATGCTCCCATATCTTTGCCTTCAGTTTTGCCAGCAGTGGATAAAGTTTTTCTTTGTTTTTTTCCATGTTTGTGATTTTGTGTTGTTTGTGTCTGTGCTGCCACCAATTGGTGTTACTGTGCACTGCACAATAGGTGAGGTTTCATTTTCAAAACAGAGCATTTTATGTTGTACTGATACAGTAGCATCTGCATTGATACATGTATCAGCAAAGAAGACGTCACGATATATTGCCATATCAATTTTTTGAGCACAGCCCTACCCACCTGCCACTCAAACAGGTCACACCCTCAATTATTCTTAACTATCCACCTTACATAATTCCTAAATTTCCCATATGTGGGATAAATAAAAAGTTTTCAAATGTAAACAGGTGAGTTATATAAAGGATATTAACTGTAGAGAGCCAAGATGTTTCTGTACCAGGCTGTAAACATGTTTATTTCTGCTGTAAAGTTGGACATTTTAACATATACTCTATGAGGAGTGAAATCACTATTGAAAACACGCTCTAGTGGTCATTAGAGGAACTGCAGTTTTTGGTACTTTTGGCTTTACTCTTGAGTCCTCGAGGCTGATGCTTGGTTGGACTTTGTTTTAAGATGGGCCCATTATGATTCAAGACCAGTGATTTAAAGACATATAGATCCTCACATCACAATCACTGACTCAAACTGACAGCGAAAACACTGATAACTGTGGTGATGCTGCTCTGCAGATGTGGACATTTGTTATTCAGGAAAACGTTTGTCCTTCAGGTGTGAGAGGCATCACATTCTAACCTCTGAGAGAAGGGGAGGAGCCTTCAGCAAACCCCTAAGAGTCACTAATGCCTATTTAGGGGAAGGAGTAGTCACATCTATGAATAACAGGGCTGAGAATAAAGTCGATGTCAGAGTCACAGTGAAAGTCACAACGTAAATTCTAAATTTCTAAATTTCTAAACAATTATGTCTCTTTGCCACTTGATGTGTCACATATTAATATAATTGAATTTTCACGTCATTCTCTCTCCAGTAGAAAAACAGCCTGTGTTTTCCGTGGTGACTGTGCCTATACGGAATGTGTAGCATGTTGGGTAACAGGGAACAGAAACACACCACCATCTTGTTTACCTCCTCTGTTGTCATGTGATTCCTCTTGGAAGTGAGAGTTCAGGAATGAGCAGAGCAGGAAGCTGCTGCTGGATCCCTCCTCCATCTCCCTTTCATCTTGGGGTAATTGGACTAATTCCCTGATGCGTTTGTAGGCGGGTGGGGAAAATCCCCACAGGTGCCTTAAAACAGACGCCCTCTGTTTGTTGAAATGCTCAGCTGAGTTTGTGACTCCGCACCAGGACAAGAGTCTTGTGCAAACCTCCAGGTGTCTCATCAGAGTCAATCAGAGGGACGAGAGCAGGGCAGGACATCCCGCTGATTCATCTGACATGTTAGACAATGTACAAACCAATCCATTGAATAGAAAATTAAACAGGCATTTGGCTGCATTGGCATTTACCTTTGCAGTTTGCCTCTTTGCTAACATGCTCGTCTCCATGGCGCTGGTGTGCTACCATATAAGATGCTGGTCTGACCATCAGGACCAATTTGAGATTCAACTGCTGTGTTTCAATTCTTCTTCGAGTCACGCACACAATCAGTCCAACTCCGCTCTATGTGTGTGCATCAGACAGTTGTGTAAGTCTCCGGGCTTGGTTCTAAAACAGCTGCCATCTTTCAGGCTCGGTTCAAGCTCGGACAGTTATTTTAAGCCCGATCAAAACTCTACTTCAGGTGAACATGACAACGTCCTTCTTCAGTTACTGTCTACGATCATCAGCACCGAGGATTCACACAAAAATACAACATTCGTTTCCAATTCAGAAAAACAAGGCAGCTGACAGACAGGTTACAATCACCAACACACACTGCTGTTGTCATTTCAAGTTAGTTTCAAGTTAGTGCACACTGCACTACCACTGAATTCATACACTCCTCCAGTAAGCACACAATGTACACAATGCACTAAATGAGTGTGATGTTTTTAAAAAGAGGCTCAAGACTCACCTTTTCAACCAGGCTTTTAACTGATTTCCTTAATTCTTTTTTAATTCCTTTATGCTTTAACCCTGCTATTTCACTTCATCTATTTTGTCTATTTTATACATTTGACCTTATTTTACTGTCTTAGTCCCTTAGTTTTGAGCTCCAGTGTGTCCTCATGGGGGCCTGCCAGACTGGGAGTTGTCTTTGGTCTACCAATGGGGGTGCCTCCCGTGACTGCTCCGGCCTGGGTGGCTAGAGGGCTCTGCACCTTGGTATGGCGCCCTCCTGTCTGCCTGGGTCGGGGTGGTCTCGGTGGCAGCACCCCCTGCTGCTATGGACCATGACTCCTCTCAGTGTGGTGGGCCCCCGAGGGAAGTGCCTTCCTCGCCCCAGGTCTCAGTGCCCAGCCATGTCTCTTTAGTGACAGTCAGTGTGTGTGTGTGTGTGTGTGTGTGTGTGTGTGTGTGCATATGAGTGTGTGTGCATATGAGTGTGTATGTACTCATGTATCTCTGTATGTGTGGGTAGGTCTTGTTTTTTCTCCGTTCTTTTTTTGTTTGTTTGCTTGTTCGTTTGTTTTAGCCTCTGTGAAGCACTTTGTGTTACAAATGTATGAAAAGTGCCACATAAATAAAGACTGATTTGAAGACTTGATTTGATTTGTGTGGTGATTGAAGTGTCTGATTTTAGACTCAGCGAGTGTCCTGCTCAAAGACACTTTCACATGAAGACAGAGGAAGTTGGGGATCAAACTGTCGACCCTGTGATTACTGAGAACCAGCTCTACATCCTGAGCCAGTGCTGGTGCCATGTGGAGCTGAGGATCAAAGACGAATCAAACACAGACATTAGCAATAACACCTCGACCCACCCTCCATCACAGACACGGCAATTTTAATCATTGGATATAGTGAATATTGTCGCACGTTCTCAGTGAATGTGCTGCTCACACAGAGGAGTTGACTGTGTTATCAGAGGAAGCAGGAGCTAAAGGGCAGCTGGGAGGAGGTGAGTAAAAATAGCTTTAAACACACAACACAAAGACGCACAACTTGTGAATGTGTGAAAGGATTAATGTTGGTTCTGTATGAGCAGACCTTACTGGTGTTTGTTTCAAAATCAAATCTGTGTGTGTGTGTGGATGTGTACACGTGTGTGCATAATGTTTGTAGGGACCAAAATGGTGAGTAAATGGCTGTCCTAGGGTTAAGACTTATATGTGTGTGTGTCTGTGTGTGTGTGCATGTGACTCAGAGAGACAGGAAACAGATCCAGTAGGTGTGACTGCGACTCATCAGCAAACCTTGACTTGTCTACACCGACATGAAAACAGGAGGAAGCCCTGTGTCACCATTTGTTAAACAGACCTTTATACTTGCACACAAATACACAAACACGAACACACACCGAGCCCACAACATGGAGATTGTGTTACAAATGTATCAGTGTTTCCTGACATGTTGCCTCAGGCTCTGTCAAGAGTTTCCAGGCAGCAGCAGCAACCCTTCCTGACACATGTTCAGACAGATGTTCAGCATCTGATGCAGCAGCATATTAGTGTACATTTGTAAACACTGGGGGGTCACAACAGAGACGTCTGTCTCCACCAACATCTACATCGTATATCTCCTTATGTCACCTCTAGATGATTTTTACACGTGACTAAGCTGCCTTCCTGATCACCACATGAGGACATTTAACTCAAAGATCAGCTGTTCTGATATAAAAGTCCTTAATGTGAAGTGGTTAGATCATCAGTTTTTAACCATATTTAGGCAGAGAGAGGGGGGAACAACATGCAGCAAAGAGCCACAGCATTCTGGACTCATGTTATTCTACAAAAGCACTTGAAGGTCTTTTTTATCACAGATTTTCTCAGTGTACAAAAAAAAACAGACAGTATACTGTATTCAGTCTAATCCCAGGTGTGTTATTCTAAATTTTGACACCATAATGTTCATTTTTACTGCAAAATAATACCTGTTCTAAATATTGGTTATCGGTTTCCTTCATCACTAATAATCGGTATTGGTCCTGAAAAAACCATATCAGTCGATCCCTATGTTGAGTACCATATTGAGTGCAAATTGTTACATAACAGTTTTAAGATGGAAGTGTGCAATTCACTTTCCCTGCCAATCCAGAAAACTCTCCTGGATGTGTGCGTGTGACATAGGTGTGGTGTGCGCCAGAAAGAGAAGATGAGGGCAAACAAACTGGCGTTTTTTGTTACTTTTACTTGGTTGTGACCTCGCCCTTTTTGAAAAACTAAAACTGTCACAACAGAATGCATTAGTTAACAACTGCCAGTCCTCTTGTTCTAACTGGCCCATCAGCAATGGTATTGCAACACAGCCTAAAAACATTGTAATGTTATTATTCCTAGGATGTATCACCCAGCTGTAAACCCCCTCAGCCACGGCGTGATTCACTGATGTTACCGCTCTGCTAATTAATCAGCTGCTTTCATTTGATACATTGACACACACACACACACGTGAAAAAAGTAGGTCATCAGACAGATATGCACGTGCACATGCACGTAATCTGGTTACTGTAAATCTAAAATGGATCTGACTCTGATCTTATTAATCTAATGGCAGCTTGTATCAATTGACTTAGTCTCTGTAACACTGGACCACTCCATGTTGAGGTTTTCTGAAATACACATCAATCATAATAAACTCACAGTGGGAGGAAACGTAAAAAAAAACAAAACATCTTACCTTGTTGTTGCTTCTTCCCCTGTTTCCTTGAGGGCGTGGTCTCAGACAGACACCCACCTGCAGGTGATGACTGACCATTGGTCTGGACTGGCTGGGTCACAGCTGGGGACTCAGCAACGGCAGGCCGAGAGAAGGAGGCGATCCTCTGTAAGATGGAGCCTACAGTATCTCTGGCTTCACCAGGGCCATCATCCAAAGACTGAATGGTTCTGGGACTGGAGGGGCTAGAAGGCAGGTTGGAGATTATCTGGACAGTTTGCGGCCCTGACAGAATCTCCATCTGGGGGCTCTGGGCTGGAGAAAGGGGCACTGGAGTGCAGCTCATCTCGGGCACAGGCATGGAGCCCTGTGAAGGAGTTGGAGAATGTGGCGAGAAAGGCAAAAAGGGATGGTGGAGGGAGAAGGGTGGGGTGTCGGAGGAACTGTCCAGGCTGCTGAGAGAGGCTGAAGGGCTGGCTGAGGTGGAGGGTGGGCTGCTGAGATGCTGGAGGCCTACTATGCTCCTTGGAGGGGGCTTTGGGGGGTTGGGGCTCATGGATCCACTCCGAGATGTGGTAGGGGACGTTGTTGAGGCGCTGTTCACCAAGGTGTCCAAATCCAAGGGGAATTTGTTGAGACGTGGTGTCTCTTTGGCCTTGGATTGGGGAGACTTGAGGACCTGGGGACTCTGCTGCTGGCAGTGGTTTCTGTAGCCACCGTAGCCCTCCTCCCCAAAAGAGGTGGTGTTATGAAGATGACCATTCCAGTTGGTATTAGCAGTTACATACTTATGCCCTGGAGACATCCTGTCTCCACCTCCACCTGTGTGCATTCCCACTATTCCTCCTCCTCCATCATGGATTTGGAGGTCCAGGCTGGGCATGGAGCCATGGTTGATGCCCTGAGGCTGTGGAGCACCCCGCACTATGCCAGGCCCCCGGTCTGTTTCAGAGTGGAAAACACTCCCATGGGAGGAGAACTTCTTCAGGTTGTGGTTGACACCTCCTTCTTTGTGCTGCTGTCGGTGTTGGGGCTTAGTTCGGTGGTACTCTGCCTGAGGTGGAGGAGTAGGATATGACCCAAGTTTGGTAAGAAGGCCACCCCCACCACCTCCAGAGTACTCCAGGCTAGATGTGGAGCTGTGAAGGCTGTCATTGTCACTACCTGTTCCGGACAACATGGAGTAACTGTTGGGGTTCAACCGGCTCTGGAAGGATGCAGCTCTGGCTACGGAGGAGCCATTGTTGTGGATGGCTGGCTTGTTCATGGTTCCTCTGTTGAAGGACAGGCTGCTAACCACTGTGCGGGACTTTAGGACTGGGCTAGGACTGGAAGTCAGGCTTATGCAGGAGTGATGAGCCGCAGTGCCCAGGCTGTTGTTGTTATTGTTGAAGGATAATGAAGGGGACTGGCTACCTCCTCCACGCTCCTCATTGGCTTTATTGTGGTTGAGGAAGAAATGGGAGGAAGAGGGGGAGATCGGGGTGGGGGGAGAAGCCGATGAGAAGGACGGTATGTCATCCACATCTTCAATTTCAAAGGATCTCTTCAATGCTGCAGGTGAGAAGAAAGAAACCATAAGTCAGTAAGAAACTTCTCTGTTCTAACACCTGGCCATCATGAGCATCTTTACAACATAAGGACATCTTTGTAGATGGAGAAGCATATATGTTCTGTGCTGAAAGTGTTCCACCATCCACACACATTAACTTAACTTAACATGTCTCCCACTGGAGGTACAGCAGAATCTTTAAATTTGGAACTGAGGAAGATGGTGGTCAAAAGGAAACAAATGACATAATCCACCTTCTGGGGAAGCCTGGCCTGTAAACTGTGAATTGTTTTATTGTAGGTCTTCCCCTTATCTTCAAAGGTCAACCATCCTGGGGGTTTGTTTACAGCCTGCCTGACTGATCATGGATCTGAACCTGTAGGATCTATTTTTAGTGATATTCAGGGATCTGAGTGATAAACCTGGTGAGTAAAATGTTATCATCTCTGCTAGGAATGAGGATCAGGGCTATGAAGGCATAGGTGGATGATCTAACATCATGGATAATCTCACTTTGACACCTGGTCTCCTTTTTTTTTTTTTTTTTTTTTACAGCAGTCCTTGTTGCTCGGAAAATTTGGTGTAGCTCCACATGAAGCAGTTCTCCACCTGAGCAGAACAAGGAGCACCGTCCCCAGCTGCAGGTGGAGCGCTGGCTACAGGCAGGACAGCCCAAGGCAGGACGAGCCAGGGCAAGGACTGAGGTTGCAGCTCATGAATAAATAACGGCACTGTCCAAACAAACACTTCAAATGAACTATGCGGTGACTAAGTGTGATTGGTTGTGACAGAGTTTGTAAACAGGAGACAGCTTTGTTGGTGAGCAGTAGCAACGGGTGGATGAACATCTGGAAGAAGCCCTGAAGAGATGACCTAAATCTGCAGGGAGACACATGATCAAGATAGATTTTTATCCTACACTAAAAGACTGTCACATGATCTTTTAGAGAGATCACCCACCTCTAACCATAGTCGGACTTCATTGTTGTTAAATCTCTTGCCACTGCAGACTTTGTACATGTGAGCTGGGTCAGTATTATACTTCACTTGTAATGCACTGCCTCTCTCTGCAGAGGCATGATGCAACTTAAAGTTTTCAGCTTTTGTTGTGTGGACCACACACTCACAAAACCACCCTCTATCATATGGTCTGTATGAGCTACCAGTTCATGTCATCAGCAGCACATTTATAGTATAATAGTTATCCACCTAATGCTAAGAGCACACATCTGTGATACACTCCAGTCCAGTGTGCGAATGTATCTGTGTCTATCCTACTCAGAAGAATCTAATAAATCTTTTTCTCTCCTTTGGTTTCATGTCTCTGTATAGGAGCTGTGTCCCCCCCCCCTCCCGTCACACACACAAAAATTTCCTCCGTGGTAGAAACACAAAGGGTGGATTGAGGTCGGGGCTGCAGTCAGGGCATCCACTGAGGTTTTGTGTTACAAGAACCAACCACTGCAACGTGACAAACCATGAGAAGAAATGGGGGGGCGTGAGTTAAAGTGGCAACCTCTGAGGCTGACAAATGAAGAACCAAAATCGGCATTCTTTCGAATTAGGATGGTTCCAGAAATTAGTCAGCCCGGAAAGACTCAGAAATAAACATGTTTAGTACTTTTGGTCTCTATGGCTAATTTCTTCCTTTGTGACAACTATATATGGGGATGGTGGTGGGCAGGCTATTATATGACATTCAAGTTCTGCATAATTCTGGGTGTGGCCTCTTTGAGTGACAGGAGTGTGAGCATATGCCTGCCACCAACTTTTAGATTCTACACCGCTCTTCAGAAACCTGTGGGTGACATCACAGAGAAATATACTATGACCAGTTCTGAAATACACACACACACACACACACACACACACACACACGGAAATAACAGTCACACTTTGACATGAGGAGAGAGTGAGTGTGTGTTCTGATTAGAGAACGAAGGTGTAATAACAGGGCTCCTGTCTTGTCATTAAGACTCCTGTGTTGTATGACCTCAGCAGTGACCAATGCTACACACACTTGAGACAGCACTCCCTGGGTGTTAGCTTTTGAGCTGCTGTCTTTTTAGCTGCATAGAGACTTAAATCTAGAGTTTGCAACACAAACTTTGATAGTCTCATCTTCAATTAACAACCATAATCACACATTACCTCACTGTTTAATGCTACTAATCAGTTTTCATAATCAACATCCACTCTCGGCTCAACTGTCACATCCCCTGCCCCTAGTGATGGGATTATCAGATGAATCTGCACCTTCCTGTAGCTTTACGGTTTTTAAGGAGTTTCTGGTTCACATGATGTGGCCTCCAGCTGGAGCTGCTCACAGGGACATATGTAAACAGCCTCTGTCCTCCACCTGCTGAGCAGTGAGCAGCAGACAGACTCAGTCAGAGAACAGCTGGTAAACATAGAGCAGCATTCAGCAGATAAAGAGACAGATGCTTCCATCAGGAGCTGGTGGAGACCAGACACTGAGCTAAAAGAGAGGGAGCACTGGACTGAGTCTCATCAGTGGACACACACACCAAATCATATGGATCATCATGTTCCTCTGTGACAGTGGATGTGGAGATTGATAAAAACGTAGTCTGGGTTTAGGCAAAAGCAGTGGGAATTAATCTCAATGGAGAAATGACAGTGTGAATAACATAACTGATGGACTGAAGCTGTAGAAGCAGACAGTACATTATAATGTATGGTACATATATGAGACACAGATATGAGTACACATTTTTTCTCTTTGCCTGGCCACTGCCATTGTCAGAATGGTCTGGCTTCTGTTTCAGAACTCAAGGTGTTTAATTAGATGAGGTTCCAGCAGATGAAATGTCACAAAGTTCAGCAGCTGCTGTTTACCCAACATGACTGTGGTCTCTCCACGGAGGACTTGGATTCCTTACAAGATAAGGTGGCGAACATTGAAGAGTCATACCCTGGCCCTCACACCATCCTGTATCCATAAGCAGTTACTGTGGTTGCTAAAACACCCATAATTGTCTTCATTGTATTACACTGATGTGTGTGCTGTGTGTTCACTAAAGAGTGAAGTGTGGAGATGGCCACTGGCTACCCAGAGTGATGTCACACACCTACAGTAGCTGGATCAGCTCCTACCTGAGCAGCTAATTGGTTACAGCCTCTGTGGGCTCCAGGCAGGCTGGGGTGTATGTGTGTGTGTGTGTGTGTGTGTGTGTGTGTTGGGTGGGGGACTGTGTGGACTCTATATTCACTGAGGCTACAAGTGTGAACCTGCCCTCCAAGAGAAAGATAAGGAGTCCTGGTATCAGGTAATTTCTGGCACCCTGTCAAAGGCTGGGGAAATAATTATGGTCTCTGCTCTGCTCTACCTGTGTGTGTGTGTGTGTGTGTGTGTGTGTGTGTGTGTGTGTGTGTGTGTGCTGTCTATGTTATGCTCCACTCCCTCTGTTCTCACTGTTGTGTATACCCTAATCCTCTCCTCTTACACAATACCACCTCAATCTGATAAAGAGATGCTAAAACTCTCTGTCTCTCCCTCTCACACACGTTAGTGCACAACAATCATGCTGAATTCACTCGCAGCTATGTTTCTGTGTGTGTCTGTGCATATGTGTGTTAATTAAAGACAAAAGACTTAAGTCACAAGTAAGTAAGTATTTTTTAATATTTGAATGAAACCTTACATCAGATGCTGAGGAGTCTGACTTGTGTGTAAATCAGCCTTGGTTGATGTATGTCGTGTAAATGCAATAAATTATCTCCTACAGCTGGAGTCAAGACTGTAATCTAATACACTTTTTTATTAAATTCTACTTTCCCAGAAATCAATTCTTTTCTACACTGTAACAGCAGACTGCACAGAAGGCTGTGCTGTGCAGCCACTAACAGCTACAGAATTAAGACCAGTGGAGATTTGATTTCTGGTGGTCAACACTGAAGTGTCAGCTGAGGTCACTAATATACTGCTGCTGCAAAGGGTTGCACCTCAGCCATGCCAGGGATCACATCCACATGGTGTGATAGTTGCTCAAAGACTATTTTAAAGTTTCTCTCCATATTTTTTAAAGATCTTAATTTTAAACATGCCCCGCCCACCACCTGCTTGCTGATTAATATGGTCAGAGGAGGAAACATTGGGTGGCCCTTTGCACAGTTACAGCAGTACTCGGGTTTGGTCATTTTCCACTACAATTGACTACTTTATCACACCACGGCTGCCATGGGTGCTCTGTCTAGAGCTCTTCTTTGGATCCCCTCAGCTCCAAACACACTTGTCTGCACCTCATGGTGTGGTTTTCCGCACAGCAGCCATTTAACTCGCGTGAAAGAACAAAAGTCTCAGTACAGATCAGTGGTCGTTGCTGCCGGTGTGTTTTTAAAAATAGTGGGTTTGATTCACGTGGGGGACATCGCACTCAAGACTCTTCCAGTGACGACACTTTGACCAATCAGTGGCCAGCAGTCGGTAGACGTCACATTATAATATCGACTCAGCTCACTTGGAACCTCACCAGAAGCGATACCAAAAAAGGTACCAGGTACCAGGCACTTCCCCTAATGGAAAATCAAAAAAACCAAGTAGTCGAGCCCAGCCAAGGAGTGCTAGTGGAAAAGGGCCAAGAGAGAGATTCAGCCAGACCCAGGATCTATCAAGACCAGAACCAGAGACCAGCAGACAGATCAGAACAGTTAGCATCTTCTATTTGTTTGTGTTTTTTTTTTAGCTTGTAACTGGCAGTGGCTGATGCAGTGTTAGTGGGTATGCTAATGCTAACTCTCCTGTCTGCACTGATAAGATTTCAGGTTTATTTAGCCCCACCCCCTGTCCCCATACATGGACAGGATTGGTTCTTTAAGTTTGTGATGTATGAAACTCTACCTCTGGTTCAGTGTTGTTGCAGTTGCACAGGATCCTCATGTTATCTACAGATGGTGCCCTCAGCTGATAATATGAAATTACATTTTATGTACACAATGAAGTGAAAATGTGAGAGGTGAATGGTGAATGGGTGAAAGAGGCAGATGTGTGTCTTTGCTCTGAGGTCTGTAAACAGTGGGAAGTGAGAAGCCATAGTTGTTGCAGCTTTTGGCAACAGGCCAGAGCCAGAGGAGGAAAAACATGGAACAACTGGCCTCCAGTTCAGCCGGTCGGGATCACATTCCCTCCAAGAGGAAATCAATGCTGCGTGTGTGTGTCAGTGTGCGTGTGTTTATTCGTGTGCCTCCATCCTCACAAAAACCAAATGTTCAAATGTTCCCTCTATAGAAAGATGAGATAACTTCTATTCATTCCACAAACAGACCGTGGAGGTGAGAGGCAGCATTTCCTGTCCCGGATTAGATTTACTGGGACTTTCTGGTTTGAGTCACATAATTCTGCCATAAACTACTTTTATTATGTGACATTTGAATTTTTATTTTTCACAATAACAATACTGTAGACTATTAAATCTTCAAAAACAACTGGATCACAATAAAATCTAATAAACGACCCAAAATGATGTGCACAAAGAGAACACTTGACCAGAGGGCTCACTCCTCATGAAACTACAACAGAGTCTAAACAGGCAAATATAAGAAATGCAGCTTCATAGAATGTGACTATTAGGATGAAAATGTCAAAAAAAATAACACTGAACTAAACTGACCTGCCCAACAACCATATTCCTCCTGCATGACAGCTGTGCAGGGGGGCTGAAGTTTTATATAACACACCAGTTTACATTTTAAAGGTCTTCACGGGCTCTTTATGTGACAAGTAGGCGAATGCCCTGCTAAAAACAGTACTTACGTACTGGCTCTGTGCCCTAGCTATTTGCCCATTTTTGGATTAGATTATAGTTAGGCAGAATCAGGCACGGGCAAGACGACAGAACTCATCAGTAAACCTCTGGGTGATATTACAAAAGCTACGTCCATCTTTATTTACAGTACAAGACTAACACTCTTAGTTGGACCCACCTCAGTGGGTCCAACTAAGAGTGTTAGTCGGCAGGTTTGTTTGTTGTAGCTTGTAAACACAACATTCAAACTGCTCCTCTCAGCCCTCAGCTCAACTGTCACATCCCCTGCCCCTGACAGCAGCTGTCAGTAACTGACCCATGTTCAACTGCACATTGAAAAACATTGAAAAACCGACACGGTTGCCAACCCTACTGATGTTGTGGGGACAGTCCCTCTGCTTATCTAATAGAGTGCATCAGTGCAGTCTTCCAACGGAGCGGCAGTCTCACAGATTCAGTCTGTCAACTCAATGGAAAGGACTGTGCACATTTGTAATGTCATTTTCCTGGTAACTCACTGCCAGCTCACATTAAAGGCTGAACTTCATGACACTGTATATATGTATAACATATATAGCTTTGTACAAACTCTTCTTACATGGTATGTAAATACTCTTCTTTATATTATGTATATATATTTCAATTCAAAATTGTTTCTATTTATTCTTATTTTATCTTATCTAAACTTAACTTATCTTTGAAGTTTGATAGATATTATCAACTGATCAACTACAACATATAATAAATGACACCTCATATGATTAATTTGTTGAGTATGTGACAAACTATACCAACAGCACAACTGTTGCTAAGTCTGCAGAGTGTTTGTCACTCTGTTCTGCTGCTACACTCATCATCTCACACATTTGTGACATGTGAGCTGGGAAATGGAGTTTGTAACAGGCCAATGAAAACAGAAAAGTCTAAACTAACTAGACACATGGAGGGAATCACACCATACACTCATGATTAGGCTGATCTGGATGAAGGATGATTGGAAGGACCATCTTAGTCTTTAACTAATACAACCTCTGATAACTAACCAGTGTGATGGGTTCATTTGGGAACCAGTCTGCACTGGTGCAGGGGGGCAGGGGGCCCAGTGAGTCCTGTGGACACACAACGTGAGGGGATGCTGAGTCTGGGCATGTCCATGTACCGCCACCCACCACCCCTCCACCTTTACACCCCCCTGCACACCCACCTCCCCCCAACCGGCACATTCCAACAAATTGTCTGACGGACAAGACAGCATGTGCACTGACACGTGTGAACATGCACACAAAAAACACACACACACACACACACAAGCCCACAAAGAATGAAGTGGGTTAAGTAAAATGCAAAAAAATAATGCACAAGAGAAAAAAAAGCATACTACACACGCGCGTGCACACACACACACACACACACACACACACACACACACACACATGCTAGAAAACACATTATAATAACCTCAGCTTACTAAAAGCACATCTGGAAGACACATTCCAGGGAGCCGTTTGCAATGTTATAACACTGTAAATAACACAGTGCCTGAGGACACACACACACACACACATGCACTCTCTCTCTCTTACTCACACATACACACACACCTAACACTTACATCACTGTATTTCAGATGTCTAGCTATTTGCTTCTTAAGCACCTGTTGCCTGAAAACATTAGACAGAAGCTGGAGTCTATTAAAGGGACAGCGTGTCCACAGTGTAACTGCCACTGCTTCACACTCAGATTGCTCATTTTGCACATTTTTCTGACTAACAGCCTGTATACATATACAAACAGATATTTTGCCAGTTAAATGGTGAATCATTATCAGCTCAACTTCACGCCTGTGTGAAACATCAGCTAATGCTATCTTAGTGGAACCTAAGGGAGGATTTGGATGACGCGAGTTCAGCTCATTGGAGATGACTGTTTTCAGAGTCTTCATACTTTCGCTGCGTTAATGGTTTTTTATCTGTTCTCTCATTGGCTCATTAGAACTGATCCAGGATATGTTGAGAGGCTGACAGCTCCAGACATGTTTGAGCACCAGGGAGCCTGCACTGAAGTTCTGCCAAATTCAGATCCATTATGGAGGAATGACTTGGCAACCAGCCATCTCAAGTGCTACCTGCATGTATGTGTGTGTGTGTGTGTGGAGACTGAGGAGGATTTGGCCTGATGATGGGGAAACACTTGTCTTCAGGGTCAAGGGAAAGTATTTGTGCAACACACGCGCGTTCAATTTGTATTATTTTAGTTTCTATTCGTGCACAATTCGGGCACCAGCTGCTGAACAGAAAACCCACACTGATCTGCATGTTGTGCTGGCTGTTGTGCTCCACTGCGTTAATGCAGACTGGAATGTCAGAGGGGACCGGCACTTGTCATAACCAAAGACAACGAGGTGTTTGTGTGTGTGTGTGTGGTCACTGGGTCAGTAAGTCATGGGACCCTCTCTGATCTTTGCAGGGTTCGTGCCCAGTACCAGGATGTGACAGGGCTGGGAGGGGCAGCTCTCAACCCCCCTGACCTCCTATAATCTCCAATGTCATCTAAAGGCCTGAGTGCTCCCTCCCTCCTCTCCCTTCAATCAACTGCACACCTTCCACCTAGTCTGCTGATTGACACCAGTGGCGTTCAGGGTGTTGTTGTCAGGATAAGCCGGGCTCATTATTTCTGATGTTAGTGGTAATGACTTGTTGCCTGCACATCCGCAGCAAACATCTGCGTATGACAGAAGACATGTTAAAAGTACAGCAGTCAGGTCATGTCACTTTGTATCAGTCAGCATTAGACTGAACAGACTGAACAGACCAACCTGTTTCTTTACACCCGCTGAGACACGGACAACCTCTGTTGTCATAAGAGAGAGACTAGTTTTGCCATGGATAATAGAAACAACAAACTGCTGCCTTCACATGGGAATTTAACACTGCTCTCCTGTGACCCATCCATCCACCACACCCTCCTCCTGACATGGATTTTGTATATCTCTGTATCATGTCACCATATTTTTCCCTTTGCTGATCTCACACTTACTAGAACAGCAAAATTTCACCTAGCAACAAAACATAACTATGGATCATAAAAAACCTGCTGCACAACAGACCTGTGTGCTCATCTCTTACTGAGGACAGTGTTGTAAATAAAGGTGAACATAACCTCCCTGACTGCAACCATATGTTTCTGCAGAATGGTTTTGTCTGACTCCGCCCCTAACTCCTAGCTAATCCAAAAATGGGCAAAGAGGTGGAGCATGGGTGCAGAAGAGATTTTGGGACATACCAGTTTACCAAAGGGTGGCAAGGTGTAACCTATAACAAAACTGTTCTGTGCCCGAGTACGATGTTAAGAGGTGAGTTAAATACAAACTCACCCACTGTACGGTCGTCATGAGAGAGGAAATTAGCTTCACCATTAGCTGGACCATAACAGTTCTTGTACCAAGCTGTAAACACGCTGTTTAAGCATATTTTAACATTGAAGTCTATGGGGACTCACTTACTGTTGGAGACACACTCTAGTGGTCAATAGAGGAACTGCAGATTTTGGTATTTTAGCGGCTGCTTCATTTTTCAGCCCCAGAAGTTTATGCTTGGTTTTTACACTTTCTATAACATTCAAAGGGTGTTTGTTATGTCCTGCCATAACAGTGGCAGGACATAACATAACAACATTCAGAATGCATTATGATTTCCATTGACTTTTTTCAAAGAAAATTACACAAATAAACAAATAAACAGCCAAGCACTAGTTTTATTAGAAGATCCCGATCAAAGCCTTGTGTGTGTTCAGTTCACTGAGGATGATGAGATTTACTCCTGGGGTATGAAATGAACAGCTTTCTAACCTAACTAATTCGGCTTATACATATAAGTATAAACATTAAATCAATATTGAGTCAACCCAAGATGTGTGATGTCAATTACATCTTACACTTTCATTCATAACACTGTCAGCACAGGATTTGATCAATAAAACTCTTAATGATAGACAAGAAAAACACAACATGCTGGTTGATTTATAGAGCAAAGCGACACACCAAGTCTACCATTCAGCAAACCGGATATTTGTTTTGTAACAGCATAAACTGTTCTTCAATGAGAACAATCCTATTGGACAGATGGAGCCATGAAGATTCACGTTATGGTTCGCTTTCATAGTGTGGAACAGATCTGCAGTCACATGCCTTTACATATTGGCTCTTAACCATCTGATTAAAACAGAAGTGGGCACCACCTTTTACCCAGCATTCCACAGCTGGCCAGCCCGGCCAGGCATCAACAATCGCTGCCCTGTTACTAAATCAAATTTAGATCTGTCACATCTGATGATCCTCTCGGAGCTGAGCTGCTGCTGGAGAACCCCAGGGTCACTAAGAGGTGACCAGACGTGACCTCGGAAATGAGGATGGAGCCCCTGTGATTGGTGGAGGGGGGTGACGGAGTGACCTGTGTTCTGTTGTACAGTAGGTGCACAGACAACGGTCGCGTACCAGCAGCAGAGGCAGTCTGTGGCTCAAGGCTATGCCAATTTGTTTAGAGGCAGAAATCAACACCTGTCTAAACACAAGAATGTGGAGAGAGAGTAAGAATGAAAGGAGAGGGGGCGGCTTTTGTTGTGGTGTCCCTGCAGGGTCCCAGGACATGATGGATCACCCTGAGGAGGAACAGAGTCTGCTCTCTCAGATAGCATCTGCACTCACTCGCCTCTCACTGAGGACGACGTTGTTCAATGTGTTTTCTCCATCTCTGCCTGATGTACCCCGTGACTGTCACTGCATGTTGCTCACTTTTCCAAACAACCAAGGATCATGCATGTTTTTCTATGCTGTGCTGGGGCTGGACCTCTAACAGTGGACGATTCACTGCATCAGTAAAGAAACTTATTTTTAACTGTGTCACTGAACACAGAGCAGCAGTGTAGCAGGCTGCACTAACCCAGTCTTGTCTCAGAAGGAGCCCACATGTCCACTGGCACTGACACTCTGAGCTCCTTCAACCAGACACTAGTACGACCTCCAACACCAGCATCCAGACAGTGAGACCTAATATCCAGCAGGAGAGATGCTGAGATGTGATGCTCTGACATCACAGTGATGACCGAGGCTTTAAAATGAGACACATAGAGGAGGAAGTGAGAACCAGATCTGACCTGCTGCTGAAGATCTGAGCGGTAAAGATGAATGTTTCTAAAATGGAAATGTCTCTCTCTATATAAGAAAAAGCATGGAGCACGATTACCTGACAAACTAATGTACTGTAAGTGCCCCATCCATAGAGTCCTTATATTGACCAGAAGTGCAGACACTGAGCTGGGGGGTGGCCTTATATACTGTAAACAATGCTTTTTCTTTGTATATCAATTAATACTTATTGTGTCCCTGCACAGATGAACATGCAACTTTATGAAATGGAAAGGTAAATGAAATGATTTAATAATTTTCTATAAGTGAGGACCATGTCAGTGAGAGTCTTGCCTCGGGTCGGTGGTGCTGTGCTCAGCTGGGGGGGGGGGGTGCACTGAGCCACGTCAGGACAGATCTAACACAGAGCAAGTCTTTGAAGCTCAGCCAGTTCATTCACAGCTGAATTTACTGCTGCTAAAAGATACTATTGTCTGCTGATGGGATGCACTTATTACACGCGCGCGCGCGCGCGCGCACACGCACACACACTGGAGCTTTCAAGGCTCTGCTCACACTGTGTTATTAGTGGTGCTCTCGTACCTGTGCAGGCTGTTTTACATCTGCCTCCAGTAATTACACCGAGTCTGACTCAAGATATTTCAGGTGATTCAGACTACTTACTGCTGTTAAGACGAAATGAAAATATGTAAAGTGCTCTCTGCACACAGACTGACCTGTTGTGTTGAACTCACCTACCAACGGTTTTACCCGCTGTTATAACGGAGGCACACGCTTTATGCATTTGCTGCAAAATCTCTTCAAAATAAAATCACGACCTCATTTAAAACACTTGAACCACATGTTCTGATACTGGATGTTCACATCATGCGTTTCCAGCACATAGCCCGGCTCAAACTTCCTGAGGACAAAAAATGAAACCCCTCTGAGGCGGTCGTGGACCCGTTCCCCGGTCCCCACTCCGGTCCCCGCTCCGGTCCTGGTGCGGAGTCTCTGCAGCCGCAGTAAAAAGATTCAACACCGCAGACCACATACCTTCAAAGTCTGATAAAATCCCTTCGAGGTGGTCGTTGACGGAGAGTTCCGACATCCTGTCTGTGATTCGAGTCCGAGGACCGAGGGGAAAACTCGCGGGTCAATAGGTCTACCGGGTCCGCGCTGGTCTGGGTCTCTGCAGGACTGACTGAGTCCAACTGAGCTGAACCTGTGTGTGCCTTCACTGTCCAGCGACACTCTGAGTGAGTGAGTTAGAGTGTGTAGAGTGTGTGGTGGTGGGGAGGGCGGGGCGGTGGCCCAGCCCCCCTGCTTGCTCGGCTGCCTCTAGCCATAGACCTGGGTGGGGATGTGGGGGTGGGCATGCAACACCTGGAAAATATCCTCAGTCAAATTTCTCTTTCTTTCTTTGCTTTCCTTCCTCTCTTCCCACCCCCTCCCATTTGCCCCCCAAACAAACTGCCTCCACTAAAGGTTCTTCAGGGTCTGCACGTGTGAAAAACACTGGGACTGAACAGTTTGACATTAATCATCCTCAGAGGAAGCACATCCACCAACTCTTCCTCTCCTTTTAGATGCTTTACACAATAAAACCCCACAGAGCCGCAGATAATGTGTTGTTGCAGTTCAGCATGTGAAGAGTGTCCGTCAGAGCACTTTCAGGAGTGAGTTTGCTTTCAGGTAGCCGACTAAACCCCAAGCTGGAGACACACACACACACACACACACACAAATCTCTGTGCAGACCATGAAAAGCCACTGTGACATTAATCCTCCCTCGTTCAGAGCCACAGGGCTAATGAGAGCCCCCCGACCCACGGTCCTGACTGGTGTGTGTGTGTGTGTGTGTGTGTTACACAGAGAAAGACAGTAAAATAATAACTTTTGAAACTTTTTAAAAGTAGCAGCATCAGATGTGTGTGTACATGTACATGAGCACAGGTACATGTAACCTTGCATCTGTGTGTGTGTGTGTGCACGTCTGTGTGTGTGATGTCTGTGGGAATTCAGTCACATGATTTCGGCTGCTCTCTCACTCGCCCTCTCTGAGGCTGTTTAATTGGCCTGTTTCCTGTGATATGCTGGATAGTTCCAGACGGTGCATCTGTGTGTATATACATGTGCACGCGTGTGTGACCATGAGATTGTGTGCGCGTGTGTATTGTGTGAGTGTGTTTGCTCGTGCTCTGACTCGCCTGAAGGAATCTCCCTGCATGGCGCTTGATGTCTGCGGTGAATTGTCACGGCTAAAGAATCCAGGCTCCACATACCAGAGCAATTTAGATAGAAAGGCTCATTGAGATGATGGAATATGATACATGAAGCGCAGCATTAGCCTACCTTAAAGCACAACTCACTGCACTCTGTCTCCTCTCTCCTCTACATTCTAACTGTATAAATGTGCACGCAAGAGCTCTTCATCCAGCAGCACGTGCACTGAGGCTTAGAAGCTCAGGTTAAGGGCTTCCTGAGGAGTTTTATTGAAACTAATCAAAGTTATGTTTGTCACTCATCATAACTCCTTGAGTGTGTTCTTCAAATCTAAAAAATGTGTTTCCTTCCTCACAAAACGTTTGCAAAACCAATTTAACGACTTGAAATTGTTAATGTTCATATTTTCTTCTTCACTGTCTCTGCAGACACACAGGAGTGTAGCCCAGTGCATTACTGCCACCTGTTGGTCAGTGGACAGTCTGACACCACTGACAGGACTGCCTCTGCCTCACTGGTCTGCAGTGCCTTTAAGAAGTCATGATAACCTGACAGTATCTTTACCTCGTGTCATAATACACCCTAGAAATTAAAGTGAATGAAATCTACATTTTTTGATTTGTGTGTGCACAGTATAACCTTGTTCATCGCAGTGAAAATAACATTTCAAAACATTATGGACAATTATTAAACAACAATCAGTGAAATACTTGGTTTGGTTAAGTCATCAGTCCACAATACAATAAACCATTAAAAACATGCTCAGGTGTACCCAATCAACTTTCATCAAACACCAGGTTAACTGACCCCATCTGACCTCAAATATCCTGGTTTTAGTACTTGTACTTGTACTACAGTTTTTTTTTGGGGGGGGGGTTCACTACCAATAGAACATGGTACTGCAAAGAATGCAACATGAATGGAAAGGTGCTCTCAGAAGACCTCCAGGGTAAAGTTGTGGAAAGTCACAAGTCAGGTGAAGGCTACGGAAAGATTTCCAAGGCTTTAGAACCTTTCAGAGCATCATTAAGAAGTGGAAAGGTGACAAAGGACTAAACCAGAGGACTGATGACTTTTCCGACCATGTTATTATTAATTTTCAGAACTGTCATTGTCTTTTTTCATTAGTTTGATGTTGTAAGGGTAAATCTATAAATAAAGCTGTAAAAAGTTTCTTTTCAGTGGGTTTTGATTTCAGGCTGTATGACAAATAGCCTAACCTAGCTATTTCAAGCAGGTATGATGATTTTCTATAGGCGCTGTATGTGCAGCAGAAAGTCCAGAGAGCCACTCAGACACTCAGCTTCAGACCTTTAACCCAGTCATCTTACCCATGGTTTTACATATGGAAACCACAGTCAGACATAATCTGACTAAAATTCTTGTGGTTGGCCCCCAAGATAAAAGAGGTCTGCACTCACTGTGGCCCCTTCAGGCCACTCACAGGAAACATGCCTGACATTATTGTAGACTCTTGTAGACATGAAGCCCATTTAAGAAATATTGCTAGAATACTTAATGGATAAATGCTGAAAAATGATGCTAAAAAAACATGTAGGCCTATAGATCAGGTTTTAATGATAATTTTACTTGTGTACTCATGTATGAAACAGTCAGTTAAAAGACTCCAAATTTAGAACTGTAAACAGGTCCAAATAAACTGAGCATAACAAAAAGAGTAGAATAGCATCAATCAAAACACATCATATATCAACATCGTGCAAACAGATCTGAGAATAAGTGAAGGAGGACACACAATGAAATGTGAAAAAAACAAAAGAAATAAAACACATATCAGACATTACCAAAGGCTAAGACAAAGAAACGTGTCTTCAGAAGAGAAGAAGTGAATGAGTGACTGAGTCTTATTGTAGACAGGGTGGAGGGGGGTCCAGAGTGCCAGAGCTCTAATAGTCACAAGTTATGTTTTGGGGTGGCTGTCCACACCTCAGCTCTCTGTTGGGCTCATACAGTACCTTGTCACTAAATCACAGATGTAATTTGGTGGGGGGGGGGTCTTTCAAAGGCTGTAGGCAGCAATAAAGGTTTAAAATCAGAAACACGGAGCCAGTGAGGTGAGTTATGTGGTTGTAGCTGTTAGATTCAAGAAGCAACATTTTTGAATGAGCTGGTGGATTAAGGCCTGATGATACCTGAATAATAACCAAGCTGAGGATTAATAAAATCATGAGTAACTTTTTCTAGGTGAATGATCCTGATTGATATTTTGTTTTAACTGACTTAGAGCTCACTAACCAACTCTGGTGCCTCTTTATGAATATGTTCTATATATACATTGTATATATTTTAGTGGATGCTCAGCAGCTCACTTGGTGGTGAGTGGACACTTTTGTGACTCACATAAAAATCTTACCTGGAGCATTTTACAGTGGATGCCTTGTAAAATATAATAATAAATTCCTGACCTCACACACTGCAGATACAGAGTGTTCATTTCTGAAATGATTTCACATGTGTGTCCAGGCTGTGTCATGGCTGGAGGAGACTGAGAAACATCATTAAAGGTTTAGTTTAGGATTTTCCTCAAAACCAAAATATACTTATACAGAAGAAATGCTGCTGCTGAATCATCCACTCATCAACTCATGTGTGGTGGTGACTGTGTGATTTGATGTTTTGGTTCAGTCTGGACGTTTCTGTGCAGGAGTCGGTGTGTTTTCTCCAGCCAATGACAGAGCACAGGTGAAACTGGGTGTGCAGCACTGAGCTTGTATAAAACATAGAGACTGGACACCATCAAGCCAGGAGAAATGGTGGATACACACTTACCAGTGACGAAAAGGACATACAGTCTGAGTGAGGCGCAGGAGCCTCGAGGGCTACGCCACAACGAGTAGGAGGGCCAGAGCCTGGGGTGCGGGCCTAGGTGGAGCTGCCGCAGGGGCAGATCTTGGTGTTAGCAAATATTCAAAGGAGAACTTTGAAGGCTGAAGGGAAGAAGGGTTCACTGTCAACAGAGGGTGAACATGCATCAGTCCTGACAACTGCTGTCAGGGGCAGGGGGCGTGGCAGTTGAGCTGAGAGGAGGGGCCCAAGTTGAATGTTGTGTTTACAGACTGCAATGAACAAATCTACTAAGAAAAGATCCTAGTCCTAAGTCACTGTTGAAAGATACACATTCTACACCACAACAATATGTTTTAGTCAGAAGGTTTTACTCATCACACATCTGAGATAAACTGAGTCAGTATTAAACAGCTCAGCTCGCCCCTCAGATAATTCCTGTGACTGCTGAAGAGCAGAGAAACACTGACTTTGAATGTGAAGCTGATTTATCCTGTGGTTAATTTTATTGGTCATCAGGTGTGTTTGTTATGGAGAGGAGGGCATCTCTGTGGATAATAACACTTCAGCTGCACTGAAGCCAGGAGAAGGGGACAACAACAGCTCCCAGGATCCCACACTGATTCACAATCAGTGTTGGGGGTAACGAGTTACAAAGTAACGGATTACTGTAACAATATTACTTTTTGGGGACGAAGTAAAGTAACGCACTAAAAATATCGGTAACTACACTACTTTACTAGACTATAGGAACGCGCTTTCCTGCGTTACCCAAGCCGTGTTTGCCTGCGTGTAGAGTTCTGATCTGTTTAAGTGGCGCGTGCGTGCGTGCTGCCTGGGTGCGTGCTACTTGCCTGAGCACGTTGCCATAGAGATCAATTTGAGTAGAGTGACGTTGCTGCTGGTTCAAACAGGAGAGAGGGAAACAGGGACGGAGACGGAAACAGGGGGTTTCGGCCAGTGGCGGTATTCTCATTACTTTCATTTTATGGCTCGAAAGGACAAAAATATTCCAGTGAAATACACAAATGTCTTTCAACTGCTGCTTGTCCATGTATCTACACGGTAAATTAAAGGTACTACGAGGAGTTTTGGAAAGTGTTTTCACACTACATTTCGAGCGATACGGCACTGAAATGAGCGAGCTAGCCAGAGCGAGCCGTGGGAGTTTTGAGGACTGAACCAGAGAGCTTTGACCGAACGATGGCCACCGACGAGGTCATTACACAGACAGGTTTTACTGTTAGTAACGTTTTGACAGTATATAATGCACGTAGTCGGTAAATCGCTCTGTCTTCTGGTGGAAATGCTGGGCCAGTCGACCACTAAATAATAACATCAAAATAATGTAATAATAATAATGTAGGTTCATCCACATTAATATGAGGCTCTTTTATAACCAAAAGCAAACTCCTCGGGGTATCTTTAAGAAACAGGAAAGTAAAGTAATAAGTAGTGAATTTACCTTTCAAATGCAGTAACTAGTAAACTCATTACAATTTACAGAAGTAATTAGTAATAAGTAACTAATTACTTTTTTTGAGTAACTTCCCCAACAGTGTTCATTTTGATTGACAACCCCTCAGTGAGAAAATTACATATTGTGTTCAAAGCATCTATTTTTTTATGCAGATTGCAGTATTGACACACCAAATATCAGCATCAGTGACTCAGGCTTTGGTGCCCATCAATAAATATTGATATTTCTGTATTAGTGTCGTCGTTGATGTATTAAGGACAGAGCTGAGTTCTCAGCTCAGACTGTTAAACTCGATCACTGCAGTGAGCTTCTGTTGGGCCCCCCTTCACTCACAGTGACCCTCTTATAGATGGACCAGAAAGCGGCAGCGCATCTGGTCTTCAGTCATCCAGATTCTAATGCTGAGAGACTTCTAGGTCTGCACCACCCCCTTGTACTCAGTCAGTCAGCCTCATGTTCGCTCTCGGCCACTGTGTTCTTCTGAGGAATGTGGTCTGACATCACGACCCCTGCTCTCAAAACAGTCTCAGTCCAGTCTGTTCTGGCCTGTGGTTTCCCGATGATGGACCCAGAGTCCATCAGAGCAGGGTCATCCTTCTCTATCTCATCAGAGAGCACCACCTGTCCAACACCTCTAACACCTCAATACACTTTCACTGCTCACCTGATCCCATTCACTTCTTAAATAGATAAAGGTCTTAGAACTTACACCAGTGTCTCTATTGCACTGAATCTTTTGCAATGCCCCTCACAAAACAAAACAAAACAAAAACAAAAGACACTGCAGCTGTTGCTTTGTCTTAATTGTAACCATTATTAGACTGAGAGCAGGATAACAGGATTTGCTAAGGGTGTTGAGTGCCCAGCATTTTTCTCCAGATTACTGGAGCTTCTTAACCCTCTGGCTGTGAACATGTTGGTAGAACCATGTCAGGTTACATCCACCTGAGAGTGGCCCGGACTCTTGCCCCAGACATGAAGAAACAACAGCTGTTATAAAAAACAGTGCTTTCTAATCAGGACCATTCAAAATGTTCTCTTCTGTTCACATTTTTGACCACTTCATCAAGTTAATTTCAGGAGATACAACTTTTTCTCACTATCAGTCAGGGTACTGGTCTGATCTGTTTCTCTGTTTCCATTAGTGAGTGCGTGTCTTTTTAGTGAGTGTGTTCTGCACCTACCCTCTGCCTCTGCAATAACCTTCACAGACAGAACAACAGAACAGAATTTGTGGGGCGGTAACCACTTACTGTGTTTTGATAACTTTCTAAGAAATTTGGGGATTTTAATGCAACGACATGAGGTCCAGGTTCAGGTTTTACTTTACTTGTAACCTTTGGTATATTTGGTTTGAGCGTACATAGAAGCACATGGCATTCATTCAGACGGTCTCACATACTTGCAGCATAAAAGATTAGAATATGATATACAGCACCACTTGAGCGTACACATTATCTGAAGGCCATTTACTTTATTAGAGAGTGAAAGCCAACAGGTCCCACAGAGAGCAGCACTGGGTGACAGGAGGAGGAAAAGTTCCCTTTTAATAATATGAAACCTCCAGAGAACTGGGCCCAGTTATGGGGCCGGCTGTGACCAGTAGGATTTGAGAGGACTGAGAAGGGTGGGGGAGGAGATAGGTTGTGTTATCAAAATAATAATGACAATAATAAGAGTTGTTGCAGCAGACATACCACAGATACTACAGATACCTGCAGAAAGAGGAACAGACTGTGAGAAAGAAAAACACGCTAAATAGTTCAATGCCGAGTACGTGTGCTCAGTGCATCATGGGGGTCCCCTCTGCAGTCAAGGTCTGAAGCAGCATAAAGAATGGATTCATTTGATCCAGGTGTAACTTTAGGTCTTATCAAAGAGGACAGTTTGAAGCCTGATCTTAAAAGTAAAGAACCCAGACTGGAGCTGGCTACACAGGAGAGGAGCTGGAAGCATGAGTAGACCTACATTTATAGTGGGGTATCTGTCAGAACAGTGTGGGACTCTGAACTCTCCAAAATATGATTTCACCGGGAACCAATGCAGAGAAGCCAAGACAGGATGGATATTATCCTAGCTCCTGTCAGTGCTGATGCTACAGCATTTTGAATCAGCTGGGGAATTTTCATTCTTACAAGGAGTTATTATGACATCCTGATTATAGAATATTACAGGCATTTTTTTTAGGAAGTTCGAGAACCCATGCAGGAGAACATGTGAACTCCACCAAGGAAGGCCTGAGGAGAGAGTGCTACCCACCATACCACCTCACCACCCTGAGAAAAGAAGACATGTTCTTAAAAGTAAAAATTAATCCAAACAAATGACAACAAAACTATTCAATAAGTCTCCCAGAGAGATACAAAAAATATGACAAACTGCTACACTACTGTTACAACATTTAACCAGCTAAATATGAAATATGGCTGCCAGTTGAATGGAATCTCTACCTGAGCTAAATATTCCAATTAGAATTAGTTTAGATGTCCAAGAATGAATGAGTGGGAGAATTTCACAAATGGATAAAAAGTAAAATTATATGATGTGAACTATAAAACACAATGTTGTCTGGTTGTGTTCCTTCTGCACATGCTCCGTCTTGATCTAAATGCGTAGTGACATTTCTTCACTCGCAAATATGGCGTCTTCTAAGCACAGCCTACAGAACTGGTCTACGGCAGAGAGCTTGTTTTGATACAAATTCTCAAAGAACTGAACATTATCGCCAGCTTACACGGTGAACTGTAAAAAGTTCATGAAAAACTCAACGAGGCCAGGAAAGGCCAGAGCATCGAACAAATAGGCCAAAAAACAGGCTAAAGAGCACAACAGCACAAGTTGATATGACCCCACAAATTTCCATTTTTTGAGCTCATGGACAAAATTATGTGAGGACGACCACTGGTAAACGTTGCTGGTAACGGAGCAGATGTGGGTTTTGAGGAGGAATCATGTGATGGGGAGACGCTGCTTCAGATCTGGATGATGCTGAAGTTTAGCTCACGACACATCTTCGCTAACCAACGTTATGTACAGTTAGCCAAAGTGATACCAGTCAGATGAACTTGTGTTATTCGTTCACAAGGAGCTAAAAAAGTCTGCATGTAAACTTGGCTTCTGTGTAGGATGTAGGCTACGTGATCAAGAAGAGAATTCAATTCAATTTAACTGATTCAAGAGAAATTACTCAATAAAAAAAGAAAGAAATTCCATTTGGAGCAGCAGATCAGTAGAACAGTAGCTTCATGGTAGCTTCATGGCATTAACCACAGGTGTTGATGCCATGAAGCTACCATTGTGTTGATGTGTCTGTATTTTGGTGTATGTGTGTGTGTGTGATCTGCCTTCATCACAGGTGACAGTTGTTTGCTTGCAGGAGGTCAGAGCTAGGACACGTCAAATACCTATCCCCCAAGTCTCTCCAGGCCAAACCTGCAGGCAGCCTAGGGCAGAGGTCAGAGGTCATCCATTGTCCAGCTGACCTGATTGAGCCTGATGGAGAGGGAGGGGTTAAATGTCTGCCTCTGTCACTTAAACAGAGAATGAGTTGTGGATCTGTCAGGAAATCCACTGTGTGTTTGTGTGTCAACTCATGGTGGAGACAATAATGGCTCTGTCCCAAATCAGATACTCTGGTACACTGTGTACTCATGTACACTCACTGTAGTACTCAGTCTACTGGTGCAGTGTGTGAATTCTTCCAGTGCTAATCCAACACTCCTGCTATGTACTCATCAGAAATAACAAATGCACCATGAGACACTGATTTCAACTGACTGTTACTTTCCTGTGTCATGTGACATGGGTCCCTTACACTGGTCCCCTCTGCTGCATGGCCAAAATGGCGAGCTTTGAGGGGGAGAGGGGTCCATCCTTTCATGCATTAACATAATAAGCACAAGCAGTAGCAATTAGGGATGCACCGATCTGATAGTAGGATCAGATATCAGCCCACATACTTACTAAATAACTAGATGATGATGATGATGATGATGATGATGATGATGATAATGTATTCACTTCAATTCTGTTTGTAAGCTGTTCTACATCACATGTCTGCAGCAGGCACAGCATGACCACGAACACAGAGCAACAATGTTTTACAGAATTAAGAAAGTAATGTTAAAGTCAATCCTGATGCCTTCACTGTCTTCCACATGGCAAGGTCTACACTTTATTAATCCAATAGTGGGATCAGATTGGTATCAGGTATCAGCCGATACACTAAGTCCAGGTATCAATATCAGCACTGGGACTGTAAAAGCTGCATCAGTGCAATAGAATTTTATGAAATATTTACAGTTAAATAAAGAGAACAATGACAGATTTCACAGTGTTATTGATTTGAGATAATGATATCACATAATGTTTAGAGTTCTCATAAGTCTGTGTTAAATTTGATTCATCATTACAGATCATAGAAAAATAACAAAATGACCACATGAATCACACTCTGTGATGCACCTTTGACACCGTTTACCTGTGTCTGATTCTCTCACTCGCTCTTGATCCCCTGGTGACAATGAAACAAACCACTGATATGTTTTACAAACCAAAATGTCATTCAGAGCCTCCAGAGTCACCACAGTCCCACATGTCTGAGGAGGAGGAGGAGGAGGAGGAGGAGGATTCAGACGAGGAAGCAGCAGGGGATCTGTTGAAAAGGGTAAAGATGGGAGAACTCTGCAGGGACACTCACCTTTAGGTTTACACACAACAAACAAACATCAACACGTGATTGATTTTGAGCCATAAATCAGAAAGTTCTTCATTAATTAGGACAAAAAAAAGAAAAAAAGATTTAATCTGACTAAAAATCAGAGCTGACCCTATGAATCCTCTGGGACATGAAGAACAGAAACCCTCCTCGCATTAAATACTCCCAACACCGTTCCTCCTACACCCCTTGTCTGCATTACGAAACAGAGCCCTGCAGGACCCTCAGCTGTGTGTATGCGTGCATGTGTGTGCATGTATAGTATGTGATGCATGCATCCACATACGATCATATGATAACACACAGCACATGAATCTCAGCTGACAGACTGAATGGGATGAAGCTATTGTGTCTGCTGTGTGTGTGTGTGTGTGTGTGTGTGAGTTTGACGCAGCTTAATTTGTGTCTATCTGTAATAAAGAATAACTTTGGTTCAATAAAGAGAAACTTCAATGTACAGTTCAGTATATAGCTTCTATTCCCCACATGCAGATATTCTGAGACACCGTTTCAGGGGTGTAATGATAAGTCCTCTGGCTGCAGAAGAAATAATGTTTAGAGCCACTTGTAGCTACGGGAAATACCCAGGATCATCCTGAGAACAGCAGCTTTATTGCAGATATTTTGCACTTAAACTGTGCATGATACATTAAATGAATGGAGCATGTGAGAGTGTCAATGTGCTCGACACGTCTCTCATTTTGTAGCTGCACAGCTACAGTTACAGTTTTATTTATCTTTTCTTATTATTCCCCCCACCCCCAACAACAATAAATAAATTAATACATTAATTAAAACGAAAAAGACACAAAAAAACTCCCACAACATCAAATGTAGTCCTGTATGTGTCTGTATTTGAGCGTCTCTTTCTCTGTGTCAGTGACAGTACAGGCAGAACAGCAGGTGAAGCTGTGCTGCCCCCCTGTGGACAACAGAGCACTCACTGAGGTGATGATGTGTGGTGGGGAAATGAAAAGTTGTCGTGGTATAATCGCTGCTACTGATTGCAGCGCTTTACAGTCCCTCCCATGATGCTGTTCCTTCTCATTTCATAAAGAAAAACTATTGTTATGTAATTTAACTGAAGAACACAAACTCTTCAGTTTTTGAATAGAGGGTATCCACGAGAGGTCTTAGAGCAGGCATTTGCCATTAGGCCTATAGTAAGACCAGAGATGAACTGTTTAAATGGTAAATGGACTTGCACTTATGTAGCGCTTTTCTAGTCTCTCGGACCACTCAAAACGCTTTATACTGTAGGTGTAGGCTTAAACTTCCGGGGGACACATTAGGCTGCATGGAGTCCTATCCTTCCTCTCCTCTGTAAATTGTTTCTTGTCTGTATACAACATGTCACGTCTGCCCATCCTGGGTAAGGGATCCCTCCTCTGTTGCTCACCCAGAGGTTTCTCCATTTTTCCCTGTTAAAAGGGTTTTTTTGGGAGGTTTTCCTCAGTCGATGTGAGGGTCTAAGGGCAGAGGATGTTGTCATAATGCTGTGTAAAGCCCTTTGAGACAAACTGTTTGTAAAAACGGGTTATACAAATAAAATTGCCTTGCCTTGCCATTGTCCGCTCATAACACTTTGAATTACAATATGCTGAAAGGTTATTATAGATTTTTGACCAAATGAAGCTAAAAATAACTTACAAACTACAGCTTTAAACAATAACTAAGACTCATGACATCATATATTCTGTGGATCATGTTTTTTGGGCCATTAAATGTGAATGCATTCATTCTTGCATATCATATTGAAGAGTGTGTGGATCATTGTTGGTTTAGGTTTTATTTCCAGTTCTGGTCACAGTCTCTTCATGTTGTTCTGAGCTGCAGTGATGAAGAGGAGAGTAAAACCTTCATCACTGTCAGGTCAAAGAATCTGTGCTCAGGTCAGATGAAGCTGTTATTGTTATCATGTAGATATTTAGTGTGATCAACTCTCCTCTGATTGTTAGAAGCTCTGTTTTAAAGTCGACACATGGAAAGACTCAAACAGCAATCTTTGCTGCTACTGACTGGTGTGTGTGTGTGTGTGTGTGTGTATGTGTGTGTGTGTCAGAGACAAAGGATTAAGTGAGTAGTCGCTTCAGCAGAGCATAGAGACCAAATGAATGGGGGCTAATTTCAGTGTGAAACTCATTATGATTATGGTCCAGAGTTCTAACACATTAACACATTAACACTGGTGGCAGGGTTTTAATCACTAGTGCAGCTGCTTGGGTTTGGCTGTTGTTTCAGAGGACTGACAGTCTCCATGCAGAGTCAGAGTCAGTTTGGTAAATATACTTATTTGGTTACTTTCAAAGAACAAACAAAAAAGAATTATTGGTACTATGTGTGGGCTTAGCGTAGTTTAGCATAAACACAGGAAACAGAGGAAACTGACAGGTCAGTGCCCTGACATACACTGAGGCTTATGTACTGTATATCTTCATAAACTAGTCATTTAAGACAGCTATGTAAATATATAAGAATACAAATTACTTTATTGATCCCCAAAGGGAAATTCATTTGTCCGTCAGCTCATCAACCATTTGCAGAAGAATGAAGAAGCCTGATGGCTGAAGGTACAAAGACAGATATTTCTCCATCCTGCAGTGAAGAGAGAGGAGCCGTCCACCACCGCTCTTTTCTTGGTCCATCAAGGTGTTATGAAGAGGATGATCTGAGTTGTTCAGAATGGCCTCCACCAGTGTGTATCTCTCCACCACATCACATATGTTTATAAAGAAACATAATGTTGCTTTAATTACGGTCCAACAAACCTAATGAAATATTCTTAATGAACCCATCTGCAAACATTCACAGAAAAATAATGAACACAGAAGATTCAAGTAAGCAACAAAAAGAGATAAATATATATGTGTTCATGTGGACCTAAGTGCAGAGGTGACAATGCAAGGGTGTTTTGGATGAGTGAGAGAGGTGCATTGTATAATCTGATCATTGTAGGCAGGAATACATTTCAGGGTCAATAGTGCATCAACTGACTCTGAGAGGCTTTTATTTTGAAACATCTTTGCAGGATGTGCAAGTTTAACAATAAAAGTGATGTGCAGTGAGTGAGGGTTACATAGCTCTGCTCTTGGATTCATTTTCTTTATTTGGGTAAATGTACCAGCTTCATTGTAAAAAAAAAAAAAAAAAAAAAAAAAAAAAAGGTTTCATAAATGCCTTGTGTTTCTTATTAAAATGACACACAGGACACTGCACATTATTGCAACGTGCTGTTTAATATGCCAGCACCACTTTCTGGTGGAGTGGCTGCATTTAGTCAGGTGAGGGTGAGGCTCATTAGGGCCACAATATGAAGGACACCAGAAAATGTTGCTAATCAGATAACAATGTGAACTTTATTAAGAACACTACTATTGGCTAAATGTTAAGTTGCAGAGTGGTGAGTGTGTGTAGTTTTTGAGACAGAATGTGCTACAGGAGGCTGCACAAACAAAAATGACAGCATGAAAAGTCATCGAGTGATGGCTGAACTGGAATAAAACCAAGCACTTTGTAAAATAACAAATGATCAGCAATTTGAGAAATATTCTATACACTGCAGTTATAGGAGCACGAAAGAAATGTATGAACAATTATATGACAATTATATTGTATGAACTAAATGAACAATTAGAGTCAGTGGTGTGCTGTCAGAGCGAGAGAGGCAAGTTTTTCATGCTCAGTTAAAACCTAATATAAGATAAAGTAATATGACATATCTCCTCACATTTGATCTCAATGAATAGTGTTTTTCTCTCCCCTTAAGGATCTGAAGCATTTTTGCACTCATGTGTTTTACTGCCCTCTTGTGCTGGTGGAGTTTTGCCTCTGACAGATACCATGACTAGCTACAGACAACAGTGTGATTATGATCCTGGTATCCAGGATTGAGTCATTAGCTATAGCCAAAGTGTGTTAGCTACACTATATTGCCAAAAGTATTCACTCACCTACCTTGACTCACATATGAACTTAAGTGACATCCCATTCTTAATCCATAGGTTTTAATACGATGTCGGTCCACCCTTTGCAGCTATAACAGCTTCAGCTCTTCTGGGAAGGCTGTCCACAAGGTTTAGGAGTGTGTTTATAGGAATTTTTGACCATTCTTTCAGAAGCGTATTTGTGAGGTCACACACTGAAACCTGGACTCGTCCATCAGATTGCCAGATGGAGAAGCATGAATTGTCACTCCAGAGAACATGTCTCCACTGCTTTAGAGTCCAGTGGTGGTGTGCTTTACACCACTGCATCTGATGCTTTGCATTGCACTTGGTGATGTATGGCTTGGATCCAGCTGCTCTGCCATGGAAACCCATTCCATGAAGCTCTCTACGCACTGTTCTTGAGCTACTCTGGAGGCCACATGAAGTTTGGAGGTCTTTGGAGGCCAGGCCTTCTCGTCCAAAACCAGTGTGTGACCTCACAAATGCACTTCAGGAAGAATGGTCAAAAACTCCCATAAACACACTCACTAAACCTTGTGGACAGCCTTCCCAGAAGAGTTGAAGCTGTTACAGCTGCAAAGGGTGGACTGATGTCATATTAAACCCTATGGCTTAAGAATGGGATGTCACTTAAGTTCATATGCGAGTCAAGGCAGGTGAGTGAATACTTTTGGCAATATAGTGTAGTTAGGTTTGTGAATTCCATCAATCCAGCATTCCAGTAACCTAACATCTCTATGATGACAGGCAGAGCTTCTGTAGCAGTGATGGGGCAGTCACACATGGCTGGCATGGTCTGTTGTTGTTGCAGTCAGCTGCTTTGACAGCCATCCATAGTCAAAACAAGAGGCGTGGCCTGCAGAACATGTTCTGTTTTATCACAGTGGAGTGAATATTTTTATGTATTTAAATTTATTTAACCAGGAAGACCAATTGAGATCAGAAATTTCTTTTGCAAGGGAGACCTGGACAAGTATGTGTTCTAATATCTTATTTATAGCCTTTTCCAGCTACAACAGGCACAGCACTTGCTCATGTGCTGTGTATCTGTATTCATGTTTATGCTTCAGCACTCACAGTCAAAGCAAATTTAGATTGCCCTGAAACCTTCCATTCTTTCATCCCTTCTCTCCTTCACTGCTTATCTTGGGATTTATTTTCTTTTTACTCACTTGCTCTGTCAATGTGATACTGAATGTAAATTGATTGCAACATACTGTATAGGAGCAAGGAGAAGTGAAGAGAGAGATAGGGACAACACAAGAGATGAATGGAGGAATGAAAAAAAAGAGAGCGAGTGAGTGAGCACCTTCCTGGTTCATAGACTGTTGTTTATTTAGTGAGTATATGAGTTTATGCATAATTTACAGAGCAGCTTTATTGCAGCAGCAGCTGCTGCCTTGTTTGTAGAAAAGAGGGGGACACATCACATCAGTCGCTGTGTTGGAAACATTGGTGTGTTTATTTATGTATGATTTGTGAGTGTATTTATATTGCAATGTGTAGCAGACAGTACCTTCCACAACAGGAAGTTTAATCTTTAACAAAATTACATTAAAACATTTTAAAGTTAGATCAAAGATGATACCAAAACGTCTGAGCCGGGATTCTGAATAATTAGCTAGACCCACAATGGAGCTGTAGGGACCAAACAAGACCGCCTGACCTTAGTATAATTTAATTAACCCTTTAAAACCGACTGCTGTCGCCAGCAACAGCAGTCGGTTTTAAAGGGTTAAAAGCTGTTATCAACCATCCAATATTTCACATCCAAGAGACAGTAATGGAGAGACTTAACTGGGTGGTTATTGTCACACGTTTCTAAAGGGACATATACTTGAGTGCCACCTGCAAAGCAAAGGCAGGAAATGTTGTATTAGTAAAGGAAGCCAAAAGTGACCATGCAAAAGGCAAACAAAATGGGCTCTAGACTGGAGCCTTGAGGTACTCCATGGGTGATAGAGTGACATGAACATTATATCAGACACAAATGAAGAAGTATGCAACTGATTTTATTTTGGATTCACCTCATTCTGGTCAAAGATATTGCAGGGTTATATATTATGTGCAAATGAGTTTATATATTTATTTTTATTTATTTATTACCTTTGATTAATAATTTGATTAAAAACCATGTGGATCAGAACCAGGGATTGTGGGGGTTTTCTTTTCTGCAGTGAGTTCAAGAGGCGCACACTGTCAATTTTTTCTATATTTCTTTTTTTTTTTTATAATGGCAGTATGCTTACAGGAGTATGGGTATAATTAGGCATATTAATACAGCCATAGACTAAATATAAAAGGTTGGGGTCTCAATGCCAAGTAGGCCCATTAAGACATCCTGTGTGAGTGAAGATCCTTTAGCAGAGAGAATAAGTTTTCAAACCACACACCCTCCTCCTGTCTTCCCTCACTCATGTTACCTAACAGATTTTGGTCTCTGCTGCTCCACAACCTGTGTCATGTTTTTTTATGCTCTGCAGTCTCAGAAGCGTGTGTGCACTCTCTCTCTCTGCACTGCTTACTCTCTCCCGTTGCTTTTTCACACAGTGCTGTGGATGTTGATTTGTGTGTGATACACAGCGACAGCTCTTGTCGTGCTGTTAATTTAACCACCCTGCCATTCAATTAGATAAGATAGCGAGATGTGCCTTCCCTGGGCTGTGAGTGTTCTTGTGTTCTGTCATGGGCTCCTTCCAGGGACAAAAACAATGTCTCCAATAGGGGGAAAGCTCATTCTTGGTTAGATGCAAATCTGTTTAAATGTCCAGGGGGTTTAAAACTGTGAAAAGTATGCTACCAGTACATCAGAAGACTTTGAAAAGATTTGGAAAAGACTCTTGGAAAACTATCATCTCACACCTGCTCACATCTAAAGACAAGTTGTAGAGTTTTTAGTCACAGCCTAGTCTCAAAGACTGTGAACCTTGCAGGGTCACTATTTACAAGACTACAACTAGATTCCTTTAGCAATGTTTTCCCATCATGCTCTTAGTATAAACTTGTGATATAGCGGAGAATTCATGTGAACAGGCTGGGCTTTTCTGCCCATAGCTCTACCATCACTTCCTCTTTCTGGACCTTGATCAGGACCTTCACCTCTTCGCTGGTGTTTCCCGTTTGTCCATGCTGCTCTTGTGATTGTTTGCCTGCCAGGTTTCCTGTTTCCGGTTTTGTTAGAGCTCTTCTATTGGTTGTTGATTGTGTTACGTCACTGCGACTTGTGATAATATCAAACACGTTTGATTTTATCGCAAGCCCAAAACTAGGAAAACACTGATATGAAACAGCGCAGATGACCACTTTAAACATAACGATCAAGATGATGGGAGGGCGCTGTGACTCCAGTAAAACTCCTAAGATTTACTGAAGAATTTCCGTTTTTAGTCTCAGACTGTGAAGATCTTTTGGTGTAAGCCCAGCATAAGTAAATGTGATGGTTTCACATTATTGTGTAAATTCTATCCAGGAATATGCTGCAGTTCTCTATCATCTCGAAACTATCTCTCCACTATGTTACATATTCCATATGTAGGGGATATGATCCCCTACATATGCTTGTCAGGGTACATGGATAGACATGGAAGACACACCGGCTTGCCCAGCCATGGCCCATTGCATAGCTATGGCGTGTAATCACTGATTGTTTGATCTCCATCTGTATGTCAGGGTGCAGTATTTTACGATCCATGTTGTGTTGAACTGAAGAAAAGGGTACACTGTTGAATCCGTTTACCGTTGTAAGTCTGTGTTTGGCAGCCTCCATGGATTGCTGTATCGTGGAGCTCTTTCTGTCTCAGCGGAGTCATCATCCTGCCTGGTCGAGCCGGAGGTTCTCTGGCTCCCAGCAGTGGTGGCTGTGTGTCCTTACTGGCGTATTGCTCATGACTCATGAGCTAATGTGCTTGGTGGATATGTCACAAAGCCAACAGAAGAGACTCTTGTTTCCTTCCTTTTCTTGTGTTTGTTTCGCTGGTGTGTTATTTTACACTTTATTGTTCGGTGATTTGTGTGGTTTGATTTTGTTATGAGAGTCTCTCCTACTGCTCAGAAGGACCTCCCCCTGTAGTAAATCAACACCTGCAGTGAATGGACAATTACGCTGTGACACACTGAATCAGGTAGCAGGTTGAAAAGGACTCAGTGCAGGGCTGTAGAGGTGCTGGCTGGTGGATCAGAGGAGGCAGACGCTGATTGACGGCAGAACTGTCTTGCTGGCTTAACGGTTCGCCAGACCGTGAGTGGGAGGCAAACAGCTCATTGGAGGTAATAGATGGCATAGCGACACACTGCCTCCAACGGAACAAAGGAAACACACCGCCACGCTGTGCATTGGGACTGGAGCCATACTGCCTCTCCTACTACCCCCCCATCTCTCTCCATGGCCTGAGCTTATTCATTGAGGTGGAGTAAACACTTTAAGACTCTTTTAAAGACTGTGCCCTCCTTGTCCCCCTTCCACCAACATCACTATGTACCCCTTTAGGAAGTATCTGAATTCTCCCTGTTAAAAATAAACTTCCTTACCTAAATCTTACCTGTCTTAGTCTGTTCATCTGTGTGGCAGAAAAAAGAAGGAACCTGTGACAGATATGCGCTGAGTGCCGACTGTGTTGGCTACAGTGCTCTCTCCACGGCTTACTGCTCGCGGCTCGTGAGCTGACGCGCTTGGTGGGGTCTACCTTGAACACTATCAGTCCTGGTCTGGTCGAGCTGGAGGTCTCTCGCTCCTGGCTTTGGCGTTGTTCTCTCTCCGGCGTATTGCTTGCGGCTCGTGAGCTGACGCATTCGGCATTGCCTGTGTTGGCGGCAAACATAACTCTCCCCCTCATCCCCTCATAAGAGTACGGCTCTCACAGCGGCCAGCACGCAGGGTACACTTCAAAAATACATAAATAAAAAGAAGTTAGCAGTGGTGCTACTGGCTAGTGGTAAACAGGAAGTGGCAGAGTGCTTCCGGTTTACGGTCCCTAGCAGTATGGCATACCAGGAGGGACACTGCTGTGTGGGCTGTGGGGTTGCCATGCCCCTAGAGGATGGCCACAATAGCTGCGTGCTATGTTTGGGACACTAGCATGTTCTGGTTGCAAAGGAGAATCTTCAGTCATGCATGGACTGTTTTATTTTACCTGCCCGTACTAGGGATGCTTGTTGCCGCTTCTTTGGTGGAAAGCCTGCGGGCTCTCATGTTTCCGAGGGGCCTATGCAGAAAACAGGGAGACTGGCTGCAGCCTCGGAAGGGAGGAGGGAATGTTCAGGAGCCTTGCAGGCTCCCTTGCCTCCTTCTCGGCCTATTGTAGTCCGGCCTCCGCTTAGCTCTTTCCTGCCCCCAGCTTCAGGGAGGAAGAGGAAGATGAGGAGGAAGACATGGATGTAGACTATCTTTTCCTCTGATGACAAAGACCTCTTGTGCACAACAGACAGTGGGTGAAGTAACAATAGGGGAGTTTTGCACAGTTTCCCACAGTTTTGCAGAGGTAATTAGCAGGGCTTCCAGGGCTCTGGGTGTTGCTCTCCCTGAGAAACCTAGGACCACATCATCTAGGTTTGAGGAGGACACAGAGATGCACCCTCCATCAACCCAGGTGCCCCTATTACATGACTTTTAAGAGCTGCTGTGCCAGCAGTTCCAGTCTCCAGCTGCTACCCACAAGTGGTCTGCAGTGTGTTGCTGGTTTTCCAACATGCATGACAGGGACCAAATTGCTTGTGGGATGCTTCCTCTAGTGGACCGGACCCTCACTACACTAGTTTCTCCCTCCAGCTCCATCTTTGTTAATACCACCTGCTCTAGTAAAAATTGCAGGGTTATGGATAGTCTGCTCACTAAGCTACATAGGGCTATGGCAGTGCACACTTGGTTGGCCAATACCGGGGCTATTCTGTCCCTTTACCTCCGTGACTTGTCTCGTCAAGTTCAGGATGAATTTAGGGACACCAATGTAGCTGAGGAGCTTCAGAAGGCTGAGGCAGGAGGCAGTGCCTTGGCTTCCTTCTGAGTTGTTAGTCTCAATCCCAGCTCCAGCAGGGGGATAGAGACTGCCTGCTTAAGTGCCAGTCGAACCCACTGCTATGTTTGGGCCTCATGCTTCTGCCTTGATGCAGCAGGCACTGGAGAGTCACTGTTGTGCAAAGGAGGTCTCTGTGGGCCTTGCCAGGTGTGTCATGGGCTCTAAGAGTTCGAGACCATCTCGGCCTCAGCCGGCACCATCTCCAGAGGTCCTGACATAGGGTCAAGGAGACTTCAGACTCTAGCTGGTACCACCGACAGGGCAGAGGGGGAGGACCGCCTGCTAAGGCTGAGGGGTCCCCTAAGTGCCCTTTGTCCTCCTGACAATTACCAATCTGTCTGCTTCTCACATGACAGCCTGGTTGGCCTTGGGGGCTGACCCGTGGGTGGGATTACCAGGCCGGGACCTGGTGATCCCCAGAGGCCAAAGATGAAAAGAGCAGGCTCCAGCCTGTCCTGGACTCGGGGAGGGTGACGGTTGCTTTGACCCCGGAGAGGCAGCAGGCTTTCAGAACTTGCCTCACCCCTTTCCGGTTGCACGCGCCTGTCAACTGGGGACTCTGCCTTCACCTCATGGGCTTAATGGCAGCCATGGTGCAGGTGGTCCCCCTCACCCTCTTGCACATGCAGCTGGGGCAGAGATATCTGCTGGGCTTGGGCTTATGCCTTCAGAGCTCCCACAAGACCAAAGTGTTGGTCTCTTGGAGACTTCACAGGGCCCTCCAGTGGTGGAGGGCCCTGAGATGTCGACAGATTCAGCTTTGTTTTTTGGGCAATGGTTCTCAGTGTATCAGGACAAACCTGATTAACAATATCAGTAACCTCCTCAGACTACTTTTGCTTCATCAGTCCGTGGAGGTCTGTTCATGTTACCATATATTTGGCCACTGTGAGCTTGGACCTCCCGGACCAAAACATCAGTGTCCTCCTGGGAGAAGTCTGGCCATCTGGCGTTGCTGTCTCCTTCGTCCATGTCGAAATATAAAATGCATATAAAGTTGCAGTGCGCCCCGCCCGCAGTGGATTTAAAGGTGAGGAGAGGAGCTCATTTGATTGGTGACAATCTGAATCGGCTGTGTTAAACCCACTCACGCCTTCTCCCCTCAGTCTTCCACTTGCGCTGGTAGGACGGAGGTGGGAATGAGGAGGACTTGTGCCAGGGTGTGCGGTGCACGAAACTTGCAAAGTGCGCCTGGACATGCCAGGTCTGTGAAACTAGAGCCCAGGCTGTCCAGAGGTCTGACCAGCTTTTTGTGTGTTTTGACTCTGGGCAGTTGGGCAGGCCTTTGTCGAAGTCCAGGCTGTCACACTGGATTGTGGACACTATTCGAGAGGCTTATATGCTGTCGGGTGTGCCTGTTCCATCAGGGGTCCGGGCACACTCCACTCGAGGTGTGGCTGCCTCATTGGCCTTGTGGCAGGGGGCCTCCCTTGCTTCCATATGCTCTGCAGCCACATGGTCATCTCAGTCGACCTTTACCAGGTTCTACCGGTTGAATGTGGCCACCAGCCCCTCATTCAGGGAGTGGGTGTTGGGCGTGACCTGCTGGTAGGCATTTTTGTCTCCTCCTCAGCCTTGCGTTTTGTGGGCTGATTGAGCGGCTGTTGCATGAAGAGTCTGGCCTTTGCATTTTGCAAGGCCCTGGCCTGTCCTCCTTGGGTTAGTCTTGCATCTTGCGGGCTTCTCTGGCAGCCCTTTCCCTCTCAGGGTTGGCCCTAGTGCCTGTGAGTTGTTTATAGTGTACATTTTCAAATAGTTCATTTGCTGGGGTGTCTTAAAGATCTACCCTGTACATATGGAATATGTAATGGAGTGGAGAGAGAGTCTCTTCACTCAGAGAACCAAGGTTAAAATGTAACCATACGTTCTCTATAGTGGGGTGAGTTTATTGATATATCCCAGAATACAGTGAGCTCTACTGACAGCGAGTGAGTCAGAGGCAACACACTGACCCAGAGTGAAGGGTAGGGAGACAGTTATACATGGTCACAGCCATGTGTTCAGACAGCATAACAAACTGATTCCTGATACCTGTGCCCGCTGTTTCATGTAGAATGTGTTGTAGATAGATGATATTTGTCATACTCACAGCATCACATGTGCATGTGGAAATTTTAATTTGCCCTTCAGTCACAATGTTGAAAGTGCAGAGAAAATCTTCATTCATTATATATATTTATATATATGTATATAATTATTATTATTATTATTCAGCATGAATGTTTTCCTTTGAAAATCTTAACATTCTACTTATAACTTCCTCTTGTCACAGCCTGGCTTGTAGGCCATGACAAAGGTCAGTTAAACAATAAACAAATGCATAAGGTGGGTTAGTATGTATAATCAGTTGTGTGTGTATGAGTGGTTGTAGTGTGTGTGTGTGTTGGATACAAAACCAACGGAAACAAATGTGCAGGTGCTGGTGGGGATTAGAGAGAGAGAGCAAACTGTACTGGAGACAGGGTGTTTAAGCCACACAGAGCATGGGCCCAGGTGCTCCCTATCAGCCAGGATCTTCAAGACTACGTTTACACGTGGCCAGCTATTTTCATAAAGGGACATTTAACCCTCTCCGTTTACAAAACTAGCATTGTGCACACCTGTCCGTTTACAGAAAAGTTTTTGTTTACACTAACCTGTGTATACATGCTGTCAAGAACATGCCAAACCTGTAGGTGGCAGTGTAATGAGAAGCTTACGTTAGCCAATCAGAATCCCGAAAATAGCATAAACAGCAACGAGCAGCTGTATTTGTAATTGTATTTGTATTTGCAAATGCAAACAAGAAGAGGGTTTGCACCAACATAAATTCAACTGCTACTCTGAATGCCTCCATGATCACCATGAAAATGCAAACATATGTTGCACTTTTGACGCAGTGCAACTTCCGGCGCACAATGTGACGTCGGATGCCTTAAACTCTGTTTTTCTCAGTTTACATGTAAACGTGCAAACAAAGTTTTCCAAAATCTCCACTCTGACTGGAGTTTTTAGAAAGAATCTTATAGATTGTATAGAATTCTCTGTTTGCGTGTAAACAAAGGGTGTAAAAGAAGGGAAATGTCTCAGTTTTTCAAAATAACCGCATACATGTAAACAGGGCACAAATAAGGGCAGCAGAAGCAGCAGCACTTCAATCTCAGGAAGAAGACGACAGGTTAAAGCCAAGCAGCAGCTGTCACACTCATGACCAAGGACATACACAGAAAATCTGTCCTGCCATCCACATGTTCTGCAGCACATTACAACTGCAGTACATTAAAATAACCACAGTTGATATCTCTTCAGCTCCATATCCACTGTCACATGATGATTTGGTGTCTGTGTCCCCTGATGAGTCTCAGTCCAGTGCTCCCTCTCTTTCAGCTCAGTGTCTGGTCTCCACCAGCTCCTGATGGAAGTATCTGTCACTTTATCTGCTGAATGCTGCTCTATGTTCACCAGCTGTTCTCTGACTGAGTCTGTCTGTTGCTCACTGCTCAGCAGGTGGAGGACAGAGGTAAGACAGGAGCCCTGTAAAGTGGCATAGTCACAGCTGCACCTTCAACCTGTCTACAGTGATTCATGTCACCTCTGTGGATAATGTAACTAAGGTTCTGCCATTCACTCTGTAAGTATGATACACACTCACTTTTGTACATTTACACAAATTAAACCTGGCACAGGATCAGTTGTTCCAGCAATGTCACCTCTTCCTCTCCCTGTCTTCTTCATGTTTTATGGCAGCCAAGTGATTTACGAGCCACTGAGTCAGAAGATTTACCAGGGTCATTCTTGTGAGGTCAAGCTGGTTTTGTTACATATTTTGATTTTCATAAAAAGCCACTGGTTTTCACTGTGGGGCTACTGGACAAGGCAGGTCAGACTTGCTTTACCTGGGAATAGGGTACTGTAGAATAGATGTGCAAGTATGTAATGCACAAAATCTTAGTTTAGTATGTTAGAATTTTGATTAGCACTGACTGTTGAGAGGACTATCATTATATTCAGTCATAAACCAAAGTACTGAACAAGATTAAAAGTCAAAGAGACAGATTGTGTGGACAGAAAGGAGAGAACTGTCGAGAACTGGTCTGAAGACAACATTACCTCTCTGCTTTGGGTGGTGGATTGGCAGTGTTTCTACGATGGTGGTGATGACATGAATGAACTATGTGATGGTGTTCCATGCTGTTGCTATATGTTGTCATGTACCCAAATAACCCAGGGTTGGGTGACTGAAGAACTCAAAGCTGTAATCAGTAAGAAGAGAAACATTTTTTACACTGGTTACCCTCTGGAGAAAAAGGCTGTCTCCAGAGAAGTGATGAAAGAAATAAGGAAAGCCAAAATTTAGAAAAAATAGAGAAACAGTACTGCAGTGGTGAACTTAGGACTGCCTGGCAAGGCATAAAACAGATGGCATCGATAAACCAGTGCTCTGGCGAAACCAGGCAGCTCACAACTATTAGACATGTAAATGACGCTGACCTGCCCAACGCTTGCAACTCCTTTTTTTCTCGTTTTGAAAGGTCTGACTTTTTATGCAAGATCTCTACATTGAGGATGTCCTTAAAACCTGAAAATGGAATTGTCATCATGGAAAGGAAAGTTGCTTCTTTGTTCAAAAAGGTGATTATCAGGAAGGCGGCCGGTGAGTTGGTCACTGTGCAGACCAACTCAGTGATGAGTTGGTCTGCGCAGGGAGTGGGTACCTGCCCCAAATATGGAAAACATCCACTATTATTCCAGTGCCAAAGATAAATTATCCAGGAGATTTTAATGACTTCAGACCAGTGGCACTGACGTCTCTTGTGATGAAAAACTTTGAAAAAAGAAAATGTGGTCTCCTTAATTGGTGGCAGGTTAGATCCACTTTGCTTATCAAGCTGGTAAAGGTGTTAATAACGTAAAATTTTTCATTTTAGACAGAGCACTATAAAGCACCTTGAAAAACCCATATCCCATGTGAGACTTTTATTTGCACTTTCGCATTTAATAAGATGCAGCCCCACATTTTAACAGCTAGCCTCTTATTTTATTCTCCCAGATCAGATCTTATTGTTGTTTTAAAACATTTTAACAGACAGATTTCAGTGTGTCTTAGTTAATGACCACATGTCTAGCCCCATCACTTGTAGCACTGGTTCCCCTCAGGGCTTGTGCTTTCACCATTACTTTTTATCATGTATACAGACAGCTGTAGAGCTTCACAAGGGGAAAGTCACTTGGTCAAATTCTTTGATGACACTGCTCTGCTGTCTCTTCTTCAGGACCCACAGTCGGATCATGGCTTGGCTCTAAATGATTTTATCAAATGTTGTAATGAAAACTTCTTGGATCTTAATGTATGGAAAACAAAGGAGTTAATCATCGATTTTAGAAATAACAGTGCAGAGTCAAAAACAGCCAGATACATGAACCAATCCACATTGTGGAAACCTATAAGTACTTAGTGTGGCGACCCCAGTGGTGGGATTGCGCTAGGGGTTGGTCACGCCCTGATGATTAGGGCCGGCTGGTGACACCTGGGCCCGGTGTTCACCGGTAGTATAAAAGCCAGGCTGAGGAGCTGACCTCTCTCTTCTTTTCTTCCTCTTCCCCTCTCCCTTCTGCAGGCACCCTGACGGCGATGCAGTGGTTTTGGTTTCTGTTGGTGTTTTAGTTTACGCACCCTACAACACTTGCATACATTCACTCCACACATCCAACATGCTTTACATGCTTATCCACTGATATTCACACCCCACTGGTTAATATTCTCATTATTTCATCTTTTGTTAAATAAACATTTATTTTCGCAATCACGGCGCGTCTCCCTCTCTCTTTGTCATGGCTGTAAGAGCCAGGCTGTGACAAAAGTGGGGGCTCGTCTGCTGTTGTGATGAATTGGATCAGTTTATTTGTTTGGTGGGCAGCGTGGCTGTAATCAGGCGATTGGGCCCTGGTGCGCGCTGTGCCTTGTTTGTTCTGTGTAGTTGTACGTGGGTTGCGCGTGGATTTGGGGAGATGTGCCGTGCGCCAAACGTTGTTGGTGTTTTGCTCACCTCTGTGAATTAGCGGGTGGTTCCGAAGAGAAGGTAAGTGCTGCCGCCCTGACGCGCTGCGTGCGGAGTTTCCCCTGTTAGGCTGATGGCGTTTCCCCTTTGGGTTACGTCGGTTTGTTTTTTTCTGTAGTGTTGTGGCAACGTGGTTAGTGTCAATTGTCTTCGGGCAATTGTCTCGGGGGCACATCCGTGTGGTTGTGTGGGGTCGCCTGCGTGCAGGTTGCTTCACAGACCCGCGGGTTTCTCGTGCGTAAATTCCCACCGCAAGCCACATGAAGACTAGGGTTGAGAGTTAGGTAAGTTTTGGGCAGGCAGGTAAGTAGGGGAAAACTCCGTGGGGCAGTGTGCCTCAATTGTGCAGTCTGGGAGGGTTAACATTGTGCGTTCTGTTGGGTCCACCTGCTAAGCTATGGCTTCTGTGGCAGAGTTTTTGTTGCGCCCTCAGAGGGTTTCATACATAGCTGTACAAAGGAGCAGTTAGTGCAGATAGCGGAGCATTATGGGATTGATTTGGCAGATAAGAAACTGAAGAGTGAGTATAAAGAAATTGTTTTGTCGATGTTGTTGAAGAAAGGAGTTTTTGGAGGGGGAGAGTGTCTGACAGACTTCGCTGTGCCACGTGTGCCAGGATCTGTGCCAATGTCTGAGTCGGGGCTGACATTTGAGCAGCGCAGGGATTTGATGGTTCTGCAATGTGAACATGAAAAAATAAAACTTCAGAGAGTGGAGGCAGAAAAGCAAATTGAAATGGAAAGAATCAAATTGGAAGCTGAAAAAACGAGACTGGAACAGCATAAATTGAGCTTGATTCGAGATGGGAAGTTTGCGCGTAGTGGATCAGTGGTTGAAGGATCCGCATCGTCTGAAGATGGGTTGTGTTTTTTTGATCTTGGCACAAATTTAAGGTTGGTGCCTAGATTTAATGAGAAGGATCCCGATACGTTTTTTACTTTGTTTGAGCGCATTGCAGACGCGAAACACTGGCCTGATGCGGATAGAACCTTGATGCTTCAGTGCGTCCTGACTGGGAGGGCCCAGGAAGCGTACTCAGCGTTAAGTGCTAGTGATTGTTTGTGTTATTCGAAGGTAAAATCTGCTGTCTTGAAGGCGTATGAGCTGGTTCCGGAGGCATATCGCCAAAAGTTCAGGAACTGGGTGAAAGGCGAGAAACAAACACACATGGAATTTGCGCGTGAGTTGTTGTCTCACTTTAACCGTTGGTGTTCTGCTGCCAATGTTGATGATTTTGAGAGCCTGTGTGAATTGGTTGTGCTGGAACAGTTTAAGAATTCGATTCCTCAGCGTATTGCAACATACGTGAGTGAACAGAAAGCGGCCACTGTGCTTAAAGCGGCAGAGCTGGCTGACGATTTTGTTCTTACGCATAAAAGTGGTCTGGGGGACGTGTGTTCGGGGAGTGACGTGCGGCGTCGGGGAGGTAACTATGGTAACCCCCGCTATAACGCGCAGCCTTCCACATCTGGCTCGTCACATACCTTTAAAGCCTCACCTGGCAAGGATGAGGGAGGCAGAGTCTGTAATTATTGCCAGGGTGCCGGGCATTGGAAGGATCAATGTCCCGTTTTGAGGTCCAGAAATAAACACAAATCGTTCTCCCCTGCCCTTGCTTGTTCCGCTGGCCCAAGGTTAAAGCCTGTGTGCGCTGATCCGGGTAGTGGCAATGGTTTTGAGCCTTTTATTGCTGATGCAGTTGTGTCTTTAGTTGGCGGTAAGGAACGGGTGCCAATAAAGGTTTTGCGTGACACTGGGGCCAAGCACTCATTCATTGTGGGATCAGTCTTGCCATTCTCATCTAAGACGGAGACGGGGGATTTTATTTTGATGCGGGGCATGGGTATGGAGCTGACCCCTGTTCCACGCCATAACATGGTGCTGGGGTGTGATCTGGTACGGGGCGCTGTGGTGGTAGGCGTGCGTCCCGCGCTGCCGATTGAAGGTGTGGCCATGATATTAGGCAACGATCTGGCAGGTGGTGCTGTGTGGGTGGATGGCCCATCTCCTCCTGTGGTTACTTCGAAGCCACTTGCGTCTGGGGAGCTGGATGAAAGTGGTCAGAGGTACCCGGGGGTGTTTCCAGCTTGCGCCGTGACGCGCGCACAGAGCCGGGTTGTGGCTGCACCTGAGTTGACTAGTCCAGCGTATAAATCAGAGTCGGTGGTCTCCATACCTGATCTTCCTCCGTCTGTGTCTCGGAATGAGTGGGTTGAAAGCCAGCAGACTGATCCATCCTTGTTTAGTTTATTTGACAGCGTCATCGCAGAGTCTGAGGTGAGGAATGTGGCCCATGGATATTTTCTGCAGAATGAGTTGCTTGTGAGAAAATGGGTGCCGTGTGACGGTGATTTCGTGGGCGAACCAGTGTTTCAGATCGTGGTGCCTGAACTGTTTCGAGACACCGTGTTAAAAATCGCACATGATGAATCGGGGCATTTGGGTGTAAGGAAAACTTATGACCGTGTTCTGCGTTTTTTTTTCTGGCCGAGGTTAAAGCGTGACGTGTCCAGCTACGTAAAGACGTGCCATACACGTCAGCTGACGAGTAAGCCAAATCAGAGTCTTAAGCCGGCACCTCTGTGTCCTATTCCGGCTATCAGCAAACCGTTTGAGCATTTGATTATTGATTGTGTGGGGCCTTTGCCCGCTGCCAAATCCGGTTGTTCTTATTTGTTGACGGTGATGTGCCAAGCTACAAGGTATCCAGCAGCGTATCCATTGCGCTCGATCTCGGCTAAATCTGTTATTAAAGCTTTGACTCAATTCGTTTCCATTTTTGGGATCCCTCGGGTGATTCAGAGTGACCAAGGCTCGAATTTCACTTCCCACCTGTTTGCGCAGGTTTTGAGGCAGCTTAAGGTGAAGCATAGTTGTGCGTCAGCTTATCACGCACAAAGCCAAGGTGCGTTAGAAAGTTTTCACCAAACTTTAAAGTCACTGCTGCGGGCCTATTGCACAGAGTTGGGACGCGACTGGGAAGAGGGACTGCCTTGGCTGATGTTGTCGGCCCGGGAGGTCGTGCAGGAGAGCACCGGGTTCAGCCCGAATGACCTCGTTTTCGGCCATACGGTGCGCGGTCCCTTAGCTGTCCTTAGGGATGATTTGACAGAGGTTGATCCACCTGGAAACCTTATTGATTATGTGAATGGTTTCCGACACCGTTTGTATACGGCGGTAGAGAGAGCCCGTGAGAATTTGGAAAGTGCTCAGTCCAAGCAGAAAAAGCTGTATGATCGACGGGCAGAGCGGCGCCAGTTCAGCCCGGGAGATCAGGTTTTGGCGTTGACTCCCATGGTCCATTCTCCATTTCAAGCAAAGTTCACTGGCCCTTACGTTGTAGAGCGTCAGGTTTCAGAGCAGAATTATTATATTGTTATGCCAAAGCGACGAAAATCTTCTCGTCTTTGTCATGTTAATTTGTTAAAACCTTATTACGCACGTGACACTTGTGCTTCTGTTCCTGCAGATTCTGCAGGGTGTGGTTCAAATGTGGCTCCTGTTCTTACAGTTGAGTCTGTGTCCTCAGGTTTGGTGGGCCTTGGAAGTGGGATGGAGAGAGAGACGGACGTCAGAGCACCTGATGATCCTGTGATTTGTGGTAGGCTTAAGAATTCTGAGACCTTGGGTAAACTAGAGAGTTTGTTTGTGCACCTACCTGAATCCCAGGGTGAGGAACTTGCTGCTTTGATTAAAGCGTATCCTATGTTGTTTAATGATACACCTTCACGAACCCATTTGCTGGAACATGATATTGACGTGGGGGGTAGTGCACCAATTAAACAGCGGTTTTATAGGTGTGCACCACACAAACAGAAAATAATGGAGTCGGAAATTAAATACATGCTCGATCATAATATTGCTGTGCCTTCATCGTCCAGCTGGGCGTCGCCATGTGTCTTGGTGGATAAACCAGATAACTCTCATCGCTTTTGCACTGATTATCGCAAAGTGAATAAGATCACCAAGCCGGATTCCTATCCACTGCCGCGCATGGAAGACTGCATTGACCGGGTCGGTGCTGCAAAGTTCGTTAGTAAGTTTGATTTACTGAAAGGATACTGGCAGGTGCCCCTGTCAGCGCGTGCACATGAAATTTCTGCCTTTGTGACACCTGCTGGGTTATATGAGTACACAGTCATGAGTTTTGGGCTCCGTAATGCCCCAGCTACTTTTCAGAGGTTGATGAATATGGTTGTATGTGGTTTGGAGGGTTGTGCGGTTTATCTTGATGACGTGGTCGTTTTCAGCGATTCTTGGGACACGCATCTCCAGCGCATTCGTGCCCTGTTTGATCGGTTGGCTGAAGCGCGTCTCACCATCAATCTGGCAAAGTGTGAGTTCGCCAGGGCAACAGTGACGTACCTCGGCCGAGTGGTCGGGCAGGGGCAGGTGCGTCCGGTGGATGCCAAGGTGAAAGCAGTTGTGCAGTTTCCCACCCCCAAATCGAAGAAAGAACTTATGCGGTTCTTGGGCATGGTGGGGTACTACCGAAGCTTTTGTGAGAATTTTTCCTCTGTGGTTGCGCCCCTTACAGATCTGCTGAAGGGCAGTGTTAAGTTTGTGTGGTCTCCTGTGTGTAAGAGTGCCTTTGATAATATAAAGTCCCTTTTGTGTTCGGCTCCTGTGCTGGCAGCTCCATGTTTGACTGAGCCCTTTAACATCCAGGTTGATGCCAGTCAGGTCGGTGCAGGGGCAGTTCTGTTACAAGAGAGGGATGGGATTGACAGACCGGTGTGCTACTTTTCCAAAAAGTTCAATTCGTACCAACTCAATTATTCCACCATTGAAAAGGAAGCTTTGGCTCTCATTTGGGCACTTCAACATTTTGAAGTTTATGTTGGTGGTGGTCCTCTGGTCATTTATACAGATCATAACCCACTGACGTTCTTGGGTTCTTTGCGTTGTCCCAATCAGCGCCTTATGCGGTGGACCTTGTTTCTGCAGGCTCATAGCTTAGACATCAGACATATTAAAGGCAAGGATAATGTTTTAGCTGATGCTCTTTCTCGTGCCCCAGTGGGCTAGGTGGGGTATTGCATTGGGGTATTGGGTATTGTAATGTATGTATGTTTCTGTTCGTGCTGTCTTTTGCTCCATCTTTTCCTCCTGTCCTCCCTCTTAAAATGCTTTGTTTTGCAGGTACCTGGTTGCAGAGGTTGGCGGGGTGGAAGGTGTGGGGTCTTTAGGTGGAAATGGGGTTCTCGGTGATCCCGTTGGGACCCCGTCTTGAGGGGGGGGGGTGTGGCGACCCCAGTGGTGGGATTGCGCTAGGGGTTGGTCACGCCCTGATGATTAGGGCCGGCTGGTGACACCTGGGCCCGGTGTTCACCGGTAGTATAAAAGCCAGGCTGAGGAGCTGACCTCTCTCTTCTTTTCTTCCTCTTCCCCTCTCCCTTCTGCAGGCACCCTGACGGCGATGCAGTGGTTTTGGTTTCTGTTGGTGTTTTAGTTTACGCACCCTACAACACTTGCATACATTCACTCCACACATCCAACATGCTTTACATGCTTATCCACTGATATTCACACCCCACTGGTTAATATTCTCATTATTTCATCTTTTGTTAAATAAACATTTATTTTCGCAATCACGGCGCGTCTCCCTCTCTCTTTGTCATGGCTGTAAGAGCCAGGCTGTGACACTTAGGAACCAAATTTGACTCCCATCTCAAATTCGACTTTAATGCCCTCAGGGTGGCGCTAGTATGCCCCCCTGGGAAGACAAATTGCTACTCTAATTCTTTTATCCCTTCAGTTATTAGGCTGATGAATGCCAATTTTAAAGAGTAGATTTGTGTTTCGTTGTTTCATTTATTTATTTATTTTATCCTATTTATTCATTCTTTCTGTGTTGGAATACTTATTTTGCATATTTGCACATGCACATGACATTGCTGCTGGGAAAATCATGAGTTGAACTGAACTGAAAAGATGGAGTGGCTGCATGCTGCATACAGGAGCCACACATGTTTTTACACAATGTGTGAAAAGAGTCACCCCAAGGAAGCTATTTAAAACTTTTAATAGGGGGCCCAGTCCTTAACTTACAACAAAAGTATGAACAGATGTATAATGGACATACAATAGACAATCCCAGTATTGTGATTAAATTAAATTGGTTGGTACAGTTAATATATAATAACAAATCTATGCAATGTTAATCAAGTGAGATGTATAAGTAGAGAAAGATGCAAGTGACAGTCAAGTAAGATCAAATGAAATTCTTAATGTAATCAGTAGGTTATAGCATTTTTAGTATTTTTAGTTGTTTCTTTAAGATGGAGATGGAATGTGACATTTTTAATTCCTCATCAAGCTCATTCCAGATCTGCAGTCCACTGCACACAATACTAAAACTAGTACATCTAGCCTTGGTTTTTTCCTGTGATTTTATTTTTGTTCCTGGTGGTATAAGCAGTGTAGTCTACGTGATATGCACGTATACGCAGTATACCTACTGAAAATGCATTAATATTTCAGTATACTCACTGCAAGAAAACTAACCTAATCTAACTATAATCTGTGTGATAGAGGTATGAACAATGTATCCACCTAAAAAGCAGTATAACCGCTACAACAAATTAGACTACACCACTGGGTATAAGTGTGAATGGGAAGGAAGACTGGAATGAGGTTGCATAGTTTAGTTAATGGACAGTCTGGTACATTATACAGGAAATGTACCTAAAAGGGTACAAACCCTTGTCGTACCAGTTTTACCTTTTTAAGAAACAATTTTTTACCCACTGTTGCTGGTACATTTTTCTACCTTATTAAATTGTACCAGTTTTAAGTACAATTGTGCACCTAGCATGGCAAAAATGTACCTTCATATAATAAAACAAAAATGTGACCATCTAAAAGGGGTACAATAGTGTACTTATATTGGTACCCCCCTGTGACAAGCTGTTTTGGACTCTAAAGAGACAAAACTGTACCACAAGTTCATTGCAAGTTATTTCCTCAATTAATACTTTGTAAAATACAATTTATTAGTCAAAATCTATATGACTGAACTGTGTATGAAAGGCTAGAGGGCTATTAATTTGAAGGGCCAGATACAGGAAGTCGTGACACTCTCTGTCAGTGTTTTTCTTTTTTCATCTTCTTTTTTTTTTTTTACACAGCAGCAGCCTCATTAATATGTGGCGTATGCACAAAACGGGACCTGAAAGTGGCGTACGTCACTTTCCATGCAAAGGCTGTGATTTATAAAAACAAATGTGAAGGGAAAATTTACACAAACTCAGATCCTTGCGCACAAGCATTTTGGAGATGGGGGAAACTGGCAGCGCAGGTGGTGAAGTGGTGAATTGAAGCCACATTCATCTCATACACAGTGTTGCCAACTCCTCAGTAAGGGAAGTCGCTTAAATGAGTAAGCAGCTGATGTTGGCTATTTTTCTATTTTTCCCAGGCTCTTATTGTGTTCAGAGTTTCCTCTACATCGAAAACTGACATACTTACTACAGTGCTTCGATGTTGTCTGGCAGTCTCACCCACAACTCTTTAGTAAGGGCGATGGTGAAGGCTACACACCGGTTTTGGACATTGTTCATCTCCTCAGACACAAGGTGGAGTTCAGCTGCCTTTGACTCAAAAAGGTAACCAAGGTGTGATTTGGGACTGATGTATCCATCAATAGGCTCTTTGAGTACATCAATATATGCCAGTGGATTTAGGTGTTTTGGACAGGCCGAAAATCAGTTGCAAGTGTCCTGTTCCAAGTACTCCACACTACGAGGGATGGAATGTTTTTGAGATTTTATGTGTTTTTTTGTCAGAGAGTTTGGCATAGAAATCTGCCTTACAATACATGCAGTATGCTCGTGTATCATCGCCAATAAACGGCTTCAACTAGCCTTCGAAATTTGGGTTTCATTCCCACTCCTTTCTGTAATTTTGAGCGTACAGTTTTGATTGAGCCATGTTGTACAGAGAGCTGCCACAGAGAGGCACACGGTAGCTAGACAAGGTGAGTAAGTGATTGAGCTGAGGCTGTGTGAGTCAAATGCAATGATTTCATTTTTTTTAGTGTGACAGTGAAGAAACATTTGAATTATCCCGCTTTGCAAGCCGGGGCGGGATCAGTGGCAGCTTCGCGCATGCGCGATTCATTTGCAGCCTGGACATGGCACGATGTGGGTCTCTGACTGCAGTGCGGACTGCTCCATGACACTTCTGTGAGGCTGACCGCCTGTGACTGCTTTGGGACGGGAGGGGGCGCATGGCAGCACCTGCTGCTCGTTCCCAGACAGCAGCCATATGTGCTTTCACATAAACCGAAAACCGGAACCGGAAAAAGTCACTAGATTTGTTGCTAGTTGGTTTTCACAAAAAAAGTCGCAGAAGATTTGGAAAGTCGCCAGATTTTGTGAGAAAATTGCCAAGTTGGCAACACTGCTCATACATTTAAATTAATGTCATATCAGACTTGTAGACCTGCGTAATCATGAACACCCAAGCCTGCAATATTATAGATGTGTTCCTGTAGTGAGCCATACATTCCATAAGCACTCGTTTAAAAATTACAGCACAGTATGTTCATATATCATACTTACATCTTCAAATGATATACTACAGCGATGGATAGCTCTGATTGGTGCATTAATTGTGACAAGGTGTGTAGTAAAGTATCTTACCCCCTTCTCTGCCATTTATGTAATGTCATTTCTGTCCACCTGTTTCCTGTTTTGTAGGATGTATGGCTCTGTGTAATGTCATTTCTGCCCAATTTGTGTCATCTTCAAGTCAAGTACGAGTGAAGACGTGTCAGTGGTGGTCACTTCTTTTCATCACCACATCGATTTACAACAATAGCAATCAGTCTAATTACTGAGTAAGTTTATAAATACTGCAGTGACACTCATGCGTAATGCTACACAATGGATGTACTGGCACTCCTTGAAGATTATGGCAGGAGAGAGTGTTTATCGACTACAAAGATTTCCTGGCCTATGATGATGACTGGCTGATATGCTGATTTAGATTCCCTAGAGTAGTGCTTCTAGATCTATGCTCTGAACTGGGCCCAGTATTTGATCGACCAACCCACCAGAACCGTTCCCATAAAATCACGGAACCGTTCCCATCACTGTAGAGGCTACAGTGATGGATGTATCACCTGACAAATAGTGTAAGAGAAAAGATACAATCAACTGTATTTCAATTTTGTGCACACATTGGGACGAGTCTGGCCAGGAAACTTCCACAGAGACTTACACAATGTCACTGTACGTGTAATGTAAAAGGTTTCTCTGCTGTGGAGGGTTGTGTATCTAATAAATATGGGAGAAGATTTGTTGCATGACATATTTGTCCCATTCTTCTTATGTTCAACCTCTATTCTCCAAGGTTACAACAAAAGTTCAGCCCCATGTACCTCTCTGTTTCTCATTTTATCTTTCAGGGAATCCTAATGTGAGCATTGTCTTGTAGCCTACAGCAGTCTGACAATAACCATTCAAGCAGCAAATTGCTTTGAGACAGCCTACTGAGTTATCAGGCACTGTGCCAGTAAAGCTCTCTCTCTATGAATAACTATATTTGGAGAGGGTTTCCTAGTGTATGTGACCCTAAATCACTCTGAAGCCATCCAATACCTTCATATTATTGTTTTATAAATAAGAGATATGTGTCAGAACCTGTTTTGTTAATCCACTTTAATCAGATTTACTCTTTGTTCTAATATGTATCGCAGTCATTTACACTGCAGTGCAGGAGGGGTGCCTTTGTGCTCTCCTGTCCATTGATAGTTTCATTTTTCAGCACATGACGCTTGTTTTCAGTAGGGTCCAAACGCTGCACCACTGACAGAGCTTTGTGTTTCCATGACAGCTGTCTGGAAAAGGACACGCATGACATCATGTTCACGTGAGCCCCGATTGTAAAAATTTGTCTCTAAAGTAAGACTAAACTTTAACAACAGAGACACACGTACACACTGCAGGTCACAGTAGCGGTGTGCAAAGCATCCAGTATTTGTATTTGTTGAGGGGAAAAAAGTATTTCTATTTGTATTCAAATAAAACTCAAAATAGGTGTAAAAATCCTTTTTTTTTTTTTTACACTTCTAATTTAGAATATGTAAGTGTAAAAATAAGTATTCTTTAATTAGCCATTATAATAATTATGGATGTACCTGCAATATTGGTTGATGTTTTCCATGAATCCAGCAATAAACATGTAACAAGGAACATCACTGAAAAGAAAATAACATACTAACAGCCGTGACCACACTTAAACCAACAACTAATGAATACCATTGTGAACATTGTGAATATTATGAACCACACCACCACCCGTCCTTGTTGGAGGACGCTGAAGAGACAGAATATAAACAAATGATTACCGAGCTAACAGACGGATGCTAACATGAGAGAACCAGACTGCAGACGTCTCATTCCGTCACGTTACTATGTAATGTAACATAAAGAGTAATCTCCTGATCAAACTCCGCTTCCCAAAAGTTATAAGCTGCCTCCGCAAGTCTCCAAGTTTGTGACCTGCCCATAACTTAATAATTATTTTGTTGGGCTTTGAGTTTTCTTTCTTTTATGTGTGTGCAACCCCACTGATTTGTTTTATCCTCCCCCCTTTTCAGTTGCAAGAGGCCAGTGGTGGCGGTGCTGGTGACCTGGTGGTGACATCCTCCCGTCCTGTCTTGCTGGGTCCCTGGGAGTGGGTTTTCTTCACTGAGAATGTGTGACTGCCATGTGTGCCTGGTGATTTACGTTTGTTCCTTTCTTTTGGTGGATCCTTCCCCTGCACTATCCCTCGTGCCATCCACCTCGGCCCCAGCCCTGATTAGGTTTTCCCCCCTTTTGTGTGAATGAGTTTTTTAAGTAGTGATTTTTCTTCTAGAACAAATGAATATTTAATAAAAAGTGTATTTTAAACTTTGAACCACTTCTCATGCCCTCTGAGTAACCACAAACCTGTGTGCCCTTGTTTCTCTGACAGAGTAATTCCCTTAGTGAAATTCCCAGGGTGGTGTTGTTGAGCTTTCCTTTTTTTGGAAATATTAGTTGCATACCTTTTCACACCCCCACCCTCACCACCGGAGCTAACAGTGGTAACAGAGCTAACCACGCTAATGGAGCTTACTGGTGAACAGACACACGTGGTATTGGATCAGTGCCTGGACTCCAGTACTTGCCTATACTGGCATTTCTGGCAGTATCACAGGCATTTCCGATACTCAGAATCGGAATAACTCGGAATGTTCCAATATGCTGACATAAGCAGGGAAATTATAAAGAAAAATGCTTTATTGTATTTTCTTCATGGGAACATGTGAATATGAGTTTTGAGAAATAACACAACAGCATTACATTCATGTACTTGGAATCTATTTTGCCTTCATATAAAATAGAATAGAATATCATTTATTGTTATTGTCACATGTACAACAAAATTTTAAAATATCAAACCAGACGGTGCAACAATAAATAAAAAGAGACTGTAAAATTAGCATAAGAACAGAATAGGTAAAATAAATAATAATGCAATAAAACAAAGAACAAACACACAACATTTACATTCAGTTTGCCTTATTGCACAATCCCATATTGCACAATCCCATATTGCACTGTGATTATGTTTTGGTATTATTGAGTGTGGTTACTGCTGTAGGGTAGAAACTGTTTTTGAGTCTGTTTGTCCTTGTCCTGATTGCTTTGTACCGTCTGCCTGATGCAAGCAGTTCAAATAGGGAGTGACCGGAGTGAGAAGTGTCCTTTATGATATGCTGTGCTTTTTTGAGGCAGCAGGAACTGTGTAGTTCTTCCAGGGTGGGGAGAGGGCTGCAGACGATCTTCTGTGCTGTGTTGATGACACTCTGGAGCACTTTCCTCTGAGCCACTGTGCAGCTGGTGAACTACACACACATACAGTATGTTAATATACTCTCTATCAAACACCTGTAAAAGGACACCAGCAGTCGCAGCCGCGCATAGCTCCCCTGCTGCTCCAGGTGGACAGTGTGGCATGGAGAGCTGAGGTGATGGCGTCCTCTGTTGATCTATTCACTCTGTATGCAAACTGGTTGGGGACCCAACCATAGGGCAGGAGTGACATGATGTGGCCCCAGACCAGTTTTTCAAAGCACTTCATCACAACTGGGGTTAGTGCCACTGGCCAGTAGTCATTGGCTGGAGATGTAGGGTTTCTTGGGTAGGGGGATTATAGTGGAGGACCTCAGGCAGGGAGGGACAGTGGACTGAGACAGGGACTGGTTACAAATCACCTGATCTGTGCGGTCCTTCAGCGCCTGTCCTGAGATGCCATCCAGTCCAGCAGTCTTCCTCGGGTTGACAGCCCGCAGTGTGCGCCTGACATTATACTCCTTTGCTGTCAGGGTGGAGCTGCTGTGGGTCGTGGGGTGTAGTGTGGTTGCCTCTGGTGGTTCCACTTCAAAGCAAGCAAAGAAGAGTTTGAGCTTCTCTGCCAGCGCAGCGTCACCATCAGCAGCTCCGAGGTTGGTCCTGAAGATGTTGAGATGCTGGACACCTTGCCACACTTGGCTGCTGTTGTTGTTGTCCAGGTGGTCCTCAATTCTCCTCCTGTAGTCTGTCTTGGCCTCTCTGATGCCTCTCTTCAAGTTAGCTTGGGCTGTGCTGTAGAGATCCCTGTTGCCAGACCTGAAGGCGGTGTTCCTCTCTTTCAGCAGCCGCTGCACCTCCTGGGTCATCCAGGGCTTCTGGTTGGGGTAGACCTGGATACGTTTGTCTGCTGTGACAGTGTCTATGCAGTTGTTAATGTAACATAGCACACTGTCCGTGAACACCTCCAGGTCTGGATCCTCAAAAACGTACTAGCTGGTTCTGTTGAAACAGTCCTGTAGCTGCTGAGAGGCACCATCTGGCCAAGGCAGACTTTGAGATGGTAGGAGCAATTTTTCTGAGGGGGTTATAGCAGGAATACTGTACACTTGATATGAAATGTGAAGGTAATTATCTCCTCCATCATGGAAATGGCTTCTATGTTTCTAAAAAAGAGTTCATATTGTAATGACAGTGACATTTCATGGTACTTAGCTTGTCTTTGGTTAGCATTTGGAAAATATTTACATATTTCATCCAAATGGGTTACTGGGCAAGACTGTTACAGTGGAAGTTCTTATTACTGTGTTAGTTATGTTGAAACTACCGATAAGTTTATAAGGACAAAACCCACTACACTTTACAGGCAGTAGAAAGGTAATTATGGGTTAACTATGGTGACATTTCCAGAGTTGCTACATCTACCATTCGCTTTTGAGAAACAGCCATTGCAGTACTTAAAATTCTTAGTAGCTAACCTTGAAGTAAGACTGTGGAAATTACAATTACATCAGGTTAATTACACTGATAGTACTTGTCTATGTCATGGAAACAAGATGCTATTTACTCTAATTTCCCAATATTAGCAGTAGCCTTATTCACAGCAACTCTACCACTACAACTTGTTATTACATCTATTTTACTAGACTGTTATTTCTTGTCTATATTTCTTGACATTACTACAAGGCTATTTCTATGCAATTAAAGATTATTTCCTGGCTATATTTCTCGACACTACTATGAAAGTGACCGTTATTTCTTGGCTATATATTGACATTATGATGTAATTAATGGCCAATGATGTTTCTGTGGCACCATATAGTAATTTTCCAGTTCTTTCTCTGCAATCAACAATTTGTTTAAACAAAACTTAAAAGAGATGAAAGCAAAGACAGATGGATTGCCATCCTTTAAATCTTCAATGCCATGCTGGAGAGGACGGATCCTTCACTGAAAAGTAGACAGACCACCTGGCGAAGGAGGTCTTTTTCCTTTACCTGTTTTTACTTATGAAAACTTGAACATCCCTAATGTACACAATACTGAAGAGCTTTGACTGAAATGATGTGTCAAAAAAGTTTGCAGTGTGCCTCTCTTTTTGTTGCAAGGGCTGGGCAAGAAGGAGAACCAAGGGGCAGACACAAACAGAGGAATAACTGGGGTTTTATTGACAACACAAGGAGGGAGGAAAAAAGGGGAATCCACAGGGAGAAGAGTCGAGGTGAGGGGGTCTCAGGAGGGGGAGCAGTTCCAGGGGAGGCCACGAGAAAATCCAGGGGAGACAAAGGGAAGCCAGCGGGGGAGAATCCAGAGGGGAAAGGCGGAAGGCGTGGGGTCTCGGAGGCAAACGGGTCCAGGGAAGGCAACGAGGAGGCAGGGGCCAGGGAGCTGCAGAACACAAAGGGATAGGTGTGAACACAGAGCTGGAGACACAGGAGATCCAAAAAATTCTCGAGAGTAAGCGCTGGAGAAAACAGAGAGCCTGAGTAGTACCACTAAGGTGACTGCAAAGATCTGGCAGTGGTGGATGAGGAGACCAGGGTATTTGAACTGCAGTAGGTGATTGTGTGATGCTGGGCAGCTGTGTCCCCTGCACACCTGATGCCAATCCCTGGAGCACCGCCTGCAGAGGGAAAAACAAGGAGGGAGAAAGAGAGACACTGGGAGAGGAGGGGCGGAGCGCAACACTTTTAACACACTGTAAACAACAGTCCCATCTTCTCTCCTCTCTTGAACAAAGTAGACAGTGGGCAAAGGGGAGATTTCGTGTATTTAGATGATCCCCTCATTTTTTGTGAACAACATCTTAATTTTTTAATAAATGGAACACTCTTGCACTCTTACCTCTTGCACATTGTTTGTTTATCTGTAACTTTATCTGAGTTACTGGTGCTGGCAAACCAAGCAGGCAGTTATGCTTGTTGGGGGTCCGACATGCATGGCATATTTGTAGCTATTGCCCAATGACATGCTGTGAAATATGCACAGTTTTTTCTTTGGCCGGGTTTTAACCATGGATCTATTGTTTAACTCTAAGCTAGCACTATCGGAGTTGATGCCTTGCTCAGTACATCAACCAGTTAAAGTTGCACTACACACCTAGACACATTGCTAAAATAACACATTTGAGCATCAATCACTTTAAGAAAGGTAAAATGAGTCAAGGTCGTTAAAGTTCATTATTAAGCATTACAAAAGGGGGGAATGTATAATTTATATGTAGTCCTTACTGTCATTCCTTCTTTTGAAAATGTAAGTCTTCTGTAACATTAATGATGTCCTCAAAATGTCACTGTGAACTTTGCACATAATAAATATCACTGATTTCCCACATTTGAGGTCCAGTGACTTGATAGATAGATAGACAGATACCATATTGATCCCAAGCTGGGAATTACAGTGCAGCATTACACACAGTAACAATAACAACACAATCAAATAAAAAGAATAACCTATAAATATTAAATAACAACATACAATATAATATATTTAATATAAAAATGTATATACAACAAATAGCAGAGAAAGTAGTCAGTAATCCAGGAGATCCTTGCGTCGTCAACACCAGCTCCAGATGCATATGGACTCATTGCAGCAGGTAGATTACAGCATCATCGACTCCTAAATGGGTCTGATAGACAAACTGCAAGGGGTCCAGAAACATCCTCACCTTTGGCCTCGAATGGGGTAAGACCAGTCTCTCCATGACCTTCACATGAGATGTGAGGGTGACTGGTCTATAGTCTGCTGTGTTTCTTTGGAAAGACCTTGGTACCAGAGAGAGTACGTGGCAGAAGAAGCAGTGCAAAGATTTAATCTTAAAACCAAGGTTTGTTGTCATAATATATAGTCGCTGTGCTACATGGATGGCTTTGGTTTGCCAAGAGTTAACTGTAAACCTTAAACTTCAGGATCCTGCTGCGCTTCCACCTAACAGTGGCTAACACAGAGACTGCTACGGCCACTTTACCAACATCACAAACATAAAACGAGCCCAGAGAAGAAGTAAAAAGGCACTTTTATTTCAGAAAGAGGCTGAAAAATTAGGTACGTGTCAAATAAGAAAAGAATAGTCATATCAATGTGAATCTTGAGCTGACACTACAGATAAAAAACATAATAATGCATCAAATCAGTTTTGTTACCAATCTTTGACATATACAAGGCTGTGTAAAAAATCTCCCACCTCAGATTATTTATTATATTGACAATCTGTCATGTTGTTATTTTTTCCCCAGAATCAGTTGCAACATTTTATTTGTTCCCGTGAATGTGTTCCTTAGAGATATTAACAGTTAACTGATATTAAAAAAGTATTAGAATAAAATGAACCAGCAGTGTATGTTTTGAGCACCATTTCTCATGGTCTGGCATGGGAGTACTACCTAGTGGGAATATTGTTAGTCAGTTAGTGCTTAATGAATTAAAATTTAAAATAATTGATATGCCACTAAGCTGGTTAAGATACAACTTATACTTAGACATCGATAAATTTTGTATCTAATAAATCAATGAATTATTAGCCTAAATACGGTGGTGGACGGCTCCTCTCTTTTCACTGCAGGACGGAGAAACATAGAAGATCCTTTGTACCTTCAGACATCAGGCTTCTTCATTGTTCTGCAAATGGTTGATGAGCTGACAGACACATGAATTTCCCTTTGGGGATCAATAAAGTAATTCGTATTCGTATTCGTATTCGTATTCGTAAATATTAAAATATACAATGATCAGTTCAGAAATACTCAAAAATGTACATCCTTTGTAATAATGTGCAGTATGTAATAAAATAAGCAAATTACTTATGCTCAACAAAATATCAAGGTGTTTTTCTTCACTTTTTGAAATTTGCTGACTGATGTATACCACAGAGAACCATGTTTTTAGATCATTTAAATTCCTTCCATTATCTCTCTCTCTCTCTCTCTATGGCTATTTACATTACCGTGACACCAATAAAATAAGCTTAATAAACTAACCCAAAATGTCAATTTTACTCACACACGATGAGTGTGTGGCTTGACATGATGACGCTGGCCAGCTGCCGAATTACCACACGCATAACTTCCCTCAATTTGTTTTTTTTCACACCATCTCAAGTGAATAATGTAATATTAATTCGAGATGAACAGTCAGTGACATTGAAATACAGGTTCAGTTTCAAATAAATAGCATAGCTAGCATTTTCCAACAACATTAATACTTACCTACACACGTGGAAGCTGTTTCTTTCACTCATATTATTTCATGTGGTTTTTCGCCATGTCCACCAGTTGCCTCTTGAGATCTCTGTTACTCTTGGTTCAACTGACATAGTAGGCTGCGGTGTTTGCCTTCAAATTTAACTAACTTAAAGTTCATTAAATTAAACATGATTTTGGAAAAATGTGCAAGAGTTACAAGTGCCCACAAACAAAATCTGATTAAGAAAAAAATAAGCTTTAAAACTTAAAAGATCCAGGTCCTCCCTCACTGGGGATAATTATTTTCAAAAACTAAAGCTGATACGCGGCCTTGGCCCATCGCCTAAAACCAAACCTATTGTCTTCCATTAGGAAACTGTCCATCACTTTGGGGATTAGCACTACCGAAATGGAAAGTTCAGTTGGATGGGTACAACATGGTTAATTTTATTTTTGGTGCCACTGATGGCTTTTCACGCAAGATAATGTACTTGAAGGCTACAGACAATAATTGGTCTGACACCAACCTAGCCTTCGTCTGCCAGGCTGTACAGGAATTTGGCTATCCACTCAAAGTGTGATTTTAAAGGGACTTTGGATAGGATTTGTTAAAAGTTTTAAGTTTTTTTTAATGCTAATGGGTGATGGAATATTGAAAAACCAAAAAGAATCAGCCCACCCACATATCTCTCCATTGCCTTGAACAGACTGTGCTACATAATGTACTGCAATTCTGGGTCCGAATTTCCCTCACAGTTGTGTGGATGTGACGTTGGATGACGCTGAATGCGTGTTCTTGGTGGCTTTCGATGCAGGAAGAGGACAAGCATGGTAGTAATGGACTCTGCTACGGTAAACAAACAACCCACCACAAAAGTCCCACAAAGAAGAAAACAGAAGTTTTATCAGCGGCATCTCGTAAATCAAAACGCAGTTACGACAAAAGCTGGTCTGGCACCCGAATAAATATTGGATATGCATTTGAGTCATTGAGGCAGCTTCAGTTTGGATTGGGACGGCAAACAGATGGCTCATTTCCTATTAACCAGGTAAAGAAAGACTACAGGTCATGTTTAGAGCTTGATCTTAAAATCGCAGAGGACTCTGGATGACCTAAAACACATAACTTAGTCCACCACTGTGTAACAGTACAACGTTACAGACTGCGCATTTTCCACGGTCCTTTAGTCTGAAACCGACTCATTAGAAATTCCCGTCCCCATTACATGAACAGCCAGTAAAGTAACGTATCACATAAATAACGTGTCACAGCATCAGCTGCACTGCAGTGAAGACTTCGTGCACGCTCCCACGCTGGCTTAGCTGATGGCTGCAGATAGACACAACGGCTGTCGTGTCAGTATTGAGTCTTCTTTCTTGATCCTGCCCCAAGTTCCTTTAAGCAACATCACTCACCTGTTATGTCTTCACTACGTTTTTCTGCCACGTCTCCATGCAAGCTTGGATTTGTGTCATGGAGGATGGGACAACCACCTCCAGGTAATCATCAAAGGGCTCTGGTTTACTTTTTCCACAATACAGTGCCACAATGAAGGGAATGCAATTACTGTATTTAACCAGTATTTGCCAGAACTGGAGCTTACTACTTTTAAAGATGGGGAGTCCATCAATGTTTACATTCAGAAGGGCATTGTCATATTTTTGTCTGAAAACAGCATCTTGCATCAGTACAATGGAAATGTCCCTTTCCAAACCGTAGTAGACATATTGTCCATTGCATTTGAACTGCCTGTTAAGTCAGTTCAAATGCAATGTGCATGCATCATTGGGGAGTATGTGTCCATGTTCCCTAAGAACATGCAGCAACTCATTTAGGGACCTATGCGTGATATGGTGTCTGGTACTCCACTCTCTCACGTCATCCTCTATGTTTTTGACTTCAAGATATATAGATTACTTCATTTAATCTCCTAGGGGAAATTTAAAATGTCACAAGCAGCGGCTGGGGGAAAAATACATAAGAAGAAGAACACAAATCACAGAAACACATAAGTACCTAAAATGCATAAAACACAAATAAGTATGTAGATAAAACGTGCATTGTACACAGGTTAAAAGGTTATAAAGTTTAAAGTGCATGTATGGGTTCAGAATGTGAATCAGACGGAGGAGTTGTACAGCTGTATTGCGGTAGGTATGAATGATTTTTTGTATCGCTCTCTTGAACAGCAAGGGAGTCTGTATCTGTGGTTGAATGTGCTCTTGAGACTCTCCAGTGTTTTATTGAGGGGATGGGTGGTGTTGTCCATGATCCTAAGGAATTTCGTTCAGATTGTGTCCTCAGCCACCTCCTAAAGAGTGCTCAGCTCAACAGACTGGGCCTTCTTTACCAGCTTGTTGAGCTTGTTGGCATTCTTTCTCTCAATGCCCGCCCCCCCCAGCACACCACGGCAAAAAAGAGAGTGTTGCCCACTCCAGCTTGCTGTCTAGTAGGACTCCGAGGTACTTATACTTCTCCACAATCTCCACATCACTCACACTGATGCAAATGGGAGATAGTGGGGACTTTTTCCTCCTGTAGTCCACAACAATCTCCTTAGTTTTTACTATGTTAAGCAGCAAACCATTTTCATTACTCAAATGCACACAAGCAGTTCTGCAGCCTGACAAACTGTGGTCTGCCCATCAAATAGTCCCCAATCCATGTGACTAGAGGAGCCTCCACCTGCATGTTCTCCAATTTGATCTTTCACAGATGGGGCTGGATTGTATTAAAGGCACATGAAAAATCAAAGAACATGATCCTCACTGTGGTGTTGGGTCTGTCCAGGGAGGAGTACGCCCTCTGCAGCATGTAGATAATTGCATCATCTATACCTACATGAGGCTGATAAGCAAATTGCAGTGGGTTGGCTGATGCACGCACCTGTGGTCTTAGGTACGTTAAGACCAATCTCTCCATTACCTTCATAACATGTGAGGCCAGTGCAACTGGTCTATAGTCATTCAAGGCTACAGGATGTGCCATCTTAGGCACTGGAACCAGGCATGATGTCTTCCAAATGGAGGGCACTGTCTATAAGTGAAGACTCGTGTTAAAAAGGTGTTGCAGTACCTCACACAGCTGACTGGCACATGCCTTCAGGACACGTGGGCTGATGCCATCTGGTCCAGCAGCCTTCCCCTGGTTAAGTTTTGAAAGTTCCCTTCTCACCTGGGTGGCTGTGATGTATAGTCCAGTGGGGGATAGGGCAGGGCCAGTGGTGGGTGTCGGCATGGGGGTGAGGGATGAGGGGGGGCAGGGGAGAGTCAGAAAAAGATGGGCTACAGGGGCTGATCAGGGGCACGGGGGAAGATGGGAGTGAGGCAGCAATGGGGTGGCTGCTGGTGTAAGTGCCTGGGTCAAACCAGTTAAAATACTGATTTAACACCTGCTGTACATTCCCCTCAAATGCCCTGCCTTTCTTCTTGAATCCTGTAATCTCTCTCATCCCACTCCACACATCCCTGGCCTTGCTCCCCTGTAATAATTTCTCTTCCAATTTCTTCCTGTAGGAGTTTTTGCTCTCCATGAGTCCCTGAGGTCCTTCTAAACATATTTTAATTCTGCTCGATCCCTGGACCTAAAGGTCCTATTTTTTTTTTACTAGTGATCCATGGTTTGTTATTTGCATAACATCTGATCTCTCTTGTGGGTATAGAGATGTCAACACAGAATTTAATGTACTCGGATAGACAGTCCATGATGCTGTCTATATCCTCCCCATGTGGCTGATAAAGGGCATTCCAGTCAGTGGCCTCAGGGGCCCCATGCAGGGACTCCGTTGTGACCGGTAGCTGTTCAACAACTGTTCTGTATTAAGGAGTGAGTAGAACTAAATTATGGTCTGACCTGCCAAGTGGGGGGAGAGCAGTGGAGCTGTACACATCTTTGACATTTGCATTTAACAAGTCCAAAATTTTGTTTTCTCTGGTTGTGCACTTGACAAAGTGATGGAAGGTGGGGAGTGAGGAGGAGAGTGAGACATCCAGGTTAAAATCCCCTGTGATGGTGATGAAGGCATTGGGATACTTTGTAGGCATGCAGTTACGCCGTGAATGATGTTGCATGTCGCTTCCACATTCCCGGATGGGAAGAATGTAAACAGTGACAGCAATCACACCCGTAAATTCCCTTGGGAGGTAATAGTCCAATGGCAATCAGCTTAATGTTAGAGCTGCAGACATGCTCCTTGACAGTGATGTACCCCGGGTTACACCATCTGGTGTTTATAAGCACGGCAAGTCCCACTCCTTTCTTTTTGCCGCTCGTGGTGGTGTCCCTGTCCATCTGGATTGTGTGGAAACCGGGTATGGTCATGTTTGAGTCTGGTATCTGTTGTTTGAGTCTGATATCCGTTCATGTAGCCATGACTCAAGACTCAAGATGTGGTTCTGGACTTAAAATTGCCACATCTGAGTCAGAGTTTGTCATTCAATGTCCGTGCCAAAGTCTGAGTCACTGTCATCCTGGGTACTGCATCCAGTGTCATCAGGCAAAGTCGTTAGTCACTTGGTTGTCTTCACTCTCAGACTGGAGGAGCTCGTTGATGTCAGCTTTCCTCTTTCTCCACATTCATAAGCAAGCCATCTGTAATCCACGCATTTTGTTTTAGGTTGAAAACAACAGCTAAACAGGTGTCGTTCAGCTGATGAGGTCCCACTTGCATCAGCTGCTGCGTTACTAATGTTAAATCCTGTTTGTCGAATCAGCTGGATCAGCTTGATCCAGAACTAACCAGCCTTGAACTATTTTAAAGAGCCATCAACTGTGAAATTTTTAGAAGATCTGAAATCTGGAGCTCACTATGAATGTGTGCTCCGACCTTTCATGCTACTTCAGTCAAATATACAAGTGGGATAGTGAAGATTCAGACTGCCTTGCCACTTCCTGGTCTTTGTCTGCCTGTGTTCGGGGCTGCTTTGAGTCCTCCACCTCTACTGCTGCAGCGTGTGATTTCTCCTCATTCCCCCATTGGTCGTCGCTGGGACAGAGTCATTGTTTTGCCCATCCTTCATTCTGGGCCGCTGGATTTTCCCCAAGCCCCTCATAGACTGCCATTCCCCCCTTTTGAACTGAACTGAGCTTATTTACCTGCCTCTGCTGACAGTAAAAGTCATTACCAATTCACCTGGTTTAGTTGGTGCTGCTTTTGGGTCCAAACCTCACCCATTACACTTCTCCAGTCTCATTAAATAGTCACACTTAAATGTTTTTATTTATGGCCCCACCCCCACCTGTGGCAGAGGAATAGGCTGCTTCAGCAGGCTGCTTAGACTGAACACCTGGCTCTCCTCTGCCTCCAGGTCCCACAACGTCAGCTTCATAGACAAATTTGTTTGGTTGATGTTTCCAGTTCTACACTTAACAGTAGCGCGCACATGACTGGTGAATTAACCTATTCCTGTCCTCATCACCAACAGAGAGCAAACTAATTATCACAACACACATGTCACATCAACACAATTAACGTCAATACCCTCAAAACTCTCCCAAAACATCAAACACCACACATGAATAAGGCACCGGTCACCATTAATATGGCACTTTTAAATGTTCGCTCTCCGTCAAACAAGACTTTTATCATAAATGATCTGATCTTAGATCACAAGATTGATTGCTTATTCTTAATCGAAACATGGCTGAGCATGGAAGCACCAGCTGTTCTCACTGAGGCCTCCCCACCAATTTTAATTTTGAATTTCTTTAAAGATGGGGTTGGTAATCCTGTTCAGAAACAAGTTTTGTTATACTGGGTGAAATGGTTCTTCTACCTTCTGAGTAATCAATACATTATGTATTCAGAAAAAGGAACAAAAATAATCAGTCCTCTGTGGCAGCTGCAGGACTGAAAAACTCCAACCAATCCACGCTCTTCGCACCGAAGAGCAAAAACCAATCAGATGCCTTCATGTCTAGTTCTGTATCCGCCCCCCTCTATCCCTGCCTCTTACGTGTGTGCACAATCTTCACGTGTCGCTGTGGGCGGAAGAAATAAGCATACAGAGTTACAGCAGAACAGATTTCATGCTCATTTATGAGCAATGGCTGAGAAAATGCAGCCCCAGTTACTACTTCCACCGTTACTTGTAACGGCTCGCCCCGAGAAAAAGGCAAGGAAGAGAAAGTCGGAGGCTGAAAAGGCTGCTAACAAAAAGGCTCTGGATAAAGCCAGAGGTCAAACCAGAGTAAACATCGGTGTTGCTTTCGAGCGGTGGAGACAACTGAGGGATTTGAAGGGCCTGAAAAGTGATGCTGAGGTTGCTCTCTTTCTGTTGGACAGGTAATTATATGTTTTGCTTCAGGGAGGATTTGTTATTTTTATGAAATGTGTAACGTTTGCTAACGTAGCTACTTTTGTAGCTTGTATTAGCCTAATGCTAATATTAGCTTCTCTGTGGGTTTAAAACTGGTCGGTGACACTATTATTGAATAGATTATGCCGCTTCTCATTTTCATGCGGTGCGTGTTCCAGTTTGTGGGTGCGTGGCTTGGACGTACACTCTGATGGGAGGGGGAGGAGGGGGATGGAACTCAGAGGAGGTGCTACTTTCAAATCTTGCTTGCCCTCTTGCTTGCCCCTCCAAGATTACCAACCCCAGCTTTAAGGGCTGGTAGGAAGGGTGGTGGTACTGCATCATTAACTACTAACACACTAAACAAATCTCATTTGATCACTACACCACCTTTGAATATCATGCCATTGTTTTTAGCAGCCCTCCAGTTCTATGCATCACCACCAAAACAATGTGCTGCTTTTATCAACAAATTTTCTGAATTTCTATAAATAATTCACATCTCCTACAATATGGTAATCTTATTATGATAATCTTATAAATTCACAAAATTTTATTTGCAGCCATCACAAAAATAAATCCAAAGCCCTCTTTTCCACCATCGATCATTTAATCAACCCCGATTTTAACAAGTCCCAAAGTTTTCCAACAGATGCTTGACAAGGCCCAAGGCTACCAAGCGACTCAGATGCAGAGAACACACAGGAGTTTCACAATCCAAATTCCAAAAATCTTTACTGAAGAGTATACAGGGTCATACACGAGAGGGCAGTCCAAAGAACAGGTGAACAAATCCAAATTGGGCAAGGCAGAGGTCAAAAAATCCAAAAGTACAAAACAGGTCATACACTGAAGGTCCAATGAAGAGCAAACGCGAGAGAGCAAAGCACAGCAAGGTAACAATGACAATCTGGCAAGGAATGGGCAGGACCCATTGGTTTAAATTCAAGCAGACACAGGTGTAGAGATTGCTGGCGGGAAACAGAACAAAGGAGCTTGACAGGAAGTGAAGAATCAAAACAGGAATGAATGAATACCAATTACAAAATAAAGACAGAGACCTGACAATGCTCTTTGTGACAATTTTGCAGACCACTTCACAGGCAAAATTGATATCATCAGATCCAACATTTTATCTTATCAAAAGCTGGTTCTTAATCCATTTGAATGTTTGTTTTTACCTGAGGAAACACTGGACAGTTTTGTCCTGGTTGATGCTGAGATGCTTGGTAGAGTTTTCTCCCAAGTTAAACCAACAACTTATCTTTTAGATCCAATTCCTTCATCACATCTTTGAGAAATATCAGTCTGGATTTAGGATGCATTACAGTACAGAAACAGCCCTGATAAAGATTGTTAATGATCTCAGGTGTAATCTGGACTCATACAAATTATCAGTCCTGGTGCTACTGGATCTGGTGAGAGAGTGCTGCCCTCAACACAGTAGATCACCTGATTCTTTTTAACAGACTTAGACACCCGGTCTGCTCTCTAGCACTGTTCTTAAGTGGTTCACTTCCTATCTCTCAGGAAGAAAAATTTTGGTAAGTATGGGCATCTGCTCCTTGGGAATCCATGAAATTAAATGTGGTGTGCCGCAAGGTTCAATTTTAGCCCCTGTACTTTTTAATTTGTACATGCTGCCACTTGGCGATGTCATCAGGAAGCATGGCATGAACTTCCATAGCTATGCTGTCCCCTGATGACTTTTTAATTGTATCTCAGATATCAAATCCTGGATGGCAGAAAACTTTTGCCAACCAAGACAACCAAGACAAAACTGAAGGTTTGGTCCTGAAGGTCAGAGAGAGAAACATGTATCCAAACTACAGGCATTGTCCTTAAACCCATCCCGTCAAGTTAAAAACCTGCAGAGGGATCAACAGTTGATGTGGAGAGAGTAGCTGGTAGGATGTTGAGGAGGGGGGCAAAGGCTGTGCTGGAGGTGACAGCTGTTGGTCCAGAGGACAGGGTGTGCTCAATTTGTTAGATGTAATAAGACCATTATTAATATCAATAATATATAATACATTGACAAGCAGGACATTAAGACCACTGACACCTTTTTGATGCAAAAAGACTAACCAGCTGTGTCTCAGGTGCTGCTGGGGTAGATGTAACACAATTTTAAAAGGTGATTATAAAAATGCATTATTTTACTATAATTATTATTCTACAATAATTATTACCAGTTGTTCCTCTGAGTCAGGATGTACATCCTGCAAGGCCTTTCCCATCTGGCTGTACGGGTAAATTATACCTATTAACTCACCTGGAACAGGTGAGAGAATAATAGACTAATAATAATTCACTTTCAGATGATGTATTGAAAAGATTTTACTGTAAAGTGAATATAGAAATAGAAGAATAGAAATAGAAAATACTTTATTGATCCCAAAGGGAAATTCATTTGTCTTATAGCTCATCGCAAATTTGCATCATGATTAAAGAGTCTGATGGCTGTTGGTATGAAAGATCTTCGGTATCTTTCTGTCCTGCACCGAAGAGAGAGGAGCCGTCCACCACTGCTGCTTCTTTGATCCATCAAGTTGTTATGAAGTGGATGATCTGTGTTGTTCAGTATGGCCTCCATCATTCTCATTGAGTATCTCTCCACCACCTCCTCCAAAGAGTCCATCTTTACTCCAATGACAGAGCCAGCCTTCTTGACAAGCTTATCCAGCCTCTTTGCCTGCTTTTTTCCTAAACTTCCTCCCCAGCAGACTGCAGCATAAAATAAAGCACTTGCCACCACAGATGTTTAGAGATCGGAGCTTTCTTAGGAAAAAGAGGCGGCTCTGCCCTTTTTTGTAGAGAGCATCAGTGTTAACAGACCAGTCCAACTTGTTATCAAGGTGAACACCTAGATATTTATAGGTTGTCACCACCTCGATGTCCACTCCACAAGTGTTCACTGGCTGAAGACGGGGCTTGGACCTACGGAAATCCATGATCATTTCCTTTGTCTTTGAGGTGTTCAGCATGAGGCAGTTTTTGTGACTCCAGTCACTGAAGGCTTTTATCAGATCCCTATATTCAGATTCCTGTCCATTTCTAATACATGCCACAATAGCAGTGTCATCTGAATATTTCTGAATGTGGCAGGACTCAGAGTTGTATTTAAAGTCTGCTGTATACAATGTGAACAGGAATGGAGCAAGAACAGTCCCCTGTGGAACCCCCGTGCTACTCATTAATGTCCCAGAAAAACAGTTCCCCAACCTGACAAACTGTGGCCTTTCTGTCAGGTAATCTGTGATCCAGGAGACAAAGGAAGAATCCACTCCCATCTCTTTAAGATTGTTTTTGAGTATGTTGGGTTGGATGGTATTAAATGCACTAGAAAAATCAAAAAACATGATTCTTACATAGGCGCCAGATTCCTCCAGATGAGAGAGGGCACGGTGGAGCATGTAGAGGACTGCATCATTCACTCCAATGTGTTCTTTGTATGCAAACTGTAGGGGATCGAGTTTGTTTTTGACCTCAAGCCTCAGTAGACGTAGAATCAGCCGCTCCAAGGTCTTCATGATGTGTGAAGTCAGGGCCACCGGTCTGTAGTCATTTAGTTCAGCCGGACATTTTCTTTTTGGTACCAGCACTATGCAGGATGTTTTCCACAGAGCCGGCACCTGCCCCAACTGAAGACTCAGGTTGAAGATCTTGTGGAGAGGTTGACACAGTTGGGCAGCACAGTCTTTAAGCAGCCTTGGACACACACCATCTGGGCCAGCAGCCTTCCCAGAGCAAAGTCTCCCGAGTTCCAGCCTCACCCCTGTCTCTGTAACAGACAAGGGTGGAGGAACAGGTGTGAGAAGGGGAGTAGCTGCAGCAGTGGAGATGCACTCAGGTGAAGAAGGAGGCAGAGGAGGAGGAGGAGGAGGAGGAGGAGACATGGTGGAGAAACAGACTTGTGGAGGAGAGGAAGGAGCCGTTATGGAGATGTCCACATGTTGAGGAGGAGGAGAAGGAGGTGGATGAGGAGTGGACTGGGATGTGACCTCAGTGTCGAATCTGTTGAAGAACTGATTGAGTTCATCAGCTCTTTCCACATCACCAACTATTGGCTGTCTTTTCTTTTTGTTGTAGCCAGAGATGGTGTTGATTCCTCTCCACACCTCACGGATGTTGTTGTGTTGTAAATTCTTCTCTATCTTCTTTTTGTATTCCAACTTTGCCATCTTCAATCTCTTCTTCAACTCATGTTGCACCTGTTTGAGCCGTTCTTTGTCACCATCTCTAAAAGCTTCCCTTTTTGGTTGAGGACTGCCTTTATGTCACTAGTGATCCAGGGTTTGTTATTGGGGAAACAGCGTAAAGTCTTTGTAGGTATGACTGTGTCTCTACAGAAGTTGATGTACTCTGTAAAACAGTCAACCTGTCTGTCAATGTCCATACTGTTCTTATCTGTTTCCAGCAGCACATCCCAATCTGTGCATTCAAAGCAGTCCCTTAGAGCCTCTCTAGCCTCAGGTGTCCATTTCCTTACTGTGAGTGTAGTTGAAGGTTCCCTCTGCACACAGGGTTTGTAACAGTTCTGCAGAAAAACTAAGGTGTGATCTGACCTGCCCAGTGGTGGTAAGGCAGTAGCTCTGTAAGCTTCTTTGACATTGGCATACAGCAGATCAAGGGTTTTGTTTTCTCTGGTAGCACAATTGACAAACTGTGTAAATCCAGTCAGGTGGGAGGAGAGGGTGACATGGTTGAAGTCTCCTGATATTATTGTAAGTGCTTCAGGATGTTTAGTCTGTATCCTAGCAACCATATCATATAGTATCTCACATGGAACTTCAGCAGTTGCCTTTGGAGGGATGTACACAAGTATTGTTATGATATGACTGAATTCTCTTGGTACATAGTATGGTCGCATTCCAACAGCCAATAGTTCAATGTCTGGACAACACATCTTCTCCTTGACAGTAATATGTGCAGGATTACACCATCTCTGGTTGACGAATAAGGCCAGTCCTCCTCCTTTTTTCTTGCCACTAGCCTTAGCATCTCTGTCTGATCTTATGAGAGTGAAACCAGGTACATCCACGATGGAGTCTGAGATGTTTTGATTCAACCAGGTTTCAGTAAAACACATCAGGCTGCACTCACGGTACACTTTCTGAGTCTTCACCAATATCTCCAGCTCATCACTTTTGTTGGGCAGAGAATTAACGTTTCCCATGATGACAGATGGTAGAACAGGCTTGTATCTCCATTTCTTGGCCTTCAACTTTGCACCAGCACGACAGCCACGAAAACACCTCCTTATCTCAGCTGGAACAGGGTGATACACTCCAGACTTGCTCCGTTTCAGGGACAAAAGCTCTTCTCTTGAAAAAACTATTCTTCCAACAGAAGAGTCCATCAGTAGTTGACAAAAATAACAAAAATAAAGCAAAGGTTGAGTAAAAACTCAGAGCTACCAGACTTTGCTGCTACCAGTTGAAGCGCATATTCTAGAAACTAAGAACATAGCAAATAGCTCCATCAGAATGAAAAGCTAAAACTCACCAGTGTAAACAGCAGGTGGCTGAAAAGATTGGACGGTGCCTTCCAAAGACCTTGACACTGAGCGTGTTAACACAGTGAACAAGGTCTCCAGAGTAACTGAGCAGGGGGGCAGGCTTGACCACTAGAGATGCAGCTTCTCGGTCCTGGTTCCACCTGATCCGGAAATTTCAGTCCTGGAAAGCTGGAAATTTAAGCTGTTGGCACTCGTTCCTTAAGATAGTAGAAACGTAAACACAACTGTAAGTTTATTTGTTGTGTTTGGTCATCTGTAAATTATTAATTGTGTCTCTGTCTCAGAGATAATGATAATGACAGACAACAGAATTGCAATGTTAAAGAATCTTACTGATGAATAATGATTCATACTGACCTGGAATAAACCTGTTGACGTGGAGGTGAAAGGACTCCAATGACGTGGACCCTCTGGCACACCTGTAGTTTGGCAGGACAATGCCTGCCTTGGTGGTGGTGCCTGTCTGTGTGTATAGAAGCACACCTGGTTCGTCCTTTATGCACTTAACATGCCTCTCAAGAAAATCCCTTCCCTTTGCCCCCATCAGTTCATTGAGGAGCTGCTCACTCATGACTAATGAAGCTTATTTCATCTCTCCCGCTTCCCTCTTGATGCACTCCTCATCACTTGTCCTCATCTAATCCCAATCTGGCACCTTTTCTCCTTCTCCAATCAGCTTTCATCTGTCATGTTTAAAAGTGCTCTCTCTCTACTCTCATCCAGCTGTCTCTAGTCTCTAGGAAATGCTTCAGCCCCCGCTCTTGCGCTGCCACACTCAATCGCTGTTCCTCCGCCTGCCACAATTAATGCAGCGGCGTCTCACTCGTTGGCATCAGCTGTCCCTGCTCCTCTGCTAGGTAGGCCATACATTCCCTCTGCTGCAAATATTTCTCCCCACAAAAGACGAAAGATCCTGCAAGGCAAAGACGTTAATCTCGTCAGCCTTATCCTCCCGTCTCTAGAGTGCGACAAAAAAGTCTCTTCCACTGAGAATATCACAGCCATCATCAAATCAGCCGATCCCCGTCTCACCAGAGATTTGTTAATAGGTGAATTCCTGGTCACATTCGGGATTTTCAGGGATGTTATCTGCTTTTTCCCGACAGGAGGGTCAATTTAGATACCTATCTGGCTCTTGTAGACGATCTCAATCTGGAATACGGGAGAAATATTTTTTATCAGTACCACAAAGCATTTTCCAGTAAGGCAGCCCTCTACATATCTCAGTCTAACATTCGATTAAACTGGTCAGTCCTGGACTCGGAAATCCTCATCATGTTAATCGGTGGCTCCCAGGCAGTCTCATGCCGCACGTGGGAGTATTGGCCACCCCGAGTCTCTGTGCTCACAGCTACCATTTCTGCCGCTGGCTCCTGCACCCCTTCATGATGGCCCCGCACCACGCTCCATGACCGACAAGCATGGTAGAAAGGTGGAATTATTCAACAATCAGCCCATTTGCAATAACTTCAACGAAAATGTTAGCACTTAGTGTATTTCTCCACATTTGCAGTGCATGCAAGGATGCGCACCCCCGATCTGTGTGTCCCCGCCGCCTGATCCCCTCCCGCCTGGCTCGCTCTCACCAAACGAACCAGCGCAGCTCTCAATCATTCTTAAAAATCATCCGTCTATTCTGGTTAATGTGAAAGCTCTGGCTGCTGAATTGTCTGCTCATCCTGACTCTGTTTTCACTAATCACCTGCTCACTGAACTATCACAGGGTCTTTGAGTCGGAGTTGTTTCATCTCCGAACTCTAGCTATGTCACAAAGAGAGAGAGCCCATCTCAGCTGCTAGGGAAAGAACTTAATAAAAGTTACTTAATTGGCCCCTTCGACTCCCCTCCTTTCTCTGCGTTTCGCACTAGTTCAATAGGTTTTGCCACGAGGAAATATTCAGGAAAGAAAAGACTAATATTTGATTTATCAGCTCCTCCTTCAGGCCCTGTCATGAGCGTTAATAGTCTCATCCCTCCCATTCCGTTCTCACTCCACTATGCCACAGTTGACAATGCAATTAAACTAATTAAACTCACCGGGCAGGGGGCTTGGTTATCTAAAGCGGATATAACCGATGCCTTCAAGATCGTACACATTCACCTGTCTTAGTGGCATCTTTTTGGCATAAAGTGAGAGTCTATGTTTTATTTTGCCGTTAGACTCACTTTCGGCTGTAGGAGCAGTCCGTGTATTTTTAACATGGTGTCAGAGGCTCTCTGCTGGATTCTGCTTAATAATGTTAAACTCCCATCAGTGCTTCATCTTTTGGATTTTTTGCTTACTGACTCCCCAAATGACCGCTCGGGTTCCTCGCTGGAAAAAGAAAACTCTCGGTCCCGCAACATCCCTTGAGTTTCTAAGAATCCTGCTGGATACCATCGAGATGAAAGCCTCTCTCCCAGAAGAGAAACTGATCAGGATCCGCAAAATTAGCCAGGCGTTCATGTCAGAAAAAAACATCATAAAGCAGCAGTTACTTTCTCTTCTGGGCCATTTCAACTCCGCAATGCCCTTGATTTAGCATCGTCTGTGCCGAACCTGCATGACCAGATATATTTAGATGAAGGATGCCGCATTGACCTAAAGTTCTGGTCTCTGCTTTTAGAAAAGTGAAACGGCGTTTCCGTCTTCTATGATGAAGTTGTGCATTCCTCTGACTCCATTCAGTTTTTCACAGATGCGGCTCCATCTGTGGGTATTGGGGTTTTTCTCCAGGGTCAGTGGTTTGTGGGCTGCTGGCCCCCTGAGTTGTCTCAGCAGGACTTCTCTTCCGCTCTCTACGAGACATTCCCCATTGCCATCGTAATACGATGGGCAGCTATGCTGATTTTACTCGTAGGTAGATTATCTTGTAGACAGCACTGCAGCAACACTCTTGTAGCACTTGATGCTGTAGCTCTTCTGAGAAAGAAAGTCATCAACCAGAAGAGAATAGCTCCCTGGTACAATTCAAACCTGCGCATCTTGAAGCAGAAGACCAGACAGCTGGAAAGGAAAACACATTCCAGCCAACATGAGGAAGACCGTCAAGCCTGGAAAGATAGTTTATTAATATATAAAAAAGAGCTTTGCAGTGCCAGAAGTACATACTTTAAATCTTTAATCAAGAGAATAAAAACAATCCCAGGTTCCTTTTTAACACTGTGGCCAGGCAGTGGCCTGACTAAGAACCACAGTGCTGTTGAGCCATGCATCCCTCCGACTCTCAGCAGCAACGATTTCCTAACTTTTTTTACTGAAAAGATTGTAATTATCAGAACATGAATCGACAGTGGTGGACCACAGATTACAGTCCCTACGGAAGCACCTCCCAGACTTGGTGCATACTTGAACAGCTTCTCCCCCATCGACCTGTCTGTCTTGACTTCTGTAATCACCTCCTCCAAATCAGTCTGCTACATGTCTGCTTGACCCAATTCCAACAAGACTGCTCAAGGATGTCGTCCCCTTAGTTAACGCTGCTATACTGAACCAGATCAACCTTTCCTTAGTCACAGGCTGTGTGCCACAGGCCTTTAAGGTGGCTGTCATTAATCCTCTACTTAAAAAACCTTCTCTTGATCCAGATGTTTAGCCAACTATAGGCCTATATCCAACCTTCCCTACATCTCTAAGATCCTTGAGAAGGTTGTTCTAGTGCAGCTACATGAACATCTGCACAGTAATTCCAATCTGGATTTAGAGAACACCATAGCACTGAAATAGCACTGGTCAAAGTCTCCAACGATCTTCTAATAGCTTGCGACAGAGGTCTTGTCTCTGTACTTGTACTTCTGGACCTCAGTGCTGCATTTGATACCATCGATCACAGCATCTTGCTGCAGAGACTAGAACATGAAATTGGGATTAAAGGATCTGCTCTAAAATGGTTTGACCACTCTGAGTACAACAGAGTTACGTGTGGTGTGCCACAGGGTTCAGTTTTAGGGCCAGTTGTCTTCACTTTTTACATGCTTCCATTAGGAGATATAATCCATAAGCACTCCATCAATTTCCATTGTTACGCTGATGACACTCAGCTCTACTTTTCGATAGAGCCAGATGATAGAAGCCGCCTCATCAATCTGCAAGATTGCTTGAAAGACATCAAATCCTGGATGTCTTCTAACTGTTAGGGAAGAATTTCACTTCTCCGTATAGTTTGTGTAGTTAAAGGTTAATCCCTCTTTGTTTATAGGTGAAAGTTGAGAATTAAATGTTTTCTTTTAGATACATTGCTAGAGACAGTTTATCTGTCCTGCACTCTCTCCTAGGGCATGCCAAGGCCATGTTCATTCCCCTGGCACCTTCGCCGGATAACACTCTGGGTGAGAGAGAGACCATTGTTGTTCTCGCGTCACCTAGATGGTGTGAGTCTTTATCTTAATGTTTATGCCCAATAGCCAATGGAATCTCCCTTTGTGGGCTTGGTCCACCTTCCTAGTATATGAATCTGAACTCTGCAGCTTGGCCCTCAGAATTGAGGTGGCATCACGCACTCATGTTGTGTCGATGACTCTTTTGTTCTCCTTGATCAAGTCTAATAAACTTCTTCAGTATAAGACATCCAAGACTCCGGTGTTTCGTCTTCCTGCATCACCACAGAATTTCTCCCTAACAATTGGCGTCACGAACAGGATCTCAACAGAACAATGACTCGGTAAGTGCAGATGTTTAATTTTATATATCATGCCTTACCTTGTCTGAGTTTGACGAGATCATGAACTATAATGTTAAAATGGGAGACAACACATTTGTCATTCTATTAAAGTGATGTTTTAATTATTATTATTAATTCTGTGTAAGAGAAATGCTTTAATCTAGAGTGAAATTACACCAATTTTGAAAGTGTATGTGGGGTTTGAGGAAGAGCGTGAGGTGAGCTATATCACCAGCAGAGACACTGAGTGGTTACTGCGACTGTTTCTGGATGCGGTTGAAAAACCAGGCCCGACACAGAGGGACCTAGGTGTGATCTCTGGCTATAGAAAAAGAAAATTTTGAGGGTAGAATGAAAGAGGTCTGCTGAGATTAAAATCCGGGACCACGCACTCTGTGTCCGACGGGAAACAAAATTACCCCGGAAGATAAGCCCGGAGGCAAGAGGCGCCAATAAAAAGTGTACACACAGGATGAAGAAACCGTCAATCCCTTCACACCAACATTACTGTAAATTTGTGTAAGCCCGGAGACCTGTATGCTTCTGAAGTTGTTTTTGTATGTTTATTTGAGTGTATTTGTTTGAAGTAACAATGGGAGATCATCTGTCCAAAACAGGGAGTGAAACAACCCTAAAAATCCTAAAATACACACTTTTAAGGGTTACTTTTAAATATATTTAAACAAAATATATTTAATGAGCCAGCCTCTCTAATATCTTTAGGAATTTTATTCCATAACTTGGTGCGTAGTTAGCAAAACCTGCATCCCCAATTTTCTTAGTAGTATTTGTGGGAGCCGTCAGTAAGCATGATGTAGATGATCTAAGTGTTCTAATGGGAACATAGTGGATATGTGAGTTCGCAATGTAGCTTGGTCCTGTTCCAAGTAGAACTTTTTACGTGAGGAGCAGTATCTTACAATCTATTCTAGACATTACTGGCAGCCAGTGCAGAGAAGCTAACACTGGAGTAATGTGCTCTCTCCTTTTGGTTTTAGTCAGTAACCTCGCTGCAGAGTTTTGGATAAGCTGAAGTCTCTCTGTGGTATTCTTCGGACGGCCTGTAAACAGTCCATTGCAATAGTCAATTCTACTCGAGATAAAGGCATGTACCAGTTTTTCAGCATCCTTTTGATTTATAACTGGTATTACTTTGGCTATGTTTCTAAGATGGAAAAATGATGTTTTGGTCACTTTCTTTATATGGGATTTAAAATTTAAGTCTGAGTCTATGATGACTCCAAGACTTGTCACTTCAGGTTTGATCCAGGAAGTGAGTTTTGTCGAGCGTGTTCTTTGATTTGAGTGAGGACAAACAACGACGTTCCGGTTAACTATTTATTCAAATTGGATCATTAAAAAATCTTGTACAAGGACCTTCTCTGTTCAGGAAATCACAGTCTGCAAGCAGTTAGCTGTAACCACCGTTCCAGAAAAGGATGCCAAAACTCTATTTTCCAAGCATAATATAATGTTGCTCAATGTGTTTGTAATTAGCATTCATTGGTTAAAACAGGTGGGGAGGAGCTGTGGTTTAGACTTAGCTCTCCCTTCGTTGGTGCACAGGCTGGTCCCAGCCTCTTGGCACTTGATGCATCCAACCACGAGGGACAGCACCCTGAAAAGAGACCTCCCTAATCTGCATAATTCATGATTTATCTGGAGTGCTTCTTCCGTCTCTAAGTCTCTGACCCCAGCGATGATCTACGTAGACCTTGAGATGCTCCTGCCTTTGTTACTTTCTCAGATTACTTTCACAAAATGTTCTCCTATCCTCCCTTCACACAGCACAATAAACAACAAATGCACTCAAGGCCATAGTGTAGATCATTTGAGGCTCTCTGGTGACCTGACCTGACCCTTACATGTATTAATCCTTCGTACCACGGGACTAATGCTTGATTCCCTCTCATTGTTGTCAGGTCACTTCAGCACAGTATCAATCTTTAACATAACTTCAAAGCCATCATTGTTTATTATTCAGTAATTACATACAGTTTAATGCATTATCAAAGAGGAAGAGTTTTCAGAGGTATTAGAGAGAGAGGAACAGAGAGAATGAGTGTGTCCTCTTGGTCATGTAAGTGAGAGTGCTTAGAGGTAGGAAATGAATCTTTCATAGTATTCAAAATGCACAATCAACACCAATAATCATCAGTAGAGTATAAGTGATGAATCATCTAGAACTTATCATCAAAATATTAAATGGATTATATATGTCTATGAATCAAAACATAATATGTAAATCAAAATATAATGTATGAAGTCATCTCAGAAACAAAATAAAATGGAGTATATATGTGTAGTATTATCTTCTGAGAAACTAATCAGTAGCTAAAGTGAGGTTACATTTCTAATCTAAGAAACTTATCAGTAGCTAAAGTGAGGCTATACTTCTAACAATTCAGTGATGGTGTATGAGATGAAAAATTAACCCTAACAGTTTGCCCATGTTATTCATCAGCATTTCTCTTTTTGCTATCGGGCCAACAAGTACGATTTCTGTTTTATCCTCATTTAATTTCAGAAAGTTATTGTTCATCCACTGATTGATTGCTGCAAGACAGTTAGTAATGGAACGTATGGCCGTTACATCATTAGGTTCAACGGAGATGTATATTTGTATGTCGTCTGCGTAGCTATGGAAGCTTACATTATGTTCTCTGATAATATCTCCAAGCGGCAGCATATATAAGGAGAACAGTAGTGGACCCAGGCAGCTCCCTTTTGGAACCCCATAACAGATGTCATGTTTGCTAGACACGTGATCTCCAAGCCTGACATAGTATTGCCTATCCTTGATATATGTCTTGAACCATTGCAATACACTGTCTGATAGACCAACTCGCTTTTCCAGCCGATTAATCAGGATATTGTGATCTATTGTGTCGAAAGCGGCACTTAGGTCTAAAAGGACTAGGATTGAGACCTTATTGGCATCGCAGTTAGGTCTGAGATCACTAATTATTTTGGTGAGGGTGGTTTCAGTGCTGTGGCCTGCCCTAGAGGCTCTACATGAGAACCAGCAAACCGTGGCTTTGTAAACTGAGAAAAGGAAAAAATGACCTTAGCTGGGGCTTTGTACATTTTATATAGTTGAGTACAATAATAATGTTAATATAAAAATATCAGCATAAGCAAAACCTCTTTACTTACTGATGCCAAAGTCAAAATGGGCCTTCTAGGTTCACCATCACCTAAAGAGACATCCTTAGGTGGTGGTGCAGGTGAGGGTCCTGGCTGTTGTGTCTCAGTAGATGAAGGCCATGGCTGCTGTGTCACTGTACATGAGGGTTCTGGATGCACTGAAACAGGAAACGAACTGGAAGGCTGCAGGTTCACAGACAAGAAGATGAAATTGTAATACTACAGAATTCAACACCAGCACCTCATAATTGTACAAGAGACTTCTGATACCTTCTTTCCATGGAAATCACAATTACAGCTCTGTACACCTCCAAACAGTCACATTTGTCCCCTCATCTGCATTGGGCATTTCTCAATTTATCTGTATTAATGTTTGACACTGAATAAGAATGTATTCCCTTTAAATATGACACAGCTTTAAATTCAATATGATACACACATAACTCTGTCCAGGTTTACCTGCCGAGGTGCTGGTCTGTTTCCTGCCACAAAGGGCCAAATGCCTGAGGCAGCAAATCTACAAAGGCAGGATATCCACTCCTCCTCTTCCATGGCCCTGTGTTTTTTTTAGTTTGGAAGCCATCTGCCATTAACAGGGAAAGAATATTTAGACCAAAACAGCAAGGTTCATGACACAAATTATAAGTTCTTGTCACATACAATCACATAAAAACAAAGCTTATTATCAACTAATAGCAGTATATGATTCAAGAGTTGTGTTACAACAGAAGTGAATGCTATGCAGATTTCATTCATACTGTTATGCTAAAATGCATAAGAACATGCTCTAACGTTATACCAATGTTGTGCTGTTCGCACTGCAGTGATAAAGCAGTGGTGGTAGTACAGTATCTGTTAGTTAAATGTTGTTGCTCTTGGAGAAAAAAATCGCAACACAGACAAAGTCAAAAAGGGGTTAAATAAATTTCATTACGATTACTGTGACAGTATGCAACAATTTTGGAAACAATACTAAAAAGGTAAAACAATGCCTGGCTCTAAAAGTCAAGTCTGAATACTGAAACACTAACGTTGACAGTGGTGCGATGTCAACATTGTTTCTTTTAAAAGTGATTTCTATTTTTAATAAAGCAGTAATATCTACCTAGCTACCTAGTTGACTTAATACAATATTATAACATGTGTTGCCTTTTTGTGGTGAATAAAAAATCGATTTTAACGTAAAAATGTTAACGTCTGCAGAGACAATGGCAGTCGTTTCTGCCATCGTAATTTCTTTCTGCGATGCATATATAACACCAAGCTAGATAGTTGACAGAATATATTGATACTAATGGTATATTTACCTTTTGTTCTGAATTTTGGAGAAGCTTGGCTGTCAGAAAGATGGAAATGGGGGACCGCCATTGGTTTGTCCCACCAATTTTGGAAAAGAACCACAGTGATTGGCTGAAGGCAAAGAGGAGGATGGAAATGGGGCAACATGGTTGGAGGAGATGATACAGACGCTCGGTCCCAAGATAGAGCTAGCCGGGCCTTGAGCCAAGATAAAACACCTCCCTTCACAACCAGACGCTGGGTCATACAACACACTCATGATAGTTAGCACGCTTTAGTGTGCTAACTCTACCAGAAATTATCCCAAAAGCTGAGGGCAAAAGAGCATCAGACACTTGCCTGCTTGCTGGAGGTCATGATCAGATTAACAAAATTTGTAAAACTCGGTGAGGGCAGACCTCCTCGTCACTCCAAAGTGGAACTAGATCTCTCACTACCATGAAAGAGCCTCATGCTCCGCCAACACTAGTGTAGAATCTTTCCAGAAAACTCCAACCACCAATGTACGGTGTGACCATACTGAGAGTAAGAGCCGTTGATAAATTTTGCCACATGTTCAATCCATGGGTAAGGAGTCTAGTTTGTGCTTGTGCTAACATCCAAGATGACCCACCACCTAGCACCCATTTCAGCTCCTTTATCATGTTTTCCATCTCAGTTGTGTCCAAGGAGTCCACTGAGCACATATTCTCCAACAGCAAGTCGATTTGCATGTCCAAATACAGACATTGTTTTTGGTTTGAACAAGTCAGTTTTTGTTTATAGACCCTTTGGATGAGAGGTGGTAGAAAGGACCCCAACGAAAAGCTTGTCCTTCGAGCCGGAGGTGAACCAGTGACCTAAGGATAACTGTCCTGTGAACCTGTAGTCCTCTGCTCTACCAACTGAGCTATCGAAGGGACGGAACTGTGCTCAGTTGTTTTGGTTTTGGATTGAAGAGTGGCTCAACAAAACTGTGCTTAAATGACCATCAAGGTGGAGAGTGGGTGAAGGTAAAGAGGGGAGAGGGAAGAGGGAAAGAAGGGGGAAGAGAAATGTGAAGGAAAAGAGAGGAAATTTTGAGAAAATGAGAAAAAATTGATGGAACTTGTGGTTATTTGTGTCTCTGTTGTCCATCACAAGTATAAGCACAAACATTCTCGTCTATTATTTTAAGAAATATGACCAAACATGACACCTTATTGGAGAATAGCATAGGAGGCTCTTGATCCAAAGGTCGCTGGTTTGATTCCACCATTGGAACATGTTGCCTGTAACAGAAACTACTACCAAGTGATATCAAATGCACCTAAAAAAGGACAGTGGCTTCTTGTGTGTGCCAATTAAATGATTAGTACTGAAATCATAATAATCTTTATATAGTCATGTACTAAATGTTTGTAAATATCACATTTACTTTTCACTGTAATACATTTTATAGTAATTTTTAAGTTTCTGAATGAAGTACTGCAACAATGTAATTGTCTTCTATGAATGAGTTTGCATGTTTGTTGAAAAAACCTTAAGATACTCACTGAAATGTACCAAATTTATTACTAAATTCACACACGCAAACAGTCACAAACACACGTGTGTGATCAAACCAAAGTGCAGTAAACCTGAAGCAGAAACAGGAATAATTTAAACAATTAAAAATAGAAAAAATAAATGATAAATAACCAAAATAAAAATAAATACAATAAATGAAAGAATATAGAAAATAATTAAAGTTTGGATATATTAGAACAAGGGTAACAATTAAAAATAGAATAAATAAATGATAAATAACCGAAATAAAATAAGTAAATTAAATACAGTAAATTAACAAAAGAAGAAAATAAAGTTAGGACATATTAGAACAAGACTAAAATAAGACATTTGTTTTATTTTAAAACTATTTACATTATGTACATATTGACAAAGACTGTCACAAGAATATCACACCTTTTTTTTTCTTCTCTCTTTCTCCTGCATCCATTGTTCCTGTGGCATGGTGTTATTTTTGGGACAGTATATATGTCCATAATACTGCCCATGACCGCTTTCCTTGATTCATGGCTGGTGGCACTGATTGCATTTGTTCTTTTCAACTGTCCGGGTGTAAGCCCTCTGGGTAGGCGGTGGTGAGGGCAGAGGGACAGACGGCACAATCTGCTTGTTTCCAGGTGGGGTCAGAAACACAACTGGCGCGATGAAGGGGGTGGGTTTGGAAGAACAGGAGCTGGAGGTGGTGGCTGAGTGAGCAACTGCCTCTGAGCTCTAGACTTCCTCTTATCCACTGCCTGTCCAACTGTACTCTGCGCCAAGTGGTACTGATGCTGGAGACCAGGTCGTGGAGGTGCAGCAGGAGGGTGCAGATGTACCAGTGGAAGAGGCATCGCAGCAACGGGGATAGAGTCAGGCAAGTTTACCCTTTGCAGCAGAATGCTACTGTCCTGCCTCTTCAGTATCTTATTGTACCACTGAGTCAGTGTTGTTTGATTGATATCAAACAACTGCAGAGTAGTGCTCTGCATCACTGTGGCATTCCCCAGGACTAGCTGCCTGATCTTACTGTAGTCTGTCAAAATCAGAGTCCATCTTGTCAGGCTGTGACTGCCCTGTTTTTTGGGGCTCTTGTGAATGTTAGGCTCTTTTTCTCTTTTTAGAGCACCTGAAGTGTCCTGTTGTAAGGCGCACCTGGTGACATGCAGCATACGCCACCTGCTGCTGGTCATACGGCAGAAGGTTCTGCCACAGTGCTATTATAGTACTGGCCTGCTGATTGCTCAGTGTTTGACCAGTTTCTGTCCTCAGACCCACAGAGTATTCTGCAAGGCTATCCACTCGGTTCATCCCTGGGATGCCACGCTGATCAACAGCCTGGAAAAGGCATAAGAGCATACATCAAAATTAAAACACAACAACACAAGAAAAAAGTACAGCTGTCACAGTCTAACAGGTACAAAACACTTACCATCTACTGCAGGATGTTCTTCTAAACAGACTTATGGATATGGATGAGTATTTTTGCTTTACCTTGACATGTTTTGACTGCATCTGGTGTCTTTCTCAGAGGTCACATGATGTTGCTGTGATGTGTCACATCAGCTGATGTTACACAGAAAATCAGCTGAGAAGACACTTCACAGCAACCCCAGGTGACCTGGCAGATGCGGTCGAAACATGTCAAGGTAATGCAAAAACACTCATCCATATCCATATGTCTGATTAGAAGAACATTAGTGATTATCAAATGAAGGTATAACAGGTGCTGCTGACACCAACGACAATTATTAATGTCAATAATATATAATACAATGACAAGCAGGACATTAAGACCACTGACACCTTTTTGATGCAAAAAGACTAACCAGCTGTTTCTCAGGTGCTGCTGGGGTGGTGGTGGCAATTCTTGACCCAGCTGTAGCTGCATTAGCAGAAGCAGTCGTGAAGGTGGCGGGGAGAGGAAGGGCAGAGGCTGCACTTGTGACAGCAGCTGATTGGCCAGAGGACAGCTGAGCCTGAAAAAAATGCAGTCGAATTAAAAGACAAACATCACATAGTATTACAAGAACAACAGATGAATGATATAATAATTAGCAATTATCATATAATAATTATTATCAGTTGTTAGTGGTGTGCTGTTAAAGTGGTAACAGTTAAACCCAGTGTCCTCAAAGCCCTCATCTTCCAGCTCCTCCTCAGCGCCAACATCTTCCAGTAGTGCCTTAGTTTCCTCTGAGTCAGGATGTACATCCTGCAAGGCCTTTCCCCGTCTGGCTGTACAAGTAATCCATACCTATTAGCTCACCTGGGACAGGTTAGAGAATAATACAGAGTGGAAAATTCACTTTCAGATAATGCATTAAAAACGATTTTACTGTATAGTGAATATAGCAAATAGCTTAATCAGGATGAAAAGCTAAAACTCACCAGTGTAAACAGCAGGTGGCTGAAAAGATGGGACGGTGCCTTCCAAAGACCTTGACACTGAGCGTGTTAACACAGTGAACAAGGTCTCCAGAGTAACTGAGCAGGGGGGCAGGCTTGACCACTAGAGATGCAGCTTCTCGGTCCTGGTTCCACCTGTTCAGTCCTTCCAGGAGATACAGCTGGAAATTTAAGCTGTTTGCACTCGTTCCTTAAGATAGTAGAAAGGTAAACACAACTATATGTTTATTTGTTGTGTTTGGTCATCTGTAAATTATTAACTGTGTTTCTGTTTCCAGGATAATGGTAATGACAAACAACAGAATTGTAATGTTAAAGAATCTTACTGATGAATAATGATTCATACTGACCTGGAATGAACCTGTTGACATGGAGGTGAAAGGACTCCAATGACGTGGACCCTCTGGCACACCTGTCTGGCCTGTCTGGGTGTATAGAAGCACACCTGGCTCATCCTGTATGCACTTAACATGCCTCTGTTGGACTTGCCAGATGTGCTGCATCCTTTCCTGGTCCAAAAGAGGGACACCAAGAAAATCCCTGCCCAGTCACAATCAACCTGAACTCCAGCCTGTGAGCCAAGTGTAGCTGGTCCAAGATTGTCTTGCTGGAGGAAAGATATGTTGTCTTGCAACCAGCTGAACTGCACCAGAGAGTGTCTGTGATCATCAGGTAACACCTGTCCACTTCCAGAATGTGGCGAGCTCTCGTGAGCTCCATAGCTTGTGAGCTGTTTGCCACAAACAGGACAGGACAGCCTGACCTTCCACAGGTGGTATGGCATCCACAAGAGAAGCCGGTGGTTGAAAAAGCACTCTGGAGTGGGGGCCTGGTGGTAAATGAGGGATGGCTCTGGTGGATCATACCACGGTTTTAGGTCTGTGTGCAGACACTGGTTTTTCCACAGAGCTGCTGAAATCCACTTCTGATCTTGAGGTGGTATGGTCTTCAGCAGCTTTGCGGGCAGCCAGGCAGCATCTGAAACACGTGGAATCTCCACATTTTCAGGCAATGGCAAGGTGAGAGGAGCAAAGGGAGTACCAGAGGAGACACAGGAGGAGCTGACAGATGACACTTCCTAATTTATGAAGAAAAAAAAGGTAAATTCTTAGACATCATAACAAGTAACAAGCTACACATGAAAAGTTCCTGTTTCAAGTGCAGTAGAATATCATCTTACAGTGGAGGGCAGAATGGAAGAAGCTGGACTTGATAAAGGAACAGGAGAGGAAGGAAGAGACAAAGCAGAAACAGCCTGGAGAAACATTTTGGGAATGGACCATGTGATGACACTCTTCTTTTGGTGGGGCTTGTGATAGTGCTGGATCCATCAAAGGCACCACTGAGGAGCGGACAAAATAAAAACACGGTTCACAATATAGGAAAACTATACAGAATGAATGAATGAATCTATTTATAAGAGTAAAAAGAGTGATTGTGCTGCTCCTTGTGGCATTGGTATATTATCACTGTGTCATTGCCACATAACAGTCCAAACATCTGTAATATAATTTGCTATCAAACAGCAGGATGAACTGGTAAAAGAAAACAAATGAATAATAAGAAACCAATAAATAAAAAATGCTCTGACCTTGGAAAGGATGATGCTTTTCTTTCTTCTGGGAAGTCTTTCAGGCTCCAAGGTACACGTCATAGGCATTTAAACATGGAAGTGATACCAAAGCCAGAGAGGTGGTGGAGAAATCATTCAGGCAGAGACAGGCGCAGGTAAGTCCAAAATCACTGACCAGAGTCATGAAGCCATTGCCTTTTATAAATGCCAATTTTGTCAATTCCCTGTGCAACTAAAAATGTGAGTGAACCTCACTTGTTAAGTGCTTTAATGTAGGCATTATATCCAGTTGGACCACGCGGTCGATCGGCAGACCGCAGCATAGCCTCAGCGGTTCCATGGTGTAATGGTTAGCACTCTGGACTCTGAATCCAGCGATCCGAGTTAAAATCTCGGTGAGACCTGACTGTTTGGAAGTCGCACGTCATGAAGGCTGCCTCTTCTCTGGCGTTGCAGTTCACCCCCCTTTCGTCAGCACCTGCTTGAAATCACTCATTGACTCCCCCGGCTTTTCTTCAAATGTTGCTTTGTGCTCTCTGACTCATTTGCAGGTGATGTCATTCCCTGCTTTGGCTCACACGTGACGGGTTCCACATACCTTGCGCAGTCAGGATGGCCGAGCCAATCACGATGGCGCTTCTCCAAAATTCAGCCGCGCAGCCGCAGAAGGCCTTGTTATCGTTTCAAAATTACTGGCGCCAAATATTCCAGAGACGTCAACAGTGGATGGACCTTCAGGTGTTTTTCACTACAAAAGGTAAATATACCGGTAGTATCAACGTATTCTTTCAACTATCTAGCTTGGTTGGTGTTACATATGCATCGCAGAGAGAAATTACGATGGCAGAAACGACTGCCGTTGTCTCCGCGGACGTTAACATTTTTTAAATCGATCTTTCATTCACCGCAAAAAGGCAACACACTCGTTATAATCTTGTCAACTAGGTAGCTAGGTAGATATTACTGATTTATTAAAGAGAGAAATTACTATTAAAAGAAACTATGTTGGCGTCGCATTGCCGTCAACGTTAGGGTGACAGTATTCAGACTTGAGTTAACCAGCCAGGCACTGTTTTACCTTTTTGATATTGTTTCCACGCTTCCAAACTAAAAAATAAACACAGGGCTATGGGAGAGGAGGAGCGGATATCCCGCCTCCGTAGGTTTGCTGCCTCAGGCGTTTGGCCCTCTGAGGCAGGAATCAGACCAGCACCTCGGCAGAAAAAGTGGCATGATCTATATCTGAAGGTAAGCCTGGACAGAGTGGTGTGTGTATCAGATTGAATTTAAAGCTATGTCATATTTAAAGGGAATACATTCTTATTCACTGTCAAACATTGATACAGATTGAGAAATGCCCAATGCAGATGAGGGGACAAATGTCACTGTTTGGAGATGTACAGAGCTGTAACTGTGGTTTCCATGCAAAGAAGGTATTAGAAGTCTCTTATACAATTATGAGGTGCTGGTTTTGAATTCTGTAGTATTACAATTTCTTCTTCTTGTCTGTGAACCTGTAGCCTTCCAGTTCACTTCCTGATTCAGTACATCCAGGACCCTCGTGTACAGTGACACAGCAGCCAGGGTCTTTATCTACTGAGACACTACAGCCAGGACCCTGACCTGCACCACCACTTAAGATGTCTCTTTAGGTGGTGGTGAACCTAGAAGGCCCATTTTGACTTTGGCATCAGTAAGTAATGAGGATTTACTTATGCTGATATTTATATTAATGTTATTAATGTACTCAACTATATAAAATGCACAAAGCCCCAGCTAAGGTCATGTTTTGATTTTTGTCAGTTTACAAAGCCACGGTTTGGTGGTTCTCATGGTGCCATGTTAAAACCAAACTTAAGTTTGGCTGGGAAGCGTTCACCTAAGGTAATGTAAAGACAACGATACATAGCTTGACTTTAAAAAATATACACTGTTATTGTTTTCATGGACCTGTAACTATAGTGGGACTTTCATTCATTCTTTTCTTGTTGACATGATCTGGTTTTATTGACTGCAATACCAAATAATGATAGATAGATTCATTCACTCATTCACACAATCACAATTACAGTCTTTTTCCTTGTTCCTGGTCCCCTAAGGTCTCAATAACTCGTACTGTCATTCCCACACATCAAGTCACGTGAAAAACAGCTCCTGTTGACCACATGCAGTCCTTGCATTCCTCAAGTGGTATCTCCCTGGCAGTCACAATGTTCAGCAAAAGTGATGACTAAAAGTGTTCAATAATTGTGTGGAGTTGGGGAGAGAAGCTTGAACCCTGTCTCTCCTCTAGTTTCTGCTGCCATTCACACTGGCAAATAGGTGTGAGTGTCTGCTCATAGAAACTCAGTGGGCAGAAAACCTCCCTCTCTCACTGACGTCAGAAAACTGTGTGTGGTGGCGGGGATGGACTTTTCAAAAGGTAGCCACCCTCACACAGCCAGAGTAGAATGGCCTGTTCAGAGGACCCTTCTGGGATGCAGAAGGAAAGGGCCCAGGAAGAAAGCATTGGTGTTTCAGTGGTAGAGCTCTCGCCCGCCACGCGGGAGACCAGGGTTCGACTCCCGGCCCATCCAAACCATGCTTCAGACCAGAAGAAGCCTTAGTCACCGCTCGGTACTTAGCGATTAGGTAGCCTTGGCTCTGGGCGAAACCCCCGATTCCGTGGCAGCGTTCACCTCAGTGCCATGTTCCGCAACAGCCCTCCAGTGACTCATGCTAGCTGGGCTTATCTCCAGAGCTACGGCAGACCCACTCTTGACTGAGTGGCAGCCTGTGTTTTGCATGCGCGTTATGTCGAGAGCTCCTCTTGATTTTACTCATCTACTCGTTCTGCCATGCGGGCCTCGTTGGCGCAGTAGGCAGCGCGTCAGTCTCATAATCTGAAGGTCGTGAGTTCGAGCCTCACACGGGGCAGTGCTTTGTTGCACGTGCGTATCTTTTCTGTAGTGGTGTGCAGTCATATACACTCGCCCCTTTGCACTGTGTAGAAGGGCCAGTTTGAAGGAGTGTGATGGCCCCTTCAGAGAACGCCCTGGGCCCTTCTCGCTGTGTAGAAGGAGCAGTGGTCTAAAGTGGTCTAAGAACTCAGAATCTCTCTGAACCGCCCTTAATGGCTCTGGCTCTTTGAGATTCTCAGTCATCTTGTTCATGGTTATCCAAGTGTGGGGTGGTTAAAAAGCCAGACAGACGTTAAGAGTTGTTGGACTCAGCTGAGACCATTTGTAAACGCCAGTTGTCGGACGTGCTTGATTTCCTGTTATTCCTCTGAGACGGTTCTGCTGTTAAAGCGGTTGTGGCCAGTTAATGTTAGGTCTTTGAAAGTGCGTTGTTTTGGGAGGCAGAAGATATTTTTTTGTCACTGATTTCTCCGCCCCGTCTCCCGGTTTGGGATGACACCCATGTTTAAAACGGCTGGCGTGGACGTGTAGCTCGTAGCCTGCAAGACATCCCGGGTGAAACAAAAGCAACATCCTTTCCCAGCTTAGTGATACCTGTTTGAAAGAAACAGACATGAGCCCGTAAAAGCCAGTTCATGACATGTCTGTGACCCGTGGCGGCAAAGTGGTAGGGACCAGGGTCACGTGAGCATTGGTGGTTCAGTGGTAGAATTCTCGCCTGCCACGCGGGAGGCCCGCGTTCGATTCCCGGCCAATGCAAGGAGCCTTTTCCTTTGCCTTGGTTTGATTCCCCAACAGCGCGACACGCTCCATTTTACCGGATCACCCTCCTGATTGACAGCACAATATCTTTTTCCGGATGTTTGGCTTGTTATATGACAAGGGCACGGTGGTAATGTATGCAAGGATGCAAGAAAGAGCAGCAAAGGGATAGTCATTTTCCTTGCTTCTGCTTGACTAAATCCTCCATAATGCGTACTGTCATTCACCCACATGAAGAGCGCACCACCTCACAGGGATCAGCATGTGGGAAAAGCACGGGCTGTCAGAAGTGGGATTCGAACCCACGCCTCCAGGGGAGACTGCGACCTGAACGCAGCGCCTTAGACCGCTCGGCCATCCTGACTACGCAAGGTATGTGGAACCCATCACGTGAGCCAAAGCAGGGAATGACATCACCTGCAAATGAGTCAGAGAGCACAAAGCAACATTAGATTTACATTTAAGGTGAAGAAAAGCCGGGGGAGTCAATGAGTGATTTCAGGCAGGTGCTGACGAAAGGGGGGTGAACTGCAACGCCAGAGAAGAGGCAGCCTTCATGACGTGCGACTTCCAAACAGTCAGGTCCCACCGAGATTTGAACTCGGATCGCTGGATTCAGAGTCCAGAGTGCTAACCATTACACCATGGAACCGCTGGGGCTATGCTGCGGTCTGCCGATCGACCGCGTGGTCCAACCGGATTTAATGCCTAGGTTAAAGCACTTAACAGGTGAGGTTCACTCACATTTTCATTTGCACAGGGAATGGACAAAATTGGCATTTATAAAAGGCAATGGCTTCATGACTCTGGTTGTCTCTGGTATTCCGTTCTCCTCACCTTATTAGATAGTCTCTGGTCAGGTTAGCATACTAGAGCACATGTAACTCTCACAGATGTGTTGATTAATCTGGCGTTTTGTTTTGAGGCGAGGTGTTTTCCTTCAGGAAAGGCCCGACTAGCTCAGTCGGTAGAGCATGAGACTCTTAATTTCAGGGTCGTGGGTTCAAGCCCCACGTTGGGCGTCGTAGGTAGGCTTCGAAGGAGTAAGGAAACCAACCGGTCCAAGAGCTGCAAAGGGGCTCGCTCTCGTGCACCATGTTCTCGGTGCTCTGCTACGAATGACATTGACGACATGTTGAAAGAGCTGCAGTGTACTCTGAGGTGCTTGAATCTTAGCCCAATGAAGAGTTCCCGGCCAGTTAGACTGGCGGAATTTGTTCAAGGCTCTCGATCTCAGTAAGGTCAAGACTTGGTGGTTGGAGTATTTGGAAATGCGCAGCAAAAGAAAAAAGAAAAAAGAAAAAACATACCAGCTCGTCACAGGTAGGCCACCACTCATCAAGTCAGAATGTAAAAGATTTACAGCAAGAGCCGTGGCCTTTTACCTTAACCCGCTCTCCACCTTGATGGCCGTTTAAGCACAGTTTTGCTGAGCCGCTGTTCAATGCAAAACCGGAACAACTGAGCAGCATGCTGCTCCTTCGATAGCTCAGTTGGTAGAGCGGAGGACTGTAGGTTTACAGGGCAGTTATCCTTAGGTCGCTGGTTCAACTCCGGCTCGAAGGACAAGCTTTTCGTTGGGGTCTTTTCTGCTACCTCTCGTCCAAAGGGTCTCTAAGCAAAAACTGACTTGTTCAAACCGAAAACAATGTCTGTATTTGGACATGCAAATCGACTTGCTGTTGGAGAACATGTGCTCAGTGGTGTCCTTGGACACAACTGAGATGGAAAACATGATAAAGGAGCTGAAATGGGTGCTAGGTGGTGGGTTATCTTGGATGTTAGCACAAGCGCAAATTAGATTCCTTACCCATGGATTGAACATGTGGTAAAATTTGTCAAAGGCTCTTACTCTCAGTATGGTCAAGCCGTACATTGGTGGTTGGAGTTTTTTGGAAATGCACAACAAAAGCCATACTAGCTAAGGTTCTACGCTAGTGTTGGCGGAGCATGAGGCTCTTTCATGGTAGTGGGAGATGGAGCTCCACTTTGGAGTGACGAGGAGGTCTGCCATCACCGAGTTTTACAAGTTTTGTTAATCTGATCATGACCTCCAGCAAGCAGGCAAGTGTCTGATACTCTTTTGCCCTCAGCTTTTGGGATAATTTCTGGTAGAGTTAGCACACTGAAGCGTGCTAACTATCATGAGCGCGTTGTATGACCCAGCGTCTGGTTGCGAAGGGAGGTGTTTTGGCTCAGCTCAAGGCCCGGCTGGCTCTCCCTGCCGTCTGTGAGTCGAGGCCAATCTTGGTAGCGACAGCCAATCGCCTTTCCGTATGCTACCAAGAATCTACCAAGAATTGAATGATGCGGCCAATCAGCGCTCGTATCGCTACCAAGATTCGCTCCGGCATCTACCAAGAATTGACCAATCAGCGCCAGGCTTCCCCTGTTACCAGGAGACTTTTTTTCACGAATTGGGAAAAAGACCGGCCGGCAAACCAGTACGATTCACTTTGTGTTTTGTCGTCTTATACCAACATTTCGAAGGTAAGTCCATCTATTATTGTCAATAAAATAATTTTGCAAACATGTATATATTGTATTGTGATGAATAATCTCTGGTTCACGAACTTTAACGACGCGCTAATACCGTTCGTGTATGTTACCTGTGTCCTATCGCTGTTATAACGTTACAGCTAGCTAGCTTTCCGAGAGTGATTTTTACATTCATGTAAAGGCAATTTAACGTTACCATATCGGACAAACTATCGTTAACCTGCCTGTTGATGACATTAGCGACCTAAGTAATTGAATGAATGTTACCGTTAAGTTACCAGTAATGTTACAGTAAGTTACAGTACAAGTGACGACTTAGTTTTGCCATTTCATTTTATTTTAGCTCATTGTGCTTTTACATATTTATTGTAAATGAATGAATAATAAGTTAGCAGACTTGCTTCTGACTCATAGTGATTGTGTGATGTTGGAGAAATATACATAGAGCATAATATAAAGGAATTTCCCTAAGAAGGGATGATAAAAGTCTAAATGTCTAATGTCTACAAGGTGATTATGAATGAATATAACAGGTAGCGACGATATAAGCATATATTTTATTTATATTTTCATTTTTTAAATTTAGATGGAACCTTGCTTCAGGAGGCGGGCAGATGGAAGCCTCAATCTGACGGACACAGCTGAAGCAAGTGCCGTCAAAGAACGGAACAAAGGAAAGCCCTGGGTGAAACCCGTTTCCCCCGAGGGAGTGCTGGCCAAGGCCAGAGCTGCTGTCGTTCAGCACGGAGGAGACCCAGACAGCCGCAAGGACTTGCTGGGTTTCTTTGAAATCCAGTTTGGGGTTTTTCGTGGGCAGACATTTAGGTGGGTGGCTGAAAATGCCCTGGGGTATGCTGCTTACCTGGTGGCAGCAATGAAGAGGGACCCCACAGGAGGGAGCAAAGACTCGCATGATCACGCCCAAAACAAAGCGTGTTTCAAAGAGTTTATTGAACTTTTTCCTTCTGGCAGAATTGCCATCGCCATGAAGGAGGAGCAATATGCTCAAAAACACTCTACCACCTCCCAGCACACAACCCCCACCCAGCACACTGTTGCTGCCCAGCACGCTGCTCCCACCCTGCACGCTGCCACCTCTCAGCGCACTGCCGCCACCCAGCACGCTGCCCCCACCCAGCACACTGCCACCTCTCAGCCCACCACCACCACCCAGCAAGCTGCCCCCACCCTGCACGCTGCCACCTCTCACCACATGACCACCTCCTCTCTTCGCTCCCTTTTGGTTAGGAAAACACCTAACCAGAACCTGACCAAGACTGTAAAGAGGCTGATTTCCCCCCTTACAACCAAACCTTGTAACCAAACATTTATTTGTATAACACATTTTTTATGTTTAGTATTTATTGCTGGTCAATACTTATGTTTATTTTTTCTCCTGCTTTCTGTTTTGATTTTAGCTTTGACCCAGGGACGCATACGGCCATCAGCCACCCTCGCCCACCCCTCTGTCTCCACTGCAGCAGCATCAGGGCCATCAGCCACCTTCGCCCACCCCTCTGTCTCCACTGCAGCAGCATCAGGGCCGTCGGCCACCTTTGCCCACCCCTTTGTGTCCACTGCAGCAGCATCAGGGCCGTCGGCCACCTTTGCCCACCCCTTTGTGTCCACTGCAGCAGCATCAGGGCCGTCGGCCACCTTTGCCCACCCCTCTGTCTCCACTGCAGCAGCATCAGGGCCGTCGGCCACCCTCGCCCACCCCTCTGTCTCCACTGAACTGGATGACAGCACACTGCTGGCAGTGGCAACTCAGTTGGAGGAGGAACATTTGATACGTATGTTTATACTTATTTAAAACATACAAACACAATATTAAGTGAATTTGCATTTGTTTATTTATGTGTTTATTTATTTGTTTTTGCTTTTTCCAGCACAACGAGTCTGTCTTCCAGCTGGCTGGATAAACATCTTGCCTGAAGTGGACCAGAGGTGGATATCCAAGGCTCTGTTCAGGTGGACAGCACAGGGGCATCCTGAGCTGGACTTTAGCAGGGTGGACAAACTTTGGTGGTATCCTCCACAGGTGCCACTGAAGACCAATAATCCTCCTCCACTGGAGAATTACTTTGGTCATCCTCTGCTGCTCTGGATGCCACGAAAGTTGTGGCAAGTAAAGCTGACCTGCCCGCATCCAGACTGTGCCCACGAACCTCTGTCCTCAGCTGGCCTGCATCAGAAGATCAGGCAGGTGGTGAGTGTGGGGAAGATGTACTTTGTTGCATCTGAGTACCTGGCCTGCCGAAGATGCAAGCGGAAGGTTATCAGCTGGAGCCATGGTATCGTCTCCCAGCTTGACATTGGCCACAGGGTGCAGTTCCCTTGCATCCTGACATCGAAACTTGCATGTGACATTGAGGTACTTTTACTGTCACACATAAGACACAGCTGCGACACTTTGAATTTCCCCTGTGGGGGATTAATTGCTTCATATCAGTTTTCATATCATTTTTTTTTATTCTATTCTATTCTAGGTAGTGAGTTTGATGCGTCAGCGAGGGCTGGGAAACAGCAGCAGCCAGATCCAGAGGAAGCTGCAGGAGCGACATGCTGAGGTTTGGTTGCAGAAGACAGTCCAGTACCTCACAGACTGCAAGGGGATTGCTAGTGCTGTCAAATCTGGCCTGATCCTGCCTGTAAGTTTTGAACCTGTACCTGCCATGCCTCTTGTGCCCAAACACCGTTGGCTGATGCAGGTGTATGCCCAGGATGTCCTGCAAAGACTAGAAGAGATCAAGGCCAGCATCACATCGCAATATGGTCGGATCTTGAAGCTGGATTCCACAAAAAAGGTGGCCCGAAAGCTTGCAGGACACAGCTATGGCACCGCAACCTGGGCAACCAATGTTGGCAATGAGTATGGACAGGTTATCATGTCCGTGCTCACAGCCAGCGAAGGCTTTGGTCTTGGGCCGATGATTGAGGGCCTCATCATGCGCTACAGAGTGGCTGGGGTGGCTCCTCCTGAAGTACTGTATGTTGACCGAGACTGCTGTGGCAACACTCTTCTGAGGAGGATGTTTGAAGAGTGGGAGCAGATGACCATCCGGCTAGACATATGGCATTTCATGCGGCGGTTTGCTGTGGGCTGCACCACTGACTCCCACCAGCTGTACGCCACCTTCATGAGTCGCCTCAGCCACTGCATTTTCATGTGGGACCCGGAGGACCTGAGAGCACTGAAAGAGGCCAAGCGTGCAGAGCTCGAAGCGGACCGTAAACATCCATCTGAGGCTGATGTGATGCACTGCATCAGCCGCAGCGAGCTTGCTCTGCATTGCAGAAGGACGACACGCGGGACCAAGGAGACTGTGGCTCTGATTGAGGGCCTCATCCAGGCCTTTGATGGGGATGCTGGCCGTGACACGCTTGGGGTCCCTCTCATCAACTCGGCCCGGATGGGAGAGATCCTCAAGTCCCAGTGCAAGCATGTGGCCTGCATCCAGGATCCTCCAGGTATACAGCTGTATACGCAGACGGGAACCGTGGTGAAGGGAGGGCACCGTCTGCCAACGTACCGCTGTGCCAGAGGTTCCACTTCACTTGAGTCGTTCCACCTGCACCTAAACCGGTTCATCCCAGGTAAATATGCAAATCCTATTTCTAATGACATCATTAAAATATTAAACTGTTATTAGATTTCATTACAAATTAATGAATTAATAATTTAGAAATTGAATTACTTGTAAGAAGGAAATGATCTCAGAATCTCACTTTTTTTTCTTTTTTTTTTTTTACATTTTATTTTACTTTACAGGTACACTGGCAAGTGATACGTTTTTCCAGGCGTATCTTCTGGACGGACTTGCGAGGTGGAACGAGGACCGGGCTGCTGCAGCGACAACAGATGTGCAACAGCCACAATCATATAATCACCTCCTCCGCCACGCTGTCAACACGCTTGCGGAGGAGGTTATGGGCGAGAGGATCATCCCTTACATTGGACCAAAAAAATACACTGGTAGATGACTATTATATTTGTGGTTTTTTGTGACATTTTCATTCAAGTTTACAAAAATCATTTTACCACTGAGTTATTATATAATGTCCTGGTAGATTATCTAATTGTTTGTCAATGTTCTTATATTTTAAAGGTGAGCTGATGGGGGTGGAATACCTCTATCAGCAAACTGGTAAAGTGCTCCAGGACTACAAGTTGGCGATCGAACAATCAGAGACCACTGATGTTCATGTAGAGGTGGATGAAGGGTATGCTGAGCTTGAGGAGTTTCAGGACATCACTGTCCCCACCTTTAGCAGGGAAAGAACACTTGCTGTGTCTTCACAAGCATCTGCAGCCTCTGTGGTCCCTCCATCATCTCTAGCTTCTCCTGCGAGCAGCACTGTGGCATCAATGTCTCTGGTCCCTACATCATCTCCAGCTTCTCCTGGGAGCAGCACTGTGGCATCATTGTCTCTGGTCCCTACATCATCTCCAGCTCCTCCAAGAAGCAGCACCATGGCATCACCATCTGTCACCATGGCACCACCGTCTCTGGTCCCTCCATCATCTCCAGCTCCTCCAAGAAGCAGCACCATGGCATCACCGTCTCTGGTCCCTCCAGCACTTTCTTCTGGAGCACACAGCTGTGAGTTTTACTACAGTATTCATGTAGCTTTTGTATTTGATGTCACACTAACTCTAAATATATATTTGTCATAAAGACATGAAGACAAATTTAAACTAAATATTTTCCTTTTTTCATGTAGCCCCAGTGGACCAATTATCAGCAGAAATGGATCTTTCAACAACGGAAGAGTCCATTTCACATGATGTAAGGACCAGGTTCCTTGTAAAATGTATATTTACATGTTTGTAAACAAAATCAGGGTTATACTGTCTGCGCTCTCATATGATTAATAGTATTATTTGTTACTAGCAAAAGTTCTAAAACTATCTTTCATTTTAGGATTCTGTTGGACCTGACAATATTGAGGGGTATGGAGCAGTGCAGGACTTGGCAGAGTTTTTGGTTGGTCTCAAAGACCACCGTCTTGCCTTGACTGGAGAAGAGTGCGCCAGGATCATCACCCTGTGGCAGGCGTTGGGGGAGTATGACAAGAAAAAGACCGTTTACCCACCGCGTCACCAAGCCACCCTAAAACAGGGACGATTCAGGGCCACTAAAAAGATTGTGGCACCAGGTGTGGAGAGCACCAAAAGGTATGTTAAATTTAGCAAGCTCACGGTCTTTATTGTCTAAAAACATGCAACACAACTATGCACAGATGTTAAAAATCAATGTGTAGACAACAAAACAAGAAAACCAAAAAGCAGAATAAACAAAAAAGGAAAACTTGAACAAAAATACCACAGACAGTAAGGATCACACATTGATTACACACTTACATGTTATTGATAATGATATATATAGATGTATTCTGTTGTAATTTGCAGGTGTTTCATTGGGGCTCACAGCCCTGCACAGTGGCCTGATTGCAACAGAGTGGTGGAGGCCATCTTCACAAGGCTCTGTACTCTCTACCCAAATGCTGTGCGCTGTGAGGGAGTGAGGGTGTCACGCTTCACAATGGTAGCACGTGTTTACAAGCACATCCGAGAGTGCATCATCACGAATGCTAAGGTGATGAGTGAGACCACTATCCAGCTCCCAGAAGTGAATGCCGCAACAGTGACACAATGGTGAGTACATTAGCATGCTTCGTATCAGTTTTTATTTCATATCAGTTTTGCATGCCAGCAGTAATCACTTTTCATAATATGATGGCTGGCTCAGTAAATGAAATGTAAATCTAAAGGGTGATGAGAGGACGTGATCAGTTGTTTTGTGATCACAGCTTTGTCATGCTGTTGCACCATAGTCATGATCAAATAGCAATTGATTACACCCTCCTGTGTGTTATTGCTTTAAGTGAATGTCTATTAATATCGGTTGTTTTATGGTTTCCCAGGTACAGCAGGCGTGGCAGGTCACAGGAGCAAATGACTCTGAAGCAGGGTATCCCAGCTCCAGACGCACCCATGGAAGGACCTGAAAAGCTTCCTGCAGCTATGCAGAAAGGACCAACTCTGCATTTTGGCAGTTTAGCTGAGCCTCACCATTTCAACCTGCCACCAAACACTGCTGGGCAGGCAAAGCTCAGGGAGAGACCGGAAACTCAGGCCATCTCCCAAGCTCCACCACCGTGTCAAAAACCTCGTGTCATTGCACCAGCACCACCTGTCTCTTTCCCCCTCATTTTTCCACCTGTGCAGCTTCCTACAGTGGCTCCTGGACCCTCACAAGTGACGGATGCACCTGGAACCTCACAGATGATGTTCTTCAACCTCCCATTTCCTTCAGCTGTGCCACCATCAACTCAGATGCAGACATCTGATCCAGCTGTTCCTTACACCACACAACAATACAGGAAGAAGAAAGAGCAAAGGGCTCACAGTGGCACCGTCACCCGCAAATATGTGAAGAAGACAGATGTGATCCTTTGCAGAAAGTGCAATAAGGAGAGAAAGCCACCATCACATCTTCAGTACTTTGGCAACTGGTACTGTGAAGAGTCTGAGACTCAGTCGTATGGCGAATGGAGGGCTGTGCTGGAGCAACGAGGTTACGGGAAAAAAAAGCCAGGAAATGACAACCCTCCGGCTTAAAATGTTTGTTTGCATCTAGTCCCACTGCTAGAACAGACCATAGTGAGCATAGTGTTAACATTCAGTGGGAGTTGTGTTTGGGTTTTTACCTGTGTTCTTGCTGTGTTCATTTTGTTATTTATGTTGCCCTTTATTTCATACAGGGCTTAAAAGTCCCAGGCAGGCACCATGCCTGATTTCTATCTGTATTAAAATTGTATTAATAATTATTATTGTTATTATATATTATTATATTATTGGTATTATATATTATTATACTATTGGTATTATTATCATTATTGGTGTTGTTATGTTTCAATAAACATCTTGAATCTGGAATCTTATCACTGTATGTAGTTCCTTCATATTTCCATATATATATTTCCATATATTCCAGTCTGATGGCTGTTGGTATGAAAGATCTTCAGTATCTTTCTGTCCTGCACCAACGAGAGAGGAGCCGTCCACCACTGCTGCTTCTTTGATCCATCAAGGTGTTATGAAGTGGATGATCTGTGTTGTTTAGAATGGCCTCCACCATCCTCATTGTGTATCTCTCCAACACCTCCTCCAGAGAGTCCATCTTTACTCCGATGACAGTGCCAGCCTTCCTTACAAGCTTATCCAGTCTCTTTGCCTGCTTTTTTCCTAAACTTCCTCCCCAGCAGACTGAAGCATAAAATAAAACACTTGCCACCACAGACTGATAGAACATCTGCAGCATCTTATTACAGATGTTTAGAGATCTGAGCTTTCTTCGGGATCTAGTTTGTCTTTGACGTGGAGATGAACCCAGGTAAAGGTGGAGGAGGAGACATGGTGGAGAAACACACTTGTGGAGGAGAGGAAGGAGCCATCATGGAGATGCCCACATGTTGGGGGGGGGGGTCGTTGCTAGGATACAGACTAAACATCCCGACAAACTTCAGTCATGTCTCCTTGATGGACTCACTGAGGATGTGGTGGGAAGATACACACTGGTGGGGGCCACTCTGAACTACTCAGATCAAAGTAATTTGTATCGTATTGTATCGTATTGTATTGTATTCGTCATATTCGCAACACATTAATCGTCACAAATTCCTTAGTTTGGCTCTCTTCCTAACCTTTCTTACCATTGTTTATTACTGTTTGAAACAACAACATTGTTCATTCTCGTAAGGATTTGGGTGTTTGTGTGACAATGTGAATGTAGTCAAAATATGGTCGTAACCAGCTCGGAACAAACGGGATTCGATACCGCGAGCTCAGGGCGCATTTCAGCTATTTGTGGTCGCTTTATATCGACTAATGCGCGCAGCTTTTGGCGCAGTCGGTAGAGCATGAGACTCTTAATCTCAGGGTCGTGGGTTCGAGCCCCACGTTGGGCGTCGTGGGATTTTAAAAGGGGCAGGAGAGTACAACAGTTAGCTGTCTTCAGATGTCTCTGGTATTCTGTTCTCCTCACCTTATTTGATAGGCTCTGCTCAGGTTACCATACCAGAGCACATTTAACTCGCACAGATGTGTTGATTAAGCTGGCGTTTTGTTTTGAGGCGAGGTGTTTTCCTCTCAACTCTTGATTTCAGGGTCCTGGGTTCAAGCCCCACGTTGGGCATTGTAGGCCTTGAAGGAGTAAGGAAACCAACCGATATCGTGCAGCAAGACTCTTGCACCATGTTCTCAGTACTCTGCTACGGATGACATTGGCGACGTGGTGAAAGAGCTGCAGTGCACCCTGAGGTGCTTGAATCTTAGCCCAATGAAGAGCTCCGGGCCAGTCAGACTCCTAACATGTGGCGGAATTGGTTCAAGGCTCTTGATCTCAGTCAGGTCAAGACTTGGTGGTTGGAGTATTTGGAAATGCGCAGCCAAAAAAAAAAGAAAAACATACCAGCTCGTCACAGGTAGGCCACCACTCATCAAGTCAGAATGTAAAAGATTTACAGCAAGAGCCGTGGCCTTTCACCTTAACCCACTCTCCACCTTGATGGCCGTTTAAGCACAGTTTTGTTGAGCCACTCTTCAATGCAAAACCGGAACAACTGAGCACAATGCCGTCCCTTCGATAGCGGAGCGTCTGTATAGTCTCCTCCAATCACGTTGCCCCATTTCCATCTTTGCTGTCAGCCAATCACTGTTGTCCTTTTCCAAAATTGGTGGGACGGACCAATCGCGGCCCACCATTTCCATCTTTCTGACAGCCGATCACGATGGCGCTTCTCCAAAATTCAGCCGCGCGGCCGCAGAAGGCCTTGTTATCGTTTCAAAATTACTGGCGCCAAATATTCCAGAGACGTCAACAGTGGATGGACCTTCAGGTGTTTTTCACTACAAAAGGTAAATATACCGGTAGTATCAACGTATTCTTTCGACTATCTAGCTTGGTTGGTGTTACATATGCATCGCAGAGAGAAATTACGATGGCAGAAAGGACTGCCGTTGTCTCCGCGGACGTTAACATTTTTTAAATCGATCTGTCATTCACCGCAAAAAGGCAACACACTCGTTATGATATTGTCAACTAGGTAGCTAGGTAGATATTACTGATTTATTAAAGAGAGAAATTACTATTAAAAGAAACTATGTTGGCGTGGCATTGCCGTCACCGTTAGGGTGACAGTATTCCGACTTGAGTTAACCAGCCAGGCACTGTTTTACCTTTTTGATATTGTTTCCACGCTTCCAAACTAAAAAATAAACACAGGGCTATGGGAGAGGAGGAGCGGATATCCCGCCTCCGTAGGTTTGCTGCCTCAGGCGTTTGGCCCTCTGAGGCAGGAATCAGACCAGCACCTCGGCAGAAAAAGTGGCATGATCTATATCTGAAGGTAAGCCTGGACAGAGTGGTGTGTGTATCATACTGAATTTAAAGCTATGTCATATTTAAAGGGAATACGTTCTTATTCACTGTCAAACATTGATACAGATTGAGAAATGCCCAATGCAGATGAGGGGACAAATGTCACTGTTTGGAGATGTACAGAGCTGTAACTGTGGTTTCCATGCAAAGAAGGTATTAGAAGTCTCTTGTACAATTATGAGGTGCTGGTTTTGAATTCTGTAGTATTACAATTTCTTCTTCTTGTCTGTGAACCTGTAGCCTTCCAGTTCACTTCCTGATTCAGTACATCCAGGACCCTCGTGTACAGTGACACAGCAGCCAGGGTCTTTATCTACTGAGACACTACAGCCAGGACCCTGACCTGCACCACCACTTAAGATGTCTCTTTAGGTGGTGGTGAACCTAGAAGGCCCATTTTGACTTTGGCATCAGTAAGTAATGAGGATTTACTTATGCTGATATTTATATTAATGTTATTAATGTACTCAACTATATAAAATGCACAAAGCCCCAGCTAAGGTCATTTTTTGATTTTTGTCAGTTTACAAAGCCACGGTTTGGTGGTTCTCATGGTGCCATGTTAAAACCAAACTTAAGTTTGGCTGGGAAGCGTTCACCTAAGGTAATGTAAAGACAACGATACATAGCTTGACTTTAAAAAATATACACTGTTATTGTTTTCATGGACCTGTAACTATAGTGGGACTTTCATTCATTCTTTTCTTGTTGACATGATCTGGTTTTATTGACTGCAATACCAAATAATGATAGATAGATTCATTCACTCATTCACACAATCACAATTACAGTCTTTTTCCTTGTTCCTGGTCCCCTAAGGTCTCAATAACTCGTACTGTCATTCCCACACATCAAGTCACGTGAAAAACAGCTCCTGTTGACCACATGCAGTCCTTGCATTCCTCAAGTGGTATCTCCCTGGCAGTCACAATGTTCAGCAAAAGTGATGACTAAAAGTGTTCAATAATTGTGTGGAGTTGGGGAGAGAAGCTTGAACCCTGTCTCTCCTCTAGTTTCTGCTGCCATTCACACTGGCAAATAGGTGTGAGTGTCTGCTCATAGAAACTCAGCGGGCAGAAAACCTCCCTCTCTCACTGACGTCAGAAAACTGTGTGTGGTGGCGGGGATGGACTTTTCAAAAGGTAGCTACCCTCACACAGCCAGAGTAGAATGGCCTGTTCAGAGGACCCTTCTGGGATGCAGAAGGAAAGGGCCCAGGAAGAAAGCATTGGTGTTTCAGTGGTAGAGCTCTCGCCCGCCACGCGGGAGACCAGGGTTCGACTCCCGGCCCATCCAAACCATGCTTCAGACCAGAAGAAGCCTTAGTCACCGCTCGGTACTTAGCGATTAGGTAGCCTTGGCTCTGGGCGAAACCCCCGATTCCGTGGCAGCGTTCACCTCAGTGCCATGTTCCGCAACAGCCCTCCAGTGACTCATGCTAGCTGGGCTTATCTCCAGAGCTACGGCAGGCCCACTCTTGACTGAGTGGCAGCCTGTGTTTTGCATGCGCGTTATGTCGAGAGCTCCTCTTGATTTTACTCATCTACTCGTTCTGCCATGCGGGCCTCGTTGGCGCAGTAGGCAGCGCGTCAGTCTCATAATCTGAAGGTCGTGAGTTCGAGCCTCACACGGGGCAGTGCTTTGTTGCACGTGCGTATCTTTTCTGTAGTGGTGTGCAGTCATATACACTCGCCCCTTTGCACTGTGTAGAAGGGCCAGTTTGAAGGAGTGTGATGGCCCCTTCAGAGAACGCCCTGGGCCCTTCTCGCTGTGTAGAAGGAGCAGCGGTCTAAAGTGGTCTAAGAACTCAGAATCTCTCTGAACCGCCCTTAATGGCTCTGGCTCTTTGAGATTCTCAGTCATCTTGTTCATGGTTATCCAAGTGTGGGGTGGTTAAAAAGCCAGACAGACGTTAAGAGTTGTTGGACTCAGCTGAGACCATTTGTAAACGCCAGTTGTCGGACGTGCTTGATTTCCTGTTATTCCCCTGAGACGGTTCTGCTGTTAAAGCGGTTGTGGCCAGTTAATGTTAGGTCTTTGAAAGTGCGTTGTTTTGGGAGGCAGAAGATATTTTTTTGTCACTGATTTCTCCGCCCCGTCTCCCGGTTTGGGATGACACCCATGTTTAAAACGGCTGGCGTGGACGTGTAGCTCGTAGCCTGCAAGACATCCCGGGTGAAACAAAAGCAACATCCTTTCCCAGCTTAGTGATACCTGTTTGAAAGAAACAGACATGAGCCCGTAAAAGCCAGTTCATGACATGTCTGTGACCCGTGGCGGCAAAGTGGTAGGGACCAGGGTCACGTGAGCATTGGTGGTTCAGTGGTAGAATTCTCGCCTGCCACGCGGGAGGCCCGGGTTCGATTCCCGGCCAATGCAAGGAGCCTTTTCCTTTGCCTGGGTTTGATTCCCCAACAGCGCGACACGCTCCATTTTACCGGATCACCCTCCTGATTGACAGCACAATATCTTTTTCCGGATGTTTGGCTTGTTATATGACAAGGGCACGGTGGAAATGTATGCAAGGATGCAAGAAAGAGCAGCAAAGGGATAGTCATTTTCCTTGCTTCTGCTTGACTAAATCCTCCATAATGCGTACTGTCATTCACCCACATGAAGAGCGCACCACCTCACAGGGATCAGCATGTGGGAAAAGCACGGGCTGTCAGAAGTGGGATTCGAACCCACGCCTCCAGGGGAGACTGCGACCTGAACGCAGCGCCTTAGACCGCTCGGCCATCCTGACTACGCAAGGTATGTGGAACCCATCACGTGAGCCAAAGCAGGGAATGACATCACCTGCAAATGAGTCAGAGAGCACAAAGCAACATTAGATTTACATTTAAGGTGAAGAAAAGCCGGGGGAGTCAATGAGTGATTTCAGGCAGGTGCTGACGAAAGGGGGGTGAACTGCAACGCCAGAGAAGAGGCAGCCTTCATGACGTGCGACTTCCAAACAGTCAGGTCCCACCGAGATTTGAACTCGGATCGCTGGATTCAGAGTCCAGAGTGCTAACCATTACACCATGGAACCGCTGGGGCTATGCTGCGGTCTGCCGATCGACCGCGTGGTCCAACCGGATTTAATGCCTAGGTTAAAGCACTTAACAGGTGAGGTTCACTCACATTTTCATTTGCACAGGGAATGGACAAAATTGGCATTTATAAAAGGCAATGGCTTCATGACTCTGGTTGTCTCTGGTATTCCGTTCTCCTCACCTTATTAGATAGTCTCTGGTCAGGTTAGCATACTAGAGCACATGTAACTCTCACAGATGTGTTGATTAATCTGGCGTTTTGTTTTGAGGCGAGGTGTTTTCCTTCAGGAAAGGCCCGACTAGCTCAGTCGGTAGAGCATGAGACTCTTAATTTCAGGGTCGTGGGTTCAAGCCCCACGTTGGGCGTCGTAGGTAGGCTTCGAAGGAGTAAGGAAACCAACCGGTCCAAGAGCTGCAAAGGGGCTCGCTCTCGTGCACCATGTTCTCGGTGCTCTGCTACGAATGACATTGACGACATGTTGAAAGAGCTGCAGTGTACTCTGAGGTGCTTGAATCTTAGCCCAATGAAGAGTTCCCGGCCAGTTAGACTGGCGGAATTTGTTCAAGGCTCTCGATCTCAGTAAGGTCAAGACTTGGTGGTTGGAGTATTTGGAAATGCGCAGCAAAAGAAAAAAGAAAAAGAAAAAACATACCAGCTCGTCACAGGTAGGCCACCACTCATCAAGTCAGAATGTAAAAGATTTACAGCAAGAGCCGTGGCCTTTTACCTTAACCCGCTCTCCACCTTGATGGCCGTTTAAGCACAGTTTTGCTGAGCCGCTGTTCAATGCAAAACCGGAACAACTGAGCAGCATGCTGCTCCTTCGATAGCTCAGTTGGTAGAGCGGAGGACTGTAGGTTTACAGGGCAGTTATCCTTAGGTCGCTGGTTCAACTCCGGCTCGAAGGACAAGCTTTTCGTTGGGGTCTTTTCTGCTACCTCTCGTCCAAAGGGTCTCTAAGCAAAAACTGACTTGTTCAAACCGAAAACAATGTCTGTATTTGGACATGCAAATCGACTTGCTGTTGGAGAACATGTGCTCAGTGGTGTCCTTGGACACAACTGAGATGGAAAACATGATAAAGGAGCTGAAATGGGTGCTAGGTGGTGGGTTATCTTGGATGTTAGCACAAGCGCAAATTAGATTCCTTACCCATGGATTGAACATGTGGTAAAATTTGTCAAAGGCTCTTACTCTCAGTATGGTCAAGCCGTACATTGGTGGTTGGAGTTTTTTGGAAATGCACAACAAAAGCCATACTAGCTAAGGTTCTACGCTAGTGTTGGCGGAGCATGAGGCTCTTTCATGGTAGTGGGAGATGGAGCTCCACTTTGGAGTGACGAGGAGGTCTGCCATCACCGAGTTTTACAAGTTTTGTTAATCTGATCATGACCTCCAGCAAGCAGGCAAGTGTCTGATACTCTTTTGCCCTCAGCTTTTGGGATAATTTCTGGTAGAGTTAGCACACTGAAGCGTGCTAACTATCATGAGCGCGTTGTATGACCCAGCGTCTGGTTGCGAAGGGAGGTGTTTTGGCTCAGCTCAAGGCCCGGCTAGCTCAGTCGGTAGAGCATGAGACTCTTAATCTCAGGGTCGTGGGTTCGAGCCCCACGTTGGGCGTCGTGGGATTTTAAAAGGGGCAGGAGAGTACAACAGTTAGCTGTCTTCAGATGTCTCTGGTATTCTGTTCTCCTCACCTTATTTGATAGGCTCTGCTCAGGTTACCATACCAGAGCACATTTAACTCGCACAGATGTGTTGATTAAGCTGGCGTTTTGTTTTGAGGCGAGGTGTTTTCCTCTCAACTCTTGATTTCAGGGTCCTGGGTTCAAGCCCCACGTTGGGCATTGTAGGCCTTGAAGGAGTAAGGAAACCAACCGATATCGTGCAGCAAGACTCTTGCACCATGTTCTCAGTACTCTGCTACGGATGACATTGGCGACGTGGTGAAAGAGCTGCAGTGCACCCTGAGGTGCTTGAATCTTAGCCCAATGAAGAGCTCCGGGCCAGTCAGACTCCTAACATGTGGCGGAATTGGTTCAAGGCTCTTGATCTCAGTCAGGTCAAGACTTGGTGGTTGGAGTATTTGGAAATGCGCAGCCAAAAAAAAAAGAAAAACATACCAGCTCGTCACAGGTAGGCCACCACTCATCAAGTCAGAATGTAAAAGATTTACAGCAAGAGCCGTGGCCTTTCACCTTAACCCACTCTCCACCTTGATGGCCGTTTAAGCACAGTTTTGTTGAGCCACTCTTCAATGCAAAACCGGAACAACTGAGCACAATGCCGTCCCTTCGATAGCGGAGCGTCTGTATAGTCTCCTCCAATCACGTTGCCCCATTTCCATCTTTGCTGTCAGCCAATCACTGTTGTCCTTTTCCAAAATTGGTGGGACGGACCAATCGCGGCCCACCATTTCCATCTTTCTGACAGCCGATCACGATGGCGCTTCTCCAAAATTCAGCCGCGCGGCCGCAGAAGGCCTTGTTATCGTTTCAAAATTACTGGCGCCAAATATTCCAGAGACGTCAACAGTGGATGGACCTTCAGGTGTTTTTCACTACAAAAGGTAAATATACCGGTAGTATCAACGTATTCTTTCGACTATCTAGCTTGGTTGGTGTTACATATGCATCGCAGAGAGAAATTACGATGGCAGAAAGGACTGCCGTTGTCTCCGCGGACGTTAACATTTTTTAAATCGATCTGTCATTCACCGCAAAAAGGCAACACACTCGTTATGATATTGTCAACTAGGTAGCTAGGTAGATATTACTGATTTATTAAAGAGAGAAATTACTATTAAAAGAAACTATGTTGGCGTGGCATTGCCGTCACCGTTAGGGTGACAGTATTCCGACTTGAGTTAACCAGCCAGGCACTGTTTTACCTTTTTGATATTGTTTCCACGCTTCCAAACTAAAAAATAAACACAGGGCTATGGGAGAGGAGGAGCGGATATCCCGCCTCCGTAGGTTTGCTGCCTCAGGCGTTTGGCCCTCTGAGGCAGGAATCAGACCAGCACCTCGGCAGAAAAAGTGGCATGATCTATATCTGAAGGTAAGCCTGGACAGAGTGGTGTGTGTATCATACTGAATTTAAAGCTATGTCATATTTAAAGGGAATACGTTCTTATTCACTGTCAAACATTGATACAGATTGAGAAATGCCCAATGCAGATGAGGGGACAAATGTCACTGTTTGGAGATGTACAGAGCTGTAACTGTGGTTTCCATGCAAAGAAGGTATTAGAAGTCTCTTGTACAATTATGAGGTGCTGGTTTTGAATTCTGTAGTATTACAATTTCTTCTTCTTGTCTGTGAACCTGTAGCCTTCCAGTTCACTTCCTGATTCAGTACATCCAGGACCCTCGTGTACAGTGACACAGCAGCCAGGGTCTTTATCTACTGAGACACTACAGCCAGGACCCTGACCTGCACCACCACTTAAGATGTCTCTTTAGGTGGTGGTGAACCTAGAAGGCCCATTTTGACTTTGGCATCAGTAAGTAATGAGGATTTACTTATGCTGATATTTATATTAATGTTATTAATGTACTCAACTATATAAAATGCACAAAGCCCCAGCTAAGGTCATGTTTTGATTTTTGTCAGTTTACAAAGCCACGGTTTGGTGGTTCTCATGGTGCCATGTTAAAACCAAACTTAAGTTTGGCTGGGAAGCGTTCACCTAAGGTAATGTAAAGACAACGATACATAGCTTGACTTTAAAAAATATACACTGTTATTGTTTTCATGGACCTGTAACTATAGTGGGACTTTCATTCATTCTTTTCTTGTTGACATGATCTGGTTTTATTGACTGCAATACCAAATAATGATAGATAGATTCATTCACTCATTCACACAATCACAATTACAGTCTTTTTCCTTGTTCCTGGTCCCCTAAGGTCTCAATAACTCGTACTGTCATTCCCACACATCAAGTCACGTGAAAAACAGCTCCTGTTGACCACATGCAGTCCTTGCATTCCTCAAGTGGTATCTCCCTGGCAGTCACAATGTTCAGCAAAAGTGATGACTAAAAGTGTTCAATAATTGTGTGGAGTTGGGGAGAGAAGCTTGAACCCTGTCTCTCCTCTAGTTTCTGCTGCCATTCACACTGGCAAATAGGTGTGAGTGTCTGCTCATAGAAACTCAGTGGGCAGAAAACCTCCCTCTCTCACTGACGTCAGAAAACTGTGTGTGGTGGCGGGGATGGACTTCTCAAAAGGTAGCTACCCTCACACAGCCAGAGTAGAATGGCCTGTTCAGAGGACCCTTCTGGGATGCAGAAGGAAAGGGCCCAGGAAGAAAGCATTGGTGTTTCAGTGGTAGAGCTCTCGCCCGCCACGCGGGAGACCAGGGTTCGACTCCCGGCCCATCCAAACCATGCTTCAGACCAGAAGAAGCCTTAGTCACCGCTCGGTACTTAGCGATTAGGTAGCCTTGGCTCTGGGCGAAACCCCCGATTCCGTGGCAGCGTTCACCTCAGTGCCATGTTCCGCAACAGCCCTCCAGTGACTCATGCTAGCTGGGCTTATCTCCAGAGCTACGGCAGGCCCACTCTTGACTGAGTGGCAGCCTGTGTTTTGCATGCGCGTTATGTCGAGAGCTCCTCTTGATTTTACTCATCTACTCGTTCTGCCATGCGGGCCTCGTTGGCGCAGTAGGCAGCGCGTCAGTCTCATAATCTGAAGGTCGTGAGTTCGAGCCTCACACGGGGCAGTGCTTTGTTGCACGTGCGTATCTTTTCTGTAGTGGTGTGCAGTCATATACACTCGCCCCTTTGCACTGTGTAGAAGGGCCAGTTTGAAGGAGTGTGATGGCCCCTTCAGAGAACGCCCTGGGCCCTTCTCGCTGTGTAGAAGGAGCAGCGGTCTAAAGTGGTCTAAGAACTCAGAATCTCTCTGAACCGCCCTTAATGGCTCTGGCTCTTTGAGATTCTCAGTCATCTTGTTCATGGTTATCCAAGTGTGGGGTGGTTAAAAAGCCAGACAGACGTTAAGAGTTGTTGGACTCAGCTGAGACCATTTGTAAACGCCAGTTGTCGGACGTGCTTGATTTCCTGTTATTCCCCTGAGACGGTTCTGCTGTTAAAGCGGTTGTGGCCAGTTAATGTTAGGTCTTTGAAAGTGCGTTGTTTTGGGAGGCAGAAGATATTTTTTTGTCACTGATTTCTCCGCCCCGTCTCCCGGTTTGGGATGACACCCATGTTTAAAACGGCTGGCGTGGACGTGTAGCTCGTAGCCTGCAAGACATCCCGGGTGAAACAAAAGCAACATCCTTTCCCAGCTTAGTGATACCTGTTTGAAAGAAACAGACATGAGCCCGTAAAAGCCAGTTCATGACATGTCTGTGACCCGTGGCGGCAAAGTGGTAGGGACCAGGGTCACGTGAGCATTGGTGGTTCAGTGGTAGAATTCTCGCCTGCCACGCGGGAGGCCCGGGTTCGATTCCCGGCCAATGCAAGGAGCCTTTTCCTTTGCCTGGGTTTGATTCCCCAACAGCGCGACACGCTCCATTTTACCGGATCACCCTCCTGATTGACAGCACAATATCTTTTTCCGGATGTTTGGCTTGTTATATGACAAGGGCACGGTGGTAATGTATGCAAGGATGCAAGAAAGAGCAGCAAAGGGATAGTCATTTTCCTTGCTTCTGCTTGACTAAATCCTCCATAATGCGTACTGTCATTCACCCACATGAAGAGCGCACCACCTCACAGGGATCAGCATGTGGGAAAAGCACGGGCTGTCAGAAGTGGGATTCGAACCCACGCCTCCAGGGGAGACTGCGACCTGAACGCCAGCTGCCGAAGGATCGGCCGGGGAAATGTTGGAAATGTTGGAGCAATGTTGGACGGGGCAGCCAATCGCCTTCGCGGCTCCAACATTCAGCAGCCAATCGCCGTCGCGGATTCTTCCCCCAGCTCCAACATTTCCAACATTTGACCAATCGCGGCGCAGAAATGTTGGACCGAGGGAGCTCATTTTTTTTCGCGTTCACCGGCGTATGTGAGAGAGACTGTCATAGAGAATTCGTCATATCAACATGGTGAGTATTTTTTAAATATTTTATTACAGTGGCAAATTATAAATCATTAAGAGAAGAAGCTCTGTTACCGGTTGTGTCATGTTGTCATGTTTGTTTATCCGCTTAATGTTTACATTACCTTTACGCCGACCCTTATGTGTTTGAATTTCGTGCGTCGGTTAGCCGGCATTTTCAAATATTATATTGTCACGTCAAATTTTGTGTCAAATTATGACAGACCTTAGCTAAAATGTGTGGTTTAGACGGGTTGCGGCGGTGTATACGGTGAATATTTACACATTTACCACGGTCGTTAGCCGGCATTTGCTAATATTATCTAGTCGTGTCAAGTTTTGTGCTCAATAACAAAAGAGACCTAAGCTAAATTGTGTGTTTTTGACGGCTTGCCGGTGTGGGGTATACAGCGAGCACTTACAGTGCAGTACAGTATTTATTACAGTGTTGTGACCTATCAAGCAACTGAGGCCAATGGCGTTGTCAGTGCACTCCTCTACCACCACCACTACTGCTACTACTACTACAGTATGGCGTCATTTTGAGGGGGGTGGGCGAAACGTAGTTTACACTTACACATACAGATAAAGCTGTGGTCTCTTTATCTTATTTGCAGTAATGGTTCTCTGTAATATTGTAGTATGTATGTATACTGTATTATACATACAGTACAGTGAGAGGAATGAAGCAGCAGACCTCTTTCATTAGGCTAAATTACTAACACATTGTATGAGTTATTCTGAGTACATTTACTAATGTTTCTGAATATCTCAATAAATAATATTCTTATTTTGTTTTCATTTAAATAATGTCCATGTATTTTTGTCATCAAAGGCAACAGCAAAAAAACCACACAAGGCTATGGCAGACACGGAGTGGATGTCTCGCCTTCGCAGGTTTGCCAGCACTGGGGTCTGGCCTGCAAGTGAGGGCAACAGGCCAGCCCCCAGACAAAAAAAGTGGTACAACCTGTACCAAAAGGTATGTATTTATAAACAGCTTAATAAATTGTATTGTCATAATCGTAAAAATTATACTTTACATTTTGACATATTGAGTACAGTTAAAGGCAAGGATCCCATTATTAATTTATTGGATGACTAAACATGATGTAATGTAAATCTTATCAGTAATTACTCAAATGAAAAGCAATCATTTAAGATGAAATCAAATCAAATGCATAACTGTTATTTTTAGATTGAGAAGTGTCCGAGAATGTCTCGTGGACAAAGATCTTTGTTTGGGGACATCAGCGAATGCAGCTGTGGATTCCACACCCAGAAGGTAACACTGGTCAATTAGAAACTCAAGTACCTGTGTGTGTGTGTGTGTGTGTGTGTGTCAGTTAATAGACTAATGATGTGTCTGCTCTGTCATAAAGCAACAGCCAGCTACAGCAAAACCCCAGGGATCCCCCCTGCAACAAACTGCAGCTACTGGTCTTCCAGGCGCCATGGGTCCACCCAGTTCAGCAGGCAGCGAGGTATATGCAAAGCCGCAAACACTGAATCAGTCGATGGTATTAACTGTTAGTGTGTGTATATCAAAGTTTCACAAACTAATTAGCGTCATGTCCACTCCATCTTAAAGAAGCAACCAGCTGCAGCAGATGTTGCTCAAGCTACTGTTTACAGTAGTGCAACAGGGCAACAAAGTCCCGCAGGCAGCAGTATCAGCAGGACATCGCCGCTGAAACTGTCAATGGTATTTGGATAGTTATTCTTACTCACAAATTGACAACAATGATTTGTCATTTTGTCTACTTTTAGTTTGACAATGTATGACACCCTGATGATGTGGTCCTTTGCTTTAATGCTATTCAGTTCAACAAACCCAGATTTGGTGGCACACATGTCGCAGCCGCAAAGCCAAATCTAAGTGTGGCCAGAAGAATAACCAAGGTAAATAGAGCTCAAATAGCAATAGTCATATTTTAAGTTTTAACACAGGTAACTTAGACCTTATTGTTTCACAGACACAAGTCACCGATGCCACAGGAGAAGCCACCACCAGTTCTCCAGCCAGTATTGCTGTCCCAGTAAGTCATGACACAAAGCAATTTTCTAATATAACACAAGTATTTGTATGTCAGTAAACGGAGCCCTATGAAAACAGAGGTCCCCCAACTGTGGGACTCTGAGAGATACAGAGCATTGCACTAATTATGAAAAATTAAAGTTATGTTGCACATCAGATTAAACAGCAGAAGCTGGGCTACAATGTGTATGAACTGTTTTTACATGACCCAAACACAACCCAAATTGTTGTTTCATGTAGAGCAGCTGTATGAAATAATTTATAGTTTGACTGTGCTGTAAATCAGAATGCCACAAATGTAAGTGTCTTCTTCTCCATTCGCCTACAGGCTCCGCCAGCCCCTGAGTCACAGCAAACCCCAGCACCTGTCCACAGCCCCACAACGGTGTGTGCCACTGTGTCTGTAAGTAATATTGTATTTAATTTCATACTGTGTAGACCATAAGAGGTGTTTATTAACAGTATTACATGTATTTATGTTGTTTTTGTTATGTTTTTTTTTTTTTTGCATAGACTGCTGTCTCCAGCACCCTCTTACCAGCTCCTGCAACACCACCAACAAGTCAGCTGCCCCGTTTGTGGTCAGAGGGCTTACCATCTGAAGACCATAAATGGATTTTAAAGCTGCTGTTCAAGACTGGTCCAAAGGGGAAGCTGGAGCTTCAAGACCACCTGAAGCTCTGGTACTTTCCACCTCAGCCCAGTGGTGTCTACAATCAGGCTCCTTCTCCAGACCGCTTTTTTGCCCACCCACTTCTTGTGTGGATGCCATACAAGTTGTGGAAGGTGAAGGTGGTCTGTCCCAACCCGGGCTGTGGGCAGCACCAGCTAACCGGAGCAGGACTTCACAAGAGGGCACGGCAGGTCCTGGATGTAGATCGGATCTACAACATGGTGACAGAGACACTAACTTGCACCAAATGTAGATCCTCACACGTGTCCTGGAGTCAGACTGTGCTCACACAGCTGGACTTGGCACACAGATCAGAGTTCCGGGTCATCCTCACACAAAAGTGAGTAATGTCCTTTTCTCTCTTCCCCTGTCTTACAGATAAGTTTGTAAAATATTCTAACTGATATCTGTTTTCTATCTATATCCAAGGTTTGCTTGTGACATCAGGGTGATTCGGCTTCTGCGGGAGAGAGGGCTGGGCAACAGCCCAACACGTGTCCTCAAGCAGCTGAGGGAGAACCACACAGAGGAGTGGTTGAATCGTGTGGCACGGTACACCACGGAGTGTGCGGACTTCCTTCGGCGGCCTGGACTGTTGCCCATAGTCTTCCCTGAGCCTCCGAAGCCTGCTGTGGTGCCCAGCTGTAAATGGCTCCTCTCAGTTTACAGCCAGGACATCCTGACGAGGATGGAGGACATCAAGGCCCGCATCACCTCTGTTTATGGAACCATTTTGAAAATGGACTCCACCAAAAAGGTTAAAGAAACTCTTTTCTCTGAATGTGTCTGCTGATATATTATATAATTGTGATTCGTACAATGTAGTATTACTGAATCATCATCACGGAGTTCCTATACATTTTGTGTGTTTTAGATCACCAAAAAGCTTGCTGGGACAGCCAAGGGGACAGCACTCTGGCTCACTTCTGTGGGCAATGAGTATGGCCAGATACTCATGAGTGTGCTGACCGCTCAGGAGGGAGCTGGACTGGACCTGATGGCCGCAGATCTGGTTAAAAGATACCAGCAGGCTGGTGTCGATCACCCTGTTGCCCTCTATGTGGACTGTGGCTGCTGTGCTGAGGGGGGAGAAACAAAGCTGAGTGCCAGATTCAGTGGATGGCCAGATCTTACCATAAGGCTGGATATCTGGCACTTCATGCGGCGACTCGCTGTGGGCTGCACAACTGACGCTCATCAGTTGTATCCACTCTTTATGTCACGTATATCGGCGTGCATATTTGAGTGGGATGCTGCTGATTTAGCTCAGTTGTGTGAAGCCAAAAAACAGCAACTTCAGGCGCAGGGCTTGTCTCTTCTGACTGGTGACATCCAAAAGCATCTGTCGCGGGAGGAGCTGGCTCTGCATTGTCGGAGGAGGACCCGTGGGGAGGAGACCACCATTCAGCTGCTGGAGGAGCTTCTGCAGCTGTTGATGGGAAGCAGGGGCAATGACTCGCTGGGAGTTCCCCTGCTGGACAGCGAGAGGATGGAGCACATCTGGAGGGTCCAGAAAAAGCATGTCAAGTGCATTCAGGACCCGCCAGGTGTTGCACTTTACATCAAGACTGGGGAGCTCTCAAAGGGAGGAGTGACTCTCCCCATCTACAGATGTGCCAGAGGCTCTACATCACTGGAGTCTTTTCACCTCCACCTGAACCGCTTCATTCCAGGTGTGTGTCTATCAGATGTGTTCGTGCATGTGTTGTGTAATATTTCATCATTTAATTTTTAACTATGTATTTCCAGGGACCAGTGCCAACAGTGTAAATTTTCAAATTTACCTGTTGGAAGGGTTGCACAGGTGGAACCAGGACCGCGGTGCTGCAGCCTTATCCTCTGGACCATCTGCTTTCCGCAGCTACTCTGGTGAACTGCTTCACTGTGTAAACAAAAATTACCAGAAGCTGTTCGGAAGGAAGTTGGCACCAGAGTTCTGCCCACCCTCCCGTTACACTGGTAAGCCCAAGTGAACACCTTAGTAATTAGTAATGTAACTAAGTTTCAAATATATTTTATTAATTTTACTAACTTTGCACATGAATCACTTTATGACTATTATTTCAGGAGAGCTCATAGGGGTGCAGTATCTCTTCAGGCAGACTGGCCAGGCGCTGCAGGATATGCACCCTGATTCAGAGGAGACGGCTCAGCTAATTGAGGAGCATGATGTGGAGGACAACATGGAGGAGGATGAGGGTTTCTCTGATATCCCAGAGGATCCAACAGTGGTCGAGATCCTTGAAACCTCTCTGACTCCTAGTCCTTCCACCGTCTCCTCCACAGCTCCAAGCACATCCACCGTCTCCTCCACAGCGCCCAGGATGTCCACTGTCTCCTACACAGCACCCAGGACATCCACCGTCACAGCTCCAAGCACCACAGCACCCAGCTCATCAACAGCTTCCAGCACTCCCACTACTCCATCCTCTGTAGCCAGAGTTGAAGATGAAGATGTGGTAGGTGTCAGTGTGTTTAATTAGAATATGTATGAATATGAACATGTGTATCGCTCTGCACTATTTTTGAGTACATATTTATTCAGTCCACAAACCAATAAAATGTTATCAAAGTTCATTGTCAGTAAAGGCTAAACATTCTTATCTAAAATGTTTAATCATTTGCACAGGCTGTTGATGAACGAAATATTCCTGGGTACCAGCATGTGGACAGCTTGGCAGAGTACCTGGTGGACCTTCGGGAGCAGACAGCCCTCTACCTTAGCAACCAACAGGCAGACACCATCATCTCCCTGTGACAGAGCCTGGATGACTATGACAAGCAGCAGGTGAGAGATACAGAAGATCTTTTATACCCACAGCCAACAGACATTTTAATTCTTCTGCAAATGGTAGATGAGCTGACAGACTAATGAATTTCCTTTTTGGGATTTAATAAAGTGATTTGTATTCATATTCGTAGGTGGTTTATGCAGCACGACACCAGACCAGACTGTTGAGTGGCCGATTCAGGACACCTAAGAAGCCCTCAACGACCCCTGGTGTGGAGAGCACCACCCGTGCTACATTAGGAGCGAGTAGCATACCTGCACAGTGGCCTGACTGCTGCCGGCTGGTTGAGAACATTTTTATAAGGCTGTGCAACCTGCATCCAAGTCCATTCAGACGTGGCAAGACAACTGATTCAAGGTGGTCCTTAATTCTTAGGGATTACCATCGAATCAGGCAGATTGTCACTGGCAATGCGCTCGTGATGCAGGGCACAGACATTCAACTGGTTGAGGTGAACCAAAACACCCTCATCCAGTGGCACAACAGCAGGCAAAAGAGACTGGAGCTGTCTGTAAGACTTCAGGGCACTGTACTGCCTCCAGCCCTCCCTGTGTCTGCACAGCCTCTTCAGGAGGCAAGAGTGCTTCCTGATGAGCCCATGGAGGTACAGGAGGAACACCAATACCAGCTGCCCGAGAGTACTGCAGGCCAGGCACAGCAGAGGCAGAGAACACCATCCCTTCGAGCAATCATGCCAAGGAAGAAGCTCTTCACTGCCTCCCCAGCTCAAGAACCTTTTCCGGCACCTCAATTTGTGTCACCAGCTGGTGTGATTCAGTGGGTGCTTCCAGTGGCAGCCGCTCAGGGTACCAAACTCCAACACACCACCCCACAAACCATGGCACCAACCACAGAGGAAACTGAGGCCACCATAAAGAGGCCATATAAACGCACAGTGGTAGCCAATACTTGCAAAAAGTGTGGGCAGTTCCGGACAGCTGAAACTGGCCACAGCCAGTACCGTGGCAGGGTGTACTGTCCTGTGACAGAATCGCAGACAAAAGAGCACTGGTTGGAGGAAATGAGGAGTAAAAATCCCAAGTAAAGTAATGTAAAAATAGTGTAAATAGTTCATAATTGTAAATAGTTGGATATTTTGCTTTTCTAAACTGTGAATAAATATTTGTACATTTGTGTTTGTTCTTTCAGTGTTGGTTTGGATTATTACTTCCTTAAATATCATAAACCTCATGAGCAGCAATTGTAACTAAGTGTTTTTGATGACAGTATGTTGAAAACAGCACCACAGCAATAATAATGATAATAAATATAACAATGGCTATGACAACACTCAATTAAAATATCATGACATAGTACAGGAAAATAAATACATTACACAAAAAGAAATTGTAGTCAAGTGTTAAGTACACACTTCAAAGAAACTTGTAGCCAATATGACAAGTGTATTAACATGAAAATCGTTACATTTCTGCCAAATGATTCAGAGGTCAAGTAAAGAAATCCCAAAGTCACCGGTTCGAATCCCGTCCACGGGTAGTGCAAAACACTGCAAAATATTAAAAGGTGCATATTTGTCATGAGACAGCTAGAAATACATTAGTAGGGACCAAAAAAAGTTCACTTTTCTTTTCTTTTCTCATTTTCTCCCCTTTCTCTTCCCTTTTCTCTCTTTTTCCTTCTTCCCCCTTCTTCCCCCTTCTTCCCCCTCTTTGACGGACGATTGTTCCCCAGCTTGAACGCAGCGCCTTAGACCGCTCGGCCATCCTGACTACGCAAGGTATGTGGAACCCATCACGTGAGCCAAAGCAGGGAATGACATCACCTGCAAATGAGTCAGAGAGCACAAAGCAACATTAGATTTACATTTAAGGTGAAGAAAAGCCGGGGGAGTCAATGAGTGATTTCAGGCAGGTGCTGACGAAAGGGGGGTGAACTGCAACGCCAGAGAAGAGGCAGCCTTCATGACGTGCGACTTCCAAACAGTCAGGTCCCACCGAGATTTGAACTCGGATCGCTGGATTCAGAGTCCAGAGTGCTAACCATTACACCATGGAACCGCTGGGGCTATGCTGCGGTCTGCCGATCGACCGCGTGGTCCAACCGGATTTAATGCCTAGGTTAAAGCACTTAACAGGTGAGGTTCACTCACATTTTCATTTGCACAGGGAATGGACAAAATTGGCATTTATAAAAGGCAATGGCTTCATGACTCTGGTTGTCTCTGGTATTCCGTTCTCCTCACCTTATTAGATAGTCTCTGGTCAGGTTAGCATACTAGAGCACATGTAACTCTCACAGATGTGTTGATTAATCTGGCGTTTTGTTTTGAGGCGAGGTGTTTTCCTTCAGGAAAGGCCCGACTAGCTCAGTCGGTAGAGCATGAGACTCTTAATTTCAGGGTCGTGGGTTCAAGCCCCACGTTGGGCGTCGTAGGTAGGCTTCGAAGGAGTAAGGAAACCAACCGGTCCAAGAGCTGCAAAGGGGCTCGCTCTCGTGCACCATGTTCTCGGTGCTCTGCTACGAATGACATTGACGACATGTTGAAAGAGCTGCAGTGTACTCTGAGGTGCTTGAATCTTAGCCCAATGAAGAGTTCCCGGCCAGTTAGACTGGCGGAATTTGTTCAAGGCTCTCGATCTCAGTAAGGTCAAGACTTGGTGGTTGGAGTATTTGGAAATGCGCAGCAAAAGAAAAAAGAAAAAAGAAAAAACATACCAGCTCGTCACAGGTAGGCCACCACTCATCAAGTCAGAATGTAAAAGATTTACAGCAAGAGCCGTGGCCTTTTACCTTAACCCGCTCTCCACCTTGATGGCCGTTTAAGCACAGTTTTGCTGAGCCGCTGTTCAATGCAAAACCGGAACAACTGAGCAGCATGCTGCTCCTTCGATAGCTCAGTTGGTAGAGCGGAGGACTGTAGGTTTACAGGGCAGTTATCCTTAGGTCGCTGGTTCAACTCCGGCTCGAAGGACAAGCTTTTCGTTGGGGTCTTTTCTGCTACCTCTCGTCCAAAGGGTCTCTAAGCAAAAACTGACTTGTTCAAACCGAAAACAATGTCTGTATTTGGACATGCAAATCGACTTGCTGTTGGAGAACATGTGCTCAGTGGTGTCCTTGGACACAACTGAGATGGAAAACATGATAAAGGAGCTGAAATGGGTGCTAGGTGGTGGGTTATCTTGGATGTTAGCACAAGCGCAAATTAGATTCCTTACCCATGGATTGAACATGTGGTAAAATTTGTCAAAGGCTCTTACTCTCAGTATGGTCAAGCCGTACATTGGTGGTTGGAGTTTTTTGGAAATGCACAACAAAAGCCATACTAGCTAAGGTTCTACGCTAGTGTTGGCGGAGCATGAGGCTCTTTCATGGTAGTGGGAGATGGAGCTCCACTTTGGAGTGACGAGGAGGTCTGCCATCACCGAGTTTTACAAGTTTTGTTAATCTGATCATGACCTCCAGCAAGCAGGCAAGTGTCTGATACTCTTTTGCCCTCAGCTTTTGGGATAATTTCTGGTAGAGTTAGCACACTGAAGCGTGCTAACTATCATGAGCGCGTTGTATGACCCAGCGTCTGGTTGCGAAGGGAGGTGTTTTGGCTCAGCTCAAGGCCCGGCTAGCTCAGTCGGTAGAGCATGAGACTCTTAATCTCAGGGTCGTGGGTTCGAGCCCCACGTTGGGCGTCGTGGGATTTTAAAAGGGGCAGGAGAGTACAACAGTTAGCTGTCTTCAGATGTCTCTGGTATTCTGTTCTCCTCACCTTATTTGATAGGCTCTGCTCAGGTTACCATACCAGAGCACATTTAACTCGCACAGATGTGTTGATTAAGCTGGCGTTTTGTTTTGAGGCGAGGTGTTTTCCTCTCAACTCTTGATTTCAGGGTCCTGGGTTCAAGCCCCACGTTGGGCATTGTAGGCCTTGAAGGAGTAAGGAAACCAACCGATATCGTGCAGCAAGACTCTTGCACCATGTTCTCAGTACTCTGCTACGGATGACATTGGCGACGTGGTGAAAGAGCTGCAGTGCACCCTGAGGTGCTTGAATCTTAGCCCAATGAAGAGCTCCGGGCCAGTCAGACTCCTAACATGTGGCGGAATTGGTTCAAGGCTCTTGATCTCAGTCAGGTCAAGACTTGGTGGTTGGAGTATTTGGAAATGCGCAGCCAAAAAAAAAAGAAAAACATACCAGCTCGTCACAGGTAGGCCACCACTCATCAAGTCAGAATGTAAAAGATTTACAGCAAGAGCCGTGGCCTTTCACCTTAACCCACTCTCCACCTTGATGGCCGTTTAAGCACAGTTTTGTTGAGCCACTCTTCAATGCAAAACCGGAACAACTGAGCACAATGCCGTCCCTTCGATAGCGGAGCGTCTGTATAGTCTCCTCCAATCACGTTGCCCCATTTCCATCTTTGCTGTCAGCCAATCACTGTTGTCCTTTTCCAAAATTGGTGGGACGGACCAATCGCGGCCCACCATTTCCATCTTTCTGACAGCCGATCACGATGGCGCTTCTCCAAAATTCAGCCGCGCGGCCGCAGAAGGCCTTGTTATCGTTTCAAAATTACTGGCGCCAAATATTCCAGAGACGTCAACAGTGGATGGACCTTCAGGTGTTTTTCACTACAAAAGGTAAATATACCGGTAGTATCAACGTATTCTTTCGACTATCTAGCTTGGTTGGTGTTACATATGCATCGCAGAGAGAAATTACGATGGCAGAAAGGACTGCCGTTGTCTCCGCGGACGTTAACATTTTTTAAATCGATCTGTCATTCACCGCAAAAAGGCAACACACTCGTTATGATATTGTCAACTAGGTAGCTAGGTAGATATTACTGATTTATTAAAGAGAGAAATTACTATTAAAAGAAACTATGTTGGCGTGGCATTGCCGTCACCGTTAGGGTGACAGTATTCCGACTTGAGTTAACCAGCCAGGCACTGTTTTACCTTTTTGATATTGTTTCCACGCTTCCAAACTAAAAAATAAACACAGGGCTATGGGAGAGGAGGAGCGGATATCCCGCCTCCGTAGGTTTGCTGCCTCAGGCGTTTGGCCCTCTGAGGCAGGAATCAGACCAGCACCTCGGCAGAAAAAGTGGCATGATCTATATCTGAAGGTAAGCCTGGACAGAGTGGTGTGTGTATCATACTGAATTTAAAGCTATGTCATATTTAAAGGGAATACGTTCTTATTCACTGTCAAACATTGATACAGATTGAGAAATGCCCAATGCAGATGAGGGGACAAATGTCACTGTTTGGAGATGTACAGAGCTGTAACTGTGGTTTCCATGCAAAGAAGGTATTAGAAGTCTCTTGTACAATTATGAGGTGCTGGTTTTGAATTCTGTAGTATTACAATTTCTTCTTCTTGTCTGTGAACCTGTAGCCTTCCAGTTCACTTCCTGATTCAGTACATCCAGGACCCTCGTGTACAGTGACACAGCAGCCAGGGTCTTTATCTACTGAGACACTACAGCCAGGACCCTGACCTGCACCACCACTTAAGATGTCTCTTTAGGTGGTGGTGAACCTAGAAGGCCCATTTTGACTTTGGCATCAGTAAGTAATGAGGATTTACTTATGCTGATATTTATATTAATGTTATTAATGTACTCAACTATATAAAATGCACAAAGCCCCAGCTAAGGTCATTTTTTGATTTTTGTCAGTTTACAAAGCCACGGTTTGGTGGTTCTCATGGTGCCATGTTAAAACCAAACTTAAGTTTGGCTGGGAAGCGTTCACCTAAGGTAATGTAAAGACAACGATACATAGCTTGACTTTAAAAAATATACACTGTTATTGTTTTCATGGACCTGTAACTATAGTGGGACTTTCATTCATTCTTTTCTTGTTGACATGATCTGGTTTTATTGACTGCAATACCAAATAATGATAGATAGATTCATTCACTCATTCACACAATCACAATTACAGTCTTTTTCCTTGTTCCTGGTCCCCTAAGGTCTCAATAACTCGTACTGTCATTCCCACACATCAAGTCACGTGAAAAACAGCTCCTGTTGACCACATGCAGTCCTTGCATTCCTCAAGTGGTATCTCCCTGGCAGTCACAATGTTCAGCAAAAGTGATGACTAAAAGTGTTCAATAATTGTGTGGAGTTGGGGAGAGAAGCTTGAACCCTGTCTCTCCTCTAGTTTCTGCTGCCATTCACACTGGCAAATAGGTGTGAGTGTCTGCTCATAGAAACTCAGCGGGCAGAAAACCTCCCTCTCTCACTGACGTCAGAAAACTGTGTGTGGTGGCGGGGATGGACTTCTCAAAAGGTAGCTACCCTCACACAGCCAGAGTAGAATGGCCTGTTCAGAGGACCCTTCTGGGATGCAGAAGGAAAGGGCCCAGGAAGAAAGCATTGGTGTTTCAGTGGTAGAGCTCTCGCCCGCCACGCGGGAGACCAGGGTTCGACTCCCGGCCCATCCAAACCATGCTTCAGACCAGAAGAAGCCTTAGTCACCGCTCGGTACTTAGCGATTAGGTAGCCTTGGCTCTGGGCGAAACCCCCGATTCCGTGGCAGCGTTCACCTCAGTGCCATGTTCCGCAACAGCCCTCCAGTGACTCATGCTAGCTGGGCTTATCTCCAGAGCTACGGCAGGCCCACTCTTGACTGAGTGGCAGCCTGTGTTTTGCATGCGCGTTATGTCGAGAGCTCCTCTTGATTTTACTCATCTACTCGTTCTGCCATGCGGGCCTCGTTGGCGCAGTAGGCAGCGCGTCAGTCTCATAATCTGAAGGTCGTGAGTTCGAGCCTCACACGGGGCAGTGCTTTGTTGCACGTGCGTATCTTTTCTGTAGTGGTGTGCAGTCATATACACTCGCCCCTTTGCACTGTGTAGAAGGGCCAGTTTGAAGGAGTGTGATGGCCCCTTCAGAGAACGCCCTGGGCCCTTCTCGCTGTGTAGAAGGAGCAGCGGTCTAAAGTGGTCTAAGAACTCAGAATCTCTCTGAACCGCCCTTAATGGCTCTGGCTCTTTGAGATTCTCAGTCATCTTGTTCATGGTTATCCAAGTGTGGGGTGGTTAAAAAGCCAGACAGACGTTAAGAGTTGTTGGACTCAGCTGAGACCATTTGTAAACGCCAGTTGTCGGACGTGCTTGATTTCCTGTTATTCCCCTGAGACGGTTCTGCTGTTAAAGCGGTTGTGGCCAGTTAATGTTAGGTCTTTGAAAGTGCGTTGTTTTGGGAGGCAGAAGATATTTTTTTGTCACTGATTTCTCCGCCCCGTCTCCCGGTTTGGGATGACACCCATGTTTAAAACGGCTGGCGTGGACGTGTAGCTCGTAGCCTGCAAGACATCCCGGGTGAAACAAAAGCAACATCCTTTCCCAGCTTAGTGATACCTGTTTGAAAGAAACAGACATGAGCCCGTAAAAGCCAGTTCATGACATGTCTGTGACCCGTGGCGGCAAAGTGGTAGGGACCAGGGTCACGTGAGCATTGGTGGTTCAGTGGTAGAATTCTCGCCTGCCACGCGGGAGGCCCGGGTTCGATTCCCGGCCAATGCAAGGAGCCTTTTCCTTTGCCTGGGTTTGATTCCCCAACAGCGCGACACGCTCCATTTTACCGGATCACCCTCCTGATTGACAGCACAATATCTTTTTCCGGATGTTTGGCTTGTTATATGACAAGGGCACGGTGGAAATGTATGCAAGGATGCAAGAAAGAGCAGCAAAGGGATAGTCATTTTCCTTGCTTCTGCTTGACTAAATCCTCCATAATGCGTACTGTCATTCACCCACATGAAGAGCGCACCACCTCACAGGGATCAGCATGTGGGAAAAGCACGGGCTGTCAGAAGTGGGATTCGAACCCACGCCTCCAGGGGAGACTGCGACCTGAACGCAGCGCCTTAGACCGCTCGGCCATCCTGACTACGCAAGGTATGTGGAACCCATCACGTGAGCCAAAGCAGGGAATGACATCACCTGCAAATGAGTCAGAGAGCACAAAGCAACATTAGATTTACATTTAAGGTGAAGAAAAGCCGGGGGAGTCAATGAGTGATTTCAGGCAGGTGCTGACGAAAGGGGGGTGAACTGCAACGCCAGAGAAGAGGCAGCCTTCATGACGTGCGACTTCCAAACAGTCAGGTCCCACCGAGATTTGAACTCGGATCGCTGGATTCAGAGTCCAGAGTGCTAACCATTACACCATGGAACCGCTGGGGCTATGCTGCGGTCTGCCGATCGACCGCGTGGTCCAACCGGATTTAATGCCTAGGTTAAAGCACTTAACAGGTGAGGTTCACTCACATTTTCATTTGCACAGGGAATGGACAAAATTGGCATTTATAAAAGGCAATGGCTTCATGACTCTGGTTGTCTCTGGTATTCCGTTCTCCTCACCTTATTAGATAGTCTCTGGTCAGGTTAGCATACTAGAGCACATGTAACTCTCACAGATGTGTTGATTAATCTGGCGTTTTGTTTTGAGGCGAGGTGTTTTCCTTCAGGAAAGGCCCGACTAGCTCAGTCGGTAGAGCATGAGACTCTTAATTTCAGGGTCGTGGGTTCAAGCCCCACGTTGGGCGTCGTAGGTAGGCTTCGAAGGAGTAAGGAAACCAACCGGTCCAAGAGCTGCAAAGGGGCTCGCTCTCGTGCACCATGTTCTCGGTGCTCTGCTACGAATGACATTGACGACATGTTGAAAGAGCTGCAGTGTACTCTGAGGTGCTTGAATCTTAGCCCAATGAAGAGTTCCCGGCCAGTTAGACTGGCGGAATTTGTTCAAGGCTCTCGATCTCAGTAAGGTCAAGACTTGGTGGTTGGAGTATTTGGAAATGCGCAGCAAAAAAAAAAAGAAAAAAGAAAAAACATACCAGCTCGTCACAGGTAGGCCACCACTCATCAAGTCAGAATGTAAAAGATTTACAGCAAGAGCCGTGGCCTTTTACCTTAACCCGCTCTCCACCTTGATGGCCGTTTAAGCACAGTTTTGCTGAGCCGCTGTTCAATGCAAAACCGGAACAACTGAGCAGCATGCTGCTCCTTCGATAGCTCAGTTGGTAGAGCGGAGGACTGTAGGTTTACAGGGCAGTTATCCTTAGGTCGCTGGTTCAACTCCGGCTCGAAGGACAAGCTTTTCGTTGGGGTCTTTTCTGCTACCTCTCGTCCAAAGGGTCTCTAAGCAAAAACTGACTTGTTCAAACCGAAAACAATGTCTGTATTTGGACATGCAAATCGACTTGCTGTTGGAGAACATGTGCTCAGTGGTGTCCTTGGACACAACTGAGATGGAAAACATGATAAAGGAGCTGAAATGGGTGCTAGGTGGTGGGTTATCTTGGATGTTAGCACAAGCGCAAATTAGATTCCTTACCCATGGATTGAACATGTGGTAAAATTTGTCAAAGGCTCTTACTCTCAGTATGGTCAAGCCGTACATTGGTGGTTGGAGTTTTTTGGAAATGCACAACAAAAGCCATACTAGCTAAGGTTCTACGCTAGTGTTGGCGGAGCATGAGGCTCTTTCATGGTAGTGGGAGATGGAGCTCCACTTTGGAGTGACGAGGAGGTCTGCCATCACCGAGTTTTACAAGTTTTGTTAATCTGATCATGACCTCCAGCAAGCAGGCAAGTGTCTGATACTCTTTTGCCCTCAGCTTTTGGGATAATTTCTGGTAGAGTTAGCACACTGAAGCGTGCTAACTATCATGAGCGCGTTGTATGACCCAGCGTCTGGTTGCGAAGGGAGGTGTTTTGGCTCAGCTCAAGGCCCGGCTAGCTCAGTCGGTAGAGCATGAGACTCTTAATCTCAGGGTCGTGGGTTCGAGCCCCACGTTGGGCGTCGTGGGATTTTAAAAGGGGCAGGAGAGTACAACAGTTAGCTGTCTTCAGATGTCTCTGGTATTCTGTTCTCCTCACCTTATTTGATAGGCTCTGCTCAGGTTACCATACCAGAGCACATTTAACTCGCACAGATGTGTTGATTAAGCTGGCGTTTTGTTTTGAGGCGAGGTGTTTTCCTCTCAACTCTTGATTTCAGGGTCCTGGGTTCAAGCCCCACGTTGGGCATTGTAGGCCTTGAAGGAGTAAGGAAACCAACCGATATCGTGCAGCAAGACTCTTGCACCATGTTCTCAGTACTCTGCTACGGATGACATTGGCGACGTGGTGAAAGAGCTGCAGTGCACCCTGAGGTGCTTGAATCTTAGCCCAATGAAGAGCTCCGGGCCAGTCAGACTCCTAACATGTGGCGGAATTGGTTCAAGGCTCTTGATCTCAGTCAGGTCAAGACTTGGTGGTTGGAGTATTTGGAAATGCGCAGCCAAAAAAAAAAGAAAACATACCAGCTCGTCACAGGTAGGCCACCACTCATCAAGTCAGAATGTAAAAGATTTACAGCAAGAGCCGTGGCCTTTCACCTTAACCCACTCTCCACCTTGATGGCCGTTTAAGCACAGTTTTGTTGAGCCACTCTTCAATGCAAAACCGGAACAACTGAGCACAATGCCGTCCCTTCGATAGCGGAGCGTCTGTATAGTCTCCTCCAATCACGTTGCCCCATTTCCATCTTTGCTGTCAGCCAATCACTGTTGTCCTTTTCCAAAATTGGTGGGACGGACCAATCGCGGCCCACCATTTCCATCTTTCTGACAGCCGATCACGATGGCGCTTCTCCAAAATTCAGCCGCGCGGCCGCAGAAGGCCTTGTTATCGTTTCAAAATTACTGGCGCCAAATATTCCAGAGACGTCAACAGTGGATGGACCTTCAGGTGTTTTTCACTACAAAAGGTAAATATACCGGTAGTATCAACGTATTCTTTCGACTATCTAGCTTGGTTGGTGTTACATATGCATCGCAGAGAGAAATTACGATGGCAGAAAGGACTGCCGTTGTCTCCGCGGACGTTAACATTTTTTAAATCGATCTGTCATTCACCGCAAAAAGGCAACACACTCGTTATGATATTGTCAACTAGGTAGCTAGGTAGATATTACTGATTTATTAAAGAGAGAAATTACTATTAAAAGAAACTATGTTGGCGTGGCATTGCCGTCACCGTTAGGGTGACAGTATTCCGACTTGAGTTAACCAGCCAGGCACTGTTTTACCTTTTTGATATTGTTTCCACGCTTCCAAACTAAAAAATAAACACAGGGCTATGGGAGAGGAGGAGCGGATATCCCGCCTCCGTAGGTTTGCTGCCTCAGGCGTTTGGCCCTCTGAGGCAGGAATCAGACCAGCACCTCGGCAGAAAAAGTGGCATGATCTATATCTGAAGGTAAGCCTGGACAGAGTGGTGTGTGTATCATACTGAATTTAAAGCTATGTCATATTTAAAGGGAATACGTTCTTATTCACTGTCAAACATTGATACAGATTGAGAAATGCCCAATGCAGATGAGGGGACAAATGTCACTGTTTGGAGATGTACAGAGCTGTAACTGTGGTTTCCATGCAAAGAAGGTATTAGAAGTCTCTTGTACAATTATGAGGTGCTGGTTTTGAATTCTGTAGTATTACAATTTCTTCTTCTTGTCTGTGAACCTGTAGCCTTCCAGTTCACTTCCTGATTCAGTACATCCAGGACCCTCGTGTACAGTGACACAGCAGCCAGGGTCTTTATCTACTGAGACACTACAGCCAGGACCCTGACCTGCACCACCACTTAAGATGTCTCTTTAGGTGGTGGTGAACCTAGAAGGCCCATTTTGACTTTGGCATCAGTAAGTAATGAGGATTTACTTATGCTGATATTTATATTAATGTTATTAATGTACTCAACTATATAAAATGCACAAAGCCCCAGCTAAGGTCATTTTTTGATTTTTGTCAGTTTACAAAGCCACGGTTTGGTGGTTCTCATGGTGCCATGTTAAAACCAAACTTAAGTTTGGCTGGGAAGCGTTCACCTAAGGTAATGTAAAGACAACGATACATAGCTTGACTTTAAAAAATATACACTGTTATTGTTTTCATGGACCTGTAACTATAGTGGGACTTTCATTCATTCTTTTCTTGTTGACATGATCTGGTTTTATTGACTGCAATACCAAATAATGATAGATAGATTCATTCACTCATTCACACAATCACAATTACAGTCTTTTTCCTTGTTCCTGGTCCCCTAAGGTCTCAATAACTCGTACTGTCATTCCCACACATCAAGTCACGTGAAAAACAGCTCCTGTTGACCACATGCAGTCCTTGCATTCCTCAAGTGGTATCTCCCTGGCAGTCACAATGTTCAGCAAAAGTGATGACTAAAAGTGTTCAATAATTGTGTGGAGTTGGGGAGAGAAGCTTGAACCCTGTCTCTCCTCTAGTTTCTGCTGCCATTCACACTGGCAAATAGGTGTGAGTGTCTGCTCATAGAAACTCAGCGGGCAGAAAACCTCCCTCTCTCACTGACGTCAGAAAACTGTGTGTGGTGGCGGGGATGGACTTCTCAAAAGGTAGCTACCCTCACACAGCCAGAGTAGAATGGCCTGTTCAGAGGACCCTTCTGGGATGCAGAAGGAAAGGGCCCAGGAAGAAAGCATTGGTGTTTCAGTGGTAGAGCTCTCGCCCGCCACGCGGGAGACCAGGGTTCGACTCCCGGCCCATCCAAACCATGCTTCAGACCAGAAGAAGCCTTAGTCACCGCTCGGTACTTAGCGATTAGGTAGCCTTGGCTCTGGGCGAAACCCCCGATTCCGTGGCAGCGTTCACCTCAGTGCCATGTTCCGCAACAGCCCTCCAGTGACTCATGCTAGCTGGGCTTATCTCCAGAGCTACGGCAGGCCCACTCTTGACTGAGTGGCAGCCTGTGTTTTGCATGCGCGTTATGTCGAGAGCTCCTCTTGATTTTACTCATCTACTCGTTCTGCCATGCGGGCCTCGTTGGCGCAGTAGGCAGCGCGTCAGTCTCATAATCTGAAGGTCGTGAGTTCGAGCCTCACACGGGGCAGTGCTTTGTTGCACGTGCGTATCTTTTCTGTAGTGGTGTGCAGTCATATACACTCGCCCCTTTGCACTGTGTAGAAGGGCCAGTTTGAAGGAGTGTGATGGCCCCTTCAGAGAACGCCCTGGGCCCTTCTCGCTGTGTAGAAGGAGCAGTGGTCTAAAGTGGTCTAAGAACTCAGAATCTCTCTGAACCGCCCTTAATGGCTCTGGCTCTTTGAGATTCTCAGTCATCTTGTTCATGGTTATCCAAGTGTGGGGTGGTTAAAAAGCCAGACAGACGTTAAGAGTTGTTGGACTCAGCTGAGACCATTTGTAAACGCCAGTTGTCGGACGTGCTTGATTTCCTGTTATTCCCCTGAGACGGTTCTGCTGTTAAAGCGGTTGTGGCCAGTTAATGTTAGGTCTTTGAAAGTGCGTTGTTTTGGGAGGCAGAAGATATTTTTTTGTCACTGATTTCTCCGCCCCGTCTCCCGGTTTGGGATGACACCCATGTTTAAAACGGCTGGCGTGGACGTGTAGCTCGTAGCCTGCAAGACATCCCGGGTGAAACAAAAGCAACATCCTTTCCCAGCTTAGTGATACCTGTTTGAAAGAAACAGACATGAGCCCGTAAAAGCCAGTTCATGACATGTCTGTGACCCGTGGCGGCAAAGTGGTAGGGACCAGGGTCACGTGAGCATTGGTGGTTCAGTGGTAGAATTCTCGCCTGCCACGCGGGAGGCCCGGGTTCGATTCCCGGCCAATGCAAGGAGCCTTTTCCTTTGCCTGGGTTTGATTCCCCAACAGCGCGACACGCTCCATTTTACCGGATCACCCTCCTGATTGACAGCACAATATCTTTTTCCGGATGTTTGGCTTGTTATATGACAAGGGCACGGTGGAAATGTATGCAAGGATGCAAGAAAGAGCAGCAAAGGGATAGTCATTTTCCTTGCTTCTGCTTGACTAAATCCTCCATAATGCGTACTGTCATTCACCCACATGAAGAGCGCACCACCTCACAGGGATCAGCATGTGGGAAAAGCACGGGCTGTCAGAAGTGGGATTCGAACCCACGCCTCCAGGGGAGACTGCGACCTGAACGCAGCGCCTTAGACCGCTCGGCCATCCTGACTACGCAAGGTATGTGGAACCCATCACGTGAGCCAAAGCAGGGAATGACATCACCTGCAAATGAGTCAGAGAGCACAAAGCAACATTAGATTTACATTTAAGGTGAAGAAAAGCCGGGGGAGTCAATGAGTGATTTCAGGCAGGTGCTGACGAAAGGGGGGTGAACTGCAACGCCAGAGAAGAGGCAGCCTTCATGACGTGCGACTTCCAAACAGTCAGGTCCCACCGAGATTTGAACTCGGATCGCTGGATTCAGAGTCCAGAGTGCTAACCATTACACCATGGAACCGCTGGGGCTATGCTGCGGTCTGCCGATCGACCGCGTGGTCCAACCGGATTTAATGCCTAGGTTAAAGCACTTAACAGGTGAGGTTCACTCACATTTTCATTTGCACAGGGAATGGACAAAATTGGCATTTATAAAAGGCAATGGCTTCATGACTCTGGTTGTCTCTGGTATTCCGTTCTCCTCACCTTATTAGATAGTCTCTGGTCAGGTTAGCATACTAGAGCACATGTAACTCTCACAGATGTGTTGATTAATCTGGCGTTTTGTTTTGAGGCGAGGTGTTTTCCTTCAGGAAAGGCCCGACTAGCTCAGTCGGTAGAGCATGAGACTCTTAATTTCAGGGTCGTGGGTTCAAGCCCCACGTTGGGCGTCGTAGGTAGGCTTCGAAGGAGTAAGGAAACCAACCGGTCCAAGAGCTGCAAAGGGGCTCGCTCTCGTGCACCATGTTCTCGGTGCTCTGCTACGAATGACATTGACGACATGTTGAAAGAGCTGCAGTGTACTCTGAGGTGCTTGAATCTTAGCCCAATGAAGAGTTCCCGGCCAGTTAGACTGGCGGAATTTGTTCAAGGCTCTCGATCTCAGTAAGGTCAAGACTTGGTGGTTGGAGTATTTGGAAATGCGCAGCAAAAAAAAAAAGAAAAAAGAAAAAACATACCAGCTCGTCACAGGTAGGCCACCACTCATCAAGTCAGAATGTAAAAGATTTACAGCAAGAGCCGTGGCCTTTTACCTTAACCCGCTCTCCACCTTGATGGCCGTTTAAGCACAGTTTTGCTGAGCCGCTGTTCAATGCAAAACCGGAACAACTGAGCAGCATGCTGCTCCTTCGATAGCTCAGTTGGTAGAGCGGAGGACTGTAGGTTTACAGGGCAGTTATCCTTAGGTCGCTGGTTCAACTCCGGCTCGAAGGACAAGCTTTTCGTTGGGGTCTTTTCTGCTACCTCTCGTCCAAAGGGTCTCTAAGCAAAAACTGACTTGTTCAAACCGAAAACAATGTCTGTATTTGGACATGCAAATCGACTTGCTGTTGGAGAACATGTGCTCAGTGGTGTCCTTGGACACAACTGAGATGGAAAACATGATAAAGGAGCTGAAATGGGTGCTAGGTGGTGGGTTATCTTGGATGTTAGCACAAGCGCAAATTAGATTCCTTACCCATGGATTGAACATGTGGTAAAATTTGTCAAAGGCTCTTACTCTCAGTATGGTCAAGCCGTACATTGGTGGTTGGAGTTTTTTGGAAATGCACAACAAAAGCCATACTAGCTAAGGTTCTACGCTAGTGTTGGCGGAGCATGAGGCTCTTTCATGGTAGTGGGAGATGGAGCTCCACTTTGGAGTGACGAGGAGGTCTGCCATCACCGAGTTTTACAAGTTTTGTTAATCTGATCATGACCTCCAGCAAGCAGGCAAGTGTCTGATACTCTTTTGCCCTCAGCTTTTGGGATAATTTCTGGTAGAGTTAGCACACTGAAGCGTGCTAACTATCATGAGCGCGTTGTATGACCCAGCGTCTGGTTGCGAAGGGAGGTGTTTTGGCTCAGCTCAAGGCCCGGCTAGCTCAGTCGGTAGAGCATGAGACTCTTAATCTCAGGGTCGTGGGTTCGAGCCCCACGTTGGGCGTCGTGGGATTTTAAAAGGGGCAGGAGAGTACAACAGTTAGCTGTCTTCAGATGTCTCTGGTATTCTGTTCTCCTCACCTTATTTGATAGGCTCTGCTCAGGTTACCATACCAGAGCACATTTAACTCGCACAGATGTGTTGATTAAGCTGGCGTTTTGTTTTGAGGCGAGGTGTTTTCCTCTCAACTCTTGATTTCAGGGTCCTGGGTTCAAGCCCCACGTTGGGCATTGTAGGCCTTGAAGGAGTAAGGAAACCAACCGATATCGTGCAGCAAGACTCTTGCACCATGTTCTCAGTACTCTGCTACGGATGACATTGGCGACGTGGTGAAAGAGCTGCAGTGCACCCTGAGGTGCTTGAATCTTAGCCCAATGAAGAGCTCCGGGCCAGTCAGACTCCTAACATGTGGCGGAATTGGTTCAAGGCTCTTGATCTCAGTCAGGTCAAGACTTGGTGGTTGGAGTATTTGGAAATGCGCAGCCAAAAAAAAAAGAAAAACATACCAGCTCGTCACAGGTAGGCCACCACTCATCAAGTCAGAATGTAAAAGATTTACAGCAAGAGCCGTGGCCTTTCACCTTAACCCACTCTCCACCTTGATGGCCGTTTAAGCACAGTTTTGTTGAGCCACTCTTCAATGCAAAACCGGAACAACTGAGCACAATGCCGTCCCTTCGATAGCGGAGCGTCTGTATAGTCTCCTCCAATCACGTTGCCCCATTTCCATCTTTGCTGTCAGCCAATCACTGTTGTCCTTTTCCAAAATTGGTGGGACGGACCAATCGCGGCCCACCATTTCCATCTTTCTGACAGCCGATCACGATGGCGCTTCTCCAAAATTCAGCCGCGCGGCCGCAGAAGGCCTTGTTATCGTTTCAAAATTACTGGCGCCAAATATTCCAGAGACGTCAACAGTGGATGGACCTTCAGGTGTTTTTCACTACAAAAGGTAAATATACCGGTAGTATCAACGTATTCTTTCGACTATCTAGCTTGGTTGGTGTTACATATGCATCGCAGAGAGAAATTACGATGGCAGAAAGGACTGCCGTTGTCTCCGCGGACGTTAACATTTTTTAAATCGATCTGTCATTCACCGCAAAAAGGCAACACACTCGTTATGATATTGTCAACTAGGTAGCTAGGTAGATATTACTGATTTATTAAAGAGAGAAATTACTATTAAAAGAAACTATGTTGGCGTGGCATTGCCGTCACCGTTAGGGTGACAGTATTCCGACTTGAGTTAACCAGCCAGGCACTGTTTTACCTTTTTGATATTGTTTCCACGCTTCCAAACTAAAAAATAAACACAGGGCTATGGGAGAGGAGGAGCGGATATCCCGCCTCCGTAGGTTTGCTGCCTCAGGCGTTTGGCCCTCTGAGGCAGGAATCAGACCAGCACCTCGGCAGAAAAAGTGGCATGATCTATATCTGAAGGTAAGCCTGGACAGAGTGGTGTGTGTATCATACTGAATTTAAAGCTATGTCATATTTAAAGGGAATACGTTCTTATTCACTGTCAAACATTGATACAGATTGAGAAATGCCCAATGCAGATGAGGGGACAAATGTCACTGTTTGGAGATGTACAGAGCTGTAACTGTGGTTTCCATGCAAAGAAGGTATTAGAAGTCTCTTGTACAATTATGAGGTGCTGGTTTTGAATTCTGTAGTATTACAATTTCTTCTTCTTGTCTGTGAACCTGTAGCCTTCCAGTTCACTTCCTGATTCAGTACATCCAGGACCCTCGTGTACAGTGACACAGCAGCCAGGGTCTTTATCTACTGAGACACTACAGCCAGGACCCTGACCTGCACCACCACTTAAGATGTCTCTTTAGGTGGTGGTGAACCTAGAAGGCCCATTTTGACTTTGGCATCAGTAAGTAATGAGGATTTACTTATGCTGATATTTATATTAATGTTATTAATGTACTCAACTATATAAAATGCACAAAGCCCCAGCTAAGGTCATTTTTTGATTTTTGTCAGTTTACAAAGCCACGGTTTGGTGGTTCTCATGGTGCCATGTTAAAACCAAACTTAAGTTTGGCTGGGAAGCGTTCACCTAAGGTAATGTAAAGACAACGATACATAGCTTGACTTTAAAAAATATACACTGTTATTGTTTTCATGGACCTGTAACTATAGTGGGACTTTCATTCATTCTTTTCTTGTTGACATGATCTGGTTTTATTGACTGCAATACCAAATAATGATAGATAGATTCATTCACTCATTCACACAATCACAATTACAGTCTTTTTCCTTGTTCCTGGTCCCCTAAGGTCTCAATAACTCGTACTGTCATTCCCACACATCAAGTCACGTGAAAAACAGCTCCTGTTGACCACATGCAGTCCTTGCATTCCTCAAGTGGTATCTCCCTGGCAGTCACAATGTTCAGCAAAAGTGATGACTAAAAGTGTTCAATAATTGTGTGGAGTTGGGGAGAGAAGCTTGAACCCTGTCTCTCCTCTAGTTTCTGCTGCCATTCACACTGGCAAATAGGTGTGAGTGTCTGCTCATAGAAACTCAGCGGGCAGAAAACCTCCCTCTCTCACTGACGTCAGAAAACTGTGTGTGGTGGCGGGGATGGACTTCTCAAAAGGTAGCTACCCTCACACAGCCAGAGTAGAATGGCCTGTTCAGAGGACCCTTCTGGGATGCAGAAGGAAAGGGCCCAGGAAGAAAGCATTGGTGTTTCAGTGGTAGAGCTCTCGCCCGCCACGCGGGAGACCAGGGTTCGACTCCCGGCCCATCCAAACCATGCTTCAGACCAGAAGAAGCCTTAGTCACCGCTCGGTACTTAGCGATTAGGTAGCCTTGGCTCTGGGCGAAACCCCCGATTCCGTGGCAGCGTTCACCTCAGTGCCATGTTCCGCAACAGCCCTCCAGTGACTCATGCTAGCTGGGCTTATCTCCAGAGCTACGGCAGGCCCACTCTTGACTGAGTGGCAGCCTGTGTTTTGCATGCGCGTTATGTCGAGAGCTCCTCTTGATTTTACTCATCTACTCGTTCTGCCATGCGGGCCTCGTTGGCGCAGTAGGCAGCGCGTCAGTCTCATAATCTGAAGGTCGTGAGTTCGAGCCTCACACGGGGCAGTGCTTTGTTGCACGTGCGTATCTTTTCTGTAGTGGTGTGCAGTCATATACACTCGCCCCTTTGCACTGTGTAGAAGGGCCAGTTTGAAGGAGTGTGATGGCCCCTTCAGAGAACGCCCTGGGCCCTTCTCGCTGTGTAGAAGGAGCAGTGGTCTAAAGTGGTCTAAGAACTCAGAATCTCTCTGAACCGCCCTTAATGGCTCTGGCTCTTTGAGATTCTCAGTCATCTTGTTCATGGTTATCCAAGTGTGGGGTGGTTAAAAAGCCAGACAGACGTTAAGAGTTGTTGGACTCAGCTGAGACCATTTGTAAACGCCAGTTGTCGGACGTGCTTGATTTCCTGTTATTCCCCTGAGACGGTTCTGCTGTTAAAGCGGTTGTGGCCAGTTAATGTTAGGTCTTTGAAAGTGCGTTGTTTTGGGAGGCAGAAGATATTTTTTTGTCACTGATTTCTCCGCCCCGTCTCCCGGTTTGGGATGACACCCATGTTTAAAACGGCTGGCGTGGACGTGTAGCTCGTAGCCTGCAAGACATCCCGGGTGAAACAAAAGCAACATCCTTTCCCAGCTTAGTGATACCTGTTTGAAAGAAACAGACATGAGCCCGTAAAAGCCAGTTCATGACATGTCTGTGACCCGTGGCGGCAAAGTGGTAGGGACCAGGGTCACGTGAGCATTGGTGGTTCAGTGGTAGAATTCTCGCCTGCCACGCGGGAGGCCCGGGTTCGATTCCCGGCCAATGCAAGGAGCCTTTTCCTTTGCCTGGGTTTGATTCCCCAACAGCGCGACACGCTCCATTTTACCGGATCACCCTCCTGATTGACAGCACAATATCTTTTTCCGGATGTTTGGCTTGTTATATGACAAGGGCACGGTGGAAATGTATGCAAGGATGCAAGAAAGAGCAGCAAAGGGATAGTCATTTTCCTTGCTTCTGCTTGACTAAATCCTCCATAATGCGTACTGTCATTCACCCACATGAAGAGCGCACCACCTCACAGGGATCAGCATGTGGGAAAAGCACGGGCTGTCAGAAGTGGGATTCGAACCCACGCCTCCAGGGGAGACTGCGACCTGAACGCAGCGCCTTAGACCGCTCGGCCATCCTGACTACGCAAGGTATGTGGAACCCATCACGTGAGCCAAAGCAGGGAATGACATCACCTGCAAATGAGTCAGAGAGCACAAAGCAACATTAGATTTACATTTAAGGTGAAGAAAAGCCGGGGGAGTCAATGAGTGATTTCAGGCAGGTGCTGACGAAAGGGGGGTGAACTGCAACGCCAGAGAAGAGGCAGCCTTCATGACGTGCGACTTCCAAACAGTCAGGTCCCACCGAGATTTGAACTCGGATCGCTGGATTCAGAGTCCAGAGTGCTAACCATTACACCATGGAACCGCTGGGGCTATGCTGCGGTCTGCCGATCGACCGCGTGGTCCAACCGGATTTAATGCCTAGGTTAAAGCACTTAACAGGTGAGGTTCACTCACATTTTCATTTGCACAGGGAATGGACAAAATTGGCATTTATAAAAGGCAATGGCTTCATGACTCTGGTTGTCTCTGGTATTCCGTTCTCCTCACCTTATTAGATAGTCTCTGGTCAGGTTAGCATACTAGAGCACATGTAACTCTCACAGATGTGTTGATTAATCTGGCGTTTTGTTTTGAGGCGAGGTGTTTTCCTTCAGGAAAGGCCCGACTAGCTCAGTCGGTAGAGCATGAGACTCTTAATTTCAGGGTCGTGGGTTCAAGCCCCACGTTGGGCGTCGTAGGTAGGCTTCGAAGGAGTAAGGAAACCAACCGGTCCAAGAGCTGCAAAGGGGCTCGCTCTCGTGCACCATGTTCTCGGTGCTCTGCTACGAATGACATTGACGACATGTTGAAAGAGCTGCAGTGTACTCTGAGGTGCTTGAATCTTAGCCCAATGAAGAGTTCCCGGCCAGTTAGACTGGCGGAATTTGTTCAAGGCTCTCGATCTCAGTAAGGTCAAGACTTGGTGGTTGGAGTATTTGGAAATGCGCAGCAAAAAAAAAAAGAAAAAAGAAAAAACATACCAGCTCGTCACAGGTAGGCCACCACTCATCAAGTCAGAATGTAAAAGATTTACAGCAAGAGCCGTGGCCTTTTACCTTAACCCGCTCTCCACCTTGATGGCCGTTTAAGCACAGTTTTGCTGAGCCGCTGTTCAATGCAAAACCGGAACAACTGAGCAGCATGCTGCTCCTTCGATAGCTCAGTTGGTAGAGCGGAGGACTGTAGGTTTACAGGGCAGTTATCCTTAGGTCGCTGGTTCAACTCCGGCTCGAAGGACAAGCTTTTCGTTGGGGTCTTTTCTGCTACCTCTCGTCCAAAGGGTCTCTAAGCAAAAACTGACTTGTTCAAACCGAAAACAATGTCTGTATTTGGACATGCAAATCGACTTGCTGTTGGAGAACATGTGCTCAGTGGTGTCCTTGGACACAACTGAGATGGAAAACATGATAAAGGAGCTGAAATGGGTGCTAGGTGGTGGGTTATCTTGGATGTTAGCACAAGCGCAAATTAGATTCCTTACCCATGGATTGAACATGTGGTAAAATTTGTCAAAGGCTCTTACTCTCAGTATGGTCAAGCCGTACATTGGTGGTTGGAGTTTTTTGGAAATGCACAACAAAAGCCATACTAGCTAAGGTTCTACGCTAGTGTTGGCGGAGCATGAGGCTCTTTCATGGTAGTGGGAGATGGAGCTCCACTTTGGAGTGACGAGGAGGTCTGCCATCACCGAGTTTTACAAGTTTTGTTAATCTGATCATGACCTCCAGCAAGCAGGCAAGTGTCTGATACTCTTTTGCCCTCAGCTTTTGGGATAATTTCTGGTAGAGTTAGCACACTGAAGCGTGCTAACTATCATGAGCGCGTTGTATGACCCAGCGTCTGGTTGCGAAGGGAGGTGTTTTGGCTCAGCTCAAGGCCCGGCTAGCTCAGTCGGTAGAGCATGAGACTCTTAATCTCAGGGTCGTGGGTTCGAGCCCCACGTTGGGCGTCGTGGGATTTTAAAAGGGGCAGGAGAGTACAACAGTTAGCTGTCTTCAGATGTCTCTGGTATTCTGTTCTCCTCACCTTATTTGATAGGCTCTGCTCAGGTTACCATACCAGAGCACATTTAACTCGCACAGATGTGTTGATTAAGCTGGCGTTTTGTTTTGAGGCGAGGTGTTTTCCTCTCAACTCTTGATTTCAGGGTCCTGGGTTCAAGCCCCACGTTGGGCATTGTAGGCCTTGAAGGAGTAAGGAAACCAACCGATATCGTGCAGCAAGACTCTTGCACCATGTTCTCAGTACTCTGCTACGGATGACATTGGCGACGTGGTGAAAGAGCTGCAGTGCACCCTGAGGTGCTTGAATCTTAGCCCAATGAAGAGCTCCGGGCCAGTCAGACTCCTAACATGTGGCGGAATTGGTTCAAGGCTCTTGATCTCAGTCAGGTCAAGACTTGGTGGTTGGAGTATTTGGAAATGCGCAGCCAAAAAAAAAAAAAAACATACCAGCTCGTCACAGGTAGGCCACCACTCATCAAGTCAGAATGTAAAAGATTTACAGCAAGAGCCGTGGCCTTTCACCTTAACCCACTCTCCACCTTGATGGCCGTTTAAGCACAGTTTTGTTGAGCCACTCTTCAATGCAAAACCGGAACAACTGAGCACAATGCCGTCCCTTCGATAGCGGAGCGTCTGTATAGTCTCCTCCAATCACGTTGCCCCATTTCCATCTTTGCTGTCAGCCAATCACTGTTGTCCTTTTCCAAAATTGGTGGGACGGACCAATCGCGGCCCACCATTTCCATCTTTCTGACAGCCGATCACGATGGCGCTTCTCCAAAATTCAGCCGCGCGGCCGCAGAAGGCCTTGTTATCGTTTCAAAATTACTGGCGCCAAATATTCCAGAGACGTCAACAGTGGATGGACCTTCAGGTGTTTTTCACTACAAAAGGTAAATATACCGGTAGTATCAACGTATTCTTTCGACTATCTAGCTTGGTTGGTGTTACATATGCATCGCAGAGAGAAATTACGATGGCAGAAAGGACTGCCGTTGTCTCCGCGGACGTTAACATTTTTTAAATCGATCTGTCATTCACCGCAAAAAGGCAACACACTCGTTATGATATTGTCAACTAGGTAGCTAGGTAGATATTACTGATTTATTAAAGAGAGAAATTACTATTAAAAGAAACTATGTTGGCGTGGCATTGCCGTCACCGTTAGGGTGACAGTATTCCGACTTGAGTTAACCAGCCAGGCACTGTTTTACCTTTTTGATATTGTTTCCACGCTTCCAAACTAAAAAATAAACACAGGGCTATGGGAGAGGAGGAGCGGATATCCCGCCTCCGTAGGTTTGCTGCCTCAGGCGTTTGGCCCTCTGAGGCAGGAATCAGACCAGCACCTCGGCAGAAAAAGTGGCATGATCTATATCTGAAGGTAAGCCTGGACAGAGTGGTGTGTGTATCATACTGAATTTAAAGCTATGTCATATTTAAAGGGAATACGTTCTTATTCACTGTCAAACATTGATACAGATTGAGAAATGCCCAATGCAGATGAGGGGACAAATGTCACTGTTTGGAGATGTACAGAGCTGTAACTGTGGTTTCCATGCAAAGAAGGTATTAGAAGTCTCTTGTACAATTATGAGGTGCTGGTTTTGAATTCTGTAGTATTACAATTTCTTCTTCTTGTCTGTGAACCTGTAGCCTTCCAGTTCACTTCCTGATTCAGTACATCCAGGACCCTCGTGTACAGTGACACAGCAGCCAGGGTCTTTATCTACTGAGACACTACAGCCAGGACCCTGACCTGCACCACCACTTAAGATGTCTCTTTAGGTGGTGGTGAACCTAGAAGGCCCATTTTGACTTTGGCATCAGTAAGTAATGAGGATTTACTTATGCTGATATTTATATTAATGTTATTAATGTACTCAACTATATAAAATGCACAAAGCCCCAGCTAAGGTCATTTTTTGATTTTTGTCAGTTTACAAAGCCACGGTTTGGTGGTTCTCATGGTGCCATGTTAAAACCAAACTTAAGTTTGGCTGGGAAGCGTTCACCTAAGGTAATGTAAAGACAACGATACATAGCTTGACTTTAAAAAATATACACTGTTATTGTTTTCATGGACCTGTAACTATAGTGGGACTTTCATTCATTCTTTTCTTGTTGACATGATCTGGTTTTATTGACTGCAATACCAAATAATGATAGATAGATTCATTCACTCATTCACACAATCACAATTACAGTCTTTTTCCTTGTTCCTGGTCCCCTAAGGTCTCAATAACTCGTACTGTCATTCCCACACATCAAGTCACGTGAAAAACAGCTCCTGTTGACCACATGCAGTCCTTGCATTCCTCAAGTGGTATCTCCCTGGCAGTCACAATGTTCAGCAAAAGTGATGACTAAAAGTGTTCAATAATTGTGTGGAGTTGGGGAGAGAAGCTTGAACCCTGTCTCTCCTCTAGTTTCTGCTGCCATTCACACTGGCAAATAGGTGTGAGTGTCTGCTCATAGAAACTCAGCGGGCAGAAAACCTCCCTCTCTCACTGACGTCAGAAAACTGTGTGTGGTGGCGGGGATGGACTTCTCAAAAGGTAGCTACCCTCACACAGCCAGAGTAGAATGGCCTGTTCAGAGGACCCTTCTGGGATGCAGAAGGAAAGGGCCCAGGAAGAAAGCATTGGTGTTTCAGTGGTAGAGCTCTCGCCCGCCACGCGGGAGACCAGGGTTCGACTCCCGGCCCATCCAAACCATGCTTCAGACCAGAAGAAGCCTTAGTCACCGCTCGGTACTTAGCGATTAGGTAGCCTTGGCTCTGGGCGAAACCCCCGATTCCGTGGCAGCGTTCACCTCAGTGCCATGTTCCGCAACAGCCCTCCAGTGACTCATGCTAGCTGGGCTTATCTCCAGAGCTACGGCAGGCCCACTCTTGACTGAGTGGCAGCCTGTGTTTTGCATGCGCGTTATGTCGAGAGCTCCTCTTGATTTTACTCATCTACTCGTTCTGCCATGCGGGCCTCGTTGGCGCAGTAGGCAGCGCGTCAGTCTCATAATCTGAAGGTCGTGAGTTCGAGCCTCACACGGGGCAGTGCTTTGTTGCACGTGCGTATCTTTTCTGTAGTGGTGTGCAGTCATATACACTCGCCCCTTTGCACTGTGTAGAAGGGCCAGTTTGAAGGAGTGTGATGGCCCCTTCAGAGAACGCCCTGGGCCCTTCTCGCTGTGTAGAAGGAGCAGTGGTCTAAAGTGGTCTAAGAACTCAGAATCTCTCTGAACCGCCCTTAATGGCTCTGGCTCTTTGAGATTCTCAGTCATCTTGTTCATGGTTATCCAAGTGTGGGGTGGTTAAAAAGCCAGACAGACGTTAAGAGTTGTTGGACTCAGCTGAGACCATTTGTAAACGCCAGTTGTCGGACGTGCTTGATTTCCTGTTATTCCCCTGAGACGGTTCTGCTGTTAAAGCGGTTGTGGCCAGTTAATGTTAGGTCTTTGAAAGTGCGTTGTTTTGGGAGGCAGAAGATATTTTTTTGTCACTGATTTCTCCGCCCCGTCTCCCGGTTTGGGATGACACCCATGTTTAAAACGGCTGGCGTGGACGTGTAGCTCGTAGCCTGCAAGACATCCCGGGTGAAACAAAAGCAACATCCTTTCCCAGCTTAGTGATACCTGTTTGAAAGAAACAGACATGAGCCCGTAAAAGCCAGTTCATGACATGTCTGTGACCCGTGGCGGCAAAGTGGTAGGGACCAGGGTCACGTGAGCATTGGTGGTTCAGTGGTAGAATTCTCGCCTGCCACGCGGGAGGCCCGGGTTCGATTCCCGGCCAATGCAAGGAGCCTTTTCCTTTGCCTGGGTTTGATTCCCCAACAGCGCGACACGCTCCATTTTACCGGATCACCCTCCTGATTGACAGCACAATATCTTTTTCCGGATGTTTGGCTTGTTATATGACAAGGGCACGGTGGAAATGTATGCAAGGATGCAAGAAAGAGCAGCAAAGGGATAGTCATTTTCCTTGCTTCTGCTTGACTAAATCCTCCATAATGCGTACTGTCATTCACCCACATGAAGAGCGCACCACCTCACAGGGATCAGCATGTGGGAAAAGCACGGGCTGTCAGAAGTGGGATTCGAACCCACGCCTCCAGGGGAGACTGCGACCTGAACGCAGCGCCTTAGACCGCTCGGCCATCCTGACTACGCAAGGTATGTGGAACCCATCACGTGAGCCAAAGCAGGGAATGACATCACCTGCAAATGAGTCAGAGAGCACAAAGCAACATTAGATTTACATTTAAGGTGAAGAAAAGCCGGGGGAGTCAATGAGTGATTTCAGGCAGGTGCTGACGAAAGGGGGGTGAACTGCAACGCCAGAGAAGAGGCAGCCTTCATGACGTGCGACTTCCAAACAGTCAGGTCCCACCGAGATTTGAACTCGGATCGCTGGATTCAGAGTCCAGAGTGCTAACCATTACACCATGGAACCGCTGGGGCTATGCTGCGGTCTGCCGATCGACCGCGTGGTCCAACCGGATTTAATGCCTAGGTTAAAGCACTTAACAGGTGAGGTTCACTCACATTTTCATTTGCACAGGGAATGGACAAAATTGGCATTTATAAAAGGCAATGGCTTCATGACTCTGGTTGTCTCTGGTATTCCGTTCTCCTCACCTTATTAGATAGTCTCTGGTCAGGTTAGCATACTAGAGCACATGTAACTCTCACAGATGTGTTGATTAATCTGGCGTTTTGTTTTGAGGCGAGGTGTTTTCCTTCAGGAAAGGCCCGACTAGCTCAGTCGGTAGAGCATGAGACTCTTAATTTCAGGGTCGTGGGTTCAAGCCCCACGTTGGGCGTCGTAGGTAGGCTTCGAAGGAGTAAGGAAACCAACCGGTCCAAGAGCTGCAAAGGGGCTCGCTCTCGTGCACCATGTTCTCGGTGCTCTGCTACGAATGACATTGACGACATGTTGAAAGAGCTGCAGTGTACTCTGAGGTGCTTGAATCTTAGCCCAATGAAGAGTTCCCGGCCAGTTAGACTGGCGGAATTTGTTCAAGGCTCTCGATCTCAGTAAGGTCAAGACTTGGTGGTTGGAGTATTTGGAAATGCGCAGCAAAAAAAAAAAGAAAAAAGAAAAAACATACCAGCTCGTCACAGGTAGGCCACCACTCATCAAGTCAGAATGTAAAAGATTTACAGCAAGAGCCGTGGCCTTTTACCTTAACCCGCTCTCCACCTTGATGGCCGTTTAAGCACAGTTTTGCTGAGCCGCTGTTCAATGCAAAACCGGAACAACTGAGCAGCATGCTGCTCCTTCGATAGCTCAGTTGGTAGAGCGGAGGACTGTAGGTTTACAGGGCAGTTATCCTTAGGTCGCTGGTTCAACTCCGGCTCGAAGGACAAGCTTTTCGTTGGGGTCTTTTCTGCTACCTCTCGTCCAAAGGGTCTCTAAGCAAAAACTGACTTGTTCAAACCGAAAACAATGTCTGTATTTGGACATGCAAATCGACTTGCTGTTGGAGAACATGTGCTCAGTGGTGTCCTTGGACACAACTGAGATGGAAAACATGATAAAGGAGCTGAAATGGGTGCTAGGTGGTGGGTTATCTTGGATGTTAGCACAAGCGCAAATTAGATTCCTTACCCATGGATTGAACATGTGGTAAAATTTGTCAAAGGCTCTTACTCTCAGTATGGTCAAGCCGTACATTGGTGGTTGGAGTTTTTTGGAAATGCACAACAAAAGCCATACTAGCTAAGGTTCTACGCTAGTGTTGGCGGAGCATGAGGCTCTTTCATGGTAGTGGGAGATGGAGCTCCACTTTGGAGTGACGAGGAGGTCTGCCATCACCGAGTTTTACAAGTTTTGTTAATCTGATCATGACCTCCAGCAAGCAGGCAAGTGTCTGATACTCTTTTGCCCTCAGCTTTTGGGATAATTTCTGGTAGAGTTAGCACACTGAAGCGTGCTAACTATCATGAGCGCGTTGTATGACCCAGCGTCTGGTTGCGAAGGGAGGTGTTTTGGCTCAGCTCAAGGCCCGGCTAGCTCAGTCGGTAGAGCATGAGACTCTTAATCTCAGGGTCGTGGGTTCGAGCCCCACGTTGGGCGTCGTGGGATTTTAAAAGGGGCAGGAGAGTACAACAGTTAGCTGTCTTCAGATGTCTCTGGTATTCTGTTCTCCTCACCTTATTTGATAGGCTCTGCTCAGGTTACCATACCAGAGCACATTTAACTCGCACAGATGTGTTGATTAAGCTGGCGTTTTGTTTTGAGGCGAGGTGTTTTCCTCTCAACTCTTGATTTCAGGGTCCTGGGTTCAAGCCCCACGTTGGGCATTGTAGGCCTTGAAGGAGTAAGGAAACCAACCGATATCGTGCAGCAAGACTCTTGCACCATGTTCTCAGTACTCTGCTACGGATGACATTGGCGACGTGGTGAAAGAGCTGCAGTGCACCCTGAGGTGCTTGAATCTTAGCCCAATGAAGAGCTCCGGGCCAGTCAGACTCCTAACATGTGGCGGAATTGGTTCAAGGCTCTTGATCTCAGTCAGGTCAAGACTTGGTGGTTGGAGTATTTGGAAATGCGCAGCCAAAAAAAAAAGAAAAACATACCAGCTCGTCACAGGTAGGCCACCACTCATCAAGTCAGAATGTAAAAGATTTACAGCAAGAGCCGTGGCCTTTCACCTTAACCCACTCTCCACCTTGATGGCCGTTTAAGCACAGTTTTGTTGAGCCACTCTTCAATGCAAAACCGGAACAACTGAGCACAATGCCGTCCCTTCGATAGCGGAGCGTCTGTATAGTCTCCTCCAATCACGTTGCCCCATTTCCATCTTTGCTGTCAGCCAATCACTGTTGTCCTTTTCCAAAATTGGTGGGACGGACCAATCGCGGCCCACCATTTCCATCTTTCTGACAGCCGATCACGATGGCGCTTCTCCAAAATTCAGCCGCGCGGCCGCAGAAGGCCTTGTTATCGTTTCAAAATTACTGGCGCCAAATATTCCAGAGACGTCAACAGTGGATGGACCTTCAGGTGTTTTTCACTACAAAAGGTAAATATACCGGTAGTATCAACGTATTCTTTCGACTATCTAGCTTGGTTGGTGTTACATATGCATCGCAGAGAGAAATTACGATGGCAGAAAGGACTGCCGTTGTCTCCGCGGACGTTAACATTTTTTAAATCGATCTGTCATTCACCGCAAAAAGGCAACACACTCGTTATGATATTGTCAACTAGGTAGCTAGGTAGATATTACTGATTTATTAAAGAGAGAAATTACTATTAAAAGAAACTATGTTGGCGTGGCATTGCCGTCACCGTTAGGGTGACAGTATTCCGACTTGAGTTAACCAGCCAGGCACTGTTTTACCTTTTTGATATTGTTTCCACGCTTCCAAACTAAAAAATAAACACAGGGCTATGGGAGAGGAGGAGCGGATATCCCGCCTCCGTAGGTTTGCTGCCTCAGGCGTTTGGCCCTCTGAGGCAGGAATCAGACCAGCACCTCGGCAGAAAAAGTGGCATGATCTATATCTGAAGGTAAGCCTGGACAGAGTGGTGTGTGTATCATACTGAATTTAAAGCTATGTCATATTTAAAGGGAATACGTTCTTATTCACTGTCAAACATTGATACAGATTGAGAAATGCCCAATGCAGATGAGGGGACAAATGTCACTGTTTGGAGATGTACAGAGCTGTAACTGTGGTTTCCATGCAAAGAAGGTATTAGAAGTCTCTTGTACAATTATGAGGTGCTGGTTTTGAATTCTGTAGTATTACAATTTCTTCTTCTTGTCTGTGAACCTGTAGCCTTCCAGTTCACTTCCTGATTCAGTACATCCAGGACCCTCGTGTACAGTGACACAGCAGCCAGGGTCTTTATCTACTGAGACACTACAGCCAGGACCCTGACCTGCACCACCACTTAAGATGTCTCTTTAGGTGGTGGTGAACCTAGAAGGCCCATTTTGACTTTGGCATCAGTAAGTAATGAGGATTTACTTATGCTGATATTTATATTAATGTTATTAATGTACTCAACTATATAAAATGCACAAAGCCCCAGCTAAGGTCATTTTTTGATTTTTGTCAGTTTACAAAGCCACGGTTTGGTGGTTCTCATGGTGCCATGTTAAAACCAAACTTAAGTTTGGCTGGGAAGCGTTCACCTAAGGTAATGTAAAGACAACGATACATAGCTTGACTTTAAAAAATATACACTGTTATTGTTTTCATGGACCTGTAACTATAGTGGGACTTTCATTCATTCTTTTCTTGTTGACATGATCTGGTTTTATTGACTGCAATACCAAATAATGATAGATAGATTCATTCACTCATTCACACAATCACAATTACAGTCTTTTTCCTTGTTCCTGGTCCCCTAAGGTCTCAATAACTCGTACTGTCATTCCCACACATCAAGTCACGTGAAAAACAGCTCCTGTTGACCACATGCAGTCCTTGCATTCCTCAAGTGGTATCTCCCTGGCAGTCACAATGTTCAGCAAAAGTGATGACTAAAAGTGTTCAATAATTGTGTGGAGTTGGGGAGAGAAGCTTGAACCCTGTCTCTCCTCTAGTTTCTGCTGCCATTCACACTGGCAAATAGGTGTGAGTGTCTGCTCATAGAAACTCAGCGGGCAGAAAACCTCCCTCTCTCACTGACGTCAGAAAACTGTGTGTGGTGGCGGGGATGGACTTCTCAAAAGGTAGCTACCCTCACACAGCCAGAGTAGAATGGCCTGTTCAGAGGACCCTTCTGGGATGCAGAAGGAAAGGGCCCAGGAAGAAAGCATTGGTGTTTCAGTGGTAGAGCTCTCGCCCGCCACGCGGGAGACCAGGGTTCGACTCCCGGCCCATCCAAACCATGCTTCAGACCAGAAGAAGCCTTAGTCACCGCTCGGTACTTAGCGATTAGGTAGCCTTGGCTCTGGGCGAAACCCCCGATTCCGTGGCAGCGTTCACCTCAGTGCCATGTTCCGCAACAGCCCTCCAGTGACTCATGCTAGCTGGGCTTATCTCCAGAGCTACGGCAGGCCCACTCTTGACTGAGTGGCAGCCTGTGTTTTGCATGCGCGTTATGTCGAGAGCTCCTCTTGATTTTACTCATCTACTCGTTCTGCCATGCGGGCCTCGTTGGCGCAGTAGGCAGCGCGTCAGTCTCATAATCTGAAGGTCGTGAGTTCGAGCCTCACACGGGGCAGTGCTTTGTTGCACGTGCGTATCTTTTCTGTAGTGGTGTGCAGTCATATACACTCGCCCCTTTGCACTGTGTAGAAGGGCCAGTTTGAAGGAGTGTGATGGCCCCTTCAGAGAACGCCCTGGGCCCTTCTCGCTGTGTAGAAGGAGCAGTGGTCTAAAGTGGTCTAAGAACTCAGAATCTCTCTGAACCGCCCTTAATGGCTCTGGCTCTTTGAGATTCTCAGTCATCTTGTTCATGGTTATCCAAGTGTGGGGTGGTTAAAAAGCCAGACAGACGTTAAGAGTTGTTGGACTCAGCTGAGACCATTTGTAAACGCCAGTTGTCGGACGTGCTTGATTTCCTGTTATTCCCCTGAGACGGTTCTGCTGTTAAAGCGGTTGTGGCCAGTTAATGTTAGGTCTTTGAAAGTGCGTTGTTTTGGGAGGCAGAAGATATTTTTTTGTCACTGATTTCTCCGCCCCGTCTCCCGGTTTGGGATGACACCCATGTTTAAAACGGCTGGCGTGGACGTGTAGCTCGTAGCCTGCAAGACATCCCGGGTGAAACAAAAGCAACATCCTTTCCCAGCTTAGTGATACCTGTTTGAAAGAAACAGACATGAGCCCGTAAAAGCCAGTTCATGACATGTCTGTGACCCGTGGCGGCAAAGTGGTAGGGACCAGGGTCACGTGAGCATTGGTGGTTCAGTGGTAGAATTCTCGCCTGCCACGCGGGAGGCCCGGGTTCGATTCCCGGCCAATGCAAGGAGCCTTTTCCTTTGCCTGGGTTTGATTCCCCAACAGCGCGACACGCTCCATTTTACCGGATCACCCTCCTGATTGACAGCACAATATCTTTTTCCGGATGTTTGGCTTGTTATATGACAAGGGCACGGTGGAAATGTATGCAAGGATGCAAGAAAGAGCAGCAAAGGGATAGTCATTTTCCTTGCTTCTGCTTGACTAAATCCTCCATAATGCGTACTGTCATTCACCCACATGAAGAGCGCACCACCTCACAGGGATCAGCATGTGGGAAAAGCACGGGCTGTCAGAAGTGGGATTCGAACCCACGCCTCCAGGGGAGACTGCGACCTGAACGCAGCGCCTTAGACCGCTCGGCCATCCTGACTACGCAAGGTATGTGGAACCCATCACGTGAGCCAAAGCAGGGAATGACATCACCTGCAAATGAGTCAGAGAGCACAAAGCAACATTAGATTTACATTTAAGGTGAAGAAAAGCCGGGGGAGTCAATGAGTGATTTCAGGCAGGTGCTGACGAAAGGGGGGTGAACTGCAACGCCAGAGAAGAGGCAGCCTTCATGACGTGCGACTTCCAAACAGTCAGGTCCCACCGAGATTTGAACTCGGATCGCTGGATTCAGAGTCCAGAGTGCTAACCATTACACCATGGAACCGCTGGGGCTATGCTGCGGTCTGCCGATCGACCGCGTGGTCCAACCGGATTTAATGCCTAGGTTAAAGCACTTAACAGGTGAGGTTCACTCACATTTTCATTTGCACAGGGAATGGACAAAATTGGCATTTATAAAAGGCAATGGCTTCATGACTCTGGTTGTCTCTGGTATTCCGTTCTCCTCACCTTATTAGATAGTCTCTGGTCAGGTTAGCATACTAGAGCACATGTAACTCTCACAGATGTGTTGATTAATCTGGCGTTTTGTTTTGAGGCGAGGTGTTTTCCTTCAGGAAAGGCCCGACTAGCTCAGTCGGTAGAGCATGAGACTCTTAATTTCAGGGTCGTGGGTTCAAGCCCCACGTTGGGCGTCGTAGGTAGGCTTCGAAGGAGTAAGGAAACCAACCGGTCCAAGAGCTGCAAAGGGGCTCGCTCTCGTGCACCATGTTCTCGGTGCTCTGCTACGAATGACATTGACGACATGTTGAAAGAGCTGCAGTGTACTCTGAGGTGCTTGAATCTTAGCCCAATGAAGAGTTCCCGGCCAGTTAGACTGGCGGAATTTGTTCAAGGCTCTCGATCTCAGTAAGGTCAAGACTTGGTGGTTGGAGTATTTGGAAATGCGCAGCAAAAAAAAAAAGAAAAAAGAAAAAACATACCAGCTCGTCACAGGTAGGCCACCACTCATCAAGTCAGAATGTAAAAGATTTACAGCAAGAGCCGTGGCCTTTTACCTTAACCCGCTCTCCACCTTGATGGCCGTTTAAGCACAGTTTTGCTGAGCCGCTGTTCAATGCAAAACCGGAACAACTGAGCAGCATGCTGCTCCTTCGATAGCTCAGTTGGTAGAGCGGAGGACTGTAGGTTTACAGGGCAGTTATCCTTAGGTCGCTGGTTCAACTCCGGCTCGAAGGACAAGCTTTTCGTTGGGGTCTTTTCTGCTACCTCTCGTCCAAAGGGTCTCTAAGCAAAAACTGACTTGTTCAAACCGAAAACAATGTCTGTATTTGGACATGCAAATCGACTTGCTGTTGGAGAACATGTGCTCAGTGGTGTCCTTGGACACAACTGAGATGGAAAACATGATAAAGGAGCTGAAATGGGTGCTAGGTGGTGGGTTATCTTGGATGTTAGCACAAGCGCAAATTAGATTCCTTACCCATGGATTGAACATGTGGTAAAATTTGTCAAAGGCTCTTACTCTCAGTATGGTCAAGCCGTACATTGGTGGTTGGAGTTTTTTGGAAATGCACAACAAAAGCCATACTAGCTAAGGTTCTACGCTAGTGTTGGCGGAGCATGAGGCTCTTTCATGGTAGTGGGAGATGGAGCTCCACTTTGGAGTGACGAGGAGGTCTGCCATCACCGAGTTTTACAAGTTTTGTTAATCTGATCATGACCTCCAGCAAGCAGGCAAGTGTCTGATACTCTTTTGCCCTCAGCTTTTGGGATAATTTCTGGTAGAGTTAGCACACTGAAGCGTGCTAACTATCATGAGCGCGTTGTATGACCCAGCGTCTGGTTGCGAAGGGAGGTGTTTTGGCTCAGCTCAAGGCCCGGCTAGCTCAGTCGGTAGAGCATGAGACTCTTAATCTCAGGGTCGTGGGTTCGAGCCCCACGTTGGGCGTCGTGGGATTTTAAAAGGGGCAGGAGAGTACAACAGTTAGCTGTCTTCAGATGTCTCTGGTATTCTGTTCTCCTCACCTTATTTGATAGGCTCTGCTCAGGTTACCATACCAGAGCACATTTAACTCGCACAGATGTGTTGATTAAGCTGGCGTTTTGTTTTGAGGCGAGGTGTTTTCCTCTCAACTCTTGATTTCAGGGTCCTGGGTTCAAGCCCCACGTTGGGCATTGTAGGCCTTGAAGGAGTAAGGAAACCAACCGATATCGTGCAGCAAGACTCTTGCACCATGTTCTCAGTACTCTGCTACGGATGACATTGGCGACGTGGTGAAAGAGCTGCAGTGCACCCTGAGGTGCTTGAATCTTAGCCCAATGAAGAGCTCCGGGCCAGTCAGACTCCTAACATGTGGCGGAATTGGTTCAAGGCTCTTGATCTCAGTCAGGTCAAGACTTGGTGGTTGGAGTATTTGGAAATGCGCAGCCAAAAAAAAAAGAAAAACATACCAGCTCGTCACAGGTAGGCCACCACTCATCAAGTCAGAATGTAAAAGATTTACAGCAAGAGCCGTGGCCTTTCACCTTAACCCACTCTCCACCTTGATGGCCGTTTAAGCACAGTTTTGTTGAGCCACTCTTCAATGCAAAACCGGAACAACTGAGCACAATGCCGTCCCTTCGATAGCGGAGCGTCTGTATAGTCTCCTCCAATCACGTTGCCCCATTTCCATCTTTGCTGTCAGCCAATCACTGTTGTCCTTTTCCAAAATTGGTGGGACGGACCAATCGCGGCCCACCATTTCCATCTTTCTGACAGCCGATCACGATGGCGCTTCTCCAAAATTCAGCCGCGCGGCCGCAGAAGGCCTTGTTATCGTTTCAAAATTACTGGCGCCAAATATTCCAGAGACGTCAACAGTGGATGGACCTTCAGGTGTTTTTCACTACAAAAGGTAAATATACCGGTAGTATCAACGTATTCTTTCGACTATCTAGCTTGGTTGGTGTTACATATGCATCGCAGAGAGAAATTACGATGGCAGAAAGGACTGCCGTTGTCTCCGCGGACGTTAACATTTTTTAAATCGATCTGTCATTCACCGCAAAAAGGCAACACACTCGTTATGATATTGTCAACTAGGTAGCTAGGTAGATATTACTGATTTATTAAAGAGAGAAATTACTATTAAAAGAAACTATGTTGGCGTGGCATTGCCGTCACCGTTAGGGTGACAGTATTCCGACTTGAGTTAACCAGCCAGGCACTGTTTTACCTTTTTGATATTGTTTCCACGCTTCCAAACTAAAAAATAAACACAGGGCTATGGGAGAGGAGGAGCGGATATCCCGCCTCCGTAGGTTTGCTGCCTCAGGCGTTTGGCCCTCTGAGGCAGGAATCAGACCAGCACCTCGGCAGAAAAAGTGGCATGATCTATATCTGAAGGTAAGCCTGGACAGAGTGGTGTGTGTATCATACTGAATTTAAAGCTATGTCATATTTAAAGGGAATACGTTCTTATTCACTGTCAAACATTGATACAGATTGAGAAATGCCCAATGCAGATGAGGGGACAAATGTCACTGTTTGGAGATGTACAGAGCTGTAACTGTGGTTTCCATGCAAAGAAGGTATTAGAAGTCTCTTGTACAATTATGAGGTGCTGGTTTTGAATTCTGTAGTATTACAATTTCTTCTTCTTGTCTGTGAACCTGTAGCCTTCCAGTTCACTTCCTGATTCAGTACATCCAGGACCCTCGTGTACAGTGACACAGCAGCCAGGGTCTTTATCTACTGAGACACTACAGCCAGGACCCTGACCTGCACCACCACTTAAGATGTCTCTTTAGGTGGTGGTGAACCTAGAAGGCCCATTTTGACTTTGGCATCAGTAAGTAATGAGGATTTACTTATGCTGATATTTATATTAATGTTATTAATGTACTCAACTATATAAAATGCACAAAGCCCCAGCTAAGGTCATTTTTTGATTTTTGTCAGTTTACAAAGCCACGGTTTGGTGGTTCTCATGGTGCCATGTTAAAACCAAACTTAAGTTTGGCTGGGAAGCGTTCACCTAAGGTAATGTAAAGACAACGATACATAGCTTGACTTTAAAAAATATACACTGTTATTGTTTTCATGGACCTGTAACTATAGTGGGACTTTCATTCATTCTTTTCTTGTTGACATGATCTGGTTTTATTGACTGCAATACCAAATAATGATAGATAGATTCATTCACTCATTCACACAATCACAATTACAGTCTTTTTCCTTGTTCCTGGTCCCCTAAGGTCTCAATAACTCGTACTGTCATTCCCACACATCAAGTCACGTGAAAAACAGCTCCTGTTGACCACATGCAGTCCTTGCATTCCTCAAGTGGTATCTCCCTGGCAGTCACAATGTTCAGCAAAAGTGATGACTAAAAGTGTTCAATAATTGTGTGGAGTTGGGGAGAGAAGCTTGAACCCTGTCTCTCCTCTAGTTTCTGCTGCCATTCACACTGGCAAATAGGTGTGAGTGTCTGCTCATAGAAACTCAGCGGGCAGAAAACCTCCCTCTCTCACTGACGTCAGAAAACTGTGTGTGGTGGCGGGGATGGACTTCTCAAAAGGTAGCTACCCTCACACAGCCAGAGTAGAATGGCCTGTTCAGAGGACCCTTCTGGGATGCAGAAGGAAAGGGCCCAGGAAGAAAGCATTGGTGTTTCAGTGGTAGAGCTCTCGCCCGCCACGCGGGAGACCAGGGTTCGACTCCCGGCCCATCCAAACCATGCTTCAGACCAGAAGAAGCCTTAGTCACCGCTCGGTACTTAGCGATTAGGTAGCCTTGGCTCTGGGCGAAACCCCCGATTCCGTGGCAGCGTTCACCTCAGTGCCATGTTCCGCAACAGCCCTCCAGTGACTCATGCTAGCTGGGCTTATCTCCAGAGCTACGGCAGGCCCACTCTTGACTGAGTGGCAGCCTGTGTTTTGCATGCGCGTTATGTCGAGAGCTCCTCTTGATTTTACTCATCTACTCGTTCTGCCATGCGGGCCTCGTTGGCGCAGTAGGCAGCGCGTCAGTCTCATAATCTGAAGGTCGTGAGTTCGAGCCTCACACGGGGCAGTGCTTTGTTGCACGTGCGTATCTTTTCTGTAGTGGTGTGCAGTCATATACACTCGCCCCTTTGCACTGTGTAGAAGGGCCAGTTTGAAGGAGTGTGATGGCCCCTTCAGAGAACGCCCTGGGCCCTTCTCGCTGTGTAGAAGGAGCAGCGGTCTAAAGTGGTCTAAGAACTCAGAATCTCTCTGAACCGCCCTTAATGGCTCTGGCTCTTTGAGATTCTCAGTCATCTTGTTCATGGTTATCCAAGTGTGGGGTGGTTAAAAAGCCAGACAGACGTTAAGAGTTGTTGGACTCAGCTGAGACCATTTGTAAACGCCAGTTGTCGGACGTGCTTGATTTCCTGTTATTCCCCTGAGACGGTTCTGCTGTTAAAGCGGTTGTGGCCAGTTAATGTTAGGTCTTTGAAAGTGCGTTGTTTTGGGAGGCAGAAGATATTTTTTTGTCACTGATTTCTCCGCCCCGTCTCCCGGTTTGGGATGACACCCATGTTTAAAACGGCTGGCGTGGACGTGTAGCTCGTAGCCTGCAAGACATCCCGGGTGAAACAAAAGCAACATCCTTTCCCAGCTTAGTGATACCTGTTTGAAAGAAACAGACATGAGCCCGTAAAAGCCAGTTCATGACATGTCTGTGACCCGTGGCGGCAAAGTGGTAGGGACCAGGGTCACGTGAGCATTGGTGGTTCAGTGGTAGAATTCTCGCCTGCCACGCGGGAGGCCCGGGTTCGATTCCCGGCCAATGCAAGGAGCCTTTTCCTTTGCCTGGGTTTGATTCCCCAACAGCGCGACACGCTCCATTTTACCGGATCACCCTCCTGATTGACAGCACAATATCTTTTTCCGGATGTTTGGCTTGTTATATGACAAGGGCACGGTGGAAATGTATGCAAGGATGCAAGAAAGAGCAGCAAAGGGATAGTCATTTTCCTTGCTTCTGCTTGACTAAATCCTCCATAATGCGTACTGTCATTCACCCACATGAAGAGCGCACCACCTCACAGGGATCAGCATGTGGGAAAAGCACGGGCTGTCAGAAGTGGGATTCGAACCCACGCCTCCAGGGGAGACTGCGACCTGAACGCAGCGCCTTAGACCGCTCGGCCATCCTGACTACGCAAGGTATGTGGAACCCATCACGTGAGCCAAAGCAGGGAATGACATCACCTGCAAATGAGTCAGAGAGCACAAAGCAACATTAGATTTACATTTAAGGTGAAGAAAAGCCGGGGGAGTCAATGAGTGATTTCAGGCAGGTGCTGACGAAAGGGGGGTGAACTGCAACGCCAGAGAAGAGGCAGCCTTCATGACGTGCGACTTCCAAACAGTCAGGTCCCACCGAGATTTGAACTCGGATCGCTGGATTCAGAGTCCAGAGTGCTAACCATTACACCATGGAACCGCTGGGGCTATGCTGCGGTCTGCCGATCGACCGCGTGGTCCAACCGGATTTAATGCCTAGGTTAAAGCACTTAACAGGTGAGGTTCACTCACATTTTCATTTGCACAGGGAATGGACAAAATTGGCATTTATAAAAGGCAATGGCTTCATGACTCTGGTTGTCTCTGGTATTCCGTTCTCCTCACCTTATTAGATAGTCTCTGGTCAGGTTAGCATACTAGAGCACATGTAACTCTCACAGATGTGTTGATTAATCTGGCGTTTTGTTTTGAGGCGAGGTGTTTTCCTTCAGGAAAGGCCCGACTAGCTCAGTCGGTAGAGCATGAGACTCTTAATTTCAGGGTCGTGGGTTCAAGCCCCACGTTGGGCGTCGTAGGTAGGCTTCGAAGGAGTAAGGAAACCAACCGGTCCAAGAGCTGCAAAGGGGCTCGCTCTCGTGCACCATGTTCTCGGTGCTCTGCTACGAATGACATTGACGACATGTTGAAAGAGCTGCAGTGTACTCTGAGGTGCTTGAATCTTAGCCCAATGAAGAGTTCCCGGCCAGTTAGACTGGCGGAATTTGTTCAAGGCTCTCGATCTCAGTAAGGTCAAGACTTGGTGGTTGGAGTATTTGGAAATGCGCAGCAAAAAAAAAAAGAAAAAAGAAAAAACATACCAGCTCGTCACAGGTAGGCCACCACTCATCAAGTCAGAATGTAAAAGATTTACAGCAAGAGCCGTGGCCTTTTACCTTAACCCGCTCTCCACCTTGATGGCCGTTTAAGCACAGTTTTGCTGAGCCGCTGTTCAATGCAAAACCGGAACAACTGAGCAGCATGCTGCTCCTTCGATAGCTCAGTTGGTAGAGCGGAGGACTGTAGGTTTACAGGGCAGTTATCCTTAGGTCGCTGGTTCAACTCCGGCTCGAAGGACAAGCTTTTCGTTGGGGTCTTTTCTGCTACCTCTCGTCCAAAGGGTCTCTAAGCAAAAACTGACTTGTTCAAACCGAAAACAATGTCTGTATTTGGACATGCAAATCGACTTGCTGTTGGAGAACATGTGCTCAGTGGTGTCCTTGGACACAACTGAGATGGAAAACATGATAAAGGAGCTGAAATGGGTGCTAGGTGGTGGGTTATCTTGGATGTTAGCACAAGCGCAAATTAGATTCCTTACCCATGGATTGAACATGTGGTAAAATTTGTCAAAGGCTCTTACTCTCAGTATGGTCAAGCCGTACATTGGTGGTTGGAGTTTTTTGGAAATGCACAACAAAAGCCATACTAGCTAAGGTTCTACGCTAGTGTTGGCGGAGCATGAGGCTCTTTCATGGTAGTGGGAGATGGAGCTCCACTTTGGAGTGACGAGGAGGTCTGCCATCACCGAGTTTTACAAGTTTTGTTAATCTGATCATGACCTCCAGCAAGCAGGCAAGTGTCTGATACTCTTTTGCCCTCAGCTTTTGGGATAATTTCTGGTAGAGTTAGCACACTGAAGCGTGCTAACTATCATGAGCGCGTTGTATGACCCAGCGTCTGGTTGCGAAGGGAGGTGTTTTGGCTCAGCTCAAGGCCCGGCTAGCTCAGTCGGTAGAGCATGAGACTCTTAATCTCAGGGTCGTGGGTTCGAGCCCCACGTTGGGCGTCGTGGGATTTTAAAAGGGGCAGGAGAGTACAACAGTTAGCTGTCTTCAGATGTCTCTGGTATTCTGTTCTCCTCACCTTATTTGATAGGCTCTGCTCAGGTTACCATACCAGAGCACATTTAACTCGCACAGATGTGTTGATTAAGCTGGCGTTTTGTTTTGAGGCGAGGTGTTTTCCTCTCAACTCTTGATTTCAGGGTCCTGGGTTCAAGCCCCACGTTGGGCATTGTAGGCCTTGAAGGAGTAAGGAAACCAACCGATATCGTGCAGCAAGACTCTTGCACCATGTTCTCAGTACTCTGCTACGGATGACATTGGCGACGTGGTGAAAGAGCTGCAGTGCACCCTGAGGTGCTTGAATCTTAGCCCAATGAAGAGCTCCGGGCCAGTCAGACTCCTAACATGTGGCGGAATTGGTTCAAGGCTCTTGATCTCAGTCAGGTCAAGACTTGGTGGTTGGAGTATTTGGAAATGCGCAGCCAAAAAAAAAAGAAAAACATACCAGCTCGTCACAGGTAGGCCACCACTCATCAAGTCAGAATGTAAAAGATTTACAGCAAGAGCCGTGGCCTTTCACCTTAACCCACTCTCCACCTTGATGGCCGTTTAAGCACAGTTTTGTTGAGCCACTCTTCAATGCAAAACCGGAACAACTGAGCACAATGCCGTCCCTTCGATAGCGGAGCGTCTGTATAGTCTCCTCCAATCACGTTGCCCCATTTCCATCTTTGCTGTCAGCCAATCACTGTTGTCCTTTTCCAAAATTGGTGGGACGGACCAATCGCGGCCCACCATTTCCATCTTTCTGACAGCCGATCACGATGGCGCTTCTCCAAAATTCAGCCGCGCGGCCGCAGAAGGCCTTGTTATCGTTTCAAAATTACTGGCGCCAAATATTCCAGAGACGTCAACAGTGGATGGACCTTCAGGTGTTTTTCACTACAAAAGGTAAATATACCGGTAGTATCAACGTATTCTTTCGACTATCTAGCTTGGTTGGTGTTACATATGCATCGCAGAGAGAAATTACGATGGCAGAAAGGACTGCCGTTGTCTCCGCGGACGTTAACATTTTTTAAATCGATCTGTCATTCACCGCAAAAAGGCAACACACTCGTTATGATATTGTCAACTAGGTAGCTAGGTAGATATTACTGATTTATTAAAGAGAGAAATTACTATTAAAAGAAACTATGTTGGCGTGGCATTGCCGTCACCGTTAGGGTGACAGTATTCCGACTTGAGTTAACCAGCCAGGCACTGTTTTACCTTTTTGATATTGTTTCCACGCTTCCAAACTAAAAAATAAACACAGGGCTATGGGAGAGGAGGAGCGGATATCCCGCCTCCGTAGGTTTGCTGCCTCAGGCGTTTGGCCCTCTGAGGCAGGAATCAGACCAGCACCTCGGCAGAAAAAGTGGCATGATCTATATCTGAAGGTAAGCCTGGACAGAGTGGTGTGTGTATCATACTGAATTTAAAGCTATGTCATATTTAAAGGGAATACGTTCTTATTCACTGTCAAACATTGATACAGATTGAGAAATGCCCAATGCAGATGAGGGGACAAATGTCACTGTTTGGAGATGTACAGAGCTGTAACTGTGGTTTCCATGCAAAGAAGGTATTAGAAGTCTCTTGTACAATTATGAGGTGCTGGTTTTGAATTCTGTAGTATTACAATTTCTTCTTCTTGTCTGTGAACCTGTAGCCTTCCAGTTCACTTCCTGATTCAGTACATCCAGGACCCTCGTGTACAGTGACACAGCAGCCAGGGTCTTTATCTACTGAGACACTACAGCCAGGACCCTGACCTGCACCACCACTTAAGATGTCTCTTTAGGTGGTGGTGAACCTAGAAGGCCCATTTTGACTTTGGCATCAGTAAGTAATGAGGATTTACTTATGCTGATATTTATATTAATGTTATTAATGTACTCAACTATATAAAATGCACAAAGCCCCAGCTAAGGTCATTTTTTGATTTTTGTCAGTTTACAAAGCCACGGTTTGGTGGTTCTCATGGTGCCATGTTAAAACCAAACTTAAGTTTGGCTGGGAAGCGTTCACCTAAGGTAATGTAAAGACAACGATACATAGCTTGACTTTAAAAAATATACACTGTTATTGTTTTCATGGACCTGTAACTATAGTGGGACTTTCATTCATTCTTTTCTTGTTGACATGATCTGGTTTTATTGACTGCAATACCAAATAATGATAGATAGATTCATTCACTCATTCACACAATCACAATTACAGTCTTTTTCCTTGTTCCTGGTCCCCTAAGGTCTCAATAACTCGTACTGTCATTCCCACACATCAAGTCACGTGAAAAACAGCTCCTGTTGACCACATGCAGTCCTTGCATTCCTCAAGTGGTATCTCCCTGGCAGTCACAATGTTCAGCAAAAGTGATGACTAAAAGTGTTCAATAATTGTGTGGAGTTGGGGAGAGAAGCTTGAACCCTGTCTCTCCTCTAGTTTCTGCTGCCATTCACACTGGCAAATAGGTGTGAGTGTCTGCTCATAGAAACTCAGCGGGCAGAAAACCTCCCTCTCTCACTGACGTCAGAAAACTGTGTGTGGTGGCGGGGATGGACTTCTCAAAAGGTAGCTACCCTCACACAGCCAGAGTAGAATGGCCTGTTCAGAGGACCCTTCTGGGATGCAGAAGGAAAGGGCCCAGGAAGAAAGCATTGGTGTTTCAGTGGTAGAGCTCTCGCCCGCCACGCGGGAGACCAGGGTTCGACTCCCGGCCCATCCAAACCATGCTTCAGACCAGAAGAAGCCTTAGTCACCGCTCGGTACTTAGCGATTAGGTAGCCTTGGCTCTGGGCGAAACCCCCGATTCCGTGGCAGCGTTCACCTCAGTGCCATGTTCCGCAACAGCCCTCCAGTGACTCATGCTAGCTGGGCTTATCTCCAGAGCTACGGCAGGCCCACTCTTGACTGAGTGGCAGCCTGTGTTTTGCATGCGCGTTATGTCGAGAGCTCCTCTTGATTTTACTCATCTACTCGTTCTGCCATGCGGGCCTCGTTGGCGCAGTAGGCAGCGCGTCAGTCTCATAATCTGAAGGTCGTGAGTTCGAGCCTCACACGGGGCAGTGCTTTGTTGCACGTGCGTATCTTTTCTGTAGTGGTGTGCAGTCATATACACTCGCCCCTTTGCACTGTGTAGAAGGGCCAGTTTGAAGGAGTGTGATGGCCCCTTCAGAGAACGCCCTGGGCCCTTCTCGCTGTGTAGAAGGAGCAGCGGTCTAAAGTGGTCTAAGAACTCAGAATCTCTCTGAACCGCCCTTAATGGCTCTGGCTCTTTGAGATTCTCAGTCATCTTGTTCATGGTTATCCAAGTGTGGGGTGGTTAAAAAGCCAGACAGACGTTAAGAGTTGTTGGACTCAGCTGAGACCATTTGTAAACGCCAGTTGTCGGACGTGCTTGATTTCCTGTTATTCCCCTGAGACGGTTCTGCTGTTAAAGCGGTTGTGGCCAGTTAATGTTAGGTCTTTGAAAGTGCGTTGTTTTGGGAGGCAGAAGATATTTTTTTGTCACTGATTTCTCCGCCCCGTCTCCCGGTTTGGGATGACACCCATGTTTAAAACGGCTGGCGTGGACGTGTAGCTCGTAGCCTGCAAGACATCCCGGGTGAAACAAAAGCAACATCCTTTCCCAGCTTAGTGATACCTGTTTGAAAGAAACAGACATGAGCCCGTAAAAGCCAGTTCATGACATGTCTGTGACCCGTGGCGGCAAAGTGGTAGGGACCAGGGTCACGTGAGCATTGGTGGTTCAGTGGTAGAATTCTCGCCTGCCACGCGGGAGGCCCGGGTTCGATTCCCGGCCAATGCAAGGAGCCTTTTCCTTTGCCTGGGTTTGATTCCCCAACAGCGCGACACGCTCCATTTTACCGGATCACCCTCCTGATTGACAGCACAATATCTTTTTCCGGATGTTTGGCTTGTTATATGACAAGGGCACGGTGGAAATGTATGCAAGGATGCAAGAAAGAGCAGCAAAGGGATAGTCATTTTCCTTGCTTCTGCTTGACTAAATCCTCCATAATGCGTACTGTCATTCACCCACATGAAGAGCGCACCACCTCACAGGGATCAGCATGTGGGAAAAGCACGGGCTGTCAGAAGTGGGATTCGAACCCACGCCTCCAGGGGAGACTGCGACCTGAACGCAGCGCCTTAGACCGCTCGGCCATCCTGACTACGCAAGGTATGTGGAACCCATCACGTGAGCCAAAGCAGGGAATGACATCACCTGCAAATGAGTCAGAGAGCACAAAGCAACATTAGATTTACATTTAAGGTGAAGAAAAGCCGGGGGAGTCAATGAGTGATTTCAGGCAGGTGCTGACGAAAGGGGGGTGAACTGCAACGCCAGAGAAGAGGCAGCCTTCATGACGTGCGACTTCCAAACAGTCAGGTCCCACCGAGATTTGAACTCGGATCGCTGGATTCAGAGTCCAGAGTGCTAACCATTACACCATGGAACCGCTGGGGCTATGCTGCGGTCTGCCGATCGACCGCGTGGTCCAACCGGATTTAATGCCTAGGTTAAAGCACTTAACAGGTGAGGTTCACTCACATTTTCATTTGCACAGGGAATGGACAAAATTGGCATTTATAAAAGGCAATGGCTTCATGACTCTGGTTGTCTCTGGTATTCCGTTCTCCTCACCTTATTAGATAGTCTCTGGTCAGGTTAGCATACTAGAGCACATGTAACTCTCACAGATGTGTTGATTAATCTGGCGTTTTGTTTTGAGGCGAGGTGTTTTCCTTCAGGAAAGGCCCGACTAGCTCAGTCGGTAGAGCATGAGACTCTTAATTTCAGGGTCGTGGGTTCAAGCCCCACGTTGGGCGTCGTAGGTAGGCTTCGAAGGAGTAAGGAAACCAACCGGTCCAAGAGCTGCAAAGGGGCTCGCTCTCGTGCACCATGTTCTCGGTGCTCTGCTACGAATGACATTGACGACATGTTGAAAGAGCTGCAGTGTACTCTGAGGTGCTTGAATCTTAGCCCAATGAAGAGTTCCCGGCCAGTTAGACTGGCGGAATTTGTTCAAGGCTCTCGATCTCAGTAAGGTCAAGACTTGGTGGTTGGAGTATTTGGAAATGCGCAGCAAAAAAAAAAAGAAAAAAGAAAAAACATACCAGCTCGTCACAGGTAGGCCACCACTCATCAAGTCAGAATGTAAAAGATTTACAGCAAGAGCCGTGGCCTTTTACCTTAACCCGCTCTCCACCTTGATGGCCGTTTAAGCACAGTTTTGCTGAGCCGCTGTTCAATGCAAAACCGGAACAACTGAGCAGCATGCTGCTCCTTCGATAGCTCAGTTGGTAGAGCGGAGGACTGTAGGTTTACAGGGCAGTTATCCTTAGGTCGCTGGTTCAACTCCGGCTCGAAGGACAAGCTTTTCGTTGGGGTCTTTTCTGCTACCTCTCGTCCAAAGGGTCTCTAAGCAAAAACTGACTTGTTCAAACCGAAAACAATGTCTGTATTTGGACATGCAAATCGACTTGCTGTTGGAGAACATGTGCTCAGTGGTGTCCTTGGACACAACTGAGATGGAAAACATGATAAAGGAGCTGAAATGGGTGCTAGGTGGTGGGTTATCTTGGATGTTAGCACAAGCGCAAATTAGATTCCTTACCCATGGATTGAACATGTGGTAAAATTTGTCAAAGGCTCTTACTCTCAGTATGGTCAAGCCGTACATTGGTGGTTGGAGTTTTTTGGAAATGCACAACAAAAGCCATACTAGCTAAGGTTCTACGCTAGTGTTGGCGGAGCATGAGGCTCTTTCATGGTAGTGGGAGATGGAGCTCCACTTTGGAGTGACGAGGAGGTCTGCCATCACCGAGTTTTACAAGTTTTGTTAATCTGATCATGACCTCCAGCAAGCAGGCAAGTGTCTGATACTCTTTTGCCCTCAGCTTTTGGGATAATTTCTGGTAGAGTTAGCACACTGAAGCGTGCTAACTATCATGAGCGCGTTGTATGACCCAGCGTCTGGTTGCGAAGGGAGGTGTTTTGGCTCAGCTCAAGGCCCGGCTAGCTCAGTCGGTAGAGCATGAGACTCTTAATCTCAGGGTCGTGGGTTCGAGCCCCACGTTGGGCGTCGTGGGATTTTAAAAGGGGCAGGAGAGTACAACAGTTAGCTGTCTTCAGATGTCTCTGGTATTCTGTTCTCCTCACCTTATTTGATAGGCTCTGCTCAGGTTACCATACCAGAGCACATTTAACTCGCACAGATGTGTTGATTAAGCTGGCGTTTTGTTTTGAGGCGAGGTGTTTTCCTCTCAACTCTTGATTTCAGGGTCCTGGGTTCAAGCCCCACGTTGGGCATTGTAGGCCTTGAAGGAGTAAGGAAACCAACCGATATCGTGCAGCAAGACTCTTGCACCATGTTCTCAGTACTCTGCTACGGATGACATTGGCGACGTGGTGAAAGAGCTGCAGTGCACCCTGAGGTGCTTGAATCTTAGCCCAATGAAGAGCTCCGGGCCAGTCAGACTCCTAACATGTGGCGGAATTGGTTCAAGGCTCTTGATCTCAGTCAGGTCAAGACTTGGTGGTTGGAGTATTTGGAAATGCGCAGCCAAAAAAAAAGAAAAACATACCAGCTCGTCACAGGTAGGCCACCACTCATCAAGTCAGAATGTAAAAGATTTACAGCAAGAGCCGTGGCCTTTCACCTTAACCCACTCTCCACCTTGATGGCCGTTTAAGCACAGTTTTGTTGAGCCACTCTTCAATGCAAAACCGGAACAACTGAGCACAATGCCGTCCCTTCGATAGCGGAGCGTCTGTATAGTCTCCTCCAATCACGTTGCCCCATTTCCATCTTTGCTGTCAGCCAATCACTGTTGTCCTTTTCCAAAATTGGTGGGACGGACCAATCGCGGCCCACCATTTCCATCTTTCTGACAGCCGATCACGATGGCGCTTCTCCAAAATTCAGCCGCGCGGCCGCAGAAGGCCTTGTTATCGTTTCAAAATTACTGGCGCCAAATATTCCAGAGACGTCAACAGTGGATGGACCTTCAGGTGTTTTTCACTACAAAAGGTAAATATACCGGTAGTATCAACGTATTCTTTCGACTATCTAGCTTGGTTGGTGTTACATATGCATCGCAGAGAGAAATTACGATGGCAGAAAGGACTGCCGTTGTCTCCGCGGACGTTAACATTTTTTAAATCGATCTGTCATTCACCGCAAAAAGGCAACACACTCGTTATGATATTGTCAACTAGGTAGCTAGGTAGATATTACTGATTTATTAAAGAGAGAAATTACTATTAAAAGAAACTATGTTGGCGTGGCATTGCCGTCACCGTTAGGGTGGCAGTATTCCGACTTGAGTTAACCAGCCAGGCACTGTTTTACCTTTTTGATATTGTTTCCACGCTTCCAAACTAAAAAATAAACACAGGGCTATGGGAGAGGAGGAGCGGATATCCCGCCTCCGTAGGTTTGCTGCCTCAGGCGTTTGGCCCTCTGAGGCAGGAATCAGACCAGCACCTCGGCAGAAAAAGTGGCATGATCTATATCTGAAGGTAAGCCTGGACAGAGTGGTGTGTGTATCATACTGAATTTAAAGCTATGTCATATTTAAAGGGAATACGTTCTTATTCACTGTCAAACATTGATACAGATTGAGAAATGCCCAATGCAGATGAGGGGACAAATGTCACTGTTTGGAGATGTACAGAGCTGTAACTGTGGTTTCCATGCAAAGAAGGTATTAGAAGTCTCTTGTACAATTATGAGGTGCTGGTTTTGAATTCTGTAGTATTACAATTTCTTCTTCTTGTCTGTGAACCTGTAGCCTTCCAGTTCACTTCCTGATTCAGTACATCCAGGACCCTCGTGTACAGTGACACAGCAGCCAGGGTCTTTATCTACTGAGACACTACAGCCAGGACCCTGACCTGCACCACCACTTAAGATGTCTCTTTAGGTGGTGGTGAACCTAGAAGGCCCATTTTGACTTTGGCATCAGTAAGTAATGAGGATTTACTTATGCTGATATTTATATTAATGTTATTAATGTACTCAACTATATAAAATGCACAAAGCCCCAGCTAAGGTCATTTTTTGATTTTTGTCAGTTTACAAAGCCACGGTTTGGTGGTTCTCATGGTGCCATGTTAAAACCAAACTTAAGTTTGGCTGGGAAGCGTTCACCTAAGGTAATGTAAAGACAACGATACATAGCTTGACTTTAAAAAATATACACTGTTATTGTTTTCATGGACCTGTAACTATAGTGGGACTTTCATTCATTCTTTTCTTGTTGACATGATCTGGTTTTATTGACTGCAATACCAAATAATGATAGATAGATTCATTCACTCATTCACACAATCACAATTACAGTCTTTTTCCTTGTTCCTGGTCCCCTAAGGTCTCAATAACTCGTACTGTCATTCCCACACATCAAGTCACGTGAAAAACAGCTCCTGTTGACCACATGCAGTCCTTGCATTCCTCAAGTGGTATCTCCCTGGCAGTCACAATGTTCAGCAAAAGTGATGACTAAAAGTGTTCAATAATTGTGTGGAGTTGGGGAGAGAAGCTTGAACCCTGTCTCTCCTCTAGTTTCTGCTGCCATTCACACTGGCAAATAGGTGTGAGTGTCTGCTCATAGAAACTCAGCGGGCAGAAAACCTCCCTCTCTCACTGACGTCAGAAAACTGTGTGTGGTGGCGGGGATGGACTTTTCAAAAGGTAGCTACCCTCACACAGCCAGAGTAGAATGGCCTGTTCAGAGGACCCTTCTGGGATGCAGAAGGAAAGGGCCCAGGAAGAAAGCATTGGTGTTTCAGTGGTAGAGCTCTCGCCCGCCACGCGGGAGACCAGGGTTCGACTCCCGGCCCATCCAAACCATGCTTCAGACCAGAAGAAGCCTTAGTCACCGCTCGGTACTTAGCGATTAGGTAGCCTTGGCTCTGGGCGAAACCCCCGATTCCGTGGCAGCGTTCACCTCAGTGCCATGTTCCGCAACAGCCCTCCAGTGACTCATGCTAGCTGGGCTTATCTCCAGAGCTACGGCAGGCCCACTCTTGACTGAGTGGCAGCCTGTGTTTTGCATGCGCGTTATGTCGAGAGCTCCTCTTGATTTTACTCATCTACTCGTTCTGCCATGCGGGCCTCGTTGGCGCTCCCTGCCGTCTGTGAGTCGAGGCCAATCTTGGTAGCGACAGCCAATCGCCTTTCCGTATGCTACCAAGAATCTACCAAGAATTGAATGATGCGGCCAATCAGCGCTCGTATCGCTACCAAGATTCGCTCCGGCATCTACCAGAATTGACCAATCAGCGCCAGGCTTCCCCTGTTACCAGGAGACTTTTTTTCACGAATTGGGAAAAAGACCGGCCGGCAAACCAGTACGATTCACTTTGTGTTTTCTCGTCTTATACCAACATTTCGAAGGTAAGTCCATCTATTATTGTCAATAAAATAATTTTGCAAACATGTATATATTGTATTGTGATGAATAATCTCTGGTTCACGAACTTTAACGACGCGCTAATACCGTTCGTGTATGTTACCTGTGTCCTATCGCTGTTATAACGTTACAGCTAGCTAGCTTTCCGAGAGTGATTTTTACATTCATGTAAAGGCAATTTAACGTTACCATATCGGACAAACTATCGTTAACCTGCCTGTTGATGACATTAGCGACCTAAGTAATTGAATGAATGTTACCGTTAAGTTACCAGTAATGTTACAGTAAGTTACAGTACAAGTGACGACTTAGTTTTGCCATTTCATTTTATTTTAGCTCATTGTGCTTTTACATATTTATTGTAAATGAATGAATAATAAGTTAGCAGACTTGCTTCTGACTCATAGTGATTGTGTGATGTTGGAGAAATATACATAGAGCATAATATAAAGGAATTTCCCTAAGAAGGGATGATAAAAGTCTAAATGTCTAATGTCTACAAGGTGATTATGAATGAATATAACAGGTAGCGACGATATAAGCATATATTTTATTTATATTTTCATTTTTTAAATTTAGATGGAACCTTGCTTCAGGAGGCGGGCAGATGGAAGCCTCAATCTGACGGACACAGCTGAAGCAAGTGCCGTCAAAGAACGGAACAAAGGAAAGCCCTGGGTGAAACCCGTTTCCCCCGAGGGAGTGCTGGCCAAGGCCAGAGCTGCTGTCGTTCAGCACGGAGGAGACCCAGACAGCCGCAAGGACTTGCTGGGTTTCTTTGAAATCCAGTTTGGGGTTTTTCGTGGGCAGACATTTAGGTGGGTGGCTGAAAATGCCCTGGGGTATGCTGCTTACCTGGTGGCAGCAATGAAGAGGGACCCCACAGGAGGGAGCAAAGACTCGCATGATCACGCCCAAAACAAAGCGTGTTTCAAAGAGTTTATTGAACTTTTTCCTTCTGGCAGAATTGCCATCGCCATGAAGGAGGAGCAATATGCTCAAAAACACTCTACCACCTCCCAGCACACAACCCCCACCCAGCACACTGTTGCTGCCCAGCACGCTGCTCCCACCCTGCACGCTGCCACCTCTCAGCGCACTGCCGCCACCCAGCACGCTGCCCCCACCCAGCACACTGCCACCTCTCAGCCCACCACCACCACCCAGCAAGCTGCCCCCACCCTGCACGCTGCCACCTCTCACCACATGACCACCTCCTCTCTTCGCTCCCTTTTGGTTAGGAAAACACCTAACCAGAACCTGACCAAGACTGTAAAGAGGCTGATTTCCCCCCTTACAACCAAACCTTGTAACCAAACATTTATTTGTATAACACATTTTTTATGTTTAGTATTTATTGCTGGTCAATACTTATGTTTATTTTTTCTCCTGCTTTCTGTTTTGATTTTAGCTTTGACCCAGGGACGCATACGGCCATCAGCCACCCTCGCCCACCCCTCTGTCTCCACTGCAGCAGCATCAGGGCCATCAGCCACCTTCGCCCACCCCTCTGTCTCCACTGCAGCAGCATCAGGGCCGTCGGCCACCTTTGCCCACCCCTTTGTGTCCACTGCAGCAGCATCAGGGCCGTCGGCCACCTTTGCCCACCCCTTTGTGTCCACTGCAGCAGCATCAGGGCCGTCGGCCACCTTTGCCCACCCCTCTGTCTCCACTGCAGCAGCATCAGGGCCGTCGGCCACCCTCGCCCACCCCTCTGTCTCCACTGAACTGGATGACAGCACACTGCTGGCAGTGGCAACTCAGTTGGAGGAGGAACATTTGATACGTATGTTTATACTTATTTAAAACATACAAACACAATATTAAGTGAATTTGCATTTGTTTATTTATGTGTTTATTTATTTGTTTTTGCTTTTTCCAGCACAACGAGTCTGTCTTCCAGCTGGCTGGATAAACATCTTGCCTGAAGTGGACCAGAGGTGGATATCCAAGGCTCTGTTCAGGTGGACAGCACAGGGGCATCCTGAGCTGGACTTTAGCAGGGTGGACAAACTTTGGTGGTATCCTCCACAGGTGCCACTGAAGACCAATAATCCTCCTCCACTGGAGAATTACTTTGGTCATCCTCTGCTGCTCTGGATGCCACGAAAGTTGTGGCAAGTAAAGCTGACCTGCCCGCATCCAGACTGTGCCCACGAACCTCTGTCCTCAGCTGGCCTGCATCAGAAGATCAGGCAGGTGGTGAGTGTGGGGAAGATGTACTTTGTTGCATCTGAGTACCTGGCCTGCCGAAGATGCAAGCGGAAGGTTATCAGCTGGAGCCATGGTATCGTCTCCCAGCTTGACATTGGCCACAGGGTGCAGTTCCCTTGCATCCTGACATCGAAACTTGCATGTGACATTGAGGTACTTTTACTGTCACACATAAGACACAGCTGCGACACTTTGAATTTCCCCTGTGGGGGATTAATTGCTTCATATCAGTTTTCATATCATTTTTTTTTATTCTATTCTATTCTAGGTAGTGAGTTTGATGCGTCAGCGAGGGCTGGGAAACAGCAGCAGCCAGATCCAGAGGAAGCTGCAGGAGCGACATGCTGAGGTTTGGTTGCAGAAGACAGTCCAGTACCTCACAGACTGCAAGGGGATTGCTAGTGCTGTCAAATCTGGCCTGATCCTGCCTGTAAGTTTTGAACCTGTACCTGCCATGCCTCTTGTGCCCAAACACCGTTGGCTGATGCAGGTGTATGCCCAGGATGTCCTGCAAAGACTAGAAGAGATCAAGGCCAGCATCACATCGCAATATGGTCGGATCTTGAAGCTGGATTCCACAAAAAAGGTGGCCCGAAAGCTTGCAGGACACAGCTATGGCACCGCAACCTGGGCAACCAATGTTGGCAATGAGTATGGACAGGTTATCATGTCCGTGCTCACAGCCAGCGAAGGCTTTGGTCTTGGGCCGATGATTGAGGGCCTCATCATGCGCTACAGAGTGGCTGGGGTGGCTCCTCCTGAAGTACTGTATGTTGACCGAGACTGCTGTGGCAACACTCTTCTGAGGAGGATGTTTGAAGAGTGGGAGCAGATGACCATCCGGCTAGACATATGGCATTTCATGCGGCGGTTTGCTGTGGGCTGCACCACTGACTCCCACCAGCTGTACGCCACCTTCATGAGTCGCCTCAGCCACTGCATTTTCATGTGGGACCCGGAGGACCTGAGAGCACTGAAAGAGGCCAAGCGTGCAGAGCTCGAAGCGGACCGTAAACATCCATCTGAGGCTGATGTGATGCACTGCATCAGCCGCAGCGAGCTTGCTCTGCATTGCAGAAGGACGACACGCGGGACCAAGGAGACTGTGGCTCTGATTGAGGGCCTCATCCAGGCCTTTGATGGGGATGCTGGCCGTGACACGCTTGGGGTCCCTCTCATCAACTCGGCCCGGATGGGAGAGATCCTCAAGTCCCAGTGCAAGCATGTGGCCTGCATCCAGGATCCTCCAGGTATACAGCTGTATACGCAGACGGGAACCGTGGTGAAGGGAGGGCACCGTCTGCCAACGTACCGCTGTGCCAGAGGTTCCACTTCACTTGAGTCGTTCCACCTGCACCTAAACCGGTTCATCCCAGGTAAATATGCAAATCCTATTTCTAATGACATCATTAAAATATTAAACTGTTATTAGATTTCATTACAAATTAATGAATTAATAATTTAGAAATTGAATTACTTGTAAGAAGGAAATGATCTCAGAATCTCACTTTTTTTTCTTTTTTTTTTTTTTACATTTTATTTTACTTTACAGGTACACTGGCAAGTGATACGTTTTTCCAGGCGTATCTTCTGGACGGACTTGCGAGGTGGAACGAGGACCGGGCTGCTGCAGCGACAACAGATGTGCAACAGCCACAATCATATAATCACCTCCTCCGCCACGCTGTCAACACGCTTGCGGAGGAGGTTATGGGCGAGAGGATCATCCCTTACATTGGACCAAAAAAATACACTGGTAGATGACTATTATATTTGTGGTTTTTTGTGACATTTTCATTCAAGTTTACAAAAATCATTTTACCACTGAGTTATTATATAATGTCCTGGTAGATTATCTAATTGTTTGTCAATGTTCTTATATTTTAAAGGTGAGCTGATGGGGGTGGAATACCTCTATCAGCAAACTGGTAAAGTGCTCCAGGACTACAAGTTGGCGATCGAACAATCAGAGACCACTGATGTTCATGTAGAGGTGGATGAAGGGTATGCTGAGCTTGAGGAGTTTCAGGACATCACTGTCCCCACCTTTAGCAGGGAAAGAACACTTGCTGTGTCTTCACAAGCATCTGCAGCCTCTGTGGTCCCTCCATCATCTCTAGCTTCTCCTGCGAGCAGCACTGTGGCATCAATGTCTCTGGTCCCTACATCATCTCCAGCTTCTCCTGGGAGCAGCACTGTGGCATCATTGTCTCTGGTCCCTACATCATCTCCAGCTCCTCCAAGAAGCAGCACCATGGCATCACCATCTGTCACCATGGCACCACCGTCTCTGGTCCCTCCATCATCTCCAGCTCCTCCAAGAAGCAGCACCATGGCATCACCGTCTCTGGTCCCTCCAGCACTTTCTTCTGGAGCACACAGCTGTGAGTTTTACTACAGTATTCATGTAGCTTTTGTATTTGATGTCACACTAACTCTAAATATATATTTGTCATAAAGACATGAAGACAAATTTAAACTAAATATTTTCCTTTTTTCATGTAGCCCCAGTGGACCAATTATCAGCAGAAATGGATCTTTCAACAACGGAAGAGTCCATTTCACATGATGTAAGGACCAGGTTCCTTGTAAAATGTATATTTACATGTTTGTAAACAAAATCAGGGTTATACTGTCTGCGCTCTCATATGATTAATAGTATTATTTGTTACTAGCAAAAGTTCTAAAACTATCTTTCATTTTAGGATTCTGTTGGACCTGACAATATTGAGGGGTATGGAGCAGTGCAGGACTTGGCAGAGTTTTTGGTTGGTCTCAAAGACCACCGTCTTGCCTTGACTGGAGAAGAGTGCGCCAGGATCATCACCCTGTGGCAGGCGTTGGGGGAGTATGACAAGAAAAAGACCGTTTACCCACCGCGTCACCAAGCCACCCTAAAACAGGGACGATTCAGGGCCACTAAAAAGATTGTGGCACCAGGTGTGGAGAGCACCAAAAGGTATGTTAAATTTAGCAAGCTCACGGTCTTTATTGTCTAAAAACATGCAACACAACTATGCACAGATGTTAAAAATCAATGTGTAGACAACAAAACAAGAAAACCAAAAAGCAGAATAAACAAAAAAGGAAAACTTGAACAAAAATACCACAGACAGTAAGGATCACACATTGATTACACACTTACATGTTATTGATAATGATATATATAGATGTATTCTGTTGTAATTTGCAGGTGTTTCATTGGGGCTCACAGCCCTGCACAGTGGCCTGATTGCAACAGAGTGGTGGAGGCCATCTTCACAAGGCTCTGTACTCTCTACCCAAATGCTGTGCGCTGTGAGGGAGTGAGGGTGTCACGCTTCACAATGGTAGCACGTGTTTACAAGCACATCCGAGAGTGCATCATCACGAATGCTAAGGTGATGAGTGAGACCACTATCCAGCTCCCAGAAGTGAATGCCGCAACAGTGACACAATGGTGAGTACATTAGCATGCTTCGTATCAGTTTTTATTTCATATCAGTTTTGCATGCCAGCAGTAATCACTTTTCATAATATGATGGCTGGCTCAGTAAATGAAATGTAAATCTAAAGGGTGATGAGAGGACGTGATCAGTTGTTTTGTGATCACAGCTTTGTCATGCTGTTGCACCATAGTCATGATCAAATAGCAATTGATTACACCCTCCTGTGTGTTATTGCTTTAAGTGAATGTCTATTAATATCGGTTGTTTTATGGTTTCCCAGGTACAGCAGGCGTGGCAGGTCACAGGAGCAAATGACTCTGAAGCAGGGTATCCCAGCTCCAGACGCACCCATGGAAGGACCTGAAAAGCTTCCTGCAGCTATGCAGAAAGGACCAACTCTGCATTTTGGCAGTTTAGCTGAGCCTCACCATTTCAACCTGCCACCAAACACTGCTGGGCAGGCAAAGCTCAGGGAGAGACCGGAAACTCAGGCCATCTCCCAAGCTCCACCACCGTGTCAAAAACCTCGTGTCATTGCACCAGCACCACCTGTCTCTTTCCCCCTCATTTTTCCACCTGTGCAGCTTCCTACAGTGGCTCCTGGACCCTCACAAGTGACGGATGCACCTGGAACCTCACAGATGATGTTCTTCAACCTCCCATTTCCTTCAGCTGTGCCACCATCAACTCAGATGCAGACATCTGATCCAGCTGTTCCTTACACCACACAACAATACAGGAAGAAGAAAGAGCAAAGGGCTCACAGTGGCACCGTCACCCGCAAATATGTGAAGAAGACAGATGTGATCCTTTGCAGAAAGTGCAATAAGGAGAGAAAGCCACCATCACATCTTCAGTACTTTGGCAACTGGTACTGTGAAGAGTCTGAGACTCAGTCGTATGGCGAATGGAGGGCTGTGCTGGAGCAACGAGGTTACGGGAAAAAAAAGCCAGGAAATGACAACCCTCCGGCTTAAAATGTTTGTTTGCATCTAGTCCCACTGCTAGAACAGACCATAGTGAGCATAGTGTTAACATTCAGTGGGAGTTGTGTTTGGGTTTTTACCTGTGTTCTTGCTGTGTTCATTTTGTTATTTATGTTGCCCTTTATTTCATACAGGGCTTAAAAGTCCCAGGCAGGCACCATGCCTGATTTCTATCTGTATTAAAATTGTATTAATAATTATTATTGTTATTATATATTATTATATTATTGGTATTATATATTATTATACTATTGGTATTATTATCATTATTGGTGTTGTTATGTTTCAATAAACATCTTGAATCTGGAATCTTATCACTGTATGTAGTTCCTTCATATTTCCATATATATATTTCCATATATTCCAGTCTGATGGCTGTTGGTATGAAAGATCTTCAGTATCTTTCTGTCCTGCACCAACGAGAGAGGAGCCGTCCACCACTGCTGCTTCTTTGATCCATCAAGGTGTTATGAAGTGGATGATCTGTGTTGTTTAGAATGGCCTCCACCATCCTCATTGTGTATCTCTCCAACACCTCCTCCAGAGAGTCCATCTTTACTCCGATGACAGTGCCAGCCTTCCTTACAAGCTTATCCAGTCTCTTTGCCTGCTTTTTTCCTAAACTTCCTCCCCAGCAGACTGAAGCATAAAATAAAACACTTGCCACCACAGACTGATAGAACATCTGCAGCATCTTATTACAGATGTTTAGAGATCTGAGCTTTCTTCGGGATCTAGTTTGTCTTTGACGTGGAGATGAACCCAGGTAAAGGTGGAGGAGGAGACATGGTGGAGAAACACACTTGTGGAGGAGAGGAAGGAGCCATCATGGAGATGCCCACATGTTGGGGGGGGGGTCGTTGCTAGGATACAGACTAAACATCCCGACAAACTTCAGTCATGTCTCCTTGATGGACTCACTGAGGATGTGGTGGGAAGATACACACTGGTGGGGGCCACTCTGAACTACTCAGATCAAAGTAATTTGTATCGTATTGTATCGTATTGTATTGTATTCGTCATATTCGCAACACATTAATCGTCACAAATTCCTTAGTTTGGCTCTCTTCCTAACCTTTCTTACCATTGTTTATTACTGTTTGAAACAACAACATTGTTCATTCTCGTAAGGATTTGGGTGTTTGTGTGACAATGTGAATGTAGTCAAAATATGGTCGTAACCAGCTCGGAACAAACGGGATTCGATACCGCGAGCTCAGGGCGCATTTCAGCTATTTGTGGTCGCTTTATATCGACTAATGCGCGCAGCTTTTGGCGCAGTAGGCAGCGCGTCAGTCTCATAATCTGAAGGTCGTGAGTTCGAGCCTCACACGGGGCAGTGCTTTGTTGCACGTGCGTATCTTTTCTGTAGTGGTGTGCAGTCATATACACTCGCCCCTTTGCACTGTGTAGAAGGGCCAGTTTGAAGGAGTGTGATGGCCCCTTCAGAGAACGCCCTGGGCCCTTCTCGCTGTGTAGAAGGAGCAGCGGTCTAAAGTGGTCTAAGAACTCAGAATCTCTCTGAACCGCCCTTAATGGCTCTGGCTCTTTGAGATTCTCAGTCATCTTGTTCATGGTTATCCAAGTGTGGGGTGGTTAAAAAGCCAGACAGACGTTAAGAGTTGTTGGACTCAGCTGAGACCATTTGTAAACGCCAGTTGTCGGACGTGCTTGATTTCCTGTTATTCCCCTGAGACGGTTCTGCTGTTAAAGCGGTTGTGGCCAGTTAATGTTAGGTCTTTGAAAGTGCGTTGTTTTGGGAGGCAGAAGATATTTTTTTGTCACTGATTTCTCCGCCCCGTCTCCCGGTTTGGGATGACACCCATGTTTAAAACGGCTGGCGTGGACGTGTAGCTCGTAGCCTGCAAGACATCCCGGGTGAAACAAAAGCAACATCCTTTCCCAGCTTAGTGATACCTGTTTGAAAGAAACAGACATGAGCCCGTAAAAGCCAGTTCATGACATGTCTGTGACCCGTGGCGGCAAAGTGGTAGGGACCAGGGTCACGTGAGCATTGGTGGTTCAGTGGTAGAATTCTCGCCTGCCACGCGGGAGGCCCGGGTTCGATTCCCGGCCAATGCAAGGAGCCTTTTCCTTTGCCTGGGTTTGATTCCCCAACAGCGCGACACGCTCCATTTTACCGGATCACCCTCCTGATTGACAGCACAATATCTTTTTCCGGATGTTTGGCTTGTTATATGACAAGGGCACGGTGGAAATGTATGCAAGGATGCAAGAAAGAGCAGCAAAGGGATAGTCATTTTCCTTGCTTCTGCTTGACTAAATCCTCCATAATGCGTACTGTCATTCACCCACATGAAGAGCGCACCACCTCACAGGGATCAGCATGTGGGAAAAGCACGGGCTGTCAGAAGTGGGATTCGAACCCACGCCTCCAGGGGAGACTGCGACCTGAACGCAGCGCCTTAGACCGCTCGGCCATCCTGACTACGCAAGGTATGTGGAACCCATCACGTGAGCCAAAGCAGGGAATGACATCACCTGCAAATGAGTCAGAGAGCACAAAGCAACATTAGATTTACATTTAAGGTGAAGAAAAGCCGGGGGAGTCAATGAGTGATTTCAGGCAGGTGCTGACGAAAGGGGGGTGAACTGCAACGCCAGAGAAGAGGCAGCCTTCATGACGTGCGACTTCCAAACAGTCAGGTCCCACCGAGATTTGAACTCGGATCGCTGGATTCAGAGTCCAGAGTGCTAACCATTACACCATGGAACCGCTGGGGCTATGCTGCGGTCTGCCGATCGACCGCGTGGTCCAACCGGATTTAATGCCTAGGTTAAAGCACTTAACAGGTGAGGTTCACTCACATTTTCATTTGCACAGGGAATGGACAAAATTGGCATTTATAAAAGGCAATGGCTTCATGACTCTGGTTGTCTCTGGTATTCCGTTCTCCTCACCTTATTAGATAGTCTCTGGTCAGGTTAGCATACTAGAGCACATGTAACTCTCACAGATGTGTTGATTAATCTGGCGTTTTGTTTTGAGGCGAGGTGTTTTCCTTCAGGAAAGGCCCGACTAGCTCAGTCGGTAGAGCATGAGACTCTTAATTTCAGGGTCGTGGGTTCAAGCCCCACGTTGGGCGTCGTAGGTAGGCTTCGAAGGAGTAAGGAAACCAACCGGTCCAAGAGCTGCAAAGGGGCTCGCTCTCGTGCACCATGTTCTCGGTGCTCTGCTACGAATGACATTGACGACATGTTGAAAGAGCTGCAGTGTACTCTGAGGTGCTTGAATCTTAGCCCAATGAAGAGTTCCCGGCCAGTTAGACTGGCGGAATTTGTTCAAGGCTCTCGATCTCAGTAAGGTCAAGACTTGGTGGTTGGAGTATTTGGAAATGCGCAGCAAAAAAAAAAAGAAAAAGAAAAAACATACCAGCTCGTCACAGGTAGGCCACCACTCATCAAGTCAGAATGTAAAAGATTTACAGCAAGAGCCGTGGCCTTTTACCTTAACCCGCTCTCCACCTTGATGGCCGTTTAAGCACAGTTTTGCTGAGCCGCTGTTCAATGCAAAACCGGAACAACTGAGCAGCATGCTGCTCCTTCCATAGCTCAGTTGGTAGAGCGGAGGACTGTAGGTTTACAGGGCAGTTATCCTTAGGTCGCTGGTTCAACTCCGGCTCGAAGGACAAGCTTTTCGTTGGGGTCTTTTCTGCTACCTCTCGTCCAAAGGGTCTCTAAGCAAAAACTGACTTGTTCAAACCGAAAACAATGTCTGTATTTGGACATGCAAATCGACTTGCTGTTGGAGAACATGTGCTCAGTGGTGTCCTTGGACACAACTGAGATGGAAAACATGATAAAGGAGCTGAAATGGGTGCTAGGTGGTGGGTTATCTTGGATGTTAGCACAAGCGCAAATTAGATTCCTTACCCATGGATTGAACATGTGGTAAAATTTGTCAAAGGCTCTTACTCTCAGTATGGTCAAGCCGTACATTGGTGGTTGGAGTTTTTTGGAAATGCACAACAAAAGCCATACTAGCTAAGGTTCTACGCTAGTGTTGGCGGAGCATGAGGCTCTTTCATGGTAGTGGGAGATGGAGCTCCACTTTGGAGTGACGAGGAGGTCTGCCATCACCGAGTTTTACAAGTTTTGTTAATCTGATCATGACCTCCAGCAAGCAGGCAAGTGTCTGATACTCTTTTGCCCTCAGCTTTTGGGATAATTTCTGGTAGAGTTAGCACACTGAAGCGTGCTAACTATCATGAGCGCGTTGTATGACCCAGCGTCTGGTTGCGAAGGGAGGTGTTTTGGCTCAGCTCAAGGCCCGGCTAGCTCAGTCGGTAGAGCATGAGACTCTTAATCTCAGGGTCGTGGGTTCGAGCCCCACGTTGGGCGTCGTGGGATTTTAAAAGGGGCAGGAGAGTACAACAGTTAGCTGTCTTCAGATGTCTCTGGTATTCTGTTCTCCTCACCTTATTTGATAGGCTCTGCTCAGGTTACCATACCAGAGCACATTTAACTCGCACAGATGTGTTGATTAAGCTGGCGTTTTGTTTTGAGGCGAGGTGTTTTCCTCTCAACTCTTGATTTCAGGGTCCTGGGTTCAAGCCCCACGTTGGGCATTGTAGGCCTTGAAGGAGTAAGGAAACCAACCGATATCGTGCAGCAAGACTCTTGCACCATGTTCTCAGTACTCTGCTACGGATGACATTGGCGACGTGGTGAAAGAGCTGCAGTGCACCCTGAGGTGCTTGAATCTTAGCCCAATGAAGAGCTCCGGGCCAGTCAGACTCCTAACATGTGGCGGAATTGGTTCAAGGCTCTTGATCTCAGTCAGGTCAAGACTTGGTGGTTGGAGTATTTGGAAATGCGCAGCCAAAAAAAAAAGAAAAACATACCAGCTCGTCACAGGTAGGCCACCACTCATCAAGTCAGAATGTAAAAGATTTACAGCAAGAGCCGTGGCCTTTCACCTTAACCCACTCTCCACCTTGATGGCCGTTTAAGCACAGTTTTGTTGAGCCACTCTTCAATGCAAAACCGGAACAACTGAGCACAATGCCGTCCCTTCGATAGCGGAGCGTCTGTATAGTCTCCTCCAATCACGTTGCCCCATTTCCATCTTTGCTGTCAGCCAATCACTGTTGTCCTTTTCCAAAATTGGTGGGACGGACCAATCGCGGCCCACCATTTCCATCTTTCTGACAGCCGATCACGATGGCGCTTCTCCAAAATTCAGCCGCGCGGCCGCAGAAGGCCTTGTTATCGTTTCAAAATTACTGGCGCCAAATATTCCAGAGACGTCAACAGTGGATGGACCTTCAGGTGTTTTTCACTACAAAAGGTAAATATACCGGTAGTATCAACGTATTCTTTCGACTATCTAGCTTGGTTGGTGTTACATATGCATCGCAGAGAGAAATTACGATGGCAGAAAGGACTGCCGTTGTCTCCGCGGACGTTAACATTTTTTAAATCGATCTGTCATTCACCGCAAAAAGGCAACACACTCGTTATGATATTGTCAACTAGGTAGCTAGGTAGATATTACTGATTTATTAAAGAGAGAAATTACTATTAAAAGAAACTATGTTGGCGTGGCATTGCCGTCACCGTTAGGGTGACAGTATTCCGACTTGAGTTAACCAGCCAGGCACTGTTTTACCTTTTTGATATTGTTTCCACGCTTCCAAACTAAAAAATAAACACAGGGCTATGGGAGAGGAGGAGCGGATATCCCGCCTCCGTAGGTTTGCTGCCTCAGGCGTTTGGCCCTCTGAGGCAGGAATCAGACCAGCACCTCGGCAGAAAAAGTGGCATGATCTATATCTGAAGGTAAGCCTGGACAGAGTGGTGTGTGTATCATACTGAATTTAAAGCTATGTCATATTTAAAGGGAATACGTTCTTATTCACTGTCAAACATTGATACAGATTGAGAAATGCCCAATGCAGATGAGGGGACAAATGTCACTGTTTGGAGATGTACAGAGCTGTAACTGTGGTTTCCATGCAAAGAAGGTATTAGAAGTCTCTTGTACAATTATGAGGTGCTGGTTTTGAATTCTGTAGTATTACAATTTCTTCTTCTTGTCTGTGAACCTGTAGCCTTCCAGTTCACTTCCTGATTCAGTACATCCAGGACCCTCGTGTACAGTGACACAGCAGCCAGGGTCTTTATCTACTGAGACACTACAGCCAGGACCCTGACCTGCACCACCACTTAAGATGTCTCTTTAGGTGGTGGTGAACCTAGAAGGCCCATTTTGACTTTGGCATCAGTAAGTAATGAGGATTTACTTATGCTGATATTTATATTAATGTTATTAATGTACTCAACTATATAAAATGCACAAAGCCCCAGCTAAGGTCATTTTTTGATTTTTGTCAGTTTACAAAGCCACGGTTTGGTGGTTCTCATGGTGCCATGTTAAAACCAAACTTAAGTTTGGCTGGGAAGCGTTCACCTAAGGTAATGTAAAGACAACGATACATAGCTTGACTTTAAAAAATATACACTGTTATTGTTTTCATGGACCTGTAACTATAGTGGGACTTTCATTCATTCTTTTCTTGTTGACATGATCTGGTTTTATTGACTGCAATACCAAATAATGATAGATAGATTCATTCACTCATTCACACAATCACAATTACAGTCTTTTTCCTTGTTCCTGGTCCCCTAAGGTCTCAATAACTCGTACTGTCATTCCCACACATCAAGTCACGTGAAAAACAGCTCCTGTTGACCACATGCAGTCCTTGCATTCCTCAAGTGGTATCTCCCTGGCAGTCACAATGTTCAGCAAAAGTGATGACTAAAAGTGTTCAATAATTGTGTGGAGTTGGGGAGAGAAGCTTGAACCCTGTCTCTCCTCTAGTTTCTGCTGCCATTCACACTGGCAAATAGGTGTGAGTGTCTGCTCATAGAAACTCAGCGGGCAGAAAACCTCCCTCTCTCACTGACGTCAGAAAACTGTGTGTGGTGGCGGGGATGGACTTTTCAAAAGGTAGCTACCCTCACACAGCCAGAGTAGAATGGCCTGTTCAGAGGACCCTTCTGGGATGCAGAAGGAAAGGGCCCAGGAAGAAAGCATTGGTGTTTCAGTGGTAGAGCTCTCGCCCGCCACGCGGGAGACCAGGGTTCGACTCCCGGCCCATCCAAACCATGCTTCAGACCAGAAGAAGCCTTAGTCACCGCTCGGTACTTAGCGATTAGGTAGCCTTGGCTCTGGGCGAAACCCCCGATTCCGTGGCAGCGTTCACCTCAGTGCCATGTTCCGCAACAGCCCTCCAGTGACTCATGCTAGCTGGGCTTATCTCCAGAGCTACGGCAGGCCCACTCTTGACTGAGTGGCAGCCTGTGTTTTGCATGCGCGTTATGTCGAGAGCTCCTCTTGATTTTACTCATCTACTCGTTCTGCCATGCGGGCCTCGTTGGCGCAGTAGGCAGCGCGTCAGTCTCATAATCTGAAGGTCGTGAGTTCGAGCCTCACACGGGGCAGTGCTTTGTTGCACGTGCGTATCTTTTCTGTAGTGGTGTGCAGTCATATACACTCGCCCCTTTGCACTGTGTAGAAGGGCCAGTTTGAAGGAGTGTGATGGCCCCTTCAGAGAACGCCCTGGGCCCTTCTCGCTGTGTAGAAGGAGCAGCGGTCTAAAGTGGTCTAAGAACTCAGAATCTCTCTGAACCGCCCTTAATGGCTCTGGCTCTTTGAGATTCTCAGTCATCTTGTTCATGGTTATCCAAGTGTGGGGTGGTTAAAAAGCCAGACAGACGTTAAGAGTTGTTGGACTCAGCTGAGACCATTTGTAAACGCCAGTTGTCGGACGTGCTTGATTTCCTGTTATTCCCCTGAGACGGTTCTGCTGTTAAAGCGGTTGTGGCCAGTTAATGTTAGGTCTTTGAAAGTGCGTTGTTTTGGGAGGCAGAAGATATTTTTTTGTCACTGATTTCTCCGCCCCGTCTCCCGGTTTGGGATGACACCCATGTTTAAAACGGCTGGCGTGGACGTGTAGCTCGTAGCCTGCAAGACATCCCGGGTGAAACAAAAGCAACATCCTTTCCCAGCTTAGTGATACCTGTTTGAAAGAAACAGACATGAGCCCGTAAAAGCCAGTTCATGACATGTCTGTGACCCGTGGCGGCAAAGTGGTAGGGACCAGGGTCACGTGAGCATTGGTGGTTCAGTGGTAGAATTCTCGCCTGCCACGCGGGAGGCCCGGGTTCGATTCCCGGCCAATGCAAGGAGCCTTTTCCTTTGCCTGGGTTTGATTCCCCAACAGCGCGACACGCTCCATTTTACCGGATCACCCTCCTGATTGACAGCACAATATCTTTTTCCGGATGTTTGGCTTGTTATATGACAAGGGCACGGTGGAAATGTATGCAAGGATGCAAGAAAGAGCAGCAAAGGGATAGTCATTTTCCTTGCTTCTGCTTGACTAAATCCTCCATAATGCGTACTGTCATTCACCCACATGAAGAGCGCACCACCTCACAGGGATCAGCATGTGGGAAAAGCACGGGCTGTCAGAAGTGGGATTCGAACCCACGCCTCCAGGGGAGACTGCGACCTGAACGCAGCGCCTTAGACCGCTCGGCCATCCTGACTACGCAAGGTATGTGGAACCCATCACGTGAGCCAAAGCAGGGAATGACATCACCTGCAAATGAGTCAGAGAGCACAAAGCAACATTAGATTTACATTTAAGGTGAAGAAAAGCCGGGGGAGTCAATGAGTGATTTCAGGCAGGTGCTGACGAAAGGGGGGTGAACTGCAACGCCAGAGAAGAGGCAGCCTTCATGACGTGCGACTTCCAAACAGTCAGGTCCCACCGAGATTTGAACTCGGATCGCTGGATTCAGAGTCCAGAGTGCTAACCATTACACCATGGAACCGCTGGGGCTATGCTGCGGTCTGCCGATCGACCGCGTGGTCCAACCGGATTTAATGCCTAGGTTAAAGCACTTAACAGGTGAGGTTCACTCACATTTTCATTTGCACAGGGAATGGACAAAATTGGCATTTATAAAAGGCAATGGCTTCATGACTCTGGTTGTCTCTGGTATTCCGTTCTCCTCACCTTATTAGATAGTCTCTGGTCAGGTTAGCATACTAGAGCACATGTAACTCTCACAGATGTGTTGATTAATCTGGCGTTTTGTTTTGAGGCGAGGTGTTTTCCTTCAGGAAAGGCCCGACTAGCTCAGTCGGTAGAGCATGAGACTCTTAATTTCAGGGTCGTGGGTTCAAGCCCCACGTTGGGCGTCGTAGGTAGGCTTCGAAGGAGTAAGGAAACCAACCGGTCTGCAAAGGGGCTCGCTCTCGTGCACCATGTTCTCAGTGCTCTGCTACGAATGATATTGACGACATGTTGAAAGAGCTGCAGTGTACTCTGAGGTGCTTGAATCTTAGCCCAATGAAGAGTTCCCGGCCAGTTAGACTGGCGGAATTTGTTCAAGGCTCTCGATCTCAGTAAGGTCAAGACTTGGTGGTTGGAGTATTTGGAAATGCGCAGCAAAAAAAAAAAGAAAAAAGAAAAAACATACCAGCTCGTCACAGGTAGGCCACCACTCATCAAGTCAGAATGTAAAAGATTTACAGCAAGAGCCGTGGCCTTTTACCTTAACCCGCTCTCCACCTTGATGGCCGTTTAAGCACAGTTTTGCTGAGCCGCTGTTCAATGCAAAACCGGAACAACTGAGCAGCATGCTGCTCCTTCCATAGCTCAGTTGGTAGAGCGGAGGACTGTAGGTTTACAGGGCAGTTATCCTTAGGTCGCTGGTTCAACTCCGGCTCAAAGGACAAGCTTTTCGTTGGGGTCTTTTCTGCTACCTCTCGTCCAAAGGGTCTCTAAGCAAAAACTGACTTGTTCAAACCGAAAACAATGTCTGTATTTGGACATGCAAATCGACTTGCTGTTGGAGAACATGTGCTCAGTGGTGTCCTTGGACACAACTGAGATGGAAAACATGATAAAGGAGCTGAAATGGGTGCTAGGTGGTGGGTTATCTTGGATGTTAGCACAAGCGCAAATTAGATTCCTTACCCATGGATTGAACATGTGGTAAAATTTGTCAAAGGCTCTTACTCTCAGTATGGTCAAGCCGTACATTGGTGGTTGGAGTTTTTTGGAAATGCACAACAAAAGCCATACTAGCTAAGGTTCTACGCTAGTGTTGGCGGAGCATGAGGCTCTTTCATGGTAGTGGGAGATGGAGCTCCACTTTGGAGTGACGAGGAGGTCTGCCATCACCGAGTTTTACAAGTTTTGTTAATCTGATCATGACCTCCAGCAAGCAGGCAAGTGTCTGATACTCTTTTGCCCTCAGCTTTTGGGATAATTTCTGGTAGAGTTAGCACACTGAAGCGTGCTAACTATCATGAGCGCGTTGTATGACCCAGCGTCTGGTTGCGAAGGGAGGTGTTTTGGCTCAGCTCAAGGCCCGGCTAGCTCAGTCGGTAGAGCATGAGACTCTTAATCTCAGGGTCGTGGGTTCGAGCCCCACGTTGGGCGTCGTGGGATTTTAAAAGGGGCAGGAGAGTACAACAGTTAGCTGTCTTCAGATGTCTCTGGTATTCTGTTCTCCTCACCTTATTTGATAGGCTCTGCTCAGGTTACCATACCAGAGCACATTTAACTCGCACAGATGTGTTGATTAAGCTGGCGTTTTGTTTTGAGGCGAGGTGTTTTCCTCTCAACTCTTGATTTCAGGGTCCTGGGTTCAAGCCCCACGTTGGGCATTGTAGGCCTTGAAGGAGTAAGGAAACCAACCGATATCGTGCAGCAAGACTCTTGCACCATGTTCTCAGTACTCTGCTACGGATGACATTGGCGACGTGGTGAAAGAGCTGCAGTGCACCCTGAGGTGCTTGAATCTTAGCCCAATGAAGAGCTCCGGGCCAGTCAGACTCCTAACATGTGGCGGAATTGGTTCAAGGCTCTTGATCTCAGTCAGGTCAAGACTTGGTGGTTGGAGTATTTGGAAATGCGCAGCCAAAAAAAAAAGAAAAACATACCAGCTCGTCACAGGTAGGCCACCACTCATCAAGTCAGAATGTAAAAGATTTACAGCAAGAGCCGTGGCCTTTCACCTTAACCCACTCTCCACCTTGATGGCCGTTTAAGCACAGTTTTGTTGAGCCACTCTTCAATGCAAAACCGGAACAACTGAGCACAATGCCGTCCCTTCGATAGCGGAGCGTCTGTATAGTCTCCTCCAATCACGTTGCCCCATTTCCATCTTTGCTGTCAGCCAATCACTGTTGTCCTTTTCCAAAATTGGTGGGACGGACCAATCGCGGCCCACCATTTCCATCTTTCTGACAGCCGATCACGATGGCGCTTCTCCAAAATTCAGCCGCGCGGCCGCAGAAGGCCTTGTTATCGTTTCAAAATTACTGGCGCCAAATATTCCAGAGACGTCAACAGGTGTTTTTCACTACAAAAGGTAAATATACCGGTAGTATCAACGTATTCTTTCGACTATCTAGCTTGGTTGGTGTTACATATGCATCGCAGAGAGAAATTACGATGGCAGAAAGGACTGCCGTTGTCTCCGCGGACGTTAACATTTTTTAAATCGATCTGTCATTCACCGCAAAAAGGCAACACACTCGTTATGATATTGTCAACTAGGTAGCTAGGTAGATATTACTGATTTATTAAAGAGAGAAATTACTATTAAAAGAAACTATGTTGGCGTGGCATTGCCGTCACCGTTAGGGTGACAGTATTCCGACTTGAGTTAACCAGCCAGGCACTGTTTTACCTTTTTGATATTGTTTCCACGCTTCCAAACTAAAAAATAAACACAGGGCTATGGGAGAGGAGGAGCGGATATCCCGCCTCCGTAGGTTTGCTGCCTCAGGCGTTTGGCCCTCTGAGGCAGGAATCAGACCAGCACCTCGGCAGAAAAAGTGGCATGATCTATATCTGAAGGTAAGCCTGGACAGAGTGGTGTGTGTATCATACTGAATTTAAAGCTATGTCATATTTAAAGGGAATACGTTCTTATTCACTGTCAAACATTGATACAGATTGAGAAATGCCCAATGCAGATGAGGGGACAAATGTCACTGTTTGGAGATGTACAGAGCTGTAACTGTGGTTTCCATGCAAAGAAGGTATTAGAAGTCTCTTGTACAATTATGAGGTGCTGGTTTTGAATTCTGTAGTATTACAATTTCTTCTTCTTGTCTGTGAACCTGTAGCCTTCCAGTTCACTTCCTGATTCAGTACATCCAGGACCCTCGTGTACAGTGACACAGCAGCCAGGGTCTTTATCTACTGAGACACTACAGCCAGGACCCTGACCTGCACCACCACTTAAGATGTCTCTTTAGGTGGTGGTGAACCTAGAAGGCCCATTTTGACTTTGGCATCAGTAAGTAATGAGGATTTACTTATGCTGATATTTATATTAATGTTATTAATGTACTCAACTATATAAAATGCACAAAGCCCCAGCTAAGGTCATTTTTTGATTTTTGTCAGTTTACAAAGCCACGGTTTGGTGGTTCTCATGGTGCCATGTTAAAACCAAACTTAAGTTTGGCTGGGAAGCGTTCACCTAAGGTAATGTAAAGACAACGATACATAGCTTGACTTTAAAAAATATACACTGTTATTGTTTTCATGGACCTGTAACTATAGTGGGACTTTCATTCATTCTTTTCTTGTTGACATGATCTGGTTTTATTGACTGCAATACCAAATAATGATAGATAGATTCATTCACTCATTCACACAATCACAATTACAGTCTTTTTCCTTGTTCCTGGTCCCCTAAGGTCTCAATAACTCGTACTGTCATTCCCACACATCAAGTCACGTGAAAAACAGCTCCTGTTGACCACATGCAGTCCTTGCATTCCTCAAGTGGTATCTCCCTGGCAGTCACAATGTTCAGCAAAAGTGATGACTAAAAGTGTTCAATAATTGTGTGGAGTTGGGGAGAGAAGCTTGAACCCTGTCTCTCCTCTAGTTTCTGCTGCCATTCACACTGGCAAATAGGTGTGAGTGTCTGCTCATAGAAACTCAGCGGGCAGAAAACCTCCCTCTCTCACTGACGTCAGAAAACTGTGTGTGGTGGCGGGGATGGACTTTTCAAAAGGTAGCTACCCTCACACAGCCAGAGTAGAATGGCCTGTTCAGAGGACCCTTCTGGGATGCAGAAGGAAAGGGCCCAGGAAGAAAGCATTGGTGTTTCAGTGGTAGAGCTCTCGCCCGCCACGCGGGAGACCAGGGTTCGACTCCCGGCCCATCCAAACCATGCTTCAGACCAGAAGAAGCCTTAGTCACCGCTCGGTACTTAGCGATTAGGTAGCCTTGGCTCTGGGCGAAACCCCCGATTCCGTGGCAGCGTTCACCTCAGTGCCATGTTCCGCAACAGCCCTCCAGTGACTCATGCTAGCTGGGCTTATCTCCAGAGCTACGGCAGGCCCACTCTTGACTGAGTGGCAGCCTGTGTTTTGCATGCGCGTTATGTCGAGAGCTCCTCTTGATTTTACTCATCTACTCGTTCTGCCATGCGGGCCTCGTTGGCGCAGTAGGCAGCGCGTCAGTCTCATAATCTGAAGGTCGTGAGTTCGAGCCTCACACGGGGCAGTGCTTTGTTGCACGTGCGTATCTTTTCTGTAGTGGTGTGCAGTCATATACACTCGCCCCTTTGCACTGTGTAGAAGGGCCAGTTTGAAGGAGTGTGATGGCCCCTTCAGAGAACGCCCTGGGCCCTTCTCGCTGTGTAGAAGGAGCAGCGGTCTAAAGTGGTCTAAGAACTCAGAATCTCTCTGAACCGCCCTTAATGGCTCTGGCTCTTTGAGATTCTCAGTCATCTTGTTCATGGTTATCCAAGTGTGGGGTGGTTAAAAAGCCAGACAGACGTTAAGAGTTGTTGGACTCAGCTGAGACCATTTGTAAACGCCAGTTGTCGGACGTGCTTGATTTCCTGTTATTCCCCTGAGACGGTTCTGCTGTTAAAGCGGTTGTGGCCAGTTAATGTTAGGTCTTTGAAAGTGCGTTGTTTTGGGAGGCAGAAGATATTTTTTTGTCACTGATTTCTCCGCCCCGTCTCCCGGTTTGGGATGACACCCATGTTTAAAACGGCTGGCGTGGACGTGTAGCTCGTAGCCTGCAAGACATCCCGGGTGAAACAAAAGCAACATCCTTTCCCAGCTTAGTGATACCTGTTTGAAAGAAACAGACATGAGCCCGTAAAAGCCAGTTCATGACATGTCTGTGACCCGTGGCGGCAAAGTGGTAGGGACCAGGGTCACGTGAGCATTGGTGGTTCAGTGGTAGAATTCTCGCCTGCCACGCGGGAGGCCCGGGTTCGATTCCCGGCCAATGCAAGGAGCCTTTTCCTTTGCCTGGGTTTGATTCCCCAACAGCGCGACACGCTCCATTTTACCGGATCACCCTCCTGATTGACAGCACAATATCTTTTTCCGGATGTTTGGCTTGTTATATGACAAGGGCACGGTGGAAATGTATGCAAGGATGCAAGAAAGAGCAGCAAAGGGATAGTCATTTTCCTTGCTTCTGCTTGACTAAATCCTCCATAATGCGTACTGTCATTCACCCACATGAAGAGCGCACCACCTCACAGGGATCAGCATGTGGGAAAAGCACGGGCTGTCAGAAGTGGGATTCGAACCCACGCCTCCAGGGGAGACTGCGACCTGAACGCAGCGCCTTAGACCGCTCGGCCATCCTGACTACGCAAGGTATGTGGAACCCATCACGTGAGCCAAAGCAGGGAATGACATCACCTGCAAATGAGTCAGAGAGCACAAAGCAACATTAGATTTACATTTAAGGTGAAGAAAAGCCGGGGGAGTCAATGAGTGATTTCAGGCAGGTGCTGACGAAAGGGGGGTGAACTGCAACGCCAGAGAAGAGGCAGCCTTCATGACGTGCGACTTCCAAACAGTCAGGTCCCACCGAGATTTGAACTCGGATCGCTGGATTCAGAGTCCAGAGTGCTAACCATTACACCATGGAACCGCTGGGGCTATGCTGCGGTCTGCCGATCGACCGCGTGGTCCAACCGGATTTAATGCCTAGGTTAAAGCACTTAACAGGTGAGGTTCACTCACATTTTCATTTGCACAGGGAATGGACAAAATTGGCATTTATAAAAGGCAATGGCTTCATGACTCTGGTTGTCTCTGGTATTCCGTTCTCCTCACCTTATTAGATAGTCTCTGGTCAGGTTAGCATACTAGAGCACATGTAACTCTCACAGATGTGTTGATTAATCTGGCGTTTTGTTTTGAGGCGAGGTGTTTTCCTTCAGGAAAGGCCCGACTAGCTCAGTCGGTAGAGCATGAGACTCTTAATTTCAGGGTCGTGGGTTCAAGCCCCACGTTGGGCGTCGTAGGTAGGCTTCGAAGGAGTAAGGAAACCAACCGGTCTGCAAAGGGGCTCGCTCTCGTGCACCATGTTCTCAGTGCTCTGCTACGAATGATATTGACGACATGTTGAAAGAGCTGCAGTGTACTCTGAGGTGCTTGAATCTTAGCCCAATGAAGAGTTCCCGGCCAGTTAGACTGGCGGAATTTGTTCAAGGCTCTCGATCTCAGTAAGGTCAAGACTTGGTGGTTGGAGTATTTGGAAATGCGCAGCAAAAAAAAAAAGAAAAAAGAAAAAACATACCAGCTCGTCACAGGTAGGCCACCACTCATCAAGTCAGAATGTAAAAGATTTACAGCAAGAGCCGTGGCCTTTTACCTTAACCCGCTCTCCACCTTGATGGCCGTTTAAGCACAGTTTTGCTGAGCCGCTGTTCAATGCAAAACCGGAACAACTGAGCAGCATGCTGCTCCTTCCATAGCTCAGTTGGTAGAGCGGAGGACTGTAGGTTTACAGGGCAGTTATCCTTAGGTCGCTGGTTCAACTCCGGCTCAAAGGACAAGCTTTTCGTTGGGGTCTTTTCTGCTACCTCTCGTCCAAAGGGTCTCTAAGCAAAAACTGACTTGTTCAAACCGAAAACAATGTCTGTATTTGGACATGCAAATCGACTTGCTGTTGGAGAACATGTGCTCAGTGGTGTCCTTGGACACAACTGAGATGGAAAACATGATAAAGGAGCTGAAATGGGTGCTAGGTGGTGGGTTATCTTGGATGTTAGCACAAGCGCAAATTAGATTCCTTACCCATGGATTGAACATGTGGTAAAATTTGTCAAAGGCTCTTACTCTCAGTATGGTCAAGCCGTACATTGGTGGTTGGAGTTTTTTGGAAATGCACAACAAAAGCCATACTAGCTAAGATTCTACGCTAGTGTTGGCGGAGCATGAGGCTCTTTCATGGTAGTGGGAGATGGAGCTCCACTTTGGAGTGACGAGGAGGTCTGCCATCACCGAGTTTTACAAGTTTTGTTAATCTGATCATGACCTCCAGCAAGCAGGCAAGTGTCTGATACTCTTTTGCCCTCAGCTTTTGGGATAATTTCTGGTAGAGTTAGCACACTGAAGCGTGCTAACTATCATGAGCGCGTTGTATGACCCAGCATCTGGTTGCGAAGGGAGGTGTTTTGGCTCAGCTCAAGGCCCGGCTAGCTCTCCCTGCCGTCTGTGAGTCGAGGCCAATCTTGGTAGCGACAGCCAATCGCCTTTCCGTATGCTACCAAGAATCTACCAAGAATTGAATGATGCGGCCAATCAGCGCTCGTATCGCTACCAAGATTCGCTCCGGCATCTACCAAGAATTGACCAATCAGCGCCAGGCTTCCCCTGTTACCAGGAGACTTTTTTTCACGAATTGGGAAAAAGACCGGCCGGCAAACCAGTACGATTCACTTTGTGTTTTCTCATCTTATACCAACATTTCGAACGTAAGTCCATCTATTATTGTCAATAAAATAATTTTGCAAACATGTATATATTGTATTGTGATGAATAATCTCTGGTTCACGAACTTTAACGACGCGCTAATACCGTTCGTGTATGTTACCTGTGTCCTATCGCTGTTATAACGTTACAGCTAGCTAGCTTTCCGAGAGTGATTTTTACATTCATGTAAAGGCAATTTAACGTTACAATATCGGACAAACTATCGTTAACCTGCCTGTTGATGACATTAGCGACCTAAGTAATTGAATGAATGTTACCGTTAAGTTACCAGTAATGTTACAGTAAGTTACAGTACAAGTGACGACTTAGTTTTGCCATTTCATTTTATTTTAGCTCATTGTGCTTTTACATATTTATTGTAAATGAATGAATAATAAGTTAGCAGACTTGCTTCTGACTCATAGTGATTGTGTGACGTTGGAGAAATATACATAGAGCATAATATAAGGGAATTTCCCTAAGAAGGGATGATAAAAGTCTAAATGTCTAATGTCTACAAGGTGATTATGAATGAATATAACAGGTAGCGACAATATAAGCATATATTTTATTTATATTTTCATTTTTTAAATTTAGATGGAACCTTGCTTCAGGAGGCGGGCAGATGGAAGCCTCAATCTGACGGACACAGCTGAAGCAAGTGCCGTCAAAGAACGGAACAAAGGAAAGCCCTGGGTGAAACCCGTTTCCCCCGAGGGAGTGCTGGCCAAGGCCAGAGCTGCTGTCGTTCAGCACGGAGGAGACCCAGACAGCCGCAAGGACTTGCTGGGTTTCTTTGAAATTCAGTTTGGGGTTTTTCGTGGGCAGACATTTAGGTGGGTGGCTGAAAATGCCCTGGGGTATGCTGCTTACCTGGTGGCAGCAATGAAGAGGGATCCCACAGGAGGGAGCAAAGACTCGCATGATCACGCCCAAAACAAAGCGTGTTTCAAAGAGTTTATTGAACTTTTTCCTTCTGGCAGAATTGCCATCGCCATGAAGGAGGAGCAATATGCTCAAAAACACTCTTCCACCTCCCAGCACACAACCCCCACCCAGCACACTGTTGCTGCCCAGCACGCTGCTCCCACCCTGCACGCTGCCACCTCTCAGTGCACTGCCGCCACCCAGCACGCTGCCCCCACCCAGCACACTGCCACCTCTCAGCCCACCACCGCCACCCAGCAAGCTGCCCCCACCCTGCACGCTGCCACCTCTCACCACATGACCACCTCCTCTCTTCGCTCCCTTTTGGTTAGGAAAACACCTAACCAGAACCTGACCAAGACAGTAAAGAGGCTGATTTCCCCCCTTACAACCAAACCTTGTAACTAAACATTTATTTGTATAACACATTTTTTATGTTTAGTATTTATTGCTGGTCAATACTTATGTTTATTTTTTCTCCTGCTTTCTGTTTTGATTTTAGCTTTGACCCAGGGACGCATACGGCCATCAGCCACCCTCGCCCACCCCTCTGTCTCCACTGCAGCAGCATCAGGGCCGTCGGCCACCTTCGCCCACCCCTCTGTGTCCACTGCAGCAGCATCAGGGCCGTCGGCCACCTTCGCCCACCCCTCTGTCTCCACTGCAGCAGCATCAGGGCCGTCGGCCACCTTCGCCCACCCCTTTGTGTCCACTGCAGCAGCATCAGGGCCGTCGGCCACCTTCGCCCACCCCTCTGTCTCCACTGCAGCAGCATCAGGGCCGTCGGCCACCCTCGCCCACCCCTCTGTCTCCACTGAACTGGATGACAGCACACTGCTGGCAGTGGCAACTCAGTTGGAGGAGGAACATTTGATACGTATGTTTATACTTATTTAAAACATACAAACACAATATTAAGTGAATTTGCATTTGTTTATTTATGTGTTTATTTATTTGTTTTTGCTTTTTCCAGCACAACGAGTCTGTCTTCCAGCTGGCTGGATAAACATCTTGCCTGAAGTGGACCAGAGGTGGATATCCAAGGCTCTGTTCAGGTGGACAGCACAGGGGCATCCTGAGCTGGACTTTAGCAGGGTGGACAAACTTTGGTGGTATCCTCCACAGGTGCCACTGAAGACCAATAATCCTCCTCCACTGGAGAATTACTTTGGTCATCCTCTGCTGCTCTGGATGCCACGAAAGTTGTGGCAAGTTAAGCTGACCTGCCCGCATCCAGACTGTGACCACGAACCTCTGTCCTCAGCTGGCCTGCATCAGAAGATCAGGCAGGTGGTGAGTGTGGGGAAGATGTACTTTGTTGCATCTGAGTACCTGGCCTGCCGAAGATGCAAGCGGAAGGTTATCAGCTGGAGCCATGGTATCGTCTCCCAGCTTGACATTGGCCACAGGGTGCAGTTCCCTTGCATCCTGACATCGAAACTTGCATGTGACATTGAGGTACTTTTACTGTCACACATAAGACACAGCTGCGACACTTTGAATTTCCCCTGTGGGGGATTAATTGCTTCGTATCAGTTTTCATATCATTTTTTTTTATTCTATTCTATTCTAGGTAGTGAGTTTGATGCGTCAGCGAGGGATGGGAAACAGCAGCAGCCAGATCCAGAGGAAGCTGCAGGAGCGACATGCTGAGGTTTGGTTGCAGAAGACAGTCCAGTACCTCACAGACTGCAAGGGGATTGCTAGTGCTGTCAAATCTGGCCTGATCCTGCCTGTTAGATTTGAACCTGTACCCGCCATGCCTCTTGTGCCCAAACACCGTTGGCTGATGCAGGTGTATGCCCAGGATGTCCTGCAAAGACTAGAAGAGATCAAGGCCAGCATCACATCGCAATATGGTCGGATCTTGAAGCTGGATTCCACAAAAAAGGTGGCCCGAAAGCTTGCAGGACACAGCTATGGCACCGCAACCTGGGCAACCAATGTTGGCAATGAGTATGGACAGGTTATCATGTCCGTGCTCACAGCCAGCGAAGGCTTTGGTCTTGGGCCGATGATTGAAGGCCTCATCATGCGCTACAGATTGGCTGGGGTGGCTCCTCCTGAAGTACTGTATGTTGACCGAGACTGCTGTGGCAACACTCTTCTGAGGAGGATGTTTGAAGAGTGGGAGCAGATGACCATCCGGCTAGACATATGGCATTTCATGCGGCGGTTTGCTGTGGGCTGCACCACTGACTCCCACCAGCTGTACGCCACCTTCATGAGTCGCCTCAGCCACTGCATTTTCATGTGGGACCCGGAGGACCTGAGAGCACTGAAAGAGGCCAAGCGTGCAGAGCTCGAAGCGGACCGTAAACATCCATCTGAGGCTGATGTGATGCACTGCATCAGCCGCAGCGAGCTTGCTCTGCATTGCAGAAGGACGACACGCGGGACCAAGGAGACTGTGGCTCTGATTGAGGGCCTCATCCAGGCCTTTGATGGGGATGCTGGCCGTGACACGCTTGGGGTCCCTCTCATCAACTCGGCCCGGATGGGAGAGATCCTCAAGTCCCAGTGCAAGCATGTGGCCTGCATCCAGGATCCTCCAGGTGTACAGCTGTATACGCAGACGGGAACCGTGGTGAAGGGAGGGCACCGTCTGCCAACGTACCGCTGTGCCAGAGGTTCCACTTCACTTGAGTCGTTCCACCTACACCTAAACCGGTTCATCCCAGGTAAATATGCAAATCCTATTTCTAATGACATCATTAAAATATTAAACTGTTATTAGATTTCATTACAAATTAATGAATTAATAATTTAGAAATTGAATTACTTGTAAGAAGGAAATGATCTCAGAATCTCACTTTTTTTTTTTTTACATTTTATTTTACTTTACAGGTACACTGGCAAGTGATACGTTTTTCCAGGCGTATCTTCTGGACGGACTTGCGAGGTGGAACGAGGACCGGGCTGCTGCAGCGACAACAGATGTGCAACAACCACAATCATATAATCACCTCCTCCGCCACGCTGTCAACACACTTGCGGAGGAGGTTATGGGCGAGAGGATCATCCCTTACATTGGGCCAAAAAAATACACTGGTAGATGACTATTATATTTGTGGTTTTTTGTGACATTTTCATTCAAGTTTACAAAAATCATTTTACCACTGAGTTATTATATAATGTCCTGGTAGATTATCTAATTGTTTGTCAATGTTCTTATATTTTAAAGGTGAGCTGATGGGGGTGGAATACCTCTATCAGCAAACTGGTAAAGTGCTCCAGGACTACAAGTTGGCGATCGAACAATCAGAGACCACTGATGTTCATGTAGAGGTGGATGAAGGGTATGCTGAGCTTGAGGAGTTTCAGGACATCACTGTCCCCACCTTTGGCAGGGAAAGAACACTTGCTGTGTCTTCACAAGCATCTGCAGCCTCTGTGGTCCCTCCATCATCTCCAGCTTCTCCTGCGAGCAGCACTGTGGCATCAATGTCTCTGGTCCCTCCATCATCTCCAGCTTCTCCTGGGAGCAGCACTGTGGCATCACTGTCTCTGGTCCCTACATCATCTCCAGCTCCTCCAAGAAGCAGCACCATGGCATCACCGTCTGTCACCATGGCACCACCGTCTCTGGTCCCTCCATCATCTCCAGCTCCTCCAAGAAGCAGCACCATGGCATCACCGTCTCTGGTCCCTCCAGCACTTTCTTCTGGAGCACAAAGCTGTGAGTTTTACTACAGTATTCATATAGCTTTTGTATTTGATGTCACACTAACTCTAAATATATATTTGTCATAAAGACATGAAGACAAATTTAAACTAAATATTTTCCTTTTTTCATGTAGCCCCAGTGGACCAATTATCAGCAGAAATGGATCTTTCAACAACTGAAGAGTCCATTTCACATGATGTAAGGACCAGGTTCCTTGTAAAATGTATATTTACATGTTTGGAAACAAAATCAGGGTTATACTGTCTGCGCTCTCATATGATTAATAGTATTATTTGTTACTAGCAAAAGTTCTAAAACTATCTTTCATTTTAGGATTCTGTTGGACCTGACAATATTGAGGGGTATGGAGCAGTGCAGGACTTGGCAGAGTTTTTGGTTGGTCTCAAAGACCACCGTCTTGCCTTGACTGGAGAAGAGTGCGCCAGGATCATCACCCTGTGGCAGGCGTTGGGGGAGTATGACAAGAAAAAGACCGTTTACCCACCGCGTCACCAAGCCACCCTAAAACAGGGACGATTCAGGGCCACTAAAAAGATTGTGGCACCAGGTGTGGAGAGCACCAAAAGGTATGTTAAATTTAGCAAGCTCACGGTCTTTATTGTCTAAAAACATGCAACACAACTACTGCACAGATGTTAAAAATCAATGTGTAGACAACAAAAAACAAAGAAGACAAAACAAGAAAACCAAAAAGTAGAATAAACAAAAAAGGAAAACTTGAACAAAAATACCACACACAGTAAGGATCACACATTGATTACACACTTACATGTTATTGATAATGATATATATAGATATATATAGATAGATATATTCTGTTGTAATTTGCAGGTGTTTCATTGGGGCTCACAGCCCTGCACAGTGGCCTGATTGCAACAGAGTGGTGGAAGCCATCTTCACAAGGCTCAAATGCTGTGCGCTGTGAGGGAGTGAGGGTGTCACGCTTCACAATGGTAGCACGTGTTTACAAGCACATCCGAGAGTGCATCATCACGAATGCTAAGGTGATGAGTGAGACCACTATCCAGCTCCCAGAAGTGAATGCCGCAACAGTGACACAATGGTGAGTACATTAGCATGCTTCATATCAGTTTTTATTTCATATCAGTTTTGCATGCCAGCAGTAATCACTTTTCATAATATGATGGCTGGCTCAGTAAATGAAATGTAAATCTAACGGGTGATGAGAGGACGTGATCAGTTGTTTTGTGATCACAGCTTTGTCATGCTGTTGCACCATAGTCATGATCAAATAGCAATTGATCACACCCTCCTGTGTGTTATTGCTTTAAGTGAATATTTATTAATATTGGTTGTTTTATGGTTTCCCAGGTACAGCAGGCGTGGCAGGTCACAGGAGCAAATGACTCTGAAGCAGGGTATCCCAGCTCCAGACGCACCCATGGAAGGACCTGAAAAGCTTCCTGCAGCTATGCAGAAAGGACCAACTCTGCATTTTGGCAGTTTAGCTGAGCCTCACCATTTCAACCTGCCACCAAACACTGCTGGGCAGGCAAAGCTCAGGGAGAGACCGGAAACTCAGGCCATCTCCCAAGCTCCACCACCGTGTCAAAAACCTCGTGTCATTGCACCAGCACCACCTGTCTCTTTCCCCCTCATTTTTCCACCTGTGCAGCTTCCTACAGTGGCTCCTGGACCCTCACAAGTGACGGATGCACCTGGAACCTCACAGATGATGTTCTTCAACCTCCCATTTCCTTCAGCTGTGCCACCATCAACTCAGATGCAGACATCTGATCCAGCTGTTCCTTACACCACACAACAATACAGGAAGAAGAAAGAGCAAAGGGCTAACAGTGGCACCGTCACCCGCAAATATGTGAAGAAGACAGATGTGATCCTTTGCAGAAAGTGCAATAAGGAGAGAAAGCCACCATCACATCTTCAGTACTTTGGCAACTGGTACTGCGAAGAGTCTGAGACTCAGTCGTATGGCGAATGGAGGGCTGTGCTGGAGCAACGAGGTTACGGGAAAAAAAAGCCAGGAAATGACAACCCTCCGGCTTAAAATGTTTGTTTGCATCTAGTCCCACTGCTAGAACAGACCATAGTAACATTCAGTGGGAGTTGTGTTTGGGTTTTTACCTGTGTTCTTGCTGTGTTCATTTTGTTATTTATGTTGCCCTTTATTTCATACAGGGCTTAAAAGTCCCAGACAGGCACCATGCCTGATTTCTATCTGTATTAAAATTGTATTAATAATTAGGGTTCTAACCCCGAAGGGGTAGAACCCTTCTAAAATCCTACCGGTTTATTATTATTATTATTTGTCGTCTGCCGCTTGAGCTCAAATTCCCGTGAGCTGGAATAGGCCAGAAAGCTGAAACTTGGCCCAATGATTGGAAATGATGTGCATCAACTTCTATTAAAATATGAGCCCAGTTGGCCAGATGGTGGCGCTGTAATTAAGGATTAAAAATTATTTTTTTGGAAGGCCACGCCCCTCACACCGTAAGTCCGATTGACCTGAAATTTGACTCACAGGTCCAGCTCAATGTGCTCTACAAAAAAGCCAATGGGACCATTAAAGTCCGTCATGATAGATTTTTTGCTAATTTGCATAATGTGAAAAACAGTAAAATGAATAGAACTTTTGAAAGATTGACTCTATCAACACCAAATTTGGTATACAGCCTCGGGGATGAAAATACAAATTTCTATTATAAATGAGCCAGGTTGGATAAAAAACATGGCCGCCACGGACCAATGAATCTCCGCGATGGGCGGAGCTTAGAAATGATTGGCCATAACTCCCACACCCATTGCCCTATCGTCACCAATCTTGGTGGGTAGGGTCACAAGGTGACTGGGAAGCTGCCTACCAAAGCGTTTCGAGCTCAGCCCATAGGGGGCGCTATAAATGCCACACATGCATATCTCAAAGACCATTGAACAGAATTTCACCAAATTTGGTATGCATACTCTAGGTGGGACTGTTAACTTATATCTTGAGTGCCATGTTGATTGGTGAAAGTGGGCGTGGCCTGTTGGTCGTTAACTGCTGTTGTTTAGGTTTTTTGAATTTATGATGAGCTGGAAGGACCTAGGGACATGAAAATCGGTACATGGATTATAAATGACATGCAAATGCTTGTCAAAAAATCTGACCCCATTCGGCCTAACGGGGCGCTGTTACATGGCGTGTGAACTTCAAATGGCTCTCCCCGCCCAGATATGAGTGCTATTGACTTGAAATTTTACACACATGTCCTCCTGATGGTCCTCTACAAAAAAGCCTCTGCACCATTAGGGTGATTATGACGGATTTTTCAATAATTTGCATAATGTGAAAAACAGTAAAATGAATAGAACTTTTGAAAGATTGACTCTATCAACACCAAATTTGGTATACGGCCTCGGGGGATGAAAATACAAATTTCTATTATAAATGAGCCAGGTCGGATAAAAAACATGGCCGCCACGGACCAATGAATCTCCGCGATGGGCGGAGCTTAGAAATGATCGGCCATAACTCCCACACCCATTGCCCTATCATCACCAATCTTGGTGGGTAGGGTCACAAGGTGACTGGGAAGCTGCCTACCAAAGCGTTTCGAGCTCAGCCCATAGGGGGCGCTATAAATGCCACACATGCATATCTCAAAGACCATCGGACAGAATTTCACCACGTTTGGTGTGCTATTGACTTGAAATTTTACACACATGTCCTCCTGATGGTCCTCTACAAAAAAGCCTCTTGCACCATTAGGGTGGTTATTAGGGATTTTTTTTAATAACTTGCATAATGTGAAAAACAGTAAAATGAATAGAACTTTTGAAAAACGTATATGGTACTGCCTCATGCTGAACACCTCAAAGACAAAGGAAATGATCATGGATTTCCATAGGTCCAAGCCCACTCTTCAGCCAGTCAACACTTGTGGAGTGGACATTGAGGTGGTGACAACCTATAAATATCTAGGTGTTCATCTTGATAACAAGTTGGACTGGTCTGTTAACACAGATGCACTCTACAAAAAAGGGCAGAGCCGCCTCTTTTTCCTTAGAAAGCTTAGATCTCTAAACATCTGTAATAAGATGCTGCAGATGTTCTATCAGTCTGTGGTGGCAAGTGTTTTATTTTATGCTGCAGTCTGCTGGGGAGGAAGTTTAGGAAAAAAGCAGGCAAAGAGGCTGGATAAGCTTGTCAAGAAGGCTGGCTCTGTGATGGGAGTAAAGATGGACTCTCTGGAGGAGGTGGTGGAGAGATACACAGTGAGGATGGTGGAGGCCATACTGAACAATACGGATCATCCACTTCATAACACCTTGATGGATCAAAGAAGCAGCGGTGGTGGACGGCTCCTATCTCTTGGGTGCAGGACAGAAAGATACCGTAGATCTTTCATACCCACAGCCATCAGACTGTTTAATTCTAATGCAAATGGAAGATGAGCTAAAAGACAAATCAATTTCCCTTTGGGATCAATAAAGTCATTTCTATTTTATTCTATTCTATTCTATTTCTATTCTATTCTATTCTATTCTATTCATTTGTTGTTTCATCGTTTCATTTCATATTTCATATCATTTCATATTATTGCATTTCATTGTTCTATTCTATTCTATTCTATTCATTTGTTGTTTCATGGTTTCATTTCATATCATTGCATTTCATTGTTCATGAAGAGGATGATCTGAGTTGTTCAGAATGGCCTCCACCAGCGTGTATCTCTCCACCACATCCTCAGTGAGTCCATCAGGGAGACATGACTGAAGCCAAGTGCCTCAGGATGTTTAGTCTGTATCCTAGCAACGACTTGATGGAGAATTTCACATGGACATAGGCAGTAGCCGTTGGTGGGATGTATACAAGTATTGTTTTGATTTGAAAAAATGTCTACTGCCTGAGTCTTCATCTATATCTCCAGCTCCTCATTATTCTTGTTGGGCAGAGAGTTGATATTTTGCATGATGACTGACGGCAGAAAGGACCTTCACTTCATCTCCACTTCCAAGCCTTTAACCTCTGCACCACCAGCATAGCAACCACGAAAACACCTCCTCATCCCAGATGGAACAGGGTGTCATCCTCCTGAAGAATCTCCTCTCCCCACAGAAGTATCCATCAGTAGTTGAGAAAAACATACATTGACACAACAAAATAAAGCAAAGGTTGAGTAAAAGCTCACAGCCACTAGACTTTGCTTCTCCCAGTTGAAGCGCATGTTCTGAAAGTATGTGACTCGCAAAACATTTTGAACTGGGCCAATATGGGGTGTCACAAATGTGTGACCGAAAACCCGGTTTGGAGATATCTGGGCCTGGTAATGGGTGTGTATGGCGTGGAGCCTTTAGGAACAGAGCGGGCGCTGTCGTCGACCGTGGCCGGCTCTTGGGTGCAGGACAGAAAGATACCGTAGATCTTTCATACCCACAGCCATCAGACTGTTTAATTCTAATGCAAATGGAAGATGAGCTAAAAGACAAATCAATTTCCCTTTGGGATCAGTAAAGTAATTTCTATTCTATTCTATTCTATTCTATTTGTAGTGGATGTGATAATAGCCACATATATAGTTTTTTTTATTAACAGACACCCCTCCTTTTTCATTTTAATATTCGAACCTTTTATTTTTTACATTTTGTAATAACCGTTTGCACCAGCAGAGGGTGCTCCAAGACCAGTGGATCCAAGCATTCTCTGCTCTGCTTGCTCTGCTTGCTCTGTGCGGGCGCAGACAATAGAGGCGCTTAGCGGAAGCGACAGTAGCTAACGAGGGAACGTGTCCATGCACGTGCCATGTTTGGATCCACAGGTTGGTAAAGTGTATGGTTGATACAGTTTTGTTAAGTTGAAATGAGTAACAGCATGTGTTAAAGCACTGAAGTTAAGATGAATGCTTTAAGTTGTGAAACACTTACTATATTGTCGTGGTTCGTGATCGGACGTTCACGTCCCCATGAGGTCGGTTGAACAAGAATGTGTGTGTGTGTGTGTGCTTGAGAGTACTGGTAGTTGGTACGGTATGTTGTAATGCTGATTATATGGAATGTGAACTTTGAAGAGCGGGCGCAGACGATAAAGGCGCTTAGCGGAAGCAACAGTAGCTAACGAGGGACCGTGTCCTATGTTTGGATCCACAGATTGACTGGTTGCTCAGTCACACCGTAGCTCGGCCGCTCAGTGCCCGCCGCCTGAGCGGTTTATGCTGCCGGCCAGGGACCCCTAGCTCTGGCGCCGGTAACATATTCTATTCATTTGTTGTTTCATCGTTTCATGGTTTCATTTCATATCACAGCCACTAGACTTTGCTTCTCCCAGTTGAAGCGCATGTTCTGAAAGTATGTGACTCGCAAAACATTTTGAACTGGGCCAATATGGGGTGTCACAAATGTGTGACCGAAAACCCGGTTTGGAGATATCTGGGCCTGGTAATGGGTGTTTATCGCGTGGAGCCTTTAGGAACGGAGCGGGCGCTGTCGTCGACCGTGGCCGGCGAGGGTCGGGGTGGCCGGTTTGGGCCTCAACAGGTTAGAACCCGGGGATTGCCGCTTGCGGCTATATTTATTATTGTTACTATATATTATTATATTATTGGTATTATATATTATTGTACTATTGGTATTATATATTATTATTATATTATTGGTATTATACTATTGGAATTATTGTTAGGATATATTATTATATTATTGGTATTATATATTATTGTTATTATATTTCATTATACTATTGGTATTATATATTATTATTATATTATTGTTATTATATTTCATTATACTATTATTATATATTATTATACTATTTGTATTATTATCATTATTGGTGTTGTTATGTTTCAATAAACATCTTGAATCTGGAATCTTATCATTGTATGTAGTTCCTTCATATTTCCATATATTCCAGTCTGATGGCTGTTGGTATGAAAGATCTTCAGTATCTTTCTGTCCTGCACCAACGAGATAGGAGCCGTCCACCACTGCTGCTTCTTTGATCCATCAAGGTGTCATGAAGTGGATGATCCGTGTTGTTCAGTATGGCCTCCACCATCCTCATTGTGTATCTCTCCAACACCTCCTCCAGAGAGTCCATCTTTACTCCGATGACAGAGCCAGCCTTCCTTACAAGCTTATCCAGTCTCTTTGCCTGCTTTTTTCCTAAACTTCCTCCCCAGCAGACTGAAGCATAAAATAAATCACTTGCCACCACAGACTGATAGAACATCTGCAGCATCTTATTACAGATGTTTAGAAATCTGAGCTTTCTTAGGGATCTAGTTTGTCTTTGACGTGGAGATGAACCCAGGTAAAGGTGGAGGAGGAGACATGGTGGAGAAACACACTTGTGGAGGAGAGGAAGGAGCCATCATGGAGATGCCCACATGTTGGGGGGGGGGTCGTTGCTAGGATACAGACTAAACATCCCGACAAACTTCAGTCATGTCTCCTTGATGGACTCACTGAGGATGTGGTGGGAAGATACACACTGGTGGGGGCCACTCTGAACTACTCAGATCAAAGTAATTTGTATCGTATTGTATCGTATTGTATTGTATTTGTCATATTCACAACACATTAATCGTCACAAATTCCTTAGTTTGGCTCTCTTCCTAACCTTTCTTGCCATTGTTTATTACTGTTTGAAACAACAACATTGTTCATTCTCGTAAGGATTTGGGTGTTTGTGTGACAATATGAATGTAGTCAAAATATGGTCGTAACCAGCCCGGAACAAACGGGATTCGATACCGCGAGCTCAGGGTGCATTTCAGCTATTTGTGGTCGCTTTATATCGACTAATGCGCGCAGCTTTTGGCGCAGTAGGCAGCGCGTCAGTCTCATAATCTGAAGGTCGTGAGTTCGAGCCTCACACGGGGCAGTGCTTTGTTGCACGTGCGTATCTTTTCTGTAGTGGTGTGCAGTCATATACACTCGCCCCTTTGCACTGTGTAGAAGGGCCAGTTTGAAGGAGTGTGATGGCCCCTTCAGAGAACGCCCTGGGCCCTTCTCGCTGTGTAGAAGGAGCAGTGGTCTAAAGTGGTCTAAGAACTCAGAATCTCTCTGAACCGCCCTTAATGGCTCTGGCTCTTTGAGATTCTCAGTCATCTTGTTCATGGTTATCCAAGTGTGGGGTGGTTAAAAAGCCAGACAGACGTTAAGAGTTGTTGGACTCAGCTGAGACCATTTGTAAACGCCAGTTGTCGGACGTGCTTGATTTCCTGTTATTCCCCTGAGACGGTTCTGCTGTTAAAGCGGTTGTGGCCAGTTAATGTTAGGTCTTTGAAAGTGCGTTGTTTTGGGAGGCAGAAGATATTTTTTTGTCACTGATTTCTCCGCCCCGTCTCCCGGTTTGGGATGACACCCATGTTTAAAACGGCTGGCGTGGACGTGTAGCTCGTAGCCTGCAAGACATCCCGGGTGAAACAAAAGCAACATCCTTTCCCAGCTTAGTGATACCTGTTTGAAAGAAACAGACATGAGCCCGTAAAAGCCAGTTCATGACATGTCTGTGACCCGTGGCGGCAAAGTGGTAGGGACCAGGGTCACGTGAGCATTGGTGGTTCAGTGGTAGAATTCTCGCCTGCCACGCGGGAGGCCCGGGTTCGATTCCTGGCCAATGCAAGGAGCCTTTTCCTTTGCCTGGGTTTGATTCCCCAACAGCGCGACACGCTCCATTTTACCGGATCACCCTCCTGATTGACAGCACAATATCTTTTTCCGGATGTTTGGCTTGTTATATGACAAGGGCACGGTGGTAATGTATGCAAGGATGCAAGAAAGAGCAGCAAAGGGATAGTCATTTTCCTTGCTTCTGCTTGACTAAATCCTCCATAATGCGTACTGTCATTCACCCACATGAAGAGCGCACCACCTCACAGGGATCAGCATGTGGGAAAAACACGGGCTGTCAGAAGTGGGATTCGAACCCACGCCTCCAGGGGAGACTGCGACCTGAACGCCAGCTGCCGAAGGATCGGTCTTTTGACGGCTTAGTGGTGTGGGGCATACAGCGAGCATTTAGACATTTGGTACAGTGTTGTGACCTATCAGGCAACTGAACCCAATGGTGTTGTCAGTGCACTCCCCTACCACTACTACTACTACAGTATAGCGTCATATTGAGGGTGATAGGCGAAACATATAAAACACATACACATACAGATAAAGCTGTTGTTTCCTTATGTTATTTGCAGTAATGGTTCTCTGTAATGTTGTAGTATGTATACTGTATTATACATACAGTGCAGTGAGAGGAATGAAGCAGCAGACCCCTTTCATTAGGCTAAATTACTAACACATTGCATGAGTTATTCTGAGTACATTTAATAATGTTTCTGAATATCTTAATAAATTATATGCTCATTTTGTTTTCATGCATTTAAATATTATGACTATTACTTCAGGAGAGCTCATAGGCGTGCAGTATCTCTTAAAGCAGACTGGCCAGTCGCTGCAGGATATGCATCCTGATTCAGGACATCCACCATCTTCTCCACTGCTCCCAGGACATCCACCGTCTCTTCCACTGCTCCCAGATCATCCACCGTCTCCTCCACAGCACCCAGGACATCCTCCGTCACAGGTCCCAGGACATCCACCATCTCCTCCACTGCTCCCAGGACATCCACCGTCTCCTCCACTGCTCCCAGGACATCCACCGTCACAGCTCCAAGCACCACAGCACCCAGCTCATCAACAGCTTCCAGCACTATTTCATCCTCTATAGCCAGAGTTGAAGATGAAGATGTGGTAGGGGTCAGTGTGTTTAATTAGAATATGTATGAATACGAATGTGTATCGCTTTGCACTATTTTTGAGTACATATTTATTCAGTCCACAACACCAATAAAATGTTATAAAAGTTCAGTGCCAGTAAAGGCTAAACATTCTTATCTAAAATGTTTAATCATTTGCACAGGCTGTTGATGAAAGAAATATTCCTGGGTACCAGCATGTGGACAGCCTGGCAGAGTACCAGGTGGACCTTCGGGAGCAGACAGCCTTCTTCCTTAACAACCAGCAGACAGACACCATCATCTCACTGTGGCAGAGCCTGGATGACTATGATAAGCAGCAGGTGAGAGATACAGAAGATCTTTTATATCCACAGCCAACAGGCTTTTTAATTCCTCTGCAAATGGTAGATGAGCTGACAGACTAATGAATGGGCACAGACATTCAACTGGTTGAGGTGAACCAAAACACCCTCATCCAGTGGCACAACCACCGGCAAAAGAGACTGGAGCTGTCTGTAAGACTTCAGGGCACTGCAGGCCAGGCACAGCAGAGGCAGAGAGCCTCACCCCATCGTCCAATCATGCCAAAGGGGCCAACAAAGAAGAAGCTATTCACTACATCCCCAGCTCCAGGACCTTTTCTGGCACCTCAACTTATGCCACCAGCTGGTGTATTTCAGTGGGTACTTCCGGTGGCAGCTGCTCAGGGTACCAACATCACCACCCCACAAACCATGGCACCATGCGCAGAGGAAACTGAGGCCACCATAAAGAGGCCATATAAACGTACAGTAGCAGCCAATACGTGCAAAAAGTGTGGGCAGTTCCGCACAGCTGAAACTGGCCACAGCCAGTACCGTGGCAAGGTGTACTGTCCTGTGACAGAATCCCAGCCAAAAGAGCAGTGGTTAGAGGAAATGAGGAGTAAAAATCCAAAGTAATACCAATAAAAGTATTGTAAAAATAGTGTGTATAGTTAATAATCGTAAATAACTTCATAATGAATAGTTGGATATTTTGATACAAGGATTGCTTTTCTAAACTGTGAATAAATATTTGTACATTTGTGTTTGTTCTTTCAGTGTTGGTTTGGATTATTACTTCCTTCGAAAGTGTTTCTTTGTTGCCATTTTTTGTGAGGAAATAAAACTTATGAGCAGCAATTGTAACTACCGTCGATCACAGCATCTTGCTGCATAGACTAGAACACGAAATTGGGATTAAAGGATCTGCTCTAAAATGGTTTGCCTCATACTTATCTGACCGATTTCAATTCGTTAATGTTAATAATGACCATTCAAAGTACAGCAGAGTTATGTATGGTGTGCCGCAGGGCTCAGTTTTAGGGCCAGTTCTCTTCACTCTTTACATGCTTCCATTAGGGGATATAATCCGTAAGCACTCCATCAATTTCCACTGTTTCGCTAATGATACTCAGCTCTACCTATCAATAGAGCCAGATGATAGAAGCCGCCTCATCAATCTGCAAGATTGCTTGAAAGACATCAAATCCTGGATGTCTTCTAACTTCCTACTACTGAACTCTGACAAAACAGAGGTTATTGTGTTTGGACCTAAGCATCTCAGGGACATATTCTCCAATCAGATTGCTACTCTGGATGGCATCACCCTGAACTCCAGTCCAACAGCGAGGAACCTTGGAGTCATTTTTGACCAGGATCTTTCCTTCAGTTCTCACATAAAGCATGTGACTAGGACTGCCTTCTTTCACCTGCGCAATATAGCTAAGATCAGAAATATCCTCTCTCAGAGTGATGCTGAGAAACTGGTCCATGCATTTATTACTTCTAGGCTAGACTATTGTAACTCTCTCTTGTCAGGATGTCCAAAAACCTCTCTGAAGAGTCTCCAGCTGGTCCAGAATGCTGCAGCGAGGGTATTGACAAGAGTTAATAAGAGAGAGCACATCTCTCCCATTCTAGCTTCTCTCCATTGGCTTCCTGTAGGATATAGAATAGACTTCAAGATCCTTCTACTTACTTACAAGGCTCTTAATGACAAAGCTCCAACTTATCTGAAAGACCTCATTATCCCATACTGTCCTACCAGAGCACTTCGCTCCCGGAATGCAGGTCTGTTAGTGACCCCCAGTATCTCTAAAAACAGACTGGGAGGTAGAGCCTTCAGTTACCGGGCTCCTCTGTTATGGAACCAGCTCTCTCCATGGGTCAGAGAGGCAGACACTCTTTCTACATTTAAGTCTAGGCTTAAGACCTTCCTCTATGACAGAGCTTTTAGTTAGGGCTGGCTCAGGTAGTCCTGATCCATTTTATAGCTAAGCTGCTATAGGCTTAAACTGCTGGGGGACACATCAGGTTACATGGAGCCCTATCCTTCCTCTCCTCTACTCTCCCCTCACACGTTTTGAACTGCCATTATTTGTTGCACTTTGTAGTCTGGCCTTGGTGTCTCACTCTCTCTCTGTATTTCCACAGATCTCTTCAGAGCTCCATCCCCCTGCACCAAACAACCAACCGCCGCCTCCATCACCTCCTTTCTCCTGCTGTTAAACCGGCCTGCACTCCCTGCTCACGACCCTGTCTGCCGTCCAGTAGTCCCATTAAGCTGGCCTTCCCTCCCTGCCCACCAGGAGCTGCCTTCATCATTTTTCGTTAACTGACTGATTCCATTTCCATGTTTTCCGTATTCCATGTTGTAAATTGTTTTTTTTTTGTCTGTATACAACATCTATTGCACGTCTGCCCGTCCTGGGTGAGGGATCCCTCCTCTGTTGCTCACCCTGAGGTTTCTCCATTTTTTTTTCCCTGTTAAAGGGTTTTCTGGGGAGTTTTTCCTCAGTCGATGTGAGGGTCTAAGGGCTGAAGATGTTGTCATGATGCTGTGTAAAGCCCTTTGAGACAAACTGTTTGTAAAAATGGGCTATACAAATAAAATTGCCTTGCCTTGCCTTGCCTAAGTGTTTTTAATGACAGTATGTTGAAAACAGCACCACAGCAATAATAATGATAATGAATATAACAATGGCTATGACAACACTCATTTAAAATATCATGACATGGTACAAGAAAATACATAACACAAAAAGAAATTGTTGTCAAGTGTTAAGTATACATTTCAAAGAAACTTGTAGCTGATATGACAAGTGTATTAACATGAAAATTGTTACATTTCTGCCAAATGATTCAGAGGTCAAGTAAAGAAATTCCAAAGTCACCGGTTCAAATCCCGTCCATGGGCAAAACACTGCAAAATATTAAAAGTTTCATATTTGTCATGAGACAGCTAGAAATACATTAATATGGACAAAAAGTTCACTTTTCCTTTCTTTTCTCACTTTGTCCCCTTTCTCTTCCCTTTTCTCTCTTTTTCTTTCTTACCCCTTCTTCCCCCTCTTTGACGGACGATTGTTCCCCAGCTTTGGAAATGGTGGGCCGCGATTGGTCCGTCCCACCAATTTTGGAAAAGGACCGCAGTGATTGGCTGATGGCAAAGGTCGAGAAAGATGTAAATGGGGCAACGTGATTGGAGGAGACTATACAGATGCTCCGCTATCGAAGGGACGGCATTGTGCTCAGTTGTTCCGGTTTTGCATTGAAGAGTGGCTCAACAAAACTGTGCTTAAACGGCCATCAAGGTGGAGAGTGGGTTAACCCTCTGGGGTCATGGGTATATTTGGCCGTTTTTGAATACTTTTGAGTTTACCTTTATATTTCACCTTAAAAATGGGTTACCTTGCCTTGTTTGGTGTAATTTTTTTCAGCACAACCTCACGTGTGACTTTACAATTATATTTTATTTTGACACACTGTATTAACACAGTGGACCTAAAATCACACAAAAAACACAAAATCCGAGTAGGAAAAAGTTAGGTTTCTTACTGTGAAAACCACAAATATGTTCAACGGACCATTTTTATAACTTAGAATGCAAATATAAATTGTACATTTCAAAACGTATGTACAATCAAGCAAACAACAATGTTATTTACCACTATTTACATTAAAATTCAGTCAATACTTCAGGCGTTTTTTTGTACAACTATTTACCGCCCCCTCCACATTCATCAGTTGCCTCATTGTTTTGTCACACAAAACAAAAAAACGACTGCACTACACTAAACACACAACACTACACCACTACACACTAACTATACACTCAAAATACGCTAAATGTCACAAATCTCTCAAATCTCAAAACTCGCTATCGCTCTCTCTCTCTATCGCTGCCGTAACTCCCACAACTTTCGTTTTTTCCCCAGCGACCAAATGCCGCGTATTGCCATTGAATTTTTTGATTGATTGATGTGGTGTATTCTTCCACCAATAGGAAAGGGGTGTCATGTTTTTCTTTTGCTCGGAAGCACTTTCTGCTTGCGAGCACTTGCGTTAGGCGTAATAGCTCGTTTTTACCGTTTCTTCCTGCCCTTAACGTGCATGAACGCGATGAAATTATTCAGGAGAAAGCATGGCGTAAATAATTTATCACAAGTCTGGTTTTACTTGGCCTATCAACACAATTTAGTTTAGTTTCAGTTGAAACTGAAACTCGGCGAGGCTGCGTCTTGCTGCTATGTCATGTGAAATTAGTCATGTGATTTAGACACGTGGGCGCGTCCGTCAACTCCAGAGGGTTAAGGTAAAAGGCCACGGCTCTTGCTGTAAATCTTTTACATTCTGACTTGATGAGTGGTGGCCTACCTGTGACGAGCTGGTTTGTTTTTCTTTTTTTTTTGCTGCGCATTTCCAAATACTCCAACCACCAAATAAGGTGAGGAGAACAGAATACCAGAGACATCTGAGAACAGCTATTTGTTGTACTGCGCCAAAAGCTGTGCATATTGGTCGATATAGAGCTACTATAAATAGCTGAAATGCACCCTGAGCACGCGGTATCGAATCTCGTTTGTTCCGAGCTTGTTACGATCATATTTTGACTACTTTAAATTCAAATTGTCACACTAACACCCAAATCCTTATGAGAATGAACAATGTTGTTGTTTCAAACAGTAATAAACAATGGTAAGAAAGGTTAGGAAGAAAGCCAAACTAAGGAATTTGTGACGATTAATGTGATGCGAATATGACAAATACAATACAATACAAATTACTTTATTCATCCACAAATGGAAATACATTTGTCTGTCAGCTCATCAACCATTTGCTTAATAATTAAACAGTCTGATGGCTGTGGGTATGAAAGATCTTCGGTATCTTTCTGTCCTGCACCCAAGAGATGGGAGCCGTCCACCACCGCTGCTTCTTTGATCCATCAAGGTGTTATGAAGAGGATGATCCGTGTTGTTCAGGATGGCCTCCATCATCCTCATTGTGTATCTTTCCAACTCCTCCAGAGAGTCCATCTTTACTCCAATGACAGAGCCAGCCTTCTTGACAAGCTTATCCAGCCTCTTTGCCTGCGTTTTTCCTAAACTTCCTCCCCAGCAGCCTGCAGCATAAAATAAAACACTTACCACCACAGACTGATAAAACATCTGCAGCATCTTACTACAGATGTTTAGAAATCTGTGCTTTCTCTGCTCCGCCCCTTTTTGTAGAGTGCATCTGTGTTAACAGACCAGTCCAACTTGTTATCAAGGTGAACACCTAGATATTTATAGGTTGTCACCACCTTGATGTCCACTCCACAAGTGTTCACTGGCTGAAGAGGGGGCTAGTAATTTTTATTTCTATTTTCTATTTCTGTTTCATGGAGAACTTCACATGGAACTTCAGCAGTAGCCGTTGGTGGGATGTACACAAGTATTGTTTTGATTTGAAAAAATGTCTTTTTCTGAGTCTTCACCAACATCTCCAGCTCCTCATCACTCCTGTTGGGCACAGAGTTGATATTTTGTGTGATGACTGACGGCAGAAAGGACCTACAGTACATCTCCGCTTCCAAGCCTTTAACCTCTGCACCACCAGCACAGCGACCACAAAAGCACCTCCTCATCCCAGCTGGAACAGGGTGGCATCCTCCACACTTTCTCCATTTTCAGTGACAGAGGCTCCTCTCCTAAAGAATCTCCTCTCCCCACAGAAGTATCCATCAGTAGTTGACACAATACAAGAAAAACATACAAAAGCACAACAAAATAAACCAAAGGTTGAGTAAAAACTCAGAGCCACCAGATTTTGCTGCTCCCAGTTGAAGCACATGTTCTGGAATATATGTAAATATATATATGGAAATATGGGGATTATTGTTATTACAATTAATATAACTACATACAATGATAAGATTCCAGATCCAAGATGTTTATTGAATCATAACAACAACAACAATAATGATAATAATAACAATAATAACAATAGTATAATAATATATGATAACAATAATAATTATTACTACAATCTTAATATAGTTAGAATTCAGGCATGGTGCCTGTCCGGGAATTTTAAGCCCTGAATGAAATAAAGTGCAACATAAATAACAAAATGAACAGAGCAAGAATACAGGTACAAAGCCAAACACAACTCCCACTGAATGTTAACACTATGTTCTGTTCTGGCAGTGAGACTTCCTTCTAAGGGGACAAGTGGTGCAAAGATGCAAACAAACATTTTAAGAAGCTGGAGGGTTGTCATTCCCTGCCTTTTTTTCCCATAACCTAGTTGCTCCAGCACAGCCCTCCATTCGCCATATGACTGAGTCTCAGACTCTTCGCAGTACCAGTTGCCAAAGTACTGAAGATGTGATGATGGCTTTCTCCCTTTTTTGCACTTTCTGCAAAGGATCACATCCGTCTTCTTTACATATCTGCGTGTGACGGTGCCACTGTTAGCCCTTTGCTCTTTCCTCTTCCTGTATTGTTGAGTGGTGTAAGAAACAGCTGGATCAGATGTCTGCATCTGAGTTGATGGTGGCACAGCTGAAGGAAATTGGAGGTTGAAGAACATCATCTGTGAGGTTCCAGGTGCAGCCATCACCTGTGAGGGTCCAGGAGCCTGTAGGAAGCTGCACAGGTGGAAAAATGAGGGGGAGAGAGACAGGTGGTGCTGGTGCAATGACAGGAAGTGCTTGACATGGTGGTGGAGCTTGGGAGATGGCCTGAGGTTCCGGTCTCTCCCTGAGCTTTGCCTGCCCAGCAGTGTTTGGTGGCAGGTTGAAAAGGTGAGGCTCAGCTAAACTGCCAAAATGCAGAGTTGGACCTTTCTGCATAGCTGCAGGAAGCTTTTCAGGTCCTTCCATGGGTGTGTCTGGAGCTGGGATACCCTGCTTCAGAGTCATTTGTTCCTGTGACCTGCCACGCCTGCTGTACCTGGGAAACCATAAAACAACCAATATTAATAAACATTCACTTAAAGCAATAACACACAAGAGGGTGTAATCAATTGCTATTTGATCATGACTATGGTGCAACAGCATGACAAAGCTGTGATCACAAAACAACTGATCACATCCTCACATCACCCTTTAGATTTACATTTCATTTACTGAGCAAGCCATCATATTATGAAAACTGATTACTGCTGGAATATCATTATCAGTAACATGTAAGTGTGTAATCAATGCGTGATCCTTACTGTCTGTGGTATTTTTGTTCAAGTTTTCCTTTTTTGTTTATTCTGCTTTTTGGTTTTCTTGTTTTGTCTTCTTTGCTTTGTTGTCTACACATTGATTTTTAACATCTGTGCATAGTTGTGTTGCATGTTGTCTTGTCTTGTTTTATTTTTATTTTTTTTTGAATGCTCCTGTTTGTTTAAATTACTATTGTGTGTCATATGTAATGTATGTTTTGGACCCCAGGAAGATAAGCTGGTTGTCAAGACGTCAGCTAATGGGGATCTTTTAATAAACTTAACTATACTAATAAAGATAGAGATGATATTTCAGCCAGTGTCAGTTTCTTTAAAAGTTTTTAGACAATAAAGACCCTGAGCTTGCTAAATTTAACATACCTTTTGGTGCTCGCCACACCTGGTGCCACAATCTTTTTAGTGGCCCTGAATTGTCCCTGTTTTAGGGTGGCTTGGTGACGCAGTGGGTAAATAGTCTTCTTCTTGTCATACTCCCCCAACGCCTGCCACAGGGTAATGATCCTGGTGCACTCTTCTCCAGTCAATGCAAGACGGTGGTCTCTGAGGCCAACCAAAAACTCTGCCAAGTCCTGCTCTATACCCCTCAATATTGTCAGGTCCAACAGAATCCTAAAATGAAAGATAGTTGTAGAACTTTTGCTAGTAACAAATAATACTATTAATCATATGAAAGCACAGACAATATAACCCTGGTTTTGTTCCCAAACATTTAAATATACATTTAAAAAGGAACCTGGTCCTTACATTTTTTCTCATCTTTCCAGAACATGCGCTTCAGCTGGGAGCAGCAAAGTCTGGCAGCTCTGAGTTTTTACTCAACCTTTGCTTTATTTTTGTTGTGTTTTTGTATGTTTTTGTCGTACTTTGTCAACTACTGATGCATACTTCTGTAGGGGGGAGGAGATTCTTCAGGAGAGGAGCTTCTGTCATTGAAAATGGAGCAAGTCTGGAGGATGCCACCCTGTTCCAGCTGGGATGAGGAGCTGCTTTCGTGGTTGCTGTGCTGGTGGTGCAGAGGTTAAAGGCTTGGAAGTGGAGATGTACTGTAGGTCCTTTCTGCCGTCAGTCATCATAAGAGAGTTATCAACAAGAGTGATGAGGAGCTGGAGATATAGATGAAGACTCAGGAAGTAGACATTTTTTCAAATCAAAACAATACTTGTGTACATCCCACCAACGGCTACTGCTGAAGTTCCATGTGAAGGTCTCCATGAAGTCGTTGCTAGGATACAGACTAAACATCCTGAGGCACTTGACTTCAGAGAGATCAGAGATCATCCTCTTCATAACACCTTGATGGACCAAGAAAAGAGTGGTGGTGGACGGCTCCTCTCTCTTCACTGCAGGACGGAGAAATATAGAAGATCCTTTGTACCTTAAGCCATCAGGCTTCTTCATTCTTCTGCAAATGGTTGATGAGCTGACAGACAAATGAATTTCCCTTTGGGGATCAATAAAGTAATTCGTATTCGTATTCGTACATCATGTGAAATGGATTGTTAAAATGTTGAAAGATCCATGTCTGCTGATAATTGGTCCACTGGGGCTACATGAAAAAAGGAGGCTGGAGGGACCAGACACGGTGATGCCACGGCGCTGCTTGCAGGAGGAGTTGGAGATGATGGAGGTACCACAAACAATGATGCCAGTGCTGCTTGCAGGAGGAGTTGAGATGATGGAGGGACCACAGAGGCTGCAGATGCTTGTGAAGACACAGCAGGTGTTCTTTCTGTGCCAAAGGTGGGGACAGTGATGTCCTGAAACTCCTCAAGCTCAGCATACCCTTCCTCCACCTCTATGTGAACATCTGTGGTCTCTGACTGTTCTATTGCCAACTTGTAGTCCTGCAGCACTTTACCAGTTTGCTGATAGAGGTATTCCACCCCCATCAGCTCACCTTTAAAATATAAGAACATTGACAAACAATTAGATAATCTACCAGGACATTATATAATAACTCAGTGGTAAAATGATTTTTGTAAACTTGAAAGAAAATGTCACAAAAAGCACAAATATAATAGTCATCTACCAGTGTATTTTTTTGGCCCAATGTAAGGGATGATCCTCTCACCCAGAACCTCCTCTTCAAGCGTGTTGACAGCATGGCAGAGGAGATGATTATATGAATGTGGCTGTTGCACATCAGTTGTTGCTGCAGCAGCCCGGTCCTCATTCCACCTTGCAAGTCCATCCAAAAGATATGCCTGGAAGAAGGTGTCACTTGCCAGTGTACCTGTAAAGTAAAATAAAATGTAAAAAAAAAGAAAGAAAAAATTGTTTGTGAGATCACACAAACATTTCCTTCTTACAAGTAATTCAATTTCTAAATTATTAATTCATTAATTTGTAATGAAATCTAATCATAGTTTAATATTTTAATGCCGTCATTAGAAATAGGATTTGCATATTTACCTGGGATGAACCGGTTCAGGTGCAGGTGGAATGACTCGAGTGAAGTGGAACCTCTGGCACAGCAGTACGTTGGCAGACGGTGTCCTCCCTTCACCACAGTTCCCATCTGTGTATAGAGCTGCACACCTGGAGGATCCCGGATGCAGGCAACATGCTTGCGCTGGGACTTAAGGATCTCTCTCATCCGGGCCGAGTTGATGAGAGGGACCCCAAGCGTGTCACGGCCAGCATCCCCATCAAAGGCCTGGATGAGGCCCTCAATCAGAGCCACGGTCTCCTGGGTCCCACGTGTAGTCCTTCTGCAATGCAGAGCGAGCTCGTTGCGGCTGATGCAGTGCATCACATCAGCCTCAGATGGATGTTTACGGTCCGCTTCGAGCTCTGCATGCTTGGCCTCTTTCAGTGCTCTCAGGTCATCCTGGTCCCACATGAAAATGCAGTGGCTAAGACGACTCATGAAGGTGGCGTACAGCCGCATGAAATGCCATATGTCTAGCCGGATGGTCATTTGCTCCCACTCTTCAAACATCCTCCTCAGAAGAGTGTTGCCACAGCAGTCTTGGTCAGCATACAGTACTTCAGGAGGAGCCACCCCAGCCACTCTGTAGCGCATGATGAGGCCTTCAATCATCGGCCCAAGACCAAAACCTTTGCTGGCTGTGAGCACGGACATGATAACCTGTCCATACTCATTGCCAACATTGGTTGCCCAGGTCGCGGTGCCAAAGCTGTGTCCTGCAAGCTTTCGGGCCACCTTTTTTGTGGAATCCAGCTTCAAGATCCGACCATATTGTGATGTGATGCTGGCCTTGATCTCTTCTAGCCTTTGCAGGACATCCTGGGCATACACCTGCATCAGCCACCGGTGTTTGGGGACAAGAGGCATGGCAGGTACAGGTTCAAATCTAACAGGCAGGATCAGGCCAGATTTGACAGCACTAGCAATCCCCTTGCAGTCTATGAGGTACTGGACTGTCTTGTGCAACCAGACCTCAGCATGTCGCTCCTGCAGCTTCCTCTGGATCTGGCTGCTGCTGTCCCAGCCCTTGCTGACGCATCAAAGTCACTACCTAGAATAGAATATAATAAGCAATTAATCCCCCACAGGGCTGGTCGCAGCTGTGTCTTATGTTTGACAGTAAAAGTACCTCAATGTCACGTGCAAGTTTCGATGTCAGGATGCAAGGGAACTGCCCCCTGTGGCCAATGTCAAGCTTTGAGACGATACCATGGCTCCAGCTGATAACCTTCCGCTTGCATCTTCGGCAGGCCAGGTACTCAGATGCAACAAAGTACATCTTCCCCACACTCACCACCTGCCTGATCTTCTGATGCAGGCCAGCTGAGGACAGAAGTTCGTGGTCACAGTCTGGATGTGGGCAGGTCAGCTTAACTTGCCACAACTTTCGTGGCATCCAGAGCAGCAGAGGATGACCAAAGTAATTCTCCAGTGGAGGAGGATTATTGGTCTTCAGTGGCACCTGTGGAGGATACCACCAAAGTTTGCCCACCCTCCTAAACAGAGCCTTGGATATCCACCTCTGGTCCACTTCAGGTAAGATGTTTATCCAGCCAGCTGGAAGACAGACTCATTGTGCTGGAAAAAACAAAAACAAATAAATAAACACATAAATAAACAAATGCAAATTCACTTAACTTATCTTGACTTTATTATCCATTTAAATGAAACATGTTTCACTTCTGAAAAGAAAAGAAAAAAACAAACAAAAAACAGACAAAATCAACAGTACCACAAAATTTTGCAGCAATTAATATTGTGTTTGTATGTTTTAAATAAGTATAAACATATGTATCAAATGTTCCTCCTCCAACTGAGTTGCCACTGCCATCAGTGTGCTGTCATCCAGTTCAGTGGACACAGAGGGATGGGCGAGGGTGGCTGACAGCCCTGATGCTGCTGCAGTGGAGACAGAGGAGTGGGTGAGGGTGGCTGACGGCCCTGATGCTGCTGCAGTGGAGACAGAGGGGTGGGCGAGGGTGGCTGACGGCCCTGATGCTGCTGCAGTGGAGAGAGAGGGGTGGGCGAGGGTGGCTGATGACCATATGCGTCCCTGGGTCAAAGCTAAAATCAAAACAGAAAGCAGGACAAACATAAACATAAGTATTGGACAGCAATAAATACTAAACATAAAAAATGTGTTATACAAATAAATGTTTGGTTACAAGGTTTGGTTGTAAGGGGGGAAATCAGCCTTTTTACAGTCTTGGTCAGGTTCTGGTTAGGTGTTTTCCTAACCAAAAGGGAGCGAAGAGAGGAGGTGGACATGTGCTGAGAGGTGGCAGCGTGCAGGGTGGGGCAGCTTGCTGGGTGGCGGCAGTGGGCTGAGAGGTGGCAGCGTGCTGGGTGGCGGCAGTGCGCTGAGAGGTGGCAGCTTGCAGGGTGGGGGCAGCGTGCTGGGCAGCAACAGTGTGCTGGGTGGGGGTTGTGTGCTGGGAGGTGGTAGAGTGCTTTTGAGCATATTGCTCTTCCTTCATGGCGATGGCAATTCTGCCAGAAGGAAAAAGCCCAATATACTCTTTAAAACATGTTTTGTTTTGGGCGTGATCGTAAGAGTCTTTGCTCCCTCCTGTGGGGTCCCTCTTCATTGCGGCCACCAGGTATGCAGCATACCCCAAGGCATTTTCTGCCACCCACCTAAACGTCTGCCCACGAAAAACCCCAAACTAGATTTCAAAGAAACCCAGCAAGTGCTTGCGGCTGTCTGGGTCTCCATGGTGCTGAATGACAGCAGCTCTGGCCTTGGCCAGCACTCCCTCGGGGGAAATGTGTTTCACCCAGGGCTTTCCTTTGTTTCGTTCCTTCACTGCATTTGCTTCAGCAGTGTCAGTAAGATTGAGGCTTCCATCTGCCCGCCTCCTGAAGCAAGGTTGCATCAAAATTAAAAAAATGAAAATATAAATAAAATATATGATTACATTGTCGCTACCTGTTATATTCATTCATAATCACCTTGTAGACATTAGACATTTATACTTTTATCATCCCTTCTTAGGGGAATTCTTTTATATTATGCTCTATGTGTATTTTTCCAACATCAAACAATCACTATGAGTCAGAAGCAAGTCTGCTAACTTATTATTCATTCATTTATAATAAATATGTAAAAGCACAATGAGCTAAAATAAAATGAAATGGCAAAACTAAGTCGTCACTTGTACTGTAACTTACTGTAACATTACTGGTAACTTAACGGTAACATTCATTCAATTACTTAGGTCGCTAATGTCATCAACAGGCAGGTTAACGTTAGTTTGTCCGATATGGTAACGTTAAATTGCCTTTACATGAATGTAAAAATCACTCTCGGAAAGCTAGCTAGCTGTAACGTTATAACAGCGATAGGACACAGGTAACATACACAAACGGTATTAGCTCGTCGTTAAAGTTCGTGAGCCGCAGATTATTCATCACAATACAATACATACGTTTGCAAAATTATTTTATTGACAATAATAGATTGACTTACGTTTGAAATGTTGGTTTAAGACAAGAAAATACAAAGTGAAGCGCACTCGGTTGCCGGCCGGTCTTTTTCGCAGTTTGTAAAACCCCAAAGTCTCCTGGTAACACGGGAAGCCTGGCGATGATCAGTCAATTCTTGGTAGATGCCGGGGCGAATCTTGGTAGCGATACGAGCGCTGATTGGCCACATCATTTAAATCTTGGTAGATTTGTGGTAGCATACGAAAAGGAGATTGGCTGTCACTACCAAGATTGGCCTTGACCCACAGACGGCAGGGAGAGCTACTCGGGCCTTTCCTGAAGGAAAACACCTCGCCTCAAAACAAAACGCCAGATTAATCAACATATCTGTGAGAGGTAAATGTCCTCTCTACGGCTTGACCATACTGAGAGTAAGAGCCTTTGACAAATTTTACCACATGTTCAATCCATGGGTAAGGAGTCCAATTTGTGCTTGTGCTAACATCCAAGATAACCCACCACCTAGCAACCATTTCAGCTCCTTTATCATGTTTTCCATCTCAGTTGTGTCCAAGGAGTCCACTGAGCACATGTTCTCCAACAGCAAGTCGATTTGCATGTCCAAATACAGACATTGTTTTTGGTTTGAACAAGTCAGTTTTTGGTTAGAGACCCTTTGGACGAGAGGTAGCAGAAAAGACCCCAACGAAAAGCTTGTCCTTCGAGCCGGAGGTGAACTAGCGACCTAAAGATAACTGCCCTGTAAACCTACAGCCCTCCGCTCTACCAACTGAGCTATCGAAGGGGCAGCATGCTGCTCAGTTGTTCTGGTTTCGCATTGAACAGCGGCTCAACAAAACTATGCTCAAAGAGCCAACAACCAGGGAGTGGCTCAAGGCAAAGGACCACGATGGGTGATGACCTCCTGTGAGAATGTGGTCCGAGGGCCAACACTGAGGGGAGCCAGCTAATATATTGTGGGAGGTGGAAAATCAACAATTTTTAGGTCAAGACTTCAGGAGCTAAAACCGAAGGATGGACAATGGAAGACAAGGCTTTTGTGTGCATGTCAGGATACTGGACAGACTACGGAAAACTGATCACGTCAAAATATGGAGAATCTCATTGATTTGACGCAGTCAATTGTTGTCTATAGACCCATGAAATGCAAGGTGGTAGAAAGGACCCCAAAGAAAAGCACCTCCTTCGAGCCGGAGTTGAACCAGAAACCTAAGAATAACTGCCCTGTAAACCTACAGTCCTCCGCTCTACCAACTGAGCTATCGAAGGAGCAGCGTGCTGCTCAGTTGTTCCACTTCACCGCTATGACACAACGCCTCGTGTGTGTGTGTGTGTCTGTGTGCGTAGCGCTGTGTCGATCTGACACAGTATTGATCTTTCAAAGCAGAAGTTTCACGGCAGGATGTTTCACTTCACCATGCCAAAAATCACGTGACTCTCCAAATGAAGCTTCATTACGTCATGCGCATATCGATGGCGTGTCGTGGCGGATTTGAATTCAGGGTAGAGTTTTCAAAATCCGTCTAAACTTCGTGGCTTTGACAGGAGCAGACTTAATTAAGCTGGCATTTTCTTTTGAGGTGAAGTTTTTTCTTCAGGAAAGGCCCGACTAGCTCAGTTGGTAGAGCATGAGACTCTTAATTTTAGAGTTGTGGGTTCAAGCCCCATGTTTGGAGTCGTAGGCTTTGAAGGAGTAAGGAAACCAACCTGTCCAAGAGCTGCAAAGGGGCTCGCTCTTGCTACATGCTCTGGATTATTGACAAAATATCTGAGTGGGAGGTCCAACAGATGAGCTTCAGTCACGTCATTCTGCATAATAATTAGCCATGTACTTCTTATTTATTTATTTGTTTACTTAGATGGGACAATGCATATTAATGAACACTGCATATGTGAATATTCAGTGTAAATACACCGGCCTTAGCACCAAGCCCGGATCCTGAACCAGGCCGTCTGGGCCGCGGTCCGGGGGCCTCAAGCTTCTAGGGGCCTCCGTCACGTAGTGTTTTTTTTTTTTGAGTAGATCTCATTAAGTGTGTGGTGAGTTATAAATTTATAGCCTACCCGAATTATTTGCAAATAAAAAAAAAACTGAGTGTTTGTTTTGCTGTCTTTGTCCGGGCGATGATGACGGGGACGTACACATGTAAACACATACGTACATAGATGACAGTAGATGGAAAAAAGACAGATGACTGCGAAATTTGAATCGACACAGTTGTAGACTGTACAATTTAAAAAGAGCAACATGGACATTAAGTTAAAGCGCTGGGAGAGTGGAGCCTCTAAATTAAAATCAAAACAGGAGAGGGATAAAAGACTAGCACAAGTCCGACAGAGCATGCCTAATATCTCCAGCTTGTTCATTACGTCTAACCGCAACATCAGCGACAGTGAAGAGCGGGACAGCTACCCGGCAGATGCCTCTACTTCACCGCCTGAATTCTCTATCATTACTGGCAATAGAGTCTGAACTCGTCAGAGACCTGGACTTCAGTGATGTTGTGGAGGAGTTTGCTAGGAAAAAGGCCAGGAAAAAGGTCATTGCATGAGGTACTACTCTTAGGTGCTACTCTAATGTGTTGAGTGTGACCTAAGTGAGTGTGTGTATTCCTGCCTCCCGAGTTGTTAATGTAAGTGCATTGTTTTTTATGACTTGGAAAAAGTGTTTTGTTGTGGAGACAGGTTGTTTGCTGTTCTTTTCGTGTTTCTGCATATTTGAGTGTTTTAATAAAATAGCCTTGTGATCAATTTATCTACAGTTGTAGATATTTTTAAAAAAAACTAAAACAAAATAAACTGTTGCCAGTCAGTGTGAATCCTGTGCACAGGAGTTTCGAACAACTAGGTCTACACTTGTGCACTACTAACCAGTCGTCTGTTGTGTTGGTGCGCGTACAAGTGTGTGTTTGTGTGTGTGTGTGGTGGCAGCTCCATGGCTGATCAGCTGTGTATGTGTGTGTGTGTGTGTGGTGGCAGCTCCATGGCTGATCAGCTGTGTATGTGTTTGTGTGTGTGTGTGCGTGCGGGCATGCGTGTGAGGGCCTACAGGAGTCTGGCTCAGGGGCCTCTGAATTCTTAATCCAGCCTTGCTTAGCACTGATGCTAAATTTGATCCGTAGTCTCCAAACATTAAACAATTAAAGCTGGGGTTGGAAATCCTTTAGAGCTCGCAAGAGAGCTAGCAAGATTTGAAAATTGCACCTCCTCTGAGTTCCACCTCCCTCCTCCCCCTCCCGTCAGTGTGTACGTCCAAGCCACGCCCCCACAAACTGGAACGCGCACCGCATGACAATGAGAAGCGGCAGGAGTACTATATATATATATATATATATATATATACTATAATCTATTCAATACTAGCGTCACCGACCCGTTTTAAACCCACAGAGAAGCTAATATTAGCATTAGGCTAATACAAGCTACAAAAGTAGCTACGTTAGCAAAAGTTACACATTTCATAAGAATAACAAATCCTCCCCGAAGCAAAGCATATAATTACCTGTCCAACAGAAAGAGAGCAACCTCAGCATCACTTCAAATCCCTCAGTTGTCTCCACAAAAGCAACACTGATGTTTACTCTGGTTTGATGTCTGGCTTTATCCAGAGCCTTTTTGTTAGCAGCCTTTTCAGCCTCCAGCTTTCTCTTCCTTGCCTTTTTCTCGGGGCGAGCCGTTACAAGTAACGCTGGAAGTAGTAACTGGGGCTGCATTTTCTCAGCCACTGCTCATAAATGAGCATGAAATCCGTTCTGCTGTAACTCTGTACGCTGATTTCTTCTGGCAACAGCGACACGTGAAGATTGTGCACACGCGTCAGAGACAGGGATGAGGGGGGCGGATACAGAACTAGACATGAAGGCATCTGATTGGTTTTTGCTCTTCGCACCGAAGAACGTGGATTGGTCGTAGTTGTGTCACTCCTGCAGCTGCCACAGAGGACTGATTATTTTCGTTCCTTTTTCTGAATACATAATGTATTGATTACTCAGAAGGTAGAAGGACCATTTCACCCAGTATAACAAAAAGTGTTTCTGAACAGGATTACCAACCCCAGCTTTAACAATACAAATTCATAAAAGGTCATATAAGACAAAAGACCAATAAATAACAAGCAGTAAACAAATAGATGTGTAAAATCCTGTACACTCATATATATATTTGTATACATGATTGCACACACCTCGGTTTGAACATGATTACATGATTGCAGAATTACCCAGTTTGGACATGATTACATGATAGCACAATAATTACATAATTCCGTGATTTCACACGCATAGGTTTTAAAACATATAATTACACATGCTAGGACTAAACATGATTACATTACCCAGACTGAACATGATGACATGATTGTGCAAAGACTACATCACTACATTATTGCACACGTACCAGCCATAAAGATACAGCTACACACACAAGGGAGATCCCAGCCTGAACATGACTACAGATGCTCACAGGTTTGTTTGACTAAGATCCAGTCTGTGAGTTGTGCTTTAAAAGTCCTAAAAATCGGACAATCTTTGATATTAATGGGTAGCTTATTCCATTCCAAACATCCTTGAACTGATAACACGTTTTGGGCAAATGTTTTGCATCTAAATTGTACCTCACTGTCCCCTCTTGTGGCAGCTCTGGTTCCTATGCTTCTATCTAGCTGTTTTTTTATATACTCCTCCAGGCCGTGTGGGGATTTGTAGATCACACATACATGTTTGAAAAACTTAAAATTGTAAAAACTAAAAATGTTATATTTTTCCAGAATGTTGCAGTGATGATATGAATGTGTTCTTTTATCAAGTACCTTAAGGGCTCTTTTGTAAGGCTGTTCAATTGGTCTAAGAGTTGTGACACCTGTGAAGGACCAATTTGAGAAGCAGTAGTTGATGTGAGACAAAATCATACAATGCAGGTACGCCTTAGCAGCACTGGTTGTTAAAAAAGGTCTAATTTTTTTTTAATTCTGCAGATTAAACTTGGTGGTATTTGAGACCTTCTTGATTGAGTTTTAAATGTTAGGGCTGGGTCCAATGTCACCCTGAGGTACTTCAACTGTTTTACAAGTTCAAGCTCCTCACTCCCTAAAAACACGTTGGATCTGACTTCTGTTTGTGTGGACGAGGGGAGAGCCTTTTTTCACGTCATTTACCTTTCACATTTTTTAATTCTGATGAATTGCCACCTCATGCAGTGACCAAGTATCATCCACGAAGGCAAGAAAATGGAGCTGTTCTAAAGATGTCCAGTGTGCACCTGGAGCTGAGTGATCACCAAACAATGTACTCAGGATATCACGTGTGGTTCATATGTGAATCTCTTACTTTTACCACCTGAACATCATAAGAACATGGCTGCTATATTTCCCCAAACTATCCTGCACTAAAAAGAACATGTGAAATTGACAGCTGTGGACACTACGCTGGATACATTATATAAAGTTGGTGATTTGTGAGATGTACTTTCACTGACTACTTGCAGATTTTATTCATCCTAAATGTTAATATCAATAAAAAATAATGTAATAAATACTATTCCCTGTGTGAACTGACTTTGATTTTCTGAAACTGTCGGCGTGACAGCCTGCAGCACATAGAGGTTGAGGGCAACAGATTCAAAACTGGCATGCAGTTTCACAGGCTGCTCCTACTATCTGCTTGCACCTATTCATCACCTACATGTAATAACAGTATATTTTATTTGTGGTGGTGTCATGCATTATAACCACAAAAGTCCAGGTGGGTAAATTAGTACTAGAACGTTTGAGCCAATACACAGTATAATAATAGTTCGATCAGGACAGACTAATAAGAATTCAAAGACAGATTTGTGAAATGCAATGACATTTATTGTGCCCAAGAAACTTTGGCGCTTAGACCCCGGGGGGTTATATCAGCTTTGTAAACAGAACAGTGAATGTGAAGCTTGCATCCGAAGCCAACTACCCCCCGGGCCTAGACACTGGTGGTTGTATCGAGGTGGTGCGTCTGTCGAGGAAGCCTCTGGATAACTGGTTCAGATGGAGATGGTCTGTGTCTTCAATGAGGAGGTGACGGGGTGGAGGTGGGATGAGAGATGACAGCTGGATAAGAGCAGAGAGAGAGGACACTTTTTAAGTTTGACAGCTAATAACTGATTGGTGGAAGAAAGACTGGTGGCTGACTGTGATTGGATGAAATCAAGTAGGGAGAGGTGGAGTGAGAGAGACAGTGGGAAAATTGATTGGTGACTCAGTGAACATGCTCGAACAGATAGTCTTCCTGACTGAACCTTTGTTTGGCTTCATTTTTTTGTCATTGAAGTGCTGTGTTCAACACGTGAGGTGACACTGCAGTGTAGGTCATGTACTGTAATATCATTCATAGCACCTTTCGCAAATAGAAATGTAATCTGAGTGGTGTGGCATGAAATTTGTCCATGGTAGTGAAAAAGTGAAAAAACAGGATTTAAAAAATAAATACATAAAATAAAAAATAAAAATAAAAAAGTGCTGCTATTCTATTAACCACAACATTCAAATAGTCCCTTATTCAACTGTGGGCAGGTAAATTAGGCGGTGGGCGGTCTGCGCCAGCAGATCATTAAGTGATACATTCAAATGTGATGCAGTTTTTTTTTTTTTTTTTCCAATAGTTTTATTGAACTTTCCACACAGAGTTTTAACAAGTATTTTCTTGTTAAAATCCATCTATGAATAATCTGTGAAGACAAATGAATCTATGTTTGTCATTTGAAGTTAACCCACTTCTTAGAAGGAGTCCCTATCCTACTGAAAAGTCCTTTCTCAGTGTTTGTGCATTGAATACTGGCCCAAGGGACGTCTTCAGTGGGGGTCCTCAAGTAGCTTGCCCTGGAGGAGGCTGATGAACAAGGGAACTTGAACTGGCACTATACACAGCAAAAACTGGAGTGTTGAATCAACTCCCACAGAGTTGATTTTTTATATAGCTCCACACTCTCCAGAGTTAAATTAACATTTTCAAAATAGTTAAAATAACACTATTTTTACTTGTTTTTTTTATGTAGGTAGTTTTAATCCCTAAATTTAATATTTATGCAATAATTTAATATAACTTTATAATATAATAATTAAAATTATGAGAGAATAATTAATTCCAAGAAAAACATCTTCAACATCAATTTAATGAATTATAATTTGATATTTGGAAGAGGAATAGTTTTCAGTTTGAACAGAATTACTGGCTGTGTACACCCCAACTCAATAAATGTGAGAATAGTGGTGAAAAAAATTTAAAATAAGGTTGTTTCAGGCACATATGGTTTATTGAGGTGTTTTATTTAACTTTTTTTTTTCTTAAATTATTTTGTCTGACAATGATGATCTAATTTTCCTCTGTGTTGCTTACTAAGGGAGCTGTGTTTAGTTTATTTTTGTTATGCATAATGTATGTCTGTTATGTGTAAGTGTTCTTATGTGTGTTGTGTGTATGTTGACCCCAGGAAGAACAGCCAATGCTTTTGCAGGTGCTAATGGGGATCTTAATAAAAACAAACAAAAACATTTATGTTTAGGCTTCTTTCCCAAGTAGTCAATTAAAACATTATAAATGAAGATAGAATGTACAAACTTTCATCTGTAGCACCATATGAGCTTTGAATATCAAATGGTTTGTGACATTTAAGTTCACTTATTTTTATGACACACTTTTCTTCAGGTCGTAATACTTTGAATGCATGGAGATGTTCATCTGTAAAGAGTTTGTGTGTCAATAAAAAAAAATGTCATCTTCAACCAGAAGTAAATCAAGTATTTGACAAGACTGGCATGTCTTCCTCCATTGTACTGCAAACAAGTCCAGCTTTGTACTCTACACCATCAACTTTAACCCAACTTGAGAAAACATCTTTTGACAATAACATTTCAAGCATTTCACTGTTGACCACATTTTCATCTCTTAAAGAAAATGATTAAATTGGCCCATATTCCTTCTGTTTAAGAGAGATTTCCCAGTGATAAGCAATGGCCATCTGATGCCTTTTAGCTACTGATTTGGTTATGTTTTTGAAATTTTTGAAATAATCTTTAAAAACAACGAAGCTCACTTGATAATTCCTCCAAATCTCCTACAAACGGGGATACTAAACTGTTAGAAATGCCACTACCCTGCAGTTTGGCCACGATGGATGCACACATTTCTTTGGATAAATCCCTGGTAAGTCCTGAATCACTGCTCTCTGGAACACTGAAAGAACAACGGAAGAACTTTGAAGAAGATTTGAGGTATTAAATTGGTCCTCCAAAGCAGGTGACACTGGATCACTAGAGGAACAAGCAACAGCTGAAGTTTGAGCAATTTGGTCAACATTGCTGTGAACACTATTGAGGTGCTTCCTAAAACCTGCATAAGTTTGGAACTGAAGCCTGCAGCTTGGCTGACAACAGAACAACTTAAACTTAGGTCCAGGATAATAGCTGTGTTCACCTCTTAAATGTGAAATCAACTGCTGACTGCTGGGATAAACTTTCTTACAAATAAAACATGTTCGCATTTTTGATGCCTTTTAGGGTTTGTCTTGCCTTTTACTCAGGTTGTGAGAAGTATTTCCTGGTTAAGGAGTTTGGCTCTCAAGGTCCTGAACTCTTGGTGATTCCTTCATTTTTCCCATATCGATGTTATAGACTGTTGTCTGCAGAAATATGTAAAAATTCACAGGCACACCATCGTAAGACACATTGAACACAAAATGAGCTTTAAAAAGCTCATCAAATGCCCCAAGGGAGTGGTTGGCCTGGCAGGGGATGAGATGCTTGTCCATGGCAATATAGAAGCTGTCTTTCTTCCTTTTCTGGCGCCCAACGGCCAAGAGGTACGGCTGCTGGCTCTGCTGATTCCGAAGATGCTCTTCCAAACTGCAGCAAGACTGGGGTTGACACAAAGACATTATGCATTAGACAAATTAGACAAATTGTTTCATCCACCTTTTAGCCACTTTTACACAAGACAGTGACATGACAAATTATCATAAAAATTATAAATATTAAATTACCTTACAAAAGACTACAAGTCTCTCAGCTGCATCAGAGGCACTGATTTTTGGATACTTCGGTCCCCCTGGTGGTGGCAGAAGGAGATATAACAGTAACAGCAGGGAGGCCATCTCTTGGTCAAAGGCCATGGACAAAGAGTCACAAGAATGAATTAACTGCAAATACTTCAAAATGTATTCTTTTGCCAAAGCACACCAAGTTTGAATGAGAACTAGAAAGAGCATTTCCTGAAGAAAATGTGTGTGAATGCTGAAGGCTGAACGCCACTGCTGAAGCAATGCTGAAAGGTATAACTTGTAAGCTGGTCTTTATTAATAGAGTCACAAGACTATTGAACTGTAACTGCTTATAGCAACTTCTATTGAACAAAACGCACTTGCTGCCTTATCAAGATCACTTCCTGGTGGACTCTCTGCTGACTGCACCATTTGACGCAACTCTGGTGTTGAGGTGAGCTGCTTGGCCTCTTTGATGATGTTATACCTGAAGATCGGATCCCATTTCTGAAGCAGCCTGGTGGATACCTCATCATCAAACAGGAGAGTGAAGTCTTGATTCACCTATAAGGAAGAAAATATACTACTACCACATTCAGCACAAAATGTCAAGTGATTCTCAACAAACCACTGAATACTTACCAATCCTTTTGTATCCAGGAATCTTGGGAAGATGGACAGGATATCAAGACTTTTGTCTGGGTCATTGTTAAGCTTCTGATGATGCTGAAAGGTCTCTCTCATCTTCTAGAAAATCAAGGAAGTGTCTGTTGTATGGTTGAGCAAAGAGGTGGCTTCCTGGCAAGCATCCCCACCTAGCTGCATTTCAACATTAACCCTCTCATGCATGAATTATGATAAACTCAGTCAGGATTTGTGTTTTTATACATCCTTAGGGATGTAAAACAAGGTTTGAAAAAAAAAAAAAAATCTATCTTTATTCTATAAAGAAATATTTATCTGTCCACTGAAGTGTACTTCATGCATTTTGTACTGTAAAAAAACATCAATGTAATAACATGGTAATTATATAGGTAGAGTTGTAATTTAGTTATACAGTTGTAATATAGTATTCTGTTGGAATGGTGGTTCCTCCACTACTCTGTAGGCCTCTCTATTTGAGCTCTATTGATAAACGTAAAAGTTAACATAAACATAAAACTTTTTTTTTCCACTAGGCGTTTTTATTTATCTTTATGGATGTAAAACAAGCTTACAAAATAAAGATATATTCTCTCTGAACTGAGGAGAATAGTGTGACACAAGTAACAGTCTCTGAACTGTAGATCCTCATAGAATCTTGACTGTAACTGGTGTTTATCATACTGTATTCTTGTCAAGTCTCTGAACTGAGCATATTCTCTCATAGTATCTTATGGCATGTATCATATTTCCTGTCAAATCATGCTTGTTGCTCATTTCTGAGACTATTTTCTATGATAGTTGCCAAAGCATCCGGGGCACAAAGCTACAAGACACTGCATGCAGATGTACTTCGTCACTCGAGTCTGGAAACTCCTCTATTACCCTGTATGCCTGTCTGTATGCCTGAGCTCTACAAAATATAAGGATACATAGAAAAAAAAATCAAATTACATTCTAAAAACATAAAGAAGTTGATTTACAGCCAAAACATTATAGGATATGAATTATTTTCAAGAACAACGTTGGCAGTAATTGACAATGCATTAAAGTTGAAACATAGCTAGTGATGCATGATGTACAATTGAGTGGACAGATGATTAATCTGTATTTCCTCCAAATATAAAATCAAAACTTGGAAAATCTTCACATAATGTCACCTTAGATGTTACTTGATGTAATTATATTTTTTTTTTTTTACCTGCAATGGTATCTTTTTATAGAAGGTAGAAACCAAAATAGCCGAGGTGTTTGGTCTTTCTCCCTGTCTGTCGGCCATCTTGGTTTCACTGACTACTTTTTCCCATTGCAATGACCAGCCAGTGGGATTTTTTTTAGCTTCCACTAGAGTGGACTATATGCAGCAGTGCCCAAAATTGCAGGCATATATAGAGAAAAAAACACTTTTAAACAGCTGTACACTGTAGTGACCTCTATGCATGAAAGGGTTAATGGATCTTTGGGAATTTGGGCCTCCTGAAGAAAAGCACACCACACACACACTTTCAAAAAAATAAAGCATAGGTGCTGAGCAGATAGGTAAGTGACAGAACGGAAGAGTATATAATGAAGTACAAGTAAATGTTAATGAGAACATCATCTAGTTTGTGGACAGTTACTTTCTTACCTCCTCCTGGAGAAAAGCCAGAGGAGCTACTTGGAGGTGAAGATCTTCATAGAATCTTTCTCTGGATCGTCTTCAGACGCCAAGAAATGTAACCGGTGTTCCTAAAATGGAAAAATACATTCAGGGACGGGAACACTGTCACTATCCCCCCCCCCTTCTCTAACAGCTTTGGTGGGGAGGTGCCTGAAAAGAAATATTAAATTAGCATTCTATTATGTAATGGCCAAACAGTTATTTGTATTAAAAAAAAAAAAGAGTACACACAAATAAAACACACATACCCGTGTTTATCAATCATGTGAGCCACGATTATATTGACCATTTTTCTTCTGGTAGCGTGGAAGCAAAAAAATGTGATAAACGGCATTTCTAGAGATTAAGATGAATGATAAATGTTTAAGTTTAAAAAAAAAACCCTGTGAGAACTGAGCTTTGTCACAACCTTTTTAGCAGATGCTGCATCAACAGTACCCTCAACTCTTGATTTCTTCCTAAGAACCTAATCTAGGAGTATAGTTGATGCTGATCTTGAGTCAGACCACTCAGATGCAGAGGACAAGGAAAAATCAGAAAATTCTAAAAGGAAAAAAAAAAACAAACAAGCTTTATTCTGTAGGATGTAGAAAAAGTCACGTGGCTGCAGGTTTTTGTTCCAACCAAGCAACAGCACACCACAGACTTGACTCATTTAATCAACTGATCTCAGTCTTCAGACAGCTGACAGCTGGTCAGATTGTGTGCTCTTGATTGGTTGGAACAAAAACCTCACGGCCCTTTGTGGGATAGTTCTCTCATGCCTGGTGTTGAGCTTGAATACATCTGTCCTTGGGTCAGTAAAAAATAAGGGTTGGCAAGATGAGCAATTCAGAAATATCTTGAAATATAAAAGTTGTTTTCAAAGCATGCATCAGATTTATTATAATACATGTTGTATTCATGTTGGATTTGTCAATTGAAATGACATTGCAACAATTGTCAAATGTCAAAAGAATGATAATATTGAATATCTGATCCACTTACAGTGGATTTAAGTGTACTTAAAATATAGTTTTGTCTGAAAACATTAAATTGAAATCTTTTGCTGTATTTCTTTATGTAAACTTGAATGCATTTTGGCAACACTGAGTAGGACATATCTTCAAAACAAAACGTGTGAAGAAGCAATTGTTGCATTGCAAAAGTGAATTACATTTATTTCACATTATAGTCCGGATAATTCCCTTAAGTTCCCTTCCTTTTCTTAAACTAAGCTTAAGTAAAACATAAACAAACCTTTTTTCATGGAACCGTTCTGGTGAGACTGTCTTAAGAAAGCAGGAAATCTCCAAGAGTGACTGGGCATGCTGATCAGATTAACTGCTAACATGCCTATCCAATATTTAGTGCAATATTTATTCGCCCCTGCACGGTGGTGTAGTAATGCAGTAAATCTTGGTTGCTTTATAAAAATGCAATGACACTTAAAGAGGAACTATGCAGGATTTTCCCCTGATTATGCTACACTTTCACCTTAAACAGCTTCAGAGTAATTGTGACGGTTACATACATGACTTGTAACGTGTTACGAACGAGAATGGAGGCTCTCTGCCCTCCACCTCTCTCACCCTTGGCGTCTCTGGGCTGAACATCAACCTTGCAACATCAGAGCAGCGCTTGGCCTCCGCCCCGTTGTCCCAGCTTTCGTCTCCGTGCACCGCAACACAAACGCGCTCCGTACCCCGTAATCTTTCGTTTATGACAGTTAAGACTACACGTCGTATCATCGTATGTGTTATATAACGTTATCCAGTGCTCCATGGATTGTTGGTTTTTTCGCCGGTTTCTTAAAAACAAAGGCACATGGCCCGGAGGAGGGTTAGCAAAACAGCGGAAAAGCGACCGTAACGGTAGCGTTACCAAACAAACCAGTGGCTGCCAATGCTCCGAAGTCCAAAATACACATAATCCCTATTGCCATGTGCAAGTTAAAGTCAACGTGTATAGCTCCATTTCGCTAAATTAACGTTCAAACAGAAAAGTATTTGCACACTCAAAAGGATGCAGGTGCCTAGGACAACATAACTCATGTCGCCTTGAGCTAAAGGAAGAGACTCTTAACGTTAACATTAGCTTGAAGGCAAAATGGAATTTTCCGAACATCTTCTACTCTGTTAAAAGGTCGTTTTCAACGACCGAACATGCCATTGGTGTGTCAACAAAACAATACAACGCACCGGTGAAAGACCGTGAACTTCATATTAGCCCGTTAATGGTGGTTCCAGCCAAAACTAGTCTTGACAGAGTTACAAACATGAAGCTTTGTTTTACACCACTTCAAGCATGCATGAGACTTGGTAAATTGCAATGGATAATGTAGGGAACCGTTTTTCAGCTTGTTAATGTTTAATTGTTAGCTAGCCTCATGATCCACACATTAGCTGTTGAGTACCAGCTACAACAAAGCTTAGAAAAATAGTCTATATATTCTCCGTAGATATTTCATTTTATAAAATACGTTTCATTTAATATAATTGTTCCCATAAGTTTGATTTGTACTTACTGTCTGCGTAAAACTCTCCATGCAACACTGCCTCCATCAGTGGTGAAACCAGCAGAAGCACATGGAAGAATGGCGCAGCAGAGCAAACTATTAATTGATCCACGGGTTTACCCGGGCTGAAGCCCAGGGGCTTGCCTCACGGGTTAACCTGGGCTGTAAGCCAGGGGCTATACCAAGCAAATTAACTCTGTAGAGATGTCTACAGAGTTAATTTGCTTGGGCTTGATTAACTCTGTTAAATAACTCCAACACTGAACACCATTTGAATCAGAATGTGCTAAAATGACACTTTGAGATTGGAAATCAACTCTAACATGTTTAACCCTGTAATTTCAACACTCCAATTTTTGCTGTGTATATTCCCTGTGGACACACACATCAGCACATGGATAAAAGGTGGAGACATGGAGAAAATTGGAGAACTAAGCTATGCACTTGACAAGTAAATACATCAAATGACACAGTCCTGTGTGTCTGTACGTGATACAGTTCGAGTTGTTGCTCATAGTTAGCTTGATTAACTATATCATCATCTTAGCTAACGCTTTGTGTGTGTTTGTTTGCTTTGTGTTTGTGCATGCGAGTATGTTGATGTGGTGGTGGTAGTTGTTGAGGGGGGTGGGGAGGTAGCGGGCTGTTGGAGGCTGCACAGAGTGATTGGGTGTGTCTTAGCTGCTCCTTGAGGCCCACCCAGAAGTAAGGCATTTTTTTAATAGACCCTTTTCACATGACGTCAGACAATTTCCACTATAATATTTAACATGTCATTTTAATTATCTTTAGCGTCCTTGTCCTTTAGCAATTATTATCACACAGTGTTGCATTGCAAAAGTGAATTATATTTATTTCACATTTGAGTCCAGATTTATTTTCATGTATATAGTTTGATTTTTATCCATCCATCCATCCATCCATCCATCTTCCTCCGCTTATCCGGGGCCGGGTCGCGGGGGCAGCAGCCTGAGCAGGGATCCCCAGACCTCCCTCTCCCCAGACACTTCCTCCAGCTCTTCCGGAGGGACCCCAAGGCGTTCCCAGGCCAGCCGGGTGACATAGTCACACCAGCGTGTCCTGGGTCTTCCCCGGGGCCTCTTTCCGGTGGGACATGCCCGGAACACCTCCCGAGGGAGGCGCCCAGGGGGCATCCGGTACAGATGCCCGAGCCACCTCAACTGACTCCTCTCGATGTGGAGGAGCAGCGACTCTACTCCGAGCTCCTCCCGGGTGACAGAGCTTCTCACCCTATCTCTAAGGGAGCGCCCCGCCACCCTGCGGAGGAAACTCATTTCGGCCGCTTGTATCCGGGATCTTGTTCTTTCGGTCATGACCCAGAGTTCATGACCATAGGTGAGGGTAGGAACGTAGATCGACCGGTAAATCGAGAGCTTTGCCTTTCGGCTCAGCTCTCTCTTCACCACGACGGACCGATACAACGACCGCATTACTGCGGCCGCCGCACCGATCCGCCTGTCGATCTCACGCTCCATCCTTCCCTCACTCGTGAACCGGACCCCGAGATACTTAAACTCCTCCACTTGAGGCAGGAACTCTCCCCCGACCCGGAGAGGGCAAACCACCTTTTTCCGGTCGAGAACCATGGCCTCAGACTTGGAGGTGCTGATTCTCATCCCAGCTGCTTCACACTCAGCTGCGAACCGCCCCAGCGCATGCTGTAGGTCCTGGCTCGATTTGATTTGATTTTTGATTTTTATGAAAGAAAAAAAAAAATTATAAATAATAATTTTCTTCGTTGGTTTGTTTATACGCACGTAACGCGTTAGCTGGATTTTCTGTTCAGGCTGCCATACAAACATGGCGGTGGAAGATGGCGACACTCTCTAAAGCAAGACCCTTGCTATATGTATATATAGAAGAATAAATATAAGGCTGCGAAAACCAAACAAATTTTATTTTATAGCATTATACACTTATACAATTATATTCATGAGTAGTATATTCAGATTTTGCCAATAAACCTTGGCATTTATTACACACTGGACCTTTAACAAATGGCCTCTTAAATGGTGGTTACACCACTTGACACTTCATTAGTAGTTTATTTGACTTCATGATTCCTTAAGTTAAATTTCATAGTTAATATCATATTTGAAACAATTGTATTCTATTACCTTTATTTAACACCCAAAGAAATACTGACATAAGATCATGCCAAACTAGTTGATATGGTGTTTTATTTAGAATTTTGTGCTTTTAAGAAAGTTGAATTTTTTGGTGCAAAGTTTTTTATGGTTACACCACTTAGATATGTTTGCTGTAATTCTCCAGTATATTCTCTTAAAATGGATTAAAAGCAGAAATGTTATGGGCACCTGGCCTCATTTCGTACCACCTCTCATCACATGGAGCTATCCAACTTTTTCCTGACTTTGCAATTTTACCCATGATTCACAGCGGAAGTCGGTTATGCTCTCTGGTTGAGCTGTGTGTTTGCATTTCCATGGTTGGAGTAGCTGTCATAGTTGCAGTAAACGTTTGTTTAAAACATCATTTGGACAGTTGTGTAAAATTCCCCACTCATCACTTCTCACTGAGTGGGTAGATGACATGAAGCAATGACCTGATGTTAACAAAGTGAATTACTTACTGTGTTTTCTGAAGGTGTTGATGGCAAGGAATTGGAGAATTACAAAAGCACAGAAGCACATATTGACTACAATAGAATAATATTCTATTGTAGTCAACAGCTAGAATATGTCATTATGTCAACAGTTAGTTAGCTAACTAATATTAAGATATTTCCCTTTCTGACAAGCAATGTAGCTACTTATTCAAGGTAATTTAAACCTAATGAATTATGCACAGTTATGTTTAACGAGTCATCAAATGTTTCTTTAGGTAAACTTGGAATATTTGTAAAACAAGTAAATATGAATATGTGTGCTAAAAAAGTAATATTTAAAGTAAAGTACATGAGAGTAAATGAGAAAATGCATTGATTTCAAAGATATGGCATTGAAACACTCACACTGAAAATGAATGTGGGTCATTTTTGACCCATGTTGTGCATTAGAGGGGTAGTGATACAAAATGTGTTTTTAAGTAAAAAGTAAAAAATAAAATAAGGATATTTTATGATCAAAAACAAGTTAATTGAGGAATTCCTGGAATACTATATGATCAAATAAATTTTTTGCAAAGATATAGCACATAAAAACTCTGTCGGGTCACTTTTGACCCATGTTGAGCATCAAAGGGTTAAGACACGTTGCTGGCTTCAAAATGGACAAATAAACTACACTTATACAGGGTTTAAATGTTTTGCCAGTTTACACATTCTTTTTTATTTATTTATTTTTCACATCACCTCTTTCTACTTATGTATTTCAAATTTTCTTCTATTTTCTTTTTGTGGGGTGGGTGTGTGGGTTCTAGTCTGCACCAGTCTCTCTAATATAATTCAGGATTCCATAACTAAAGAGACAGATTTGTATAATTCATACATTAACAAAACCCCTGGTTTTATTTTGAAGACAGCATAACACAGTTTCCGGTCTGTGGAGTATGAAATGACGAACTTTACGGTCGTCGCTGGTGATTGGAGCAGCACAGAAAGAGGAGGGGGGAGAGAGAGAGAGAGAGAGAGACAGACAGACAGACCCAGCAGCTGTTTGTGTCTCTTCAGCGCGGAGGGTCCAGCGGCACGCAGCCAGGTGAGCAAAGCGGCGACTGCGGTCTGAAAGCCGGGGAGAATACCTGCGGCGTTCCGCTGCTCCGATTCATCCAGCGCTTCTCGAGGCTCAGCCTGCTCACTGACATGAAATAGGAAGGTGAGGTGCTGATTTTTCTCTCTCTACCTGACAGCTGGGGATGACCGGCTGCTCTGGTCTTCGCGGATGAAGTTAATGAGAGTGAATGATGGTGCACGGCTTGTGTACTAAGGTGGGAAGGGGCTCACCTATGGAGTTTATGCTGAAGTTGTTTTGATCGCATCACGGTTAGGTGCTCCATGAGGGGAAGTGACTTCAACTCCACTGATGTCTTGGCAACCCACCTGGATTCATGTGACAGGAATAACTGTGGAATCTGTTGCTCGGATCTTTTGGCTACTTGAGATAAATTGCTGCTTTTGTTGCCTCAGGTGTTGGACCATGATGTCACCACAGGCTGGTTGTGTTTGGATCTATTCTATAACAGTAAACTGTAAAACAGGTGATATTAAAAGTGTGCGCATTGTTAACAAATGCAGAGGCGCAAGCTTCTAGAGAAGATTGAATCTAAGGTTGGTCATTAGTTTGCATGGCTAATCAAGTGTAATGGTGTGTGTGTGTGCGCGCGTGTGTGTGGAGTTCTAGAACCCCCACAGGTAGAAGGTAGAAGCCCCCCCCCCCGCCATGAATACCTATCAGTTGTATCTACAACTGATAAATATTCAGGAATTGTTCTATTTTGACACAGCTTTTCAACTCCGTGCTGCTTTGATCACATTATGTCACTCTGCCAGGAATCAGAGACTGAGATACGGCAGAGTGAGCCTCAGTGTTACAGGTTTAGCTCATTACAGTCACAAAAGCTGCTTGATTTGATGCATAACAGTGCAAATTGAATCATGCCATCAAAATTGTAGCATTAATCCATATGCATTTCTGCGGGCATTTCTGTGTTTCCTATTGTTCTCACTGTCTTAATGTGGACAAATACATTTTACCAAGGCCATGTGTGTTATCTATTTTCTTTTTTTGTTTTTTTTTTTTTGAAATTCACCTTCAGTTCCTATACTAGGCATCTAATGCAGTATGAACACAACAGTATGGATGGTAGGTTTTAACAACAGTGATTTTTTTTTTCTTCGATTGAATCGCATTGAAACTGAAAAATTGGGTCCCTTTTTTGACTGAATGCATGATGTTCTACTGTTGCACTGTTTATACAAAGCTACTGCGTTTTCTAATTTTTAAAACAAGGGTTAAGACTGTCTAAGATTTGTTTACATAGGACGGGTGTTATGCACACTCAGAGGCTCACCTCATGAATGTGGAAAATTTAAATGAGAGTGGCATGATCATTGTGGCTGCAGCAGAATCAAAAAAAATATCATACTAAGTATATGGTTTCTAATGCATTCTGTGAAGTTGGCATGTCAGTATGTGATTGGAAAGTTGATAGTGTTAATTCATATAATTCACAAATACATGAGCAATAGGGTAGCGTTAGCTAGCTGAATTACAGTTTAGAGGTCTTTAGACCGGAGAGCACCATTATTTGACTGAAGAGTTCAGAGCTGTGTGGCAGGTTGGTCTTATAAATCCATTCATCTGAAATGACAATTACTGGTTGGGATGAAGGGAGTTAAAGGTGGCACACTTAAGTGGACACAGAGATATTGACTGGAGGGGATATTGACTCTCAGCTGCAGAGTGGAGAGCTGTCTGTGGTGGGTAAGACAGACATAATACACAGATGTTGGTAACTGCAGTATGGACGTTAAAGCTCTGATGTGTTAGATTGTATTGCTTGCTCCATATCCTTAGGGGGCAGCATTTCACCTCTTCACCCCGCCCAGTTGATTATATTGTTGTTTTCCCTATGTGCCTTATAATTTACTATTAGTATACATGCATTTATTGTTAATATACTTGTTTGCTTAGACTATAGTAGCATGATGAAGGGATGATGGCAGAATTAAAATATAAGCTTTAAAGCCAGGCGGGTTTTCATTTACAAGATGTTAAAATGATAACCACTCAAAAAACTGTAACTGTGTACAAAATAACTATATATTATGTTTTTGAATGTTGACACAACTGCATGCATTGATTGTAGGTGGATGTGCAAAAGACAGTAATGAACAGTATCTGTTACATGCAGGGATAATACTCTGCAGTTTACAGCAATGTGTTTGCTGTTGATCAATGAGGACTTAATAGGACAGACCTGATGTTTGTGTATTCTTAGCTGATGTCAGATTTGTAGATTGATGTAAACAAATGGAATGTGTTTAGAGCCACTGGTTTGGTTATACATGTATGTTTTATTGGTTTTATCTGGTGTGAAAAGATGATGGTGTTGGTTCATCTCAGTGTACAAATCTGAAGGGATTTTTCCCATTCTGACCTGTTACTATGTGCAGATGTGACATGTGTTCGTGTTCCATGAGCGTACAGGATATGGAGGTTTTGGCCTCATCATGGCGTTTCACAGGATCATCCCCTGGAGACCACAAATGTTATGTAACTTGTTCCTTTTCTCATATGCAGTGCTGACAGATGTTGTTGATTTATGCTGTTCTGGGCCAAAGTATTGGACATTTTTCTTGCCAATGCCAATGCCAATGTCCAGACCAGACTTAAACTGAGACAAAAATATGAGGTAGAATGAAATATATCAAAAATAGCTGGAGTGCTTTCCACTTGGACCAGGTCTGTATTTTAACCTTATATGCTTTTTTGCAGTCTTGTACCGATTGTTTACATGGTGCATATGTAAAACTGTCTGTGAACGTGTATGTGTGTGCATATCTTGCAACGACCTGGGTACACATGTATTGATTGCCACATGAAACATTATTGCTGTCAAAAGAACTATCACCTGCTGAAAGACTGAGCAGGCTATAATTGAGCAGCACGCAGCGAGTCCTGAGGAGAGGATTTACAAGCTACTGAAACTGTTTACAAGGTCTGAGTTAATATTGGAAGAGCTCAGGCAAAACATGGTCCACCTGCTGACGCTGAAACACTTGATCTATTTCAGCTAATCAATGAGGAATCACTTACTCTGTTCCTCTGTGGATCAGAAGGGGGCCTTATTCAGGCTAATCTTAAAGAAAAAGGCTCATTTATGTTCAAAGTATTACATTACATGGAATACAAATGGAGAGCTGAAACAGTGCTTGTACTGGCTGTAAATGAGGAAGACATTGCATTTCTTATTTCTTTGAAATTCTTGTGATGAACTTACCTTATCTGTACCTGCTGTTCTGTCTGTGGAAACATCATCCGAACATTTGAAGATCAAAACCTTGCACCTACATTACCCACAATGCAACTTTGACAGCTGGTGGAGATCTGCGTATGATGCCATTCTTGAGCTTCCAGATGTTTGTTTTTTTTTGTTAGTTTTCAGATTTGTAATTTTTCACATAGCCAACAGTATCGCCAACCTCAGAAACACAGCGCGCTTTGATACATGGTGTTACCTTGACTCTGTTCACATGGGGCAGATGGTTGATGCAGGCTACCGTGATATACATGGATGAAGAAGAGCAGCACGTTCAAGTTCATGTTAAAGGAATGCATGTTGAATATCACAGATGTATGCAATAGCTGTTGTGTTTGATCCAACCTCCTGATTGGGTCTTATCAATCACAACTACCAGTCAGCAGGGAATGTAACATGGAGATAGTAGTTAGTTAGTTAGTTAGTTATTAAGTCTGGTCTAGACCACAGCGGCCTAATGATGAAACAACATATTCATGCTACACAGGAGAACCCTGGCTTTTTAATGCAACCAAGTGTCCCTATAGAATTTCAAATCTGGCATTAAAAAAAAAAATGCTGGTTAAAAATTCAGTGAGTTACGGTAAAATTTAGTGTCAGATGGATCCCCTCCTGTCTAACTGAAGAGGAAGATGACATGTGGTGAATACATCTGCGGATCACAATGTCTGTGAGGTAAAAGAACTAAACAAAAAAAAAAAAAAAAAAAAATGCAGCATGGTCATTTGTTTTGTTCCAATTGAGCACTCTCAATCTACAGAGACTCAGTTCTGCTGCTGCTGTGTGGTACTGCAGGCACAGCGGGATTGGTCTGGGTTTTCCAACCGTCCCTTGAAAAAAGCACACACAAGTAAGACGATACAGAATCTGGCTCACCTCATTGGTCGAGGTACTGTTGCTTTCAAAGAAGATACTAGAAGACAAGATACGACAACAAAGCAGCATGGGTGACACAGATTCACAGGTCTCAGATTCACAGGTTTCGGACACTGCTTTGAGCAGTTACGTTACAACTCCGACGACAAAAATAAAGAAAAGGCTGCAAAAATACAGACTCGAATGGGAAAAGAAAACGTGACTGAAAAAAGTGCATGATAATGTCTACAAAGCGCATTGCACTGATTGCTGGCACACTTTTTTTGTAGCCCATGGTGGACTGTTTGACAGCATACTTCTAGTGGTGGACACATTAGAGACATGAGGGACAACAAAACCAGGGGAACCATTGACTGGTTTGTTGTCCACCAGGTAACACCAGAGGCAGATATGCTCTGTAAAAAAATGAGAATGTTTTTTTTTAACCCTCTGGTTAAAGTTAATATGGGAAAGTGCAATGAATGTCAGCATTTTATGACCAAAACTATTATATTATTTTTTTAATGTAATAAACAACTACAATTGATAGATGAATACATAAAATAGATAAATAATGCATAAAGATAATATATAGATGATGATATATATAGAGGATGAATACACATTATACTGTATACACACATACAACCTTACAACCTTTATTTTATTCCAGGTTAGTTAGGCTCCAGGCCTAACTAAGTAATCAGAGTCAGTGGAGACGCTTCAGTTAACTTCCTTATACCAGCATCAGTTCAAGATGATGCTCTTCACAGCCCCTTCTAGTGGCCATGTAAGTATCACTGTCAGCCCACTATTCAATGAATTCATTTCGATGGTGGGGTGGAATAGTTAAATGCATGCACAACCTTAAAAACAAAAGAAGCGTCGTTACGAAGAAAATGTTTGATTTCTTTAAAAAATCTCTAAATTAAATTTCATGGACAACTTCTCTGCATGACATTTAAAAGTCAATGTCAAGTGTGTGACTCCATGTACTTGAACTCATGCACACACACATGTACTCAAGCATGTCAAGCTCCGCCCTTTTTCAGGAACACATTTGAAAATGTCACCTGCAGGTGGTATACACACAGCTACATACAGTAAATGCATTTTTCTTATTACATGATCCAAATACACATCACATTTTAAGACTCCAGTTGAATCCTATGGATAAATCATTTGTATGCTATTAACATGATTTAATTCGTAGGATGAGGGGAAAAAATAACACTTCTTCAACAACATACATAAACAAGACCTTTATTTCTTTAATAACCATTAATTCTGCTGTTTTAGTGGCTGAATGCTTTTTGCTGTGCTCCAGGGTAGTTTCCATCCTGTTGTCTCCTCACAGTGTTGAGTCAAAGGTGTTGTCTCTACAGGAAGCCTCTCACACACTGCACTGTGTTTGGCAGAGGCAATAAATGTCTGCAAGTCCCCACTGCTCACTCTACAAGGTGAATGATATCTTTAATCTCTCATTATTAATATTTGTTGTCGCAAAGTCAACAGGAGCACACACTCTCTCCTCCCTCCCTGAACCTAAAGGGGCTTCTCCCCTCCGTCCTCTCTCGCTCAGGAAGCAGCAGATACTTCTCATCTTTTTTTTCCACTGCTCTTTTTTTGTCTGCCAGCAAGTGATTAAAATGTGCCTGCTGCCGCCACAGAGGAGCACACTGGCAGAAACAGCAGCAGCTGAGCCCAGAAGATGAAGACCTTTGTTACATGCTGATGAGCTGAACATGAAAACCTGTGCTAACCATGTAAAACTGACATTATGTCTGGCTTTGCCCTTTTTTCTACATTGAGTTGTCTGAAAAGCTTTTTACTGGCAACCACTGGAGCATATGGAGAAGTGTCAGTTCATCTCAACGTAGTTTAGGTGGAATAACTTTCTATTTGTCAAAGACCGCTCTGGTGAAAATCAACCGTTTCACCTGGTTAATATTCATGTGGCGTTTTTATATAGGACAACCCTTAAAGGCAAACTCTAGTATATGTCAAAGTGGGTCTTAAGGTCTTGGTATGATTTAAAAGAACCAGCTTGATACTGGTTTTGTTGGAAAGGTGAATAAATGAATAAACATGTTTTTGATGCACACAAATATTTCTTGCTTTAAATATGTGCAGTAGAAATTCACAAATGTACGTTTGTAAAAGTATCAAATACAGTTGAAGCAACATTTCAGTAATCAAATGGAGGTTGTTACATTGATATACGAACTGTTGAACCTGCATTTACAAAGTGCCTTTTAACTTTTTGTAAACTTCCCTGCATTACAGGGATACATACATACATATATATATACATACATATATATATATATATATATATATATATATATATATGTATGTATATATATATTAGTGGTGGGCATAGATTAATTTTTTTAATCTAGATTAATCTCGCTGTAGTCATGGAATTAATCTAGATTAATCTAGATTAAAATGGCTCATTCAGAATATGTGTGCTACCAAACTAATGACTAAAAGTAAGTTTTTGAGAATGGGTTTATTAGGCCAGGTGACGCATTAGACCAGGGGCTCATCTCCTGTTTCCAAAATTAAATTAGTTAGCTTGTCTGATAGAGCTGCGCTGACGGGCTTGCCTCGGTTGCACTCATACAAAGTAGTTTGACGGCGATTCTTCCCCTGCGTTATATCAGTGCTCGAGCTGGCATCTGCAGCATTAGCTAAGGGATGCTTTGCGTTTAGGTGGTACTTGAGACTGGAAGAACTCTTACAGTAAACTAATTCCGCATTGCACAAGGTGCAAACAACCTTAGTCTTGTCCCGGTTTCCATTGGGAAGCTTCTTAAAAATGAATTTTCCCTGAAGCAAGCCCGGCGGCTTCGTAGCTGTATCCATGTTAGCACGTCACTTTTGATGTGGTAATTCACAGTAGGCATACAGGTTCAAAGACTCGTTCTCGCCCCCTACAGTGCAATTCGGCTAGGTATCCATCCGCGCTAAAATATCAAGGTGAAAGTCATCATAGTTTGTGTAGTATAGACCCAGCTCCCAACCCAACTTTGAGAATAGATTAATGGCGATATTTTTTTTATCGCCTGATAAGAGTCTCAGGTTAACGCAGCATGTTAACGCCGATAACGGCCCACCACTAATATATATATATATATATATATATATATATATATATATGTGTGTGTGTATATATCCCAATATAGCCCAATCAAGATTTTTTTCCTCTCAAGTGGCACAGATCCATAACATGAATGTGTATGTGTGGGAAAAAAAAAAAAACACATGATATCGGATATTGTCAGATCGCATTCAGGCCCCTGTTACATGTGGAAATAAATCAGATACAAATCGGATATCCACCAATGTGTCTACAGTCGAAACAGACAGTTCGGGTATTTCCTGGCTATTCCCGAGTCTTGTGTCATTAATAATGCGTCACATTGATGACAGCGTGTGTTGTTTACCTGCGGCTGGGCCAGCTGACTTCCGCATTGGTAGCCAACCGTGTTTGATTTGCTGCCGGTTGCAGCAAATCGGAATTGGGCATCAAGGCCTGTAGTGTGAAGAGAGCCATAGCCTGGTTCAGTGGCTACACTATCACGGAGAAGGCTGCTGACCTCCATCATATTCTACTTTACTGAGATGCACCTGTATAGAATAACATATATAAAAACCAAAATAGATACTTAAGCAGTGCATATGTCCACTGTAATGATCACTTAAACTGATCATGAAAAAATCACTCATTAAAGGAGAAAGTCTGTCACTGTCCATGCTGACAGGACGTGTGCCTGACATCTGCAGACAGATGTTTGCTGCTGTTCACTCCTTGGCAGGGACAGACTGAATCAAGTTCACTCCACTTCCACAGCCTCACATCTCAGAGCCAGAGATAATCTCTTCAACAAACACAAACAGGGCAGATCAGTCTGCAGTGTGAGCATCTCTCCACTCAGTCCCTCTCACAGACCATCAGGAGTCACCAACCCTGTGAACAAGTCCACATGGGCTGCAATTATTCAGCTCAGTTCAGGAGGCTGCTGTGACTCATACAGCAGCAATCATATCTGTGGTCTCACTGACTTTGATTCTTGGTGTCAGTCACTGGCCATCGGAGTGTTTCTGAGGCTGCTGGTCTCCTGGATTTTCACAACAAAAGCATTAGCAGCGGCTGTCCTAATGAGAGAGGCCAGGGGAGAATGGACAGACTAGTTGGAGCCGACAGAACTAGACTGCAGTCACTCAGATAACCACTCTAAAACTGTGCTAAGTGGAGAAGCTACACAGTTACCAAACCTGAGGCTTCTTTTTATCACATATTTTTCAATGTGTCTGCTCTACCTCATCTTCAGTCCCTCCTACCAAGACAATGGTCAGACTAGCACACTGACCAGCTGGCTACTGTGCTGCCTGAGAACCATGCTGTGGTGCAGTGGGTGACAGTCCATCCTTAAGGGCAGCAGACTAATTTTTATGTTCTTGCAGAAAGTCCTCATCAATGTCAAGTGTCACCCTGGAGCATGACCTATGCAAGGGGAAGCTCCACCCAAACATGTTACGTCTTGGCGGCTGTAACCAGATGTATTTTCTTCTGAGCAGTTGCAGAAAACTTCTTATTCTTATAAGATAAGATTTTCAGATTATCTTTCTCTCGTTTTGGGTCCATCAATTGTGCTACTTTTTATTTACTCGTCATTTCATGCATTCATGCACATTCTGTTAACAGGCAGGGGATTCAGATAAGACTTAGCATCCTCTCTGTTTTGTCTTTCCTCTGTCAGAGCCTAGCTGTCAAACAGCAGATAATACAGACCTCAGCAGTGGGCAGTGTGATCTAGTTGTAAACGCTGGTCTGAGGTTGTGACATCAGGAAGGTGCTGACACTGACCCAACAGGGAGCAGTAAATGTGTTTCTTGTGTGAAATAAGTTCAGTGCCATATAGTACATTAGTCTTCAGAACCAGCACTCCTGCTTTCTGTTGTAATGTAAATGTAAATTGTTGTGTTTAACATGTGCAGTTTGTCTGGACACTCTCTCTCTCTCTCTCACTGTCTCTCTCTCTCTCTCTCTCTCTCTCTCTCTCTCTCACTGCTCTTGTCCTGCTCCTGTTTTAGGTAAACAGGGTTTACACTGGCAGAGACAGAGATGCAGCTTATCTACTCTCATCATGTGCCAGTCCTTGAAAAAATGGCATTCTCCTGCCTGACAAGCCTCTGACACTCTCCCACAGGGCCAGACAGTCTACCCTGGGGTCGAGGGAAAAGAAATTGTGCATTTATGGTGGTTGCTCATTGTGCAGGGTCATTAAGGTCCCCCACTGTAATCAATAGCAATGTCAGTAGGTGGGATACAGAAGAGAATGCTAACAAGAATGTGTGTGTGTGAGAGGGGAGAGAGAGCTGTGTGGTGGTATCAGTGTCTCCAGCAGAGGTGGAGCAGCCTTTCATGTGATGATGGATTCGCTCTCAGATCTGGGCTTTTGAATCCAGACACAGTTTGCATTGATAAACAGGCATTAGACTAATCTTCATGGGCTGCACGATGCTGGGAAATCAGTATCTAACACTGCCATCACCTTATGATGAATGTAGTGTGCAGCCATCATTGTAGTCTATCTCCGGAGCTGACAAAGATTTTTGTCATTTTGGGGTCATTTTCTCGTGCGTGTACATATTCATGAAGCTGTTGTTATTTCAGTTTTCTTCGTGTTGAGGCGGGTGCTTAGAACGACTTTGTATACAAGAAATCATCAGTGCAGTCACTACATCTGCAGAGGAGTGTGCAGTGTTTAGTCGTCAATGTCAGATCTTATCAGGTGACATCAAGAGGCTGCGTAACTGCACACTACTGCCTCTGGGTGGTGAATGATTGAGGTCTACACATATGACTGAGACTGTGAAATGTCAGAAAACAATGAAACAGTTCCATTATAAAACCTCAGAGTCACTTACTGAATGTATTACTTTCTCTGATCAACACTTTCCAGACAAAAGATGCTTTTTTCCACCAAGAAATTTATTGACTAATTGATTAGTCACTGGCATAAAAATGAATCATCTTTGATGATAATTCTTTCAAGCTTTAAAGGTATATATTTTACACTTTCCTCGTGTTATGTCTGAAATGTTGACCCATGAGATATTTGACATATTTGATATAATTGATATAATTTATTTTATGAACAAAAAAACAACCTCAATAGAGTTTTTCATTTCCCCTCTCTGGCAAACAAATGATCAATTCAGTGTTGAACTACACACAGGAGCCTTGAGCCTGGCTCCAGCATAATCTGCTGGGTCATTTAACAGCCTCGGGGTGTGCTGCCACTCACTGTAATGAGTAGACTGGTCATGTATCAATTTTTACCAAGTCCAGCCAGAGCAAGGCTCTGCCTTTAGACCAGGAGATGCACCTGCCCTGAAAGCAGGGAGGAGGAAACTGGAAGGTGTAATTAAGAGAGCAGAAGCTAACTGACCCCACAAAATACAAGGTCATTATTTAACCAGTGACCCCCACAACACATGCCCTGAACACTTTAATCATGAGATAAAGGGGAGGTTAGATATGAGTCTGAAATTGGTTGAACCTCTTGAACATTTATCATGGATTTATTTGCAAAGCGTTAAGGTAATGGTTAATGCCAATAAATGGCTCTTCTTCTTCATGTTCTTCGTACTCTGTGTGTATTTTTAAACTGTGTTTAGGCTTATACTGTAATAGTGGCATAAAATGATCAGAAAAAAAACTATTAAATTGTTAATCATAATTATTTGTACTCATTAATTGCCAACTAAAATGTCATGATTGTGACAGCCCAAAGTGCAGCACTTCTTTTTCATCTTGAAATCTGCATTAGTTTGTATGTTTGAGCTGCAGCACAGAGCTAGCCTCCTGGCTTCTCACTTAAAACTTAGATATGAGTGGGTCATTGGGAAATATTGTTAAATGACCAATGCCTTTAGTTGACTAATTGTCGAGTCATGTTGTTTTTCCCTCATTGATTCATGATCTCATTTGCATCTTTTTCCGCTCCAGAGAAAAGAACTGAAACACCTGAATAAACAACTTTAATTCTTCAGTTGGCATATGATATCAATAACAGGACATTCTCCTACACTTCTGAAGATTTGTAGTGGACATTTTGAGACAATAGGTTGATAAAAAGCCAATGGAAATCAGATGTAGATGCTGCTCCGATGGTCTTGTAGCACACTCACCTCAGCTTATTTTGATCGTGCAACTGCAGATGTTTAGGGTGTATTCACAACAGGCAGTGTTTAGGTTGGCCCAGTTGAACTTTGGGTCAGATTGTGGTTTGCACCAAAACAGCCGCACCAAGATTGTCCTGAAGGAGTGGTCTCGGTGCAGCTACAGTCGAACTCTGGTGCGGTCCGCTCCAATTGCCTGGTCCTGCCTTGTACAAAACATATCGCGCAGCTTTTCCAGTCAGTCGTCATGGAAACAGGACACACTGCCAGTGGTGCACCGTTTGGACCAGAGTAAAAACAAACATATATGAACACAAATCGTATGAGCTGAAAAATTAAGCTGCGTCATTTTCGCATCTGGTGCACAGCCTTGGTCCACACCAGTATGTCTGAAAACACCCTTAGTCATGCTTAATAAGGATAGGGCTACTGATTACAAGCACATGTCATTTTCAGTGTTTTATGAACAAAAATTAGGCTGATGTTTGTGTCAAAATAGGCTATATATCATAAATTAATTCATTTACATGTTGAGAAAATCCTGCTGAGTCCAATAGTGAACAAATACGTCACTGAGCCTGTCACTTTAACCTTTATCTACATAAATGTGGAAATCACCCACTATGATGACTTAATCTGCAATAAGAACCCACTCAGACAAAAATCCACTTTACCATATACAGTGACATAAACAATGACTGTTTTTTGTGTGTCTTTTAGCTTGATGAGAAAGATTAGAAAGACTACTAACAACGTTTCTTGATTGAGAATAAAGTCACTGCGCCCCGTCCTGATGAATATGAGTAGAGGATGATTCATTGATTCATTCAGGCTAACATTTTCTTACTGTGCAACCAGGGTGATCAGTCTGATGATCAGTTATCAGAACATCAGCTGTTGGCTCGACATTCTCTACTATTGTAATTAGGGCTGACGGATTAAGGGTTAAATTAACCCTCTGTTCAATTTATTCACATGCAGTTTGTTCAGTAAAAGTACGATCACAAATATTTTTCTATTACTTTACTCAGTGTTTCAGGGTACCTGACAGCAGAGTACCTACTAAAGCAGAAAGGGAAGTCTGGGGCTTATTGGAGGATCTGCTGCCCCCACGACCTAACCTTGGATAAGCAGATGAAGATGGATGGATGGACTCAGGAACTGTATGGTGTTACGGCCGCAGCTCAGGAGTTTTGTGTGTGTCGCTGGTTTCCTGATCTCTCTCTCTCCCTCCGAGCTGGGCCTGACTGTGTTGCTCCTCCTCCCTGCTTTTGATTGGTGCGGCGTCCGAGGACCTCAACCCTCCAATCCAGGAGCTCCGTGGATCCTGGGTTCCGATTGGTGCGGCACTCGTCCGTCCCTCCAATACCGGCCGTCTACCTGAGTGCCGTCGAGTTAAAACCCCCGATGCTCCTCCACTCGGGGTGGCTGTCTGCTAGTGACTGCTTGCCCTTTGTGTGTGTAGCTCGGAAAACTTGTAGAACTGTGTTCCTTGTAACTTGTAGCCGTGTGGCTTTGTTCCGCTACCAGTTTTGTTTCGTTATTGTTGTTATAATTCGCCAACTGTGGAGAGCGGCCAGGGTTGGAGATAGCTACCAGAGATTTGATGCCCTTCCCGGCAGAAACTTTGTTGTGTAGTTTACTAGGTGCAGGGGTGCTGGTCCTTTTGTACTTTTGGTTTTACCTCACGGATTAGCCTTTGTTTTCCTTTCTTTTTGTTTGTTTGTCGTAGTATTTAAGTGGTTGAGCAGCTCGTTGTGAGTCCTCTTTTTGTTATATTACGTTTTTGATTTGACCAGCATCCACCGGCTCTCTTCCTCAGTTGTTTTTTTTGTTCAATTATTCTAAACATTATCCAATGTGAAAATAAACTTGCCTTACCTTTATCCAACATTATCTCTGTGTTGCGTTCCCTTTCCCCTGTGAGCCGGGGTTGTAACATATGGTTTATCGCAAGCCATATCATCATCACAATGTTGAACAGTGTCATCGCACATCACACATTTTGCTCATACCATGCAGGCCTAATTTTCATGCTGGAGGTTGTTGAGCACAGTGGATGCCCACTCCATTCATTCAGACATCTACACAATGCTGCTAATCCTGGGATCTTTGATGGGTAATTATTTCTCGAAGTGTGCTAGTGTTAAGCTGTCTGTCTCTCAGCTTCAACTGTGCTGAGATCAGTTATAGTATTGCAGCGTTATACACAAGTGCAGATGTTTGTAGAAACCAAACTGCTCCATTAAGATGCAGCAGTAGCAGGTACTGTAAATGAGCTAATTACTCTGATTCATCATCTCTGTGTGACATCTGCTGCAAGTCAGAGAAGTCTGGGGCAGGATATTGTAACAGGATTAGAGCAGCTCCTTTCAGGGAAAGACCAGTACATAGATGTCAGTGTAGCACGGGAGACAGACAGAACGAAAGGGACAGAGTGAGAGAGGGAGTGCAGTGAGCCTGGTCAATGGAGAAGAGAGTTTCAACTTCGAATGTAAACTTGGTCAGATAGGCAAGGGAAAGGAGATGGTGTCCAGGTAGAGAGCAGCAGGAGAGTTTCAGGAAAAAGAAAAAAGAGGCAGCACAAACTCATGAGACTGAGCCAGTGTTGAAAAGAGATTTACTGCTGCTACTGTTGTAGAAAGGTATATTTGTAAAAGTCACCACACAACACTCACTTATATATCCTTAGATCTCAAAGAGTGTTTGTGTCAGCCAAATCAAGATACTTAAACCAACACTAAGTAACTTTTCAACCTTCATATAATATTTTGAGAACTTTTGTGATGGTACATCGACTTACAACAGGTTGAATGACACCTCTGTCAGGGCCTGAGGGGGTCTGTATCACCTTCACTGGCACTAAGCAGCTTCGAGGTGAATGGTAGGAACCCCTCCACACAAAAAACTACAAATGTGCTGACTGCTTTACGGCATATAAACTCTGCACGGTGCGGACTCTGATGAGAAGCGGTACCGGAGAATATTGATGTAGTTTTACGCCGCGAGAGGAGATTTTGCTCTCGTTCAGACAGGAGGACTTAATTGAATGGTACCGCCGTGATGAGAAGTGGTATCGTTACAATATTCTCCGGTGACGCTTCTCATTTCAAATGACTAAGGAGAAGGAGCGACACTGTGTGTGTGTTTGTGTGTGTGTGTGGGGGGGGGGATTAGTTCCTGGCAATTACTGAATAGTGCTTTTGCTTGAAATGCCCATCCCTAGTTTGGACCTGTCTTCTGTTAATTTCCAATCAAACTGCACGCGACCAGGAGATCAGGATGTTTACGACACTACGCGCTGGTGCTCATGGGAAATGGGGTCTTCCGTCAGGCAAAACACTAACGCTTTGGTCCACAAGCGCCACCAAACTCAACCAAAAATGAAAACTCTTAAGTGTTTCTTTAAGTCATCACAATGCTCAGACAGAGGAATCAAAGGAGAGGCTACAATGATACTATATATATATATATGTATATATATATATATATATATATATATATATATATGAAAAAATTATTACACACAATTATTAACAAAAACAGGTTAGTTAGGAACTGATGTAACTAAGCAGCAGCAGTGTTTCCATGGCAATGTTACCTTTCCTCTGGTTGAGCTAGGACACTAGAGCTGAGTTTGAAATCGTCCACTCATTCATCCTCCCTATTCTCTACATCGTGTATACAGTGCACTACATAGGGAATGACGAAAGGAGATTTCAGACACTACACTGGAATTTTCTGACCATGGTTGCATCAGCAGATGCACCAGATACCCCTGTTACGTTAGAGGACGCGCCGTGCATCATGTAAACAAACCAGACTGGATGGGATCATTTAAGGATGTGATTCTGATCTAAAACGGTTGTCTTTATTTGATGAAAAATTGTACCAGTTTTTGTTTGGATGTTGCGCGCCCAACTCCTGCTTCTCAGGCACAGACAAAGTGCCCGTGAAGGCAAAGGCACCTTAGGAGTTTAATACAATTTATTTAACTATTTGTTGATCCGCCGACATCAACTGGTAAATAACCGAAAGAAATATCAGCAAACATGCTAGCTGATATGGGTGAACCCTATTGGCACAACGTGAACGAATTATTTAGAATGTTGAATGACCACATTGCATTGTGGGATACAGGAGAGCAATGTAGTGTACATTGCTTGCTCACTCAATTTCACTATGCATTGTGGGTATTTTATAGTTCACTATATAGTGGATGAAATTGACCACAAAGAATTCGAACAACACTACAAAATGGCGAACACACTATATAGTGCACTATATCCGTGACAGGGGGTGAACACAGCTTGTGTCTACAGTCATAGCATGAGCATCATGTTAGCATAAGAGCAGCAGCACAAGAGCAGTTCCAGTGGTCAGTGTGTGTGTGTGTGTGTCTCTACAGAGAGAGTGTTCAGGCACAGCACTGAGGTGAAATTGTGTCACTGTGGTGAAAGTCAATATAGTGAACTTAAAGTGTGAAAATGCATTTCTAGTTCAACATGCTGAGAAATCTTTTTTTTTTTTTTTTTTTTTTTTGCACTGTACTTCAACACATCTGAGGAGGAAGAGAAATTCTGCAGCCAAGGTGCTGGGTTTCACCCTGCATGCTAAGCTCCCTCCAGTGTCACAACATGACTCATTCACATGGAGCCTGATCCTCATCTGAGAGAATGCTGCTGTGAGGTGACACAAGTAAACGCAGCCTTTTGTGTGCTGCTGTCAGACGATGCCTGGTGTGCGCTCATAACACTAAGCCACTTGCAGGGATCCACCTCTGCTATCCTGGCCATCTATCAAGGTGTCACCAAAGAGATCTGATCTTGTGAAAGGACTTATCGTGACAGGCATGCTGCTCCCTCCGTGCAATGTAATAACTTCAAGTAGCATGCACCCTGTCAGCAGATCTGAGCTGACCTTAATCCGCCCACAGTGATGGAGCCATGTGCAGGGGAGATGATGTTCCACGGCCCCCAGACCAAAGGTCACATCAGTCATGTTGTGTCATCATCAGATGTTAAGAGGAAATGTTCAGCCTATTCTCTAAATATTCAGTGCATGCTACATAAAACAGTTTTGTTTTACTTCTTATTTTGTTAAAAGTGATTATGGTTGGTCAGCTGCCCTATAGCAGCCAATGCAGGGGTGGTAAGTTGTAATTCTGGCAATTTAAAGATACTGTAAATTCTCAAATAAAAGCCGAGTCAGTAAACGCCAGTCTCCTATACTGGCTGAGGCTACAGGTTTGAGCAAATAAATGCCGGTCTCTATTAGAAGCCGGATCTATTTCTATTTTATAGTTTCAAGTTCTTGTGAATGTACAAAAACTCTCAAAGCCCACATTTGCTCGTTTGAGCAGTTTCTAAGATGATTCATTCATGCTAGAGCTCTCAAAGGGCCTGACAATCAAGACCCGACCTGGTCTGAAGCAGGTGTTGAAGTTCGGACCCAATGTGGCTGGACTCACAAGCATGAATTCACGGTCCCAACACAGCCAAAATAAGGGAAGCCCATGGTCTGACCCGAGTTATTTGTACATGTTTTCGCCCGAACTCAGCGCAGCCGTTCATGTTGAGAACTCCGATTGATCCGAGCAAAGAGCTGGAGCCTGTATACAGTCTATGGCTGGAGCACGTATAGAAGATGTTTAATTGGTGCTGATTAAACTTCTAAATGAACACATGCTCCAGACCCAGCTCTTTCCCTCTGTTTTCCTAATTTAAACAGTGAGTATTTTCCATCTTTGGAAAGCATGAGATTTGTTCAGAATTAAATAAAAGCCTGTCCCATATAGACGCCTGTCTCAAATATAAGCTGGGTCAGCTCGACAGTAGAAGTAAATAAAACCTGGGCTTCCATTTGAGAATTCACAGTACTTTAATCCTGCACTGAGAAAAGTGAAACACCTGTATTATTAATTAAAAAGTGCAATTTTAAATGATTTTCCATGAAAATAAATTTTCCAATCATCACCCCCAGACAAAATGAAAGGAAACAATTCTACTTACATGGTATTTCACTCCAAACCACAGGTTTTCATGCCATGTGACCACTCGACGTCACGTCAGGCCGCTCTTTTTGACTTTGCTGTTTGCCATTACTGCTCACTTAAACTTAAACTTAAAACTTAAACTTTATTTTATTTATATAGCAACTTTCATACATATAAAATGCAACACAAAGTGCTTTACAATTTAAAAAAGAAAGAAAAAATAAGAAGACCCGACCCCTCCCACACACACATACACACATGCGCACATACACACAAACATGCACAAACACTCATTCACTCAGTCATGCACACACAAACGCAAACGTGCGCTCATTAAAATAGGGTATAGGATATGGCTGGTGTGGCTGGGCACTGAGGATCCTGGTGAGGAAAGCATTTTCGGGGAAGCCATCTACGCCGGGAAGTGTTGCAGAGCCACTGCCACAGGGGTGCCACCAACTGGACCACAGATGGAGGAGCCCACACTGCAGTGCGGTCCCCCCATCCATCCAAGGCAGGGCAGCCCCCAGGGCGACACCCCTGTGGGCAGCCCAGACTCAACCCCTGGCGTGGAGGGCCCCCTATGAGGAAGACACTGAAGCTAGAGGGTAAAAGAAAAGCAGGGTAAAATCAACCATAAAAGTAGTTAAGAGTAGTTAGAATCAACACTAAAAGAAACTTTAAAAGACATTGAATAATATTCTTAAGACTGTATCCTAAAAGTTCCAAAAAGCAACCTAAGATCTAAATTAAACACCACAAATAACTAGTTAAAGGAGATAAGTTCCTAAAAGCAACATAAGATCTAAATTAAACACCATAAATAACTAGTAAAAATGGATATGTACAAAGGATTAAAAGAAAATCAATTCAAAGCCAAGCTAAAAAGGTGGGTCTTGAGCCTACTTTTAAAAGCATCAACAGACTCTGTGGCCCTGATGCTCTCTGGCAGGCCATTCAACAGACATGGGCCATCGTAATAAAAAGATGCCTCACCGTGGGTTTTTGTCCTAACACTTGGAATGACTAAAAGGCTAGAGCTGGAGGATCTTAGGGTCTGCGAGGGTTGGTAGTGTAAAAGCAGGTCAGATAGATAAGAAGGCCCAAGACCATTAAGACATTTAAATACTAATAAAAGAACCTTAAAATTGAGCCTGAAATGCACAGGGAGCCACTGCAATGATGAACAGGTGTAATGTGCGCCTGCTTTCTGGTCCTCATCAGCACACGTGCAGCTGAATTTTGAAGCAATCGAAGACTGGAAATGCTCTTTTTGGGAAGACCGGAAAGGAGGGCACTGCAGTAATCTAAATGACTTGAGATAAAAGCATGCATCAGCACCTCTGTGTTTGACCGAGAGAGAAACAGGCGGACTCTGGCTATGTTCTTAAGGTGATAGAACCCAATTTTTGTTTTGTATTTTTGATATGAGGAATAAAATCAAGCTCAGAGTCGAAAATGATGCCCAGTTTCTTGACACATTGTGAAGGTTTAAAATCTTGCAATTCTGATAAAAGTTTCTCTCTTGGCTTCAGGACCAATAATTAAAACTTCTGGTTTGTCCTGGTTGTCTCTGCCATCCATGATTTTATATCTAAAATACAGTTAAGAAGAATATCTACTGGCCTTGGGTCGTCAGGAGACACAGCGATATAGAGCTGCGTGTCATCAGCATAACTATGAAAATTTACACCGTGCCTCCTGATGACACTGCCATGCGGAAGCATATGTAAGTTTAAAAGTACTGGACCTAAAATTGAGCCTTGAGGCACCCCACAGTTCATTTTATAGGTTCTTGAAGAATATGTATCCATACTTAGAAGAAACTGTCAGTCATTAAAGTCGTAGTTGAACCAGTTTAAAATAGCACCACAGAGGCCCACCAGGTTTTTGAGCCTGTTCAAAATGTGGTGATCTACTGTATCAAAGGCAGCGCTAAGATCCAATACTACCAGGACTGAAAGTTTCTGTGAGTCCATGTTACACCTGATGTCATTAACCATCTTTAGTAGAGCAGTCTCTGTGCTGTGGTTTGTCCTAAAACCTGACTGATACTTCTCTAAAATATTGTTTTAGTTTAAAAATTCATGGAGTTTTATTCATAGATTTGAATAAAAACCAGTTTTTCTAAAATTTTGCTTAAAAAAAGGTAAGTCGGATACCAGTCTGTAGTTATTAAGAGCGTTGGGGTCTAAGTTACTCTTCTTCAGAAAGGGCCTCACCACTGCTGTTTTGAAGGCAGCAGGGAAGATGCCTGTCTGGAGAGAGCAATTCTCTATGGTTAACAACTCATCCTCAAAGAATCCATAAAATGTTTTTAAAAGTGATGTGGGAAGGGAATCTAAAAGGCAGGTTGTTGGGTTGACTTGGGAGAAAACTCTACCAAGCATCCCTGCATCAACCAGGACAAAACGCTCCAGTGTTTCCCCTGGTAAAAAGAACGGTGCAGATGTGTTACGCACTGCATTCTGTCAAAGTAAAAGACTGGATCTAATGACATCAATCTTACTTCTGAAATGGTCTGCAAAGTCCTCACATAGAGAGACTGTTGGGACTCTAGAGGACTGTCTAAAATCAGGGTTAGTTAAAAGATCAATGGTGGAGAAAAAGATTTTGGGGTTGTTTTTGTGATCTGTAATAAGTTTAGGAAAGTGGGATGTTCTTGCTTGTTTGACAGCATTATTGTAGATTTTGAGTTGCTCACGGAGTATATCGTATTGTGCTGTCAACCCAGTGGTTCTCCATTTCCTTTCTGCATTCCTGCATTTTCTTTTCAGTTGTTTTATTCCATCATTTCTCCACGGGGGTCTGAGTTTCTATTTAACTCTTTTAGTTACAAGTGGAGCTACTGAGTCAAGGCTCGACTTCAGTTTACTGTTAAAATTATCAACAATTGGTAAGTGTGGACTGTCATGTGTGGAAACTATTCAACAGGAGGTAAGAACTTAAAATTGTGATGTTTTAAGGGAATTGTGGTTTTAAATGCACATTTATGGTTTGCGACAGGATGGAAAACTAACTTTGTCTTAGAGACTGTGTATTTGTACTTTGTGCACTAATGTTAATGCTAGCTAAACCATGTTATTTGTATTATTTCATCATGGCAAGGTCCATGCTTTTGCTGCCATTTGACAAGTGCCAAGTTAATGTTGTTACATGTGCAGGGCAGGAGACGGCTGTGGTTAACTGGCACCTGCTTCCCCCTAACACTCAACCTGTTCCCTGGGGGCACCAGGGTCTTCATCTCAATCTCTCAATAAAATATTGTTCATTGTAACATAGAACAAACTAGTTTGTTTTTATTGCATGTCCGATTACAATAAGGCAAACTTACCAAATTCCCTATCTGCAGGTGCATCTGTGTCTCCAAACTCATCAGGCACAATGCCACTGAAGGCAGTTTGGATCAGACTGGAGGCCATATGCTCAAGTGGAGAAAGCGCTGGGGTTTACAGCACTGGGAAATGTCCTATGTCTGTGTGCTTTGATCCCTTTTTCTAGAATTATTTAAACTTGACTTTTTAACATTTGGTAAATGATAATTGCAAATGGTATGGAAGCAGTTTAAATAAAGAAAAACACAAAAGTGAATTTGTTTTCTTAGGAGTTTAGTGAGCAAGAATACTGTTATTGCACATGGAGTTCTGATTTCACATCTGAAATTGGAACCTATACATGTTTGGAATCAATCTTTGTATTTTTATGTGTCTAGGGGTCTGGGTTTACACAAGAATAGTGCAAAAGTGAACTCTATTCACAGGCAAAGAAATGCCATGCAAGCCATGCATGTTGAAGGGTGAAGACTGACAGTAATATGGATAGAAACTAATGAAATCTTTCACTTTTATTAGACCACAATCAAATAATTTTTTGTAATAATCATGTTATAAGTACAAACAATATGTGTATGTGACCTTATAACACACCCTATGACAAATAGACTAATAATAATAACATAATATATTTGAGTCTCTAGATGTTCACGTGTGTTTTCATTCACATACCTCTGCTCAGATGAAGTATTCTCCAAATTGCTCTCCTCTAAAATGTATCTTGTTGGTCGTCTTATGGTCCTTGATGGTCTGCTTGACATCGCAACCAAACAGACACACATGCACACTCACCCTCTCTCTCTCACTCTCACTCACACACACACACACGCACACACACACACACACACACACACACACACACACATTCCTGTATGGGCATCATAGTGAAGCCTGAGACAGTGTGCAGTCAAAGTGAGGACCACCCTTTCTGCTACACTTAGAGAGAAGTACTTGCAACTTTTCCCCACTAGATGACCCCCTGATTCCATTTCCCACCTCAGATTCTTTAAAAAAAACAAAGGGAAAAATCAGCATTAAAACACACTTTACTAGTGAAGTGAGGACTTTTTGATGGGCACCATATTGGATTTGTTTGTAGGTAGACTATTTGACTTATCTTCCTTTTTTTGCTCTACAGTCACTCTTTGTCGCCATTTATATTTTATCACAGACCAATTATGTTTTACTATGTCACTTTTTATGTCTTTGAAAAGTGATATATTATTTTGAGGCTCATAAATAAGTGACATACAAAATAATGTTATTTGAAAGACAACTGCAGAGAAGCACATATCCCAACAAAGGGTCAATTGTCAAATAAAGCTGCAGATGTCAATTCCAGTGACCAATTATAATTATTTCAGGTCATCTAAATAAAACTAAACCATGAAAAAAGTCGATGTCCACAGAATCCACCGGGAAACTTCAATACGACTGACAAAAATTTGTTACCTGAACATTTAAATGATGTCTCACCTAAATATTTAAACAGTCAAAAACAAAAACTTTACACTGCTAAAGGAACAACAGCATCCAATTGTGTTAAGAAAAGTTGACAATGGGACACATTAAAGTGACAACCATCTTTCCATGGTATAAAAACAATTCAAAGGTAGCGAGACGCAGCCCTTCGGTTTAATGTGACAATTTTGTTATACACAAACGTCTTTCCAGGATCTTTCTGCCAAGACTTTTTCTTTCTGTGTGCAGTTCATGCATGCCTCCTTTCCTGGTACTCGTCGCTCTTTGAGAAATGTGGCCAAGTGCTTGTGCACTGCCCTCCTCTCATCCTCACTCCATGCTCTCCTCGCTTTCACTGGGACTGACTCTACAAATGATAGAAAACAATGCATATCACTTTAAATAAACAGACATGAATAGACATTTCTTTCATCTGCACAAACATGGTAGACAGTACAATACTATCAATACTAGTATCCATTTATATATTTCATTCAGAGTATTGACCATGTAAGGCAAGGCAATTTTATTTGAATAGCCTTCAAAGGGCTTTATACAGCATCATAACAACATCCTCTGCCCTTAGACCCTCACATCAACCGAGGAAAATCTCCCAAGAAAATCATTAACATGGAAAAAATACAACTGTATCTGCAGAGAGGGCTGGGATTATTCGTACATGATATTTTACAACCCCTGTGTGCAAAGATGTCAGCATCAGCTTTGAGTTTTAAAGAACTGTCACACTCAGACAGTCACACTGTCTTTGATTTTTTTAAATATGAAAAATAATCAGAATTACTCACCAAGAGAGTTTTCGTAAATTTCATAATAAATGTCATTAAACTTACCATCTGTTCCTGACTTCCCATCTAATACAGGAATGTCCATGTCAGTAGTGGTGGAGATGCTAGGCTCTCCAACTGAAAAACAAGTAAACAAACAGTAACACCTCAACGTGTACAATGTATGAGAGGAAGACCCACTAACATTTGTCAAGGAGAGGTCAAAGCTGCCAGGACTAGGCATGGGCCGGTATGAGTTTCTGACGGTATGATAACCTTAAGCAAAAATATCATGGTTTCAGGGTATTATGGTATTGGAATTACAGCTCTAAAACATGTCCTTTTGAAATGTCTGAGTTAAAAAAAAATACAAACAAACAAAAAAAACACAACTTTTCCTTTGAACACAGTCTTTCATTTTTAAATAACATGGAATATTTGGATCATTATGTGGATCAAGTTAAAACAAAGAATAAAATAGATAATTAATTCTTCTACAGTCCTTTAAGGGAGGCTATTTTTTGGAAACAGGTCCCAGAGTGGGTAAATCTCAAAATGTCGACCCAGAGTTTTTGTGTTGACTCCCACAATGAATCTTTAGTGAAATGATGTTGTCACAGCCTCACCTCTCTAACCTGTAATCTAAACCTGGACCTGAACACACCACTAGATGTAAAGTACCAACAACAGCAGCAGCAGCAGCAGCAGCTGACTATTGCTGGATCTCTCAGATACTGCGCCTGAAACAAGTCGATTACATCAACATTGATCTGAATATTGACACGACTCCCAGTCAACATTCAGTCGATAATGTTTGCAGTCTGAATACAGCGCGCGAGCTTTCCACGTTGTCTTCTCTGCTGTTGGTGTGTTTGTGGCAGTGCTGCAGTGCCACACATGATAATCCGCTCCACTGCAGCTTCACACGACCCGAGGGATTTCTGACCTGTACTTTCTCTCTTTGATGGGACATTTACAACAGCACATACTGCAGGAACGGTATGACGGAAAATTTTAGTGGTTTTGAAACAGTTTTCATACCATGGTATACCTTGAACCCGGTAATTGGCCCATGCCTAGACCCAAAAAGTGAGTAGTGGCTAACCACCACTGTTGAGCCACCAACAGGAGCATGTTCCATCTGACAACTTTCTTGCTAAAGGCTTCAGTCATTGTGTAATCAGTTGGAAATAACAGTACAATAGAACTTTAAACTCTGATACCTTAAATGAACTTTATTAAGTTACCTTCATCCACCTCTGTTCTTTGGTTCCCTTTTCCCAGAAAGACACTCACAGATCTTGATGCAGCATCTAAACCTATGAAAGACAATCATCAAATATTAGTGTGTAATTAAATATTCTGTTTTGGTACATTTTTTAATATTCACACTTTTCATTTTTTTTTTTTTTTTTTTTGTTTAGGTCTTTATTTTGTCTTTTCTCGTTATTTTTTTTTATTAATCCTCCACTTGCCTCTTGGTTGATCCTCATCACTTGAAGTTAAGTCTGGACTTAAGATTTCAAAGGGAGAAAACTCAGACGAAACTGCTGGACTTAGAAAATCCTCATCATCAGATGATGCTTCACTCTTAAGTGGAATGAAATAAGGGCTGCGTGATTTACAGTTATCTCGTGTGTCCATCTGTAGGTAAGAAGCATAATCATGAGAACATCCTCAAATTCATCAATCAAGTCCAACTTTAAAAATTTCTCATCACTAATTTAGGATTCTAGGTTCTTTATTAACTCTGTCTGAACACAATCACTTTTAAATTTTTGTTTGTTCCTCTAATTTTAATAAAGTTGTTTCCCTGTGCATCTGTCTGATCTTGTTTTTCACCCCATCACAACAGACTGTAGAGTTGAAATTCTGTTTAAAAATCTTCAACACTGAAAAGTAAGTTTTAGGATTCCAGCAATTCTACAAAAGAACCTGTATTAGGGCTGGATGATTTAGAAAAAAAGCATATCGATAAAAAAGAAAATCATATCGATCAATATCAATAATTATCAAAATAAATAAATATATTTTAAGTACAGCACCAGCCATTTAATGCTATTGATAATGAATGACATAGTGAATTTATTTGTTGATCCATAATTTAGCAGCTGACAACTAAAAACCATGAACACAGGTCCGAGCTCTCAGCACAGTTACAGTTAGTCACGTGGTCCACCTCTGAAATTTGCTTGACTCTCTCTCACCTGACTTCTCTCTACCTCCTTGTAAAAGACTTAATGCAGACATGCACAGTGAAGATGCACATTTTGATTTTTCTTTTCCTGACCGTTAACCAATGCTCAATAACCAATAACATTAAAATGCTGTTAAACATCTGTGACTATTCAAATCAAAGACAACAATGTTATACACCGTTACCAATACATTGATGTTTTAATACTAAATTTCCATAAGTAGTGTCGTATCTAGGGGGCGGCTACTTGGGCTTAAACCACAAACCACACTTAAACCACACAGCCCTGGATCAGAGAAGGAAGAGAAAAAAGGTATTTTTTGTTAATGTAACATGAAGTTCTGCACCAGAGGGGCAGCAGCCATGAGAGGGCAGCCTGTGCTACCTGCCCTGAATAAGTTTTATTCTCAGTGCCCATCCAGCTTCGTTTCGGCAACTCCAACTGAAAAGAGGCTACAGGGAGTTCTGAATGTCAACAGATGTTGAGAGTTACAAGAGGACCTTTAGCTAAAAAGAGAGAAAAAGAAGGAGCACCAGGTGGACATAAAATTCAACAGGCACTTTAACATCCAAGCTTGGATGGGTTAAAGCAAATGACATCAGTTGTGAAGCATATACTCATCCCCATTAACTAGTTTATATCCAGACATTTGATAAAATGTATAAACACAAAGCATTGGCATAAAGGCAGACACAGCAATGATGTATGTACAGTGAAATGTATTGTCCACTGCTAATAAATTACAAGTAAAAGTAGGATGAGGGCTATGATAGCAGGATTACTTCATGGAGCATGTTGCCATAGCAACTGACTCAGGATTAGCTCAACCGACTTTGAAACAGAAAACTCAGTGTTTCCCCTCATCTCAGGTTTAACATTCATGCTTTAATTTCCACTAATCCCGATTTGTGAAGCAGGCCCCGGGTGTCTGAATTTTCCCAGTTTTGTCTGTGCATCAAACCACCAGCGAGTTTAAATAGCAATCATGGGGCGAATGAGACGACTTTACATGGCTAGACTTACGCTGCATTAAGACTCTCTTATTACCCTAGCGACCTCTGCATCCTTTTAAATTCTTTGTACAAGAAGGTCGTCCTCTGCAAAAACCACAAAATCACACCACTGCATTCCGGTGATAAGCAGCTGGCCTTGCACCTGTCAATAGTAGCTGTGGCCTGGCTTCAGACGCAAAGCACCACTCTGCATGTGCAGGTACCCGCAGTCCATGTTGGGACACTTCACCTCCACTAGTCCAAATGGTGGTGCCTCCGTCGGATCAAAAACCACACCATCTGGGGAGGATCCGAGCCAGGGAGCATCTGGATGGATGACAAATCCTGATGGCCAGTAGTTCACGTTTTTAATGTGGGCATATTCCTGAATAGCTACAGGCTCCAGTGCCAGCCCCCTCTTCATCATTGCTGTCTGAACCCCGCCTTTGCGGATGCGTTCTGCCAGGTTCTCTGCAGAGCTGTGATCTCGGACATAGCACACCTCCCGGAACCTGGAGGAGATGAGCCTCATCTTCCTCAGACTGTGCCACTCTGCGCTGCCACTCTGTTCCCTTGTGGCCATCTCAATAGATCTCACCATGTCGAAAGTGATGTTAAGTGACATTACATTTAGGTGTTGTTGGTGAGTGCACACAAAGGAACATGTGGTTGGGTCCAGCCTGTGACCATCTAACGGCAGGGGTGGTGGAGGGGGTGCGTCTGGGTGGTGGATGATTACCCTACTTACTGGCACTGGGTGCTGGTATGAAATAGGGCTGCCTTCTTGAACGGTCCCAAAGGCTGAATCGACGAGGGGGACATCACTACTAATGGAGAGTGTGGTAATTAAAGGAGCAAGGTCTGCCGTGAAGTCCTTGTATGCCTCGTCGACCTTCAGGACATCTGGGTCTGGCAAGTCCCCCTGCACTGCTTTGTAGTGCTTGCTCCTTTGAAAACAGTTATGTCATAATTAGAAAAGAAGAAACAATGACTCTCAAAACAAAAATAATCTGACAGTGACTGCAGAATACATTATTACATGACCATCAGCAGCTGTGTACTGTCTTGACTTTTGCTTTGTTGAGATGAAGACCATGTTACCCACTCTGCCTGGTTTCACACCCTATCAAGTAAACAAACAAATAAACAAATGAACAAAACTTAAGTACAGAAGTTAGCCACCATAACATACCATCACAAACTAACCACATTAATACATTAGACAAGTTTCTCCAATCCCCTCTTGATGTGATTGGCAGAGCTACCATAGCTAACTGTAATAGATGTGGCAATGATGTGCTTGTTTTGTCTGCATTGTGCTTTTTAAACAAGGTGGGTAGAGTTTATATCCAATTTCAAAAATAAATGAAACAACAATTTGTGATTAGCCTTAGTTCTTAAGTACTCACAAGTCTTCGTGGTTTATGCCGTCGCTGCTCAGTTTTTGTGCAGCTGAGGACAGGTGGTACTGCTTTCAGTTGCAACGTAGAGTACTTCGTGGTCTGATATAGTAGTGCAACACTGTGGTTGCAGAGAGCAGTTCCAGCCACACAGGAGCACTCAGCCACAGCAATTTCAATCAGCTAGCTGTCCTCAAAAGTAATCCATGAATAAGAATAGATTTTAGTATTACAATTAGACTAAGACATTAGACAACAACTATTAAAAAAAAAACACTAAAGATGAAAGGTGATTCATTAGGCTACAAGAACTACCAGAACAAATAAGCCTGCCTCACTAATCTCTAGAAAGATTTTCTTAGAACAGTGTTAGTATAGCCAAGACTGAGGGTACAAAATCAGCTCTTACCTCACACTGACTAATGCACCCATCATGATCAGACTTACTTAAACTTATGCCCCAAAGAACGGAAGAAGTACAGAATTGAACAGCTTAGTATTGCCTAGAAGAGGGTACAAAATCAGCTGTCAAACTAGACACAAGTAGCGGAAGTTGACTCTTGCACCGAGCCAATTCTGCCTCCTGTACCATCACCTGGAACTCTTGCTGCTCAGCCTGTAAGTGAGGAGGTTCACCTGAAAGAGCTGGAAGTGGAGATGCACCATTTGGAACTGCGAGAACGAGAACTCAATTATGAAAAGGAAATAAAAGAAAAACAATTGATCTTTGATTTTGAGGCTCGGAAAATGGAGAGTTGAAGAGTTGAGTGAGGGCACTCAACTCTTCAACTCTCAAAATGTGCACCTGAGTGGTACATAGATGTAACCTTTCCTGACAGCTACACACAAAGTCACACACTAATATGAGATTGCTCTGACATCATTTTGAGTGTTTATAGGAAAATAGTGGCCAATACAAAGTAAAGTACGACAGGGACTTAGCCTATGTTCCTGTACACATGCGCACACACAAACTGTAAATTTAGGCTGTTGACCAGACAACAGTAAAGCGAAGCAAACATGACAGGCTAAAGCACAACATACTAACCTCAGTTTAGCTGTGTGTGACCCAGCTGCAACTTTGCATAATTTGTGGGTGGAGATACTCACAGGTAGGGGTGGTCTTATGAAAATAAAAAAAAAACTTGTTATGTTATTGTATGGCAATTGAGAGAATGGCTTGCAAAACCACATGGATTCCAACCTCAGGAGCCTGCAAATTACAGATTGTTTTTTGTCAATTCTCACATTTTTGGGGCCAGAACACAAGCCAAACACCAAAATACTAGAGTGAAAGCTACAAACTGCACAGAAACCTGAATTGAAAGTGAGGCTTTAGCAGGCCATCAGCAGACCAACAACAAACCCCTCAACCTGGAACACTGGTTTTCCATCAAGAGAAGCAGCAGCTCCACCTCTCAGCACCATGGACAGCAGCTCAGGGGCTGATGTGAAGGGTTGTTTTCAGGGGCTGATGTGTTGAAGTGAACAGTTTGTTTTTTCTTAGTCTGTTGTTTAGTTTATTTACAACTAAACAATTCAATGGATCTATGTCAAATTAAATATTCTCAATAGTATATTATGTGTCTGGTTTTAGAAAGGTAATGTGTTGTATTAAGGCAGTGCTTATGCAACGTTATCACTGACATCTCAAAATGCAGTGTGATCAATAAAAATATCCTGGCTGTGCCTACGGGTGATCATCTCAGTGATTGACAGTGCGGTCATACATAGTGTCTGCCATGAAAATATTGTTTTGGCTTGTTTTCCCATTAATGTAGTAACATTATTACATTACTCTCGATCAGTTAAATTCAATTCACATGCATCAGAAACATCATTCTCACAGCTCTTGCAGTTGCAGTTCTCAGCACAGTACATCATTTCCTACTCATACATACATACATACATACAGTCATGGAAAAAATTATTAGACCACCCTTGTTTTCTTCAATTTCTTGTTAATTTTAATGCCTGGCTCAACTAAAGGTACATTTGTTTGGACAATTATAATGATAACAACAAAAATAGCTCATGAGAGTTTAATTCAAGAACTAAGAACTATTCATTTTCCATGGTTTTCTTGATAATAACCAAAATTACTGAAATTCTTACATCAATAGCTATGGCATTGTACCGCCAAAAACACTACTTTTAAGCATTCCATGTTTTCTTTTCTGTTTGCTTTAAACACATGATACACACAAGAGTTAATACTTGATTGCATAACCATTGTTTTTGATGACTGCAGCCATGCGTCTTGGCATGCTCTCCACCAGCTTCTGACATTGTTCTGCTGTCACAGCAGCCCATTCCTGTTGGACAAATTCAAACAAATTTTCTTTGTTTTTGGGCTTGTGGTTCTCCATCTTGAGTTTGATGGTTTTCCACAGCTTTTCAATTGGATTAAGATCTGGTGATTGAGCAGGCCAAGGCATGGTGCGAATGTTGTGGTTCTCCATCCAGGCTTTAACTGACCTTGCCGTGTGGCAAGGGGCATTGTCTTGTTGGAAAATCCAGTCATTCGAGGCAGGAAAGAGTTTTCCAGCTGATGGAAGAAGACTGTTTTCAAGGGTAGTCCTGTACATGACCTGGTTCATTCGGCCTTCACACAATTGCATTTGCCCTGTTCCACTCAGACTGAAACAACCCCAGATCATGACTGATCCACCCCCATGTTTTACTGTAGGGGCAAGACAGTCTGGGTTGTAAGCTTCTCCAGGCTTCCTCCTAACCAGTAAGTTGGCTGGAGTGGGCATCAATTCAAAATTGGATTCATCACTGAAGAGAACCTTAGCCCAATCATCAACAGTCCAATCCTTGTGGTCTCGAGCAAAGAGTAACCGGGCCTTCCTCTGCCTTTCATTGATGAAGGGCTTCTTGCGTGCTCTGTCTGACTTCAAACCAGCTTCAACAAGTCGGTTTCGAACTGTCCTTGCCGAACAGGTCACATTTCTCGACAGTGCCCACTCATTTTTAAGGTCCCTGGAGGTCTGACGACGATTCCTGACACAGGAACGGATGAGTGCACGGTCATCTCGTGGGGTAGAAAGACGTTTCCTGCCACAGCCAGGTAGCACTTTGGTAGTGCCATGTTCAGCTTGTTTTTTTTTGTTGTAATGAACGGCTGTCTTGGAGATCTTCAGTTTTTTCGCTACCTGTCTCTCACTCATGCCAATTTCCAGCAGTGCCAAGATGGCTGCCTTTGTGGCTTCACATAATTCTTTTGTTTTAGGCATTATGTGAGAGCTGACAACTTCTGAGTTGTGCTACAGATTGAATGTAAGCAGGAAACCACTCTAGGCCTTTGCATGTGCAGTGCTGCTTGTGACATGAAATGGCCTCTTATATACCCTGGGAATCAATTAAGCTTAAGAATGTCAAATAGGACATAAAGTATTATGTGACCAGCTGCATTTTTTGTTGTGTTCATTGTATTATACGTTTAGTGGTACCAGATATTAGAATGAACAAGAAATTGAAGAAAACAAGGGTGGTCTAATAATTTTTTCCATGACTGTACATACATACATACTTAGCATCTCATATTCTATCTGTACAAACCTCCCCTGTCACTACTAAGATGTTTTCTCATTGTGCTGCAATTGAGAAAAACTACATGATTATTATTTGTAGCAATGATATGAAATGTAATTTGCCCTGCCACAGTTTCACTTATATAAACACATATAACCAGTGCTTGCGCTAATGAACACCCTGTGAACTACTGATTTAGAACAGGAAATCAAAAGACAGATACGCTTAGTTTGGTTTCTCCTGCTGCTTTTGATGGTTGAAAATAGAACTTTGGGACAGAGAGACAGAAGGAGAGAGAGAGAGAGAGAGAGTTGAAAGCCATGAGCAGCTGTTTGTACACACTTCACACCTACCTCTGCTCATTTGAGTGAATATTCTAGCTATTAAACATAATGAATGCATTATTTATGATGACGATGATGGTTTTAACATAATCATAAAATGGACTTGTCATCATTCAGGTTATCAATGGCAGAGCAGGGTCAAGGAAGATAACACACTCTTTTAGATGGTCCTCTCGACAGTCCCTCCAGAAAAACATGATCATGCGATGCAAAGCCCGCATATTATGCAGGGAGTCGCATTATTTCATGCAAAATATGCATGGTTTCATAATCCCTGCATTTCCATTGCAAAGAAAGGCACATATCTTTGCAGAAAGTTGAAAAATGTTGCATGTTTACTTCACACAGGAGCAGCCATTTTCCCCCTGCTGCCTTGGGAACGTTATTAAGTGATGTAATTACACAACATGAAACGTCATCGTCTGGCACGAGAAGATAAAGAATACTGGCAAAGTTTAGAGCAAATGATGTATTCGGCCAATCAGTCTCATTTACCAACGAAAATGAAGTACAAAAGATTGTGCAAAGCAGTTTCCAGATGTCTTAGTGGAGGCAAATCATTTTTCATTTTGTGCAACTGCTTGTTGGAACACAGGTGGAAATGAAAGCTGGACAACCGCTTGTAAAATTATGAAAATATGAAAAGGTTGATAGTTAAATAAAAACAGAATGAGAGAGAGGTGTGTGTGTGTGTGGGTGTGTGTATGTGTGTGTGTGTGTGAACACATAAGACAGCCCAAAATATACAAAGGTGACAAGAGGGTGTTCACTTTTTTTTCTTTTTCATCAAATTTTCATATGTTCCTGCAATTTCATCACATATTCCATGCAGTTTTAAGAAAACCTGCCTAATCAAGGATTTTTCCCACAATCACAAATAACTCCTTGTTTTTCTGGAAGGACTGACTTGCTCACAGGATGGTGTGACATAGCCCCCCGCACCCACCTCATCCTGACCCTCTCCCTACCCTAACCATAGATAGATAGAAAAATTTCTAGTTTAAACTAACTTATACCACAAGTTAGATAACTGTCCACTTTTACACTCACTGTCTACTACGTAGATCTGTAACATCAGAGCTCATCACTCTGTGGTGTTGAACAGCACTTCTGTTTTCATGTTTGGAGTTGTTTAATATTTGTTACATTCTCTAGATTTGTATTACTCTCGCCTTGCTTTTTTCTTGTGCTTTGTCCTCATGGCTCCACTTAACACCACTTTGGGCAGTCATTTCCCAGGTCGTCTGTTATCTCTGCTAAATAGGCCAATGTTTAGGAGACACACTGCTTATCAGTGCTTCCACCTGATGGATGAGAACTTCCTTTCCCTCCAGTCCAGGTCACTCGGCCGTGCAGCCTGGTCAGGTGTGATGTCTGTGCCCTGTCTGACACATGCTACCCTGCCCGCTCGCAGTGTAACATGAATAATATGCTGTGGGGATTTGAGGCAAGAAGACCTGACACCAGAGAACAAAGAAACAGTGCTGGTGCTGATGCTGGCCTTTCACGCATCTTAACATAATTAGTGCAGAGCCACCTTCAATAGGCAGAAGGGTCTGTGGAGATGAGCTGAGTGTGAGGGCTTGAATGCCACATCCTATAAACTCCCTACATCAGCAGGTGACTGAATAATCCACCTTCTTTACACATCTGTCCCACTCCCACAGTTGCCCACAGTGTCACACTGAGAACCTGTCTTCTTCTCTTATTCACTCCCTCTTCATTTCATTACTTACTGAATCAGCAAACTTTATCCACCTGAAAGAGCTTTTCTCTTCCTTTTTCCCTCCCTTCTCCTCTCTAAAAGCTGACTTCTCCTCTCACATGCTGCGTTCCAATTACTCCATGCTGTCATAAAGGCTGGACTGCATCTCCTTATCGCTCTGGCAGGAGAGCGAGCGGGAGAGAGGTCTTCAAGCAGGGCTTATCAAAATGCTAATGTGTTTGAAAGGAAACATTTGTCTTCCTGAGTAAAGGAGACTGAAAAAAAATAGCATTATTAAACCTCCGCCTGTTTGATCTTGTAAAAGTGGCACTATCTCCCATCAGGATCGCCAGATGCTCAGGTGCAGCTTTCGGCGCATTCTTCATTCCCATGCAGATGCTGTTGTTGGGGGTGAGGGGCATCAGAGCCCAATCAGCCTCGCACAGCAACATCAGTTATTCAAAGTGAAACGAAAACGAATTGGAAATACACATCAGCAGCAGGGATTGGAAATGAGTAGCTGGATGTGTTCTGGGACGTGATTGGCTGCTGTTGGTGACAGCTGGGGGTGCTCTGGCGTTGTGTGTTCTCAGGGTCAGGAGTAGGTTTGTTCCAAATCAAACAACACTATTGTAAATTTGCCCAAAATTGCGACATGATTGTTGGTGACCTGCCAGCTGCTTTATCCACTTCCCGATGAAATGAAACTTTTCCTTTCCTCAGAGGGAAATCAGTGTCATGTGATGTGAAATTTGACCCATTTAATGCATATGTTTGATTTAGAGTTGCCAGTCAGTGACACGACAGACCTTCCTCCGGCTTTCCCACGAGTGTCGAATGCTTGGTCTCTAGATGCCGCTGTAGTTTTGAGGGCTTTAGTGCTTCGTTGGACAGCGTTAGCCCACACTTCGCACACTGGGCTCTCAGCACTGCCTCGCTACCTCCGTTTATGAAGCCGAAATTGCTGAAAACTGTCATTTTTTCTTCTCCATAACCTTTGCTACAGGCCTGTGGCTAGCTGACTGTCTTTTCCTCTTGGAGCTTGTTAAAAAACTAACTGATGCTTTACTGCCACCATGTTATCGGATGCTGCATTGTAACTGAGCGTCTCATGGATAACATATCTCTGGTGTCTTCAGTTGATCACCTATGCAGTCCCACAGGTGCAAAACTGAAAGTTATATAGAGCCCTCTAGGTGGTGCTTGCGGCCCAAGTTTGGGCTGTGGCCCTATGGTTAAGAATCACTGGATTAGTGGAAGTTAGGGGCGGAGGTCAGACATTGCCAAGATGGTGCCGCTCACACAGAAATCTATACATGATGTCACAAAGTCTACATCCACCTTTACTCAGATTCTATGGGCATAACATGCTACACAGACGCCCTGTGGGAGTGTTGAGTGTACATACCTGAGCCCTGGTAGGTCTCTTTTCTTCAGTGATAGAGATGCTGTAAGTTTCTGTCAGTCTGAATTAACGAGGGAGTATGACTTGCAAATCTCTGTGCATATGCTTCCCCCAGACACACACACACACACACACACACAGACAAATTAAGCTGGGCACCCAGTAAGAGGGTTTTACATGCCGTTTGATGTTGCTTCCTGGCCGGTCCTTGGTTAGGAATTGGCTCTGGACAGATGGACTCTGGCAGCACAACATGCACTGAACACATTAGATAACTTGGACATCTCCCTTAACTGGCTGTGTGTGAGTGTGTGGACAGAGGGGAGAGAGAGGAGAGGAACAGCAGCATGCAAAATGGTACTGCACATCAAAGGGATCTGCTGTGATACAAACAGAAGCTCAGTGTCTCTGCCAGCAGAGACCACTGTTAATATGGGGCTGTGTGTGTGTGTGTGTGCGTGTGTGCGTGTGTGCGTGTGTGCGTTAGCGTTTGAGTGCCTGATCTCTCTAAGACTCTTACTCAGCTAGCCTGGAGGCTGACACCTTGAAATCCACCCAGTAAGTAACAGAGCCATTTTCAAACAGACATGCATTTAGTTCTGGGCTCTGCTTCATCCATGTGAGACACACACAGACGAAATACAAAGTACCATGCGCACACACACACACACACACGATTGCACACAGACCTCTAGAGTATAAGTGTCATGCTTCTTCTCTGTGGTTAGCACACTGTGGATTTAGAATAGTCCCAATTCCTGCTTGTTTTGTCGACAAGTTCCAGTATAGTTCTCAGTGCTTGACAGGTCCAGTCTGTTAGCATCCTGCTGGGTTACCCAAGAGTTTAACATCCTCATCCCCCCAATTGGATCACTGGACACAACTGGATTTTTCAGTGGTCAGAGGGAGAAAGAGTTTTAAACTCAAAGTTACTCCAGCTGCTCTTTTATAATGGTCAGATTTATACTAATTTATACTATTAATACTATACATATTTATTACATATAATTAGAAAAAAAAACAGCTAATAGGTCGTGTGAAGTTACTATGACCAATAGTTATGGATGAAGTATGGAGAGAAACACAGTCCAGGTCAGGAGGAGGTGACTCCTGTTCAGATCCTATACACTGTTCCTGTAAGGCAGAAGTCCTGATCTGAACCCAAACACTCATCTTTTCTTTTCTTAAACCTTATTATTGTAACCACTGCAACACTGCTGGCAGCACTGGTTGCACATTATTTATCAGGGTAACCATGACAACCAAGGCTGGTGGTTATAGGGGGCAATATTTCAGTGGAGACTTGTAGGGGTTTTATTGGTCGGTCATTCAGGTTGGGGGAGTTGTTGGGACAGATCCCGGAAAATAATAAGACAATAAGTCAGTTCACTGTCTCTCCACAGCCTGTTTTAATGAGAGTCAACGGCAGGAGGTAACACACTGAGATGAGCTTATGTTGGTATGTATGGTCAAACATAAGTTTGACAGTGCAGGGTCATCATCAGCTGTCCACTGAATACTGGTCAGTGACCTCTGATCTCTTGCTACTCTGTGTTGCGAGTTATCTTTGTGTCACTGTTTACAGACTGACGGCCGATGCGGCTTGTTGCTACTGCTCAGTGGCACTGATTTCCTCGTTGTTCCCCGCTGATGTCACACGTGATGCCATGATGATGTCATACAATACTCCAGTCGTGGTTATCCAGGCTTTAAGATGCAGATTGTAAGACTTGAAGGCTCCTCTTTCTTGTTGTAGGAACCTTCCATCTGTGCTGTAGCACACTGTATGTGCTGCTTTTACATGAGATGATGCCTGAGCAGAGATCTTCTATCAGGATGGTGCTCAAATCGTGTGTTTTCTAAATGGGTGACAAATGGTGCTCAAGCATCCAAGTGTTCAGTTGTGATTTCCCTCTCTTGGGTAATCTTCGATATGGTGCATCGTCTTCCTCCTCATACACACATGTATGGTACATGCACATAAACATGACAGATACACACGTACACACACACACACACACACACTGCCTCATTTTTCTCCTGTGAGACCAATTACCCATCGACTCAATAACTGGAACTGCCACAGCTGTCAGTGCCAGCCATACTGCTACGGAAGGATGGCCGCTGCTCACTCGCGCTCTCTCTCTCACTCTCATTCTTCTCTCCATGTGATTTATTTCCAGCCATCCTTACACGTAGGAATGATTCCAGCATAAAGCAGCAGGACGTGTTGGAACGAGCCGCAGGTTCCTAAGTAGATTATCCAGCACTGAACCAATCTCTCCACCTGGAACCAAAGCTGGATCAGCCCTGCATGTTTTAGAAAGTAAAATATTACAGTATCCATGGTAACCACCAGGAATCACAGAATTGCTTCTCTCTCAACTACTTTTAATCATCATCAAAGAAGTCCCTTACTACACTGAGCAGATGATGGATAATGAGACCTGCAGACTTTTCAAGTTTTAAAATCTCAACAAAGAAAACAGAAATATTCATCAGTGTTGTGCAATATGTTTAATGTCAACCAGCATACTCCATATTTTTGTCAATAGTTCATTTGATGCAAATTCCTCTGTAAAATCATTGACATGAACTGCTAAAGCTTATACGTTTGACGAAGGGTTTTTTTTTTTAATTAAATGATAAGACATCACCAGAGTGTTGCACAGCTCAAGTGTACATTAACACTGAACACAGACAAGTTGTGTTCAAGTTAAAGTTAAACATTTATTCAGGAGGATCAGGACGTCAGCAGCAGAGTGCCGCTGTGGGCAGAAATGTTTCTCATCATGTTGCTGCGTTTGCTGACAAAGTCTCAAAATCTCCCACAGTCTTGTTATAAATCCAGGTGACCATGGACCTTCGTTTTACTGATGCCTCCAAGAAGGGCTGTTGCTAGGAATCCTGGGCCCTCTGAAAGAATAGTCAGTATTATCATGTTTTATTTACTGTGCTGTTTCAGTCAGGGTTATATGCAGAATAATTTAGTCATTGAAAGATTAGGCTCGTGGGGGTTTAGGTCCCTACTAAGCTGTGGGGCCCTAGAATTGTCATCACTGTTCTCCCTGTGCAACCCCTGCCTCTAAGTGTGAATTTGTCAATTAATCTAAAACACAAGTTTCCTGTAGTGACATCACCACCTCTGCTGATCATTGTCTTAACTCACACTGCAGCCTCAGATTGCTCTAATAATTACACTTATTCAAAGGACTTCATATTATGTGACTCATGACCCAAGACCATTACATAATGATAACATCATCACACCACACACACACACACACACTCCCTCTCTCAGGCTTTCTTTGTTTGAATAAGTCCTTGTCTCTTTTGTCTGCAGCCTTTTTAGTTATTTTGTCTCTGAAGTTCTGGACATATCTGTACAAATCTTCATCTTGTTAACATCCATCAAACTCCTGCTGAAGTGGTCACCAGGTTAAAAATCAATGTATTGCACACTGGTGTTGCAGCTCTATTCTGAAAACACAGAGCACAGATGGTACGACCCAGACTCCAGCTCCAAACACAGATAATTAGACTTCACTTATTCCCTGGAGACCCCAGGGTCTGTCTTTAGCTTAGCATCATCAATTTTATTTGTTTACGGTTCTTCCTGAGCCCTGTTACCTTCAGGGGGAAATCAGGTGGTGTGTGCAGAAAAACGTAAACACGGCAAAGAAACTAGGACAAACAAAAACAAAGAACAACAGGTTTTGATTTTATAAATGTCCCGAAACAGATGTTGTGGAGTGTGATTCAGTTCTGCTGGCAGGAGACACAGGCTCATTCCTGTGACGGAGCTGATGCCCCCCTGTCAGTTCATTCACAGTGTCAGTGCATAGTGACTGGCTTGTAGGTCGAGCCCTGAGGTTGTGACAGTGACTGGCAGGATTTATAGTTTTTCAAGAAACAATTCAACTGGACACTAATTTAGGAACACCCTGAAGTACAGGATGAGTCATCAAACCGTTTTACAGGAAGGACACACATTGATTTTGATGTATAACTATACATTTGAGATGAATTTGGCAAATATCACAGATTCATGAACAGTAACGCAGGTATAGGATTAAAGATGGGAAAATACTTTTATTTCACGAGGCCTTTAAAGCCTCCTTGTTGTCCTCTATGTGTGACCCAAAGCAAGGAAAACTGCTTTCAGCTTCTGTGCTCCCAACATGGAATGACCTTCCAAGAAAGGTTAGAAATGGCCCAACACTTTTAAGAGCAAACCAAACACACTTCCCTTTGCAGCCAGTATTTACTGGGCCAAGCTCTGCTTTGTTTTCTTTTTATTGGACTAAATCCACATGCATTCCTTACACCTTTTCAATAAAACTGGTCCACATTCCAATTTCCTTATGCATCTGCCTGTGCATATATTTGTCTGCTTACTTGTGTTGCTTGTTTTATAATTACCTTTTAGAGCTGAGTGGAGCAAGGGGCCTGGCCAACCCACCCAGATACACTGGTCCAGGCTGAGTTCAGGACAAAAATACATAGAAATAACTCTGGTTGGGCCTCAGGCATCCTTTTTTTGTTTTTTGGGGCCAAGAATTAATGCTAGTGAGCCGGTCTGTGTCAGGTCCATCTGTGTTCCAACACCCATGGGTCGGGTCAAGTCTGAGCAAGGAGTGGGTTCAGAGATGCTTTTCTGAAGCAAAACAAAACTTCCTGCAACGTGACTGTTGCACATGCGATGCTCAAATGATACATCATGCAGCCCTAGTCTCTGTCACTTGTGGACAGTGTGTGCACTCCCATGAACAGCTTTCCTTCTCCGTCCATTTGCTCTGTATTCAGTGAATACAGTGCCTCTTGGTTACTCAGGTGAAAGACATGACACAAAGTTTTCACATCATCTTCTCCATTTTGAGGATTGTCACAGTTTCGTTTGTCAGGTTTACAGAGTGCCTTTGACTTATGAGGCTATTGTATCACTCCTCTCTGTCTGCTGTGACACTGACCTCTGCTCTGTTTGCTGTGGTTGTGAAGAGTCTTTCTTTCATTCTCTTTGCCACTGCTCAGACAAACTGTTCAGAGTCAATAATGGGAAACATGCCAACACTTAATTGTTCAACCTTAAATTCCACCACTTCCTGTGCCCGGCTTGCTTCACTGCCTATTGTCCTGGGTATGTTCTGAGGCTTATGATGTATTTGACACACATTTTCATGATCTCATGGGCTTTCAGGTGTGTGGTCTCCCTGTTCTGCAGAATTTCTGTCCAGTTCTTCAGTCTGGCCAGAGCATCTACCATCAATGCAAAACTTTTCTGGAAGCTGATGTAGCGCAATGTAGACAGCAGACCTTTGAATTTGTCCCCCTCTCTGCTGTCCCTGCTGGTCACAGTGCTGTCTCGTAGTTTGTGCTCATACAGTGTCTCAAACACAATCACGAACATTTGAAATGTGAACCAACCACAAGAATGCTTGCAATCTTATTGAGATCATTTATTGTCCATGTGAGAGTGTGAATGACATGAATAAATCCATGTTCTGTTGGTGAAAAATAAATCAAATGTACTTTTCAGAGGCAGTGTGTTTGGGAAGTAAAGATGCGCCTGCACAGTTGTGTACTGTCTGTATGAGTTGCAGAGTTCTCCCTGGTCATCACCTCACACGCAGCTCGTCTGAGCCGCTGTCTGTGTTGTTGGAATAAAAAAAGAATCACAACCAACGTCACAACTTATTCTGCTTCGCATTTACTCTGGGGCTATTGCAACAAACATCTACCTGCTAAACCTGACAACCACCTGATATCAGTCAGCTGCAGCTTGTTGGTTGAAGCTTGAGCTAATGTTAACAAACAGTGATAGAAGGCAGCTGTTCAGGAGCAATGACTTTTAACCAGGAGTCCATGGGCCTGACTGTGAACAGTGAGCTGCACCTGCTGCTCAACACTGGTCAGAGCATCTCCTCCCCTTTTGCTGAGGTTTTATGATAAACCGGTTTTTCTCCTCTTCTCTTAACTTCATCTCTTCTCTTCTTGTTTTACCAACCACATTTACTTTCTCACAGATAATCTCCCATGTTTCTTCTGCTGCAGCTCAACACTATGTTTATTTGCCCCTCTCTCCTAATCCATTGGATCAAATTACCACACGCAAACCCTCTTTTCAATACTGTGGTTTGCATGTGTTGTCATTTAGGCAGCTGCTCTTAGTAGATCACCCGCAAAACGTCTGCTAACCAAACACACAAATTTTACCATGAGCATGCAATTTAACGCTCCTCATCTGGGATCTTATAGATAAGGCCCTCTATGTTGTTTAACAGTGAAACTGTGACTGACTTTTCTTTCCTACTAACTTCTGTAGGTTACTACTAAAAGATTCAGTGGCAGTGTGCAGTGCTGTAATAAACACTTTTGCACTGTAGCACAAAACGTAAGTTTCACAACCGTCCCTCAACCACCAATATTGCATATGACTGTTGCTAGCACTGTACTGAACTTTTTGCATCGATAATTTGAATCTTTTTTTAAAAGGTTGGTCACATTCCAGAAAAGATGGAAAACACCCATACAGTCTCCACAGTGTTTCAGCTTCTCCCCATGTGTGACTGATCACCCAAATCACCTGTGCTTCTGTGGACACAGATGTGGTGAATTACCTTCCACCCACTGCTTTCTCTCCCTACAGGTATGGAGTACATGGAGCCTCATTAGATTTTAATGATTTATCTCCAAAGAGTTTGTACTGCTTTAATCAATCCTGGTGATGCATACTCCAGTACCTCAGTGTTAATATCTTTACCTTGCTTAAAAAATAAAAAGTCACATTGATTGTAATCGGACTGAATGCACAGTTAGTGTTATAATCTGTTCCAAAGGGCAGCATTCAAAGCTGGTACCAAAATCCTGGTAATGATAAACAGTGATCAACCTGTGAAAGTATCACTGCAAGATACCAATGAGCAGCTGCTACCTGAATATGTTTTATCTTACTGTGCTGCCACCAACCACAGAGTGTCCAAAACACATTGAAACCTTTTCTTTGTGGAGCAAAATTCTTAACTTTGATAAAGAGTGGCCAGTAGCTCAAGTACAGTGAGAGAGATGTTTAGAACCATCCTGAAACCATTGTTTGGTTTCAGAAATGCTATAAGATGTGTGTGTGAGTGTGTGTGTTTGTTTATTTTGATCTCTTGCTACCACATCAGTAGCAGCTACTATTCCTGGGGTCCACCAGAGGCGTCATTAGGCCAATTTTAGGGGGGTTGAAGCTAGCCTCCCCTAAATAATTTTGTTTTATTCAATTTTTCTTTTTTTTCTGTTCACCAGTGGCCATCCTAAAATGGCATGCAAGTTGATGATGCTCGTTCTTTTTGTACAACACAGAGCTTCACATGTGTGTGAGACTGACTCTATGAGCTTGATACTGACTTGATGAATTCATAGTAGAGGATAAACATCTGAGGTTACATCACATCCTGTGTAGTTTGGACATCAGTTGCACATCTGTGATGCCTTCGTCTTTTGTTTTGCTGGTGTAAAAGAGTTCTTTTAGATGAGGGCAAGGTGTACAGAATCAGGCAAACCAAGAAGTGCAGTTATGCAAATTTATTGCCGTCTTTGCAAAATTGAAACAAAAAATACTCAAAAAAAATAGCTATTCAAAAAAAAAACAAATAACAAGAGTACCAGCTTTATATCAAGCGAACTGCATAGAGCATAATCTGGCTCTCATGCCATATAAGGGCAGTGCTCCTGCAGCATGATGCCCAACCTCTCTCTTCATTGTCAGAGACAAGACTGCCTGAAACTCCCTCTGCCAGGGCCTATCTGTACCGGATCAGACCAACTCTCCCTAATGAAGGTCTGATACACAAGATCATCCACCATTAAAGTGACCATAATCCCAAAAGAAAACCATTTCACAACATCAGATACATCATCCACACACGCAAGGTAAATATGCTTCTTCTTTCTAGTAATACAAGTCTTTAGATGAACAACTTAACAATACAACCACTGACAAACTCCCCTGCCCAGATGGTGTGTTCCAATTGCCTTCCTCCACTATAAAAGGAGCCCTGCAGTCATGAGTGACTCTTTTAGGAGGATCAGACCAGTACCTGAGGTAAGTATGTGTGTCTGTATAATCTATGTTGGAAATCTTTTAACTAAATATATTTAAACCAAATGTTGTCTGTGTGTTTTTTGTAATTCAAATGATCTATTAAATGAACTTGTGAAATGAAAACCCTACAGCAATCTGAACACTCACTAGCCAGCTTAGCTGCATTCAAGTTGTTTGGTGTTGACCATGTGACTGTAACAAAGGAATTGTGATGTCTAAACATGAAACCATGGTAGTGAGTAGCATGAAGAAAATACTTAAGATAAACAGAGAATAATCAGTGTATTCAAGCAAAACAAAACAGAACTGAACATGTGTGACTTGAAATAGTGGGAATGGCAGTCTCTGACTTTACCACACATCCCCCCCTTTAAGACCTGTCCCTCACATCTCTTTGCAGGACAGGAAATCAGCCACCACATTGTCTTTTCCAGCACAGTACTTCACAGTGAATCTAAATGGCTGCAAAGAAAGGCACCATTGAGGTATTCAACCATTTGCGTCCCTCATTCTGTGTATCCATGGGAGGGCCCGATGATCAGTCTCCAGAACAAAGTCTTTTCCCAGCAAGTAATACCTGAGAGTGTCTAGAGCCCACTTGATAGCTAGACTCTCCTTTTCAATAGTGGAATAGCGAGTCTCTCTGGGATAGAGCTTGCGGCTCACATACAACACAGGTCTCTGGTCCCCTGTTTTTCCTTGCAGCAACACTGCCCCAAGACCAACCTGGGATGCATCAGTCTGTACCGTAAAGGGCAATGAAAAGTCAGGGCTCTGCAACACAGGATCTTGACACAGACACAGTTTGAGTTCCTGGAAGGCTGCATCACAGGCTGGTGTCCATTTCACCTTCACAGGACAGGACTTTCGTGTCAGAGCTGTGAGTGGCTCTGCTCTGTCGGCAAAGTTGGGTATGAAACGTCTGTACCATCCTACGAGACCAAGAAAAGATCTCACCTGACATTTAGTGGTAGGTGGTGGGCAGGATTGGACAGCTTCAATCTTGTCAATTTGTGGACGGATTTTTCCTCCACCGATGATATATCCTAAGTACTTGACCTCTGACCTAACCAGCTGACATTTCTTAGCGTTGACCACCAGCCCGGCCTGCTGAATGCGCTGGAAGACGTCAGAGAGATGTTGTAGATGTTGTTCCCATGTTGAACTGTAAATTATGACATCATCGATGTAGGCTGCAGAGTAGGCCTCAGCCCCTCTCAAGACATTGTCCATGAGCGTTTGAAAAGTTGCTGCTGCGCCATGTAGGCCGAAGGGCATGACTGTGAAGCAATATAGACCAGAGGGCACTCGGAAGGCTGTAATGTCTTTGGCTCTCTCAGTAAGGGGAACCTGCCAATAGCCCTTACACAGGTCAAGAGTGGTCAAATATTTGGCATTCCCCAGCCGCTCTATCAATTCATCCACGCGGGGCATAGGGTAGGGGTCAAATGCAGAAACACTGTTCACTTTAATGAAATTAATGCAAAACCTCAAATCTGGGCTGTCTTTCTTTGGCACCAGCACGACTGGGCTACACCACTGGCTGGTGCACGGCTCAATGATACCCATGTCCAGCATCGAGTCGACCTCCTTTTTCAGCTTAGGAACTAGTGCAGCAGGTATCCGATAGCTTGACTGGCGAATTGGAACTGTCTCTGGTGCTAAAAACTGAATGTCATGAGTGACCAGGTCAGTGCGGCCAGGTCGCTCACTGAACAATGCTGCAGGGAAACAGTTTTTCAGTTCAATTCGCATTGCAGGGGTGAGGTGACTCATGTCGGGGAGTGTAAAGGACTCAGAGGATGCTGGAAAGTATTGCTCCTCCACTTCTTCCTCATCAGGAACAACTCTGGCCAGGAGCTGCTTTGATGGAGCGTTTTGTTCCTTCCATTCCCTCAAAAGATTGACATGAAAAGTCTGTTGTTTCTTTTGACGCTCTGGCATGAAAAGTTCATAGGTTACAGGTCCCACCTGGCGAGTTATCTCGAATGGACCCTGCCATTTGGCAAGGAGACTGCTTTCAGAGCTGGGCAACAACAACAACACCTTCTGCCCGGGTTTGAAAGTGTGGTGCTTGCTGCTCTTATCATAGCCTCTCTTCTGCCACTCCTGTGCACTTACAACATTAGCATGTGCCAAATCACTTAGCTGCTCCAGCTTGTCTCTCATCTTTAGCACATAGGATATGACTCCAATCTGTTTGGCTGGCTGCTCTCCTTCCCAGGCTTCTTTCAGAATGTCCATTGGCCCTCTGACATGACGTCCATATAGGAGATCAAAGGGGGAGAATCCTGTCGTGGCCTGTGGCACTTCCCTGTAGGCGAAGAGCAGGAACGGAAGCCACTGGTCCCAGTCAGCACCCGTGTCGGACACAAACTTGCGGAGCATAGCTTTGAGAGTTTTGTTGAACCTCTCAACCATGCCATCAGTCTGGGGATGATAGGGGGTGGTTCGTATGCCCTTAATGCCTAACAGGCGATAAACCTCTTTCAAAAACTTTTAGGTGAAATTTGTCCCCATGTCTGTAACCACCTCCCAGGGAATTCCCACCCTTGAGAACAGCTGTATTAAACAGTTAACAACCTGTTGGCTCTTAACCTTTCTAAGGGGGAAAGCTTCCATGTATTTGGTAGCATAATCACCAACCACTAAAATATAACGGTTGCCTGCTGAGCTACGCTCCAAGGGGCCAACAACATCCATAGCAATACGTGAGAATGGCTCATCTATCACTGGCATGTTAATTAAAAGGGGCCCGATCACCTTTTTTCCCTGGCGCAGTCTGCTGACACTCTGCACATGTCTGACAATATAACATGGTCTCAGTACACATCAATGGCCAATAAAACCGTTTAGATATGTGATCATAGGTTCTGTTCTGGCCTAAATGTCCTGCCCAGGGTATTGAGTGTCCTAGGTGCATAACAGTTGGTCTCAAACTTTTTGGCACCACCAGCTGGTCACCTGAGCTGGTGTGTCTGTACAAAATCTGTCCCTTCAATACAAAAATATCTTTGTCAGGGATGGAAACTGTTGAGGCTTCATCTACACTTTTCTCAAAAAGTTTTGTGAGGGTTTCATCCTGCCTCTGTAATGCACTGATGTCACTGGGTAACAAATCAAATACTAAGTCTGGCAACTCAGGCTCTGTCTCCTTTAGCTTGGTTCCCCAAACCTTTTCCTGACGTTTCTGACAACGTGTTTTCCTGCCCCTGTTCTGCTTGGGCACCTCCCCATCAAATGGCAGCTCCTCCCACCCCGGATCTAAGGCTGATTCCTGGGATCTGGTTACTACCATGGTTTCTTTGGGGCTTTCTGCACTACAGACTGGGGCACCAATACTGTCAGAAACCTTGAAATGACTTAGCAGCTCATAAAGTATTGGCAAATCTTTTCCCAACACTACTGGATAGGGCAATTGTGACACCACACCTACTCTCAATAAGTACTCCTGTCCATCTATCTCAATAGACATCTCAGCAGTTGGATAAGACTTGGAATCTCCATGGACACAGGTTACATCAATCTTTCCTGCCTGCACCAAAGTCTGACTAGGCAGATGGTCCTCTCTAATGAGAGTCTGGTCACTTCCTGAATCTAGCAGTGCCTTGCAATGATGACCTGCCAGACACACTTTAATTGTACTGTCTGCTGTAGGTGTGCGCTGTTCTGAGGAAGGAGAGTACACAGAGCTCAAGTGAGATTTCTTAACAGCCGTGAGAGGGCATTCTAGCTTAACATGTCCTGGCTGACCACAGTGGTAACACACACGTGAATCTTTTCTATCTGGGTTCTTATCAGGGTGATCCTGTCTAAGGGGTCTGGCATCTAGAGATCTATTAAAGTTCCTAGGCCCACTAAACGAACCACCCCCAGGATTACCATGAGAGGAGAGAGGCATCGTGGCTGACCTTCCCATCTGGTAGTTCTTGGACGACCTCCGTGCTGCGATGAAGGTCTCTGCCAGCCCAGCCGCTGCCCGGGACGTGACGGGGTTGTGCTCTTTAATCCACGTCTGGAGCTCTGGGTTGAGAATGCGCAAAAATTGCTCCATGACAATGGCATCCCCAATCTCCTCCTTGGACTTCTGCCTGGGGTTCATCCATTTGTCATACAGTTCCTTCAGCCATGTCTGAAGTTCTTTAGGAGACTCACCGGCCTTGACTCTACTGGAACGGAATCGATCACTGTATGTCTCTGGATTGATTTCAAATTTTTGCAAAATGGCCACCTTCACCTGGTCATACTCCATTGCATAATCAATGTCCAAGGCCAGATAAGCTGCTCTTGCTTTGCCAGTGAGGAGAGGAACAAGCTGAAGAGCCCAGGTGTCCTCTGGCCACCGACAAGCCACAGCAATGCGTTCAAAAGTGGAGAGATAGTGTTCAATGTCTTCCTCCTCCCTGTATGGCTGCATTTTCGGCCCTTTCCAGCTGATCGGTGGTGGTGCTGTAGATCCATGGTCTGATTCAGGAGACGCCGTCCTCCGCTCCAGTCTGTCCCGCTGCATCTCCTGCTGTAGTTGGCCCAACTGGTACTGGAGGTCCCGCATCCGGAGCTCCTGTTCCTGATGTACACGCTCCCTCTGTACCTCTCGTCGCTCTTGACTCCGGAGGAAGGCTTGAAAGGTCTGGCTCAGACTCTCCACCGTCTCTGGAGACCTGCCCCCGGTGGCCCCCTCCTCCTCTTCCATGGACGTTTTCTCTTCAACATCCTCCCCACAGGATGTCTGTTTGCCATCATCCTGGCGCGTTCTTGGTTCGGCAACTTTGGGTTTTGTTGCCATTGCGATTCTGTTATCCCGGACTGCCACTCATCCCACCACTGCCACCATGTGTAAAAGAGTTCTTTTAGATGAGGGCAAGGTGTACAGAATCAGGCAAACCAAGAAGTGCAGTTATGCAAATTTATTGCCGTCTTTGCAAGATTGAAACAAAAAATAATCAAAAAAAATAGCTATTCAAAAAAAAAAAACAAATAACAAGAGTACCAGCTTTAAATCAAGCGAACTGCATAGAGCATAATCTGGCTCTCATGCAATATAAGGGCAGTGCTCCTGCAGCATGATGCCCAACCTCTCTCCTCATTGTCAGAGACAAGACTGCCTGAAACTCCCTCTGCCAGGGCCTATCTGTACCGGATCAGACCAACTCTCCCTAATGAAGGTCTGATACACAAGATCATCCACCATTAAAGTGACCATAATCCCAAAAGAAAACCATTTCACAACATCAGATACATCATCCACACACGCAAGGTAAGTATGTTTCTTCTTTCTAGTAATACAAGTCTTTAGATGAACAACTTAACAATACAACCACTGACAAACTCCCCTGCCCAGATGGTGTGTTCCAATTGCCTTCCTCCACTATAAAAGGAGCCCTGCAGTCATGAGTGACTCTTTTAGGAGGATCAGACCAGTACCTGAGGTTAGTATGTGTGTCTGTATAATCTATGTTGGAAATCTTTTAACTAAATATATTTAAACCAAATGTTGTCTGTGTGTTTTTTGTAATTCAAATGATCTATTAAATGAACTTGTGAAATGAAAACCCTACAGCAATCTGAACACTCACTAGCCAGCTTAGCTGCATTCAAATTGTTTGGTGTTGACCATGTGACTGTAACAAAGGAATTGTGATGTCTAAACATGAAACCATGGTAGTGAGTAGCACGAAGAAAATACTTAAGATAAACAGAGAATAATCAGTGTATTCAAGCAAAACAAAACAGAACTGAACATGTGTGACTTGAAATAGTGGGAATGGCAGTCTCTGACTTTACCACAGCTGGTTAACCAACATCCAAGGCACAGCTTGTTCAGTGTCACACTGTGCACGACCTGTTCAGATTCAGGGCCCACAGCTCAGGTGTGTTGTGTGTGTGTGACCATGTGTGGCTGTTTAGTAACAAAATGTTGATTTGCGTGAATGTTAGGCCTACCATTTCATTGATGGCTGAGTAGTTGGCCATCATCTGTCTTAGAGGCTCAGGTGGACTGCACAGGTGAACACTGTTAACACAGCTTCACCGATACACATGGTAAATATAAACCAGTATAGCTGCCCCTGCTTCTTGATTTGTCCCTATTCTGTGTAGCTGTATCACTGTGTGGGTGTAAACATTGTCTGATGCACAACTTCGTCACCTCTCTGTGTTTTACTGACTGTCCAACATGCAGCTCCTGGATCAAAGTTTCCATCATTAAGTACAGATCAATGTCAGGTGGTTCCTGGATGAGAGGCTGCAGTGACAGGGACCACATGTTCATTTTGGTCCTCAAACATATATCAGCTCCTTCTCCTGTCTTTTCACAGTGACCTCCCATCTTCCTACCTCACAGCTGTTGATTAAACCTGCAGACATAATGTTAGGTCTGATCCAGGTTCTGAAAACTGCAGGTCAAAGTTAAGCTGCCAGCGTTTTGTTACTGTTCTCACTTTACTGCCATAAACAACCTGATAGTGAGATTGTGCCCTTCATACAAAGTTAAACAGTTTTCATTGTTTTTCAGTCTCAAGATAACAAAGCTATCCAGAGGTAATGAGATCTCACCCAAATGATTCTACAATGAAAAAACAAGCTTTATCTCTGTGCCTCTCTATAATTGGATAAACATTGTAATGTTATATCATGCTCGGTGGAAATCCTTGTCTATAGCAGTTTTCAAGTGGAGGGTTTGAATGAAAATCTATGGTTGCACATGAAAGCAGCTGGTTTTCTGTCAGGTCACAGTGTTTCAGACCATTTAGGCCTTATCCACATGGAAACAGAGCTTTCCCAAAACGATCTTTTTGTTCCTGAAAAGTTTTCTCCAACATAGCATTGTTTCAAGAAATGTCCGCCAACACACGAATCCACTGAAAAGGACACAAAAAGCTGTTTACGAAGCGTTTTGTTCCATTGTGGCAATGCTGCTCTCGTCGATGGACATCTACAGTAGCGCACACCCTCTTTGCTCTGCTCATTGTGATGAGGGTTGTTGGTTGTTTACAGCGAGCAGCAGCTTCATTGTGTTTCGACAGGTTCTGGTGCATGACATATGTTATGGTACGACCAGACGATAGCAATTCGGTAAAGGCAGATCCAATAGTCTTAAAAATCAACAGAGTATCCACCTACCAGGATGTCTTTCAATGGAGAGTGACCAGTCTCGCTGCACAAATGAAATGAAATGCAAGACACTGGTTAGGACCAGGCTAGGTGCTGATGGCAGCTGTGGAGAACCAACAGAGTGAGTGTTATAGGGCGTTGAGTTGAACAGGTCATGATGTGCCCTCAGTTTAATAAATGCAGTTAGACTATTTTTATTAAGATTAAGATTTCTTTGCTTTCAGAGTCCACCTGTTCTCATGTTAACTCTAAGTGCTTACTCAAAATGTTTATGCTTTTAGTAAAAACTGACAGTGCAGACAGAAAAAACAGAGAAAGGAGATGACACAGAGTCAGAGCACACGACTCAACTATTCGCCTCCACCGACCAACTGTTGTGGTTGTCTTGACTGCTGTGAGGTAAAGGCCAAACATGAGCCTCGCTTACATAATCACTGTTGTAGCGAGCAATTAGTATTTGGCGCTAAACCCCAGTGACTCAACTCTGACTCATTTTCAACACACTTTCAGAGTGTGTGTGTGAATCGGTCCTCAGTGGCTTAAAGTGATAGTGATCTGGACTGTTGTTGTTCATCTTCAACAAGATCGGGCTGATCCTCCATCTCCAGAATGAATGAAGAATGTAGACATGTGGGAGTGAATGTATCTTCTGTGGTATACAATTATCATTTAAATGTTATTAAGGCTTGGGGCCAGCTCAGCATAACATCCTGCAAGTGCCCCCAAAATATCATAAAAACATAAAGTTCTGTATAACTGAGGGTGTATCACTTTGATTGACAGCTGGGTGAGCCTATGCTTGTTATAAGCTCTCATATAGTAACTTGCTTTGCCCCCCATGACCATTGACCATTTTTGTATTTGTGATGAGTTCAGCAGAGACAGGTGTGGGCAAGATGGCAAGTAGTTAACTCTTATCTTCCAAACTGCCCCTCACAAACCTATAGGTGACGTCATGGAGGCTCTTTATTTACAGCTTTGTTCTGTTTCCATCCAAAGAGCTGTTTGAATATTTGTGTGTGTCTCAGCTTCCACGGCAGAAGCTCAGTCGTGTGTGGGCTGCCTAATTAGTGTGTGTGTCTGTGTGTGTGTGTACAAGGCTATTTCTGTGTGTCTTTCTGTGCTTATGTGTTTGTGTGAGTGTGTGTGTGTGTGTGTGTGTGTGTGTGCGTGCGCGTCTGAGTCAAGGACCCCCAGAGAATGTTGTTTTCCTCATTTGTGGTGACAAATAGGCAGCCTGTGGAGAAAGGGCGATGTGCTGCGTTGCAGTTGACCCTTGACATCTCATTTGGGCCTGATAGATGGGCGCAGTCTCAGGATGCTGTTTCCCATCTGAAGAAATGACCAGGTATAGCACACACTCCTCCACACCCCTCCCCAACAAACTCCTCCTGTACAGAATGGCTGCCTGGATGTGAGGATGTTGACTGGACAGGTGCTGGGTGGAGGAAAAGCCCCGTGGTGTTAGTGTGCGCTGGTATTGCCATATGTTTGTTGTGGATTGTGTGTCAGACAGAATCAGGGTCTGACTGGGACTGATGGGACTGAGTTTCGATCCAGTTTGGGGTGCTGGGGTGTAGTGCTTTTTGTAGTGTAACAGTGAAGCAGCATCTACCAGAGGCTAACAGTGATCTAAGTACAGTAAGTGTCATATAGATATTCAGGGAGGACGATCCTCAATAACTATTAAATAACCTCACTAATAAGACCATGTTTTGTGGAGCAGTGATCAATACTAATATAATCCGATGCTAATCTGATGTTGCACACTTAAATCTGACACTGAATCCTGCTTCCTTGTTTTACATGACAATAGAGCTGTGGTTCCCAACCTTTTCCAATTCAGGGCCCACTTGAAAATCTCAAAAATGTTTGCAGCCCACCTCTGACCCCATAAACAATACAGAGGCTGAGTAATGTGTTCCCAGAGCACTTTTTTATATTAATGATAAAGATAGAACATTCTGGACTGAACTGAAATCAGGGCATGTAGGAGGCTCCACAGTCACTGAGAGGTTTAAAGGCATTGCTAAATGTAGTAGACACATGGGGGAGATGAGAGTCTGAACGTGAACACTCCACCAAGGCCGATGCGCAGAGGGTTGGGAATCACTGCAACAGACTAAGTTTTTTAGGGTTAAATATTTCTCATGTCACAGACTTTAATGGCCCAATGGGCATAGATTATATCTAGACCAACTTTAGAGGAGCAAACTGGACCATTGTCACCATGGTAACAAAAGTAGTGGTTGTATTTAGGAAAAGATGTGTTATTTGGGAAAAAAATACTCCTTAATCTGATCTACTCTGTCTTTGTCATGGTTATTAGTTTAACAGTTAAAGATTTTCAGTTTCACATGGGAATTCAAACACCATATTCATCCATCCACCGCAACCTCCTCGTGATGGGGACTTTCTCTCTTTACTACATCATTGCACACAACTGTTGTAATCACTATGATCCCTAGATGTCACCTGGGAACAAAAGAATTGAACCTATGGGCTGTTTTGTTATTACAGGAGGACAGTTTGGCCATAGAATATAGACCATAGGTCTTCACCAGGGGACCATGACCCCTAGGGGATCCAAGGAGGTACTGCAGGGGGATTGCAAAATTTTTGGTTGATTAGACAATTTTTCAGTTTTTTTGTTTTGTTTTGTTTTGTTTTGTTTTGTTTCCACATTTATGTTTAAAATAAAAATGTCAATTTGAATAGCTTGTTTGCCCAATTATCATGCAGTTGACAGACATTGTTGATATTGGCATTGGTCTGTGGCACAGCCTCCTTACTCACTGTGCCTTTCACATGTTTAAAATAAAAATAATAATAATAAAAAAAAATGAACATATAAACCTGTGCATTATTTGAATAGCTTAGTATTGAATGCACATTAACAAGGTTGGTACATGGCACTGGGCCCAGTTTGATATAAAAGACAAGTTTATACAATATAGGGGGTCCCTGCTCCATTTTTCCATCAGTTTGAGGGTCATTTGCCTGAAAAACATTGAAGACCCCTGATGTAGACAACAGACAAAAGACAATGTGGTGGTGCAGTATCGGTGTAAAACATCTTTTGCAGTATTAATCCCATCATCATCAAATTTTTCCACTGAGGCAAGAAATTCACACACGACCCCTGTGACCTATTATAACTAGACAGTGAGGCCTCAGGTTTGTTGTGGAGTCCCTCAGCTGCAGTTATTCGTACTAGCTGATAATTATCTGTTGATAATTTGCATCTATGTTGAATAGCCCAAAATAACAATAACCCACACACCATTGTGTCAGTGTTCAGAGTAGTCTGCTGGCAGATATTATTATCTAATTAATGAAAATAACAAACTCCTGATGAGGACACTTTATGTACTGGTGAGTGTTTTCTGTACAAGGTAAACAGGAAGTGTCTGAAGCCGAAGCAGCTGCCAGCGCTCAGCCACGCTCATCCTCAGCAGCCTTGCATCGCTCTGCAACAGATTAGGTGAGCAGTGAAAAGTGAGGCTTGGCTGCTCTTATTTTTACCTCATGACGTGATATCGAAGAATACAAGGGAGGCTTCACAACCACGCTGCTAATGTGACCAAGACAGCTGGTAATTTTTAGTCAGTGCCTCTTTTTTAAAGGAACTCATCCACTGCTGGTCTGCTGATTTTTGTGCGTGTGTATAGACATGTCAGTGTGTGCAGCTGTAGTGACATGATGCTTAATCAAGAAGAGGGAACTCAGATCATATTTTCCATAAGTGGTGAACAAGCTGTGGAATGGAGGTCAGGCAATTGCAGCAGTAAGTTTGTTTGTGAATGTGGACCAAGTTTTGTTGAAGTGGGTGATGTTGTCATCAAGTGATGCAGCCAGTTTTTCAACTGCAACTTCTTCCATTGGGTGATGTTAACTTGAGTTCTTGTTTTCCAGTGTAGGAGGATTGTTCTGGATCTGTTGATTTTTAATGTCTACCTGGACAGTTACACTGCCTTGATTTCAAGTTCAACACCTACTTTTGTAGGGGTGGGCTAAACATGTTTCTATATATATATATATTAGTAGTTTAAATGATATTGGAAAACAAGACAGATTTTTATTAAACTTTGTCAGTCCTGGTCACTTCCATCTGAATCATCATGTGAATACAGATTTGATGTTTGATCTCATAAATAAAATAAAAACATGACCTTTAACAGTAGGGACATAATATAGCTAATAGTTGTGTTTCTAAGAGTGCACTCCTCCACCATCACTGTCTTGGTGGTCTGTGACTCCACCCCTGACTCCAGCTAACCCAGAAATGGTCAAAGAGGAGGGATGATGTGAAGTGTGGAAGTTGGTAATAGTTAGGGTTATTTTCACAGGTTGTGAAGCGCCTTGGCAACAGCAGTGACACTGGGCAACATTCGAAGTATATTCACAAACACATAGCATTCACTTTAGCAATTGGAGATTAATAAAGCACTAAATCCCTACTGATTCAGTGCAGTGATGGCTGAGGGTATGAGGCTCTGTTGTATCTTAGTATTCTGTATCTGTGTGGAGAGGGCAGTAAGGAGAGGTGCTGGTGTAGTGGGTGTGTGTGGTCTCATTATTGTGTTTGTGATGCGTGTGATGGCTTTAGCATTTAAGTGAGTGAGCGGAGGCCTTTTGAGGCTTTACTGGTCGTTTTAGTGAGCACATTGTAGAAGCATGTAGAACAATCCACAAGAACTGGTTGGACAATACTTTTATAAAGCAGAAGGAGGAGATTAGATGAAACATGTAATCCTTTTAATTTGCAAATGACTGATAGTGTTTGATTATCAAACACTTTGATCAAACCTGAATGTATTGTCTATTGTCAGTCCAAGGTATTTATTTGTTCATGTTGTGTTTTTTATGATGATGTAACCAGACATGTGCATTCGAACGAGGTAGTTGTTCTACTGCTGTATTTCATTATGTCTGGATGGATGTTGTTTTTTTTTTAATGTAATAATATAGACACTGTAATTCCAAGACAAATTTCTCATTGGTACAGTGAAGTCTATCTTATCTTCAGTGAGACCGCTGCTAAATCTCACCCAGCACGCATAAAAATATAAATGCTAAAGGAGCTGTGAAACAATGTCAGTAAACACAAGTTCTGTGCTGCAGTACCTGGACCATTCACTGAGCATGGAGGACTGTGAATCCGCTGCCTCTCACAGTGGGGACGATTTGTTTTCTATACAGAATATAGATTCTGAACAATTATTGTATTGTAGAAACCTGTCAAGTAAATAATAATAATAATAGCAACACAGCTAATCTGTGATCTGGTGCTCATTAATACTATTACTCCTAAATCACCATCCTCCATCCTTGGACAGTTTTCCCTCCTGACTGTCATCTCATACTCCAGAGACCATCTAATTTATAATCAGCCACACCACCAGTGGACTGTACTGATGCCACGATGGTATTTATACTCCAAAGCAATGAACTGTTTGTTGGCAACATCAAGAGTCACTCGCAGTCTTCCTGAGACAATATTAGAGCTGAGAGCTAAGACGAAGCATTTGATATTCAAATCAGACTGGATTGAGGGAGTGCCAAACTCACAGAGCGAGAGACATCAAGAGATGGAGAGAAGAAGTGAGGGGAGTGAACGAGAGGCCAGCACGGAGGTGTCGTGCCATGCATGAATATAAATAGTAGTCTGTAAAAGGAAGAATGTGAAGGGTCAAAGCTGAACGGTTCCTATAATACAGGAAGTGTATCTGAAAACAGAGTATGAGAGCAAAAGCATGAAGGAGTGGTACAGAAATACAGATTTCTTTGATAACATTTCTGCTTAGAGAAGGGCTGTGTATCTGTAGGAAATCATTTCATGCTTTTCTTTACCACTTTGTCAAAGTGTAGTGAGTGGTTTTTCCTTGACTCATGAGCCCAAGAGTCAAAATAAAATCAAGATTGTGCACGCTGACTGATTTTCTGAGCTCCGTTGTTTGCAGCTCACAGCGTAACCGTTTGTGATGTTCACCGCTCAGCAGACATCTTCCTGCTCGTGGCTTCGTCAGTTTTAAACATGCACAGACAGAAGATGGTTCCCCCTTTCTATACTTTATCATCTTTTTCTCCCACACCAGTCCCCCCCCCCGTCTCTGCAGCAGTCTCATCATTATTCTCCCACCGCCCTTCCCTCAAGATTCAAATGTAAGCCACCTATTCTCTGGCCTATCTAATCCAAACTTAATCAGAGGCGCACATACGCTGCCACAGAGAGATGGAGAAATAAGAAGGGACAGGGAGAGGGAAGAGTGAAGGACAGTGGCCGGGGGTAGGAGGGTGGGGGGAGGACGATTCTAAGACCCTGTGACTGTCAGAAGGATTGATTAGAACATCAGCTTTTTATAGATGTTAAATTATTATCAGTGATATTAAATAGAAAGTGTTATGTACAGTGTTCTAATCACATGAATGTTTCTTTTTGGCAAATAGTGAGCATCCATAAGCTTCTGTATTGCCCTACACCCCACATATTTACATGAAATGGTTCAGTCCTGCCCCCATACCATGCTTGAACAGTCCTTGCTGGCGGTGAACTGCGAGTGGGGAGCTGGTGGAGCCTGGAGCCTCGTGTCTGAGCCTCCTAATGGAAAAAGAAGGAAAAGAATCAGGACTGAGAAAAGAGTGGGTGAAAGGGCGGGTGTCGTCTGTGAGAGGTGGAAATGAACCTGTTAGCTTAATCCACAGTCAAACAGGCTGCTGCAGATCCTCCAACATCCGCTTCTTAGTGTCTTAGTGTTTACATGTCACTACTGTTTTTTTAAATCGCAGCAGAGGAACATTTCTGATTTGGCTGAAACTTGGCACAATAATTAGTACATGGGCTTCCCAAGAAATAGATGTGCAGTCAGCCAGTGGGTGGCGCTTTGGAAAGGCCACGTCCCTCCCACCATTTGACTGATTGACACAGCTCAGTGTGCTCCACAAAAAAGCCTCTTGGGCCATGAATGTGTAGCAGCTTAGTAACAGTGAACTTGGGGTATGACATAGTTCTTTTATAAATGAGCAAGATCAGTTAAAAAAACATGGCTGCCATCAACCAAAATATCTACTGGAACTCAGGGAATATTGTCCATTACTCATTACAATGTGTCCAATCATCATAAATCTTCCATTAATTAATGGTGTTCACCATTATAATTACATATCAGCTGCAAAAATAGCATATTCCTTCATACTTCCATTAAGTGGTGAATCCACTGCACGTGTCTGCACAGTGTTGTATTTTCCAGGTTGCTGTGGCCCCTGGTGTAGGGTGCTGGTCCCAGGGTAATAGGTTTTTCATGGGCCTGGAATCCCCAGTGGTGCAGGAAGAATGGATTGCAAAAAAAAATAAAATAAAAAAAGCGTTGATTCAAAAATACAGGAGGAATGAAGAACAGCATGAAGGATCCTCTCCAGTGACAAGCAGCTTAACAGCACATCATGCAGCATAGAAGCATCTCTGCCGGTGAAATAAGTGGAATCATGATGCTCTCGTTTGCTCATTTAAAAAAACAAAAAGGAAAATCTGGGCATTTTATAAAAGGACAGAATGAGAGTTCAAGGTTGACTCACTACTTCTTCCAAATGTGTGTTTTTTACTTTTCTGTGTGTGCATCTAATTTACATTGAGATAATTAAGCAGACAAATGTACACATGTTGTGGATAAAATACAGGGGGATCAGCAGAATCAATAAAGAGATTGATAATTAGTTAAGTTAAAAATACTTTTGATTTATATGTTTTGAAGGCAACAGATCTGTCAACTTTTATCTGTGGTAGAATAAGTGTCAAGCTCTAGATGGACTGATGATCAAATGATTTATAAATTTATCTGGATATCTGAAAGCATTTCAACTTAGCAGCTCAGGAGACAAGAAAAGCAACATTCAACATGGACAGTGTAATAAAAACAGAAAAAGTTCTAAGGCTATGATAGTGCATTTACATCACTGAGGAGCTCATTAAGGTCGGCTGCTTGTATTTTGCACAGTGCACTGAAAGGTTTCGCTGTAAAATCCCCTCGGCATTATCACCTCGGCCAAATGATTAACGCTTTCCTGGTGTCGTGTGGAGCAAGATAAAAAAACCCTTCCCTGGCAAATGGCAAGAAAATAAATGTATATTAGCCATTCAAGGCCAAAAATAATTACTGCTCCTGCACCATTGTGTCTTAAAAAATAGCTGCAGGCTGTAATCACGAGCTGCACAAACTCACACATGTACCCAAAGACAGCCTGTCACAGACACACTCACACACTGCATGCTCCACCAGCAGGCAAGAGGACTTACACTAACCATGAAGCTGTCTGCTTGACTGTGGAGTATAGCAGAAAGTGAACACTTGCTCTTTTTGAAAGGGTTTCCTCTGACTTCACCTCTGTCCTCTGCAGCCTCAGGTCCTGAATGTTTCCCTCACACTCTGCCCTTCACCTTCAGGAGCAGGAACATATCTGCATATTAATTGTGAGAAGCCCCAGCTGGACCATTCTATAATTATACACAGTGCCCATGTATCAGACAATATACAGGAGGCAGATGGATGAATGTATTTATTGATTTAAACACACACGTTAAAAACTCTTACTGTCATAAAGGATGAATTTAAAAACCTAAACTCAAATGGTTCAGTGCTCATATGTATAATGTGTCATGCTCACAAACTGTGATGGGCATTTTCCGGACTCTATGCACTTCCTGTTTTATTTTGTTAATCCCAGTCTCGTCTTTGTAAAATGTCCTACTTCCTGTGAAGTTTCCCACCTGTTTGTCAGCCACACCTGTTTGCAATCATGAATCAACCAGTCAGCACATGTACCCCAGTGCTACCCACCATGCCAGATTGTCTAAATTCTTTGGTTTCAAGCTGTTTTACGGTTTCCTTTACTTTTTGACCTTTTGCTTGATGTTTGGCTCTTGGCTTGACCTGTTGGTGACCTTTGCTTGTGGTTTTGGACTATTGGACTGTTTTTGTGACTCTGCTTCTGCCTAGCCCTTGCCTGTACTTTTGCCTCTGTGTGTGACCCTGGTGTTTTTTTTTTGTTTGTTTTTTTTTTGGGGGGGGGGGGTATTTTTTGGAAATAGGTCCCAGAGTGGTAAAATCTCAAAACAAGAAAAGCCCAAGAACTTTTGTGTAGACAGCCAAAATGGATCTTTTGTGAAACGATGTCATACCCCCCACCACTCCAACCTGTCACCTGAGCCACACCGCTAGAATCATACAGCCTATGGACGTAACGTAACAACAATGATGGCCGACTACTGTCGGTCCCTCGGACACTGCGGCTGAATCATGCCCATTATATCATCATCAATCATCATATTTGCCCTGAAACGACTCCCAGTCTTATAATGTTTAGAGTTTGAATATAGTGGGCATGCTTTCTGTCTTATTCTTAGTTTTTAGTGTGTATGTGTGGCAGTGTTACAGCATCACACAAGCTCCACACAGGCCTGGAATATGTACTATAGTGTTTTAAAGCATTTTAAATGGATCTGTGCGTATGCAGATAATTCTTGAAATGATGTGTTTACAGAAAACTTTTTGAAAAGGAACAAGAAAAAGATTGTATTGGGTGAAGCTCCGTTTCCATGTGAACAAGCCCTCTGTTCAGTGTCGTATGTTTAGTTGTTCTCTGCCTCCTTCTGTGTAATGAAAGTAGCTGGTTTGTTGTAATGAAAGCCCAGTTATAGGACTGGTTCTGTTGTTGGTCCAGCCGAAGACTGAATGAACAACATTCTCAACAGAGCTGAGGTGAAGAAAGTTGTTGAAACCAGGAAAATGAGTCATGATTTCCAGCTCAGTTCATCTGATGACGCTGCGACACAAATTGTCCTGTTTGAAGCTCACGGAGGATTTTCTCAGAGGAACCTGCATTATACAGCAAAGGTGTTCCAGTTATTATGTCTGTCCCAGTATATGTGAAAATGACAGAAAAAGGAGATGTGTGAGGCATATGTATGTGTGTGTGTGTGTGTGTTGTAGAGATAGTGTTATCTGTGGTTGGGAGAGAACTCCCCTCTCCAGGTTCTGTGTACTGTGTCATGTGGCTGCTGCTGATGTATAACACGAAGAGAGACAGTCATATTATGTAAAATGTAAAACAGACAGAGATCCTTCTGCCAGAAATAGATTCTGCTTCAAGATTTTCAAAAACACAGGATGACGGGGAATACACACACACACACACACCTGAGCCACCACAGAGGAACGACTTGGGATGGGGGGTGGGGGTGGCTGGATGGGGGTGTAGATTGGAGATAATCTTCCTCTGCATTTCTCTGTACTTGTGCTGCAGTCTGCTGGTACATTGCCCTTGGGCTGAGGTGTGGGGGTAGGGGGTGGGGTGCTCAGAACAAACTGTCTCCGCCTGAAAAAATCTATAAACTGTCTTAAAGCTGCATGGGGGAAGAAAAGTTACTGATTGTGTGATTGTCACACAGTGTAAATCTGTTCTGCTCTATCAGTCAGTCTAAATCATTATGCAGATGATGACATGGTTTATTTAGACCTACACAGGCTTACACAAAAGTTCACTGAACATGAAAAATACTAACAGAAAAGTTGTTGTCTGTGACTGGAGGTCGTTCCAATCATCTCTCATTGTTGCCATTGCTGTGCTAAATTTTTACCTTAATTAAACAGTAATTGTAATGGTTAGTTGTGCATCAAGTTATTCCCCAAGAAAAACACAACTTCTATATAGAAACCTTGACTAGATTTGAAACACCATGATGCCATAGCTACCATGTCTGTCTTGTAGGCATGTGCTGATGCTTTTTTTTCTTGCCGTCTTATGAACACACGCTGCTATATCCACTGTGCTCTGGCTCAGCTGATTGGCGCTACGATGGTGGTTATATCTTACAATGTTTAACTCTTTTTATACATACAAAGTACTATTTGTCATTAATAAAAGTTGTTATACATGTTTTGTGGCGTTTGGTATTCCGCTTCTGAATGACACAGGAACAAGTCAACATTATGGTGACTCCAACTGAGCTGTACAACATTTTTAATTTTTAATTGCTCACGGTAATACCGTAAACCCTGGGAAAATGTGGTGGAGGTCTAATGGTATCAAAATTTGGATACTCTGCAACCCTACACAAAGTATCCTATATCTCTTACTATGCTCTTTTGTGTTTGTGTATTTTTAATTTAATGCTGGTACACTGGTTTTTAGAGCACCCATAAAATCTCATTGCTGTGCAGTGTTCGGTGACAATAATAATTGATTCTGAGTCTGATTCTGCTGTCCATCACTCATCATCACCTACATACTGTAGTACTGATCATCTTCCAAGGGGAGGAAGATGGTCAAGGAATCCTGGAACTTTCTGGGTGCTCTGCAGATCTGTATCACATGGACTGCCCCACTGTTGCTAAAAAAATGTGTCAGAGTAGATGAGTGAGATGTGAGATATAAAGAGGTGAGGTAGATGTTGCTGTGACAGCTGGACTTCACTGTGTAGGCAGATGATTGATTTAGTAAACATTAGCTGTGTGACGTAAGCTTGCGAACTGAGACTCAACCACAACAGGAAGTTAACATAAACAACATCAATAATCTCTACAGAGGCGTCTCAGCCTACGGAGGAAGCAGGTGACAGATTTATTCTCTCTGCTGATATTAGGATATCAGGGACAAGTCTATTTTCTGTTAAACCGAGATGTTTCTATCTGGTCAGGACAAGTCTTTGATTACTTCATCGATTTAACAGGACAACAGGAACTCTATGGGGGATTTATTCTCTTGGTGTGTTTCTGTCCTCCCTCAGTCTTCACTTTCTTCTCTACCTTCTGATCCTTCTAGCTGTGTCTGTGTCTGGTACTGACCCTCTGTCTCCCTCCCACAGTCCATGTCTCTGTGGCTGGACGTGGGGAGGAGGCTTCATCTTCCTCCTGCTGCCAGGAAATCTGGAAGAGACGAGCAACACAGTCAAGTCAGAAAGACACAGAGAGAAGTTACAATTAAAGTAAAATAACAGAGTAAACACTGACAACCTCCTCTGGTCCGGATGAAGTGAGGAGGTGTGGGAAGTCTTGCGATTCGACATCTCTCCATGATGGAGTATGCACTTGATTTCCTGCCTTCTTTTTGTGTTCTTTTCACATTCCAGAGGTTTATTCTGCACAGATCTCACTCTGCCAGGCTCAAAAGTTTTGTAGCTGATACTTTTGCTGTGTTCGTCCTTCATTTCTTTTTCTGTGTCCTTATAACTTAAGCTGTTCTGTGGTACAAACGTTGGCTTTACATCCTTATAGAAATCCTTTTTTGTGTAAGGAGGATGATAATCAGATTCTATATGCAACTGTAAAACTCAGCTGAGATTGACTCGGCAATTCAACCAAATAAATTATAATTATAATAAATTATTTTGCCACAAATGATATGATTATGAAAAAAAAACCACATCCTTAGCCACAGTTTTGCCTCCTAAGCAGCTGGTGATGATTGTGATGACCACAGTACTGATGGCAGTGTTTTTAATTGGCACTATGGAATAATGAGGCAATAATGATTCCTATATGTTTATTCGGTTTATATTTCATCTTCCTTACCAGTCTATTGATCAATCTAATCATTCTTTTTCATTTTATACAATTCATCTTGTGGTCTTTAAAATGCCACAGACTTCCTGAGTCCAAGGTGACTCTGTTATTTTGTATAATTGCTCCAAAACCTCAATTAAGCCAGTTCTGTCATAAAAAACAAAGAAAACAAATTGTCAGAATTGAGGAGCTGGACAACTAGGATGGTCCTGAGAGCTTCAGTCACTGCTTAAACTTTAAAACTGAAGAAAACACAACTTCCAGAAACTTTACAACATCCTGAAAATACTAACAACACAACCAAATAAGTATGGCACAGACGAGGCATTCACACACCAATGATACGCAGGGGACAAGTTTGGGTTCAGTGCCCAAGGACACTTTGACATGTGGACTGGTGGAGCTGGAGTTTGAACAACTGACTAATGGACAACCTGCTGTACCTCCTGAACCACAGCCAAAGTGTCCCAGAAAGCACTTTGAGTCTGAATCTGTGCTGCAGTCACTGTTTGTTGCAAAGCTGAAACACATTTCAGGACTGTTTTCATGTCTCTTCATTAAGTTTTGAAGTGTTTTTCATGAAGACTTCAACCAGTTAGTCAGTGTGTGCCACTGTCCCTGGAGAAAAAGTGTCTCCACAGCCTTTTGTTAATTCACTGGTGGCTCTGTTGTCAGTGGTTTTAATATATGTTCAAATCTTTCTGGACAATGAAATTTGATCTGAGTTGAAATATATTCGTTGCTTGTTGGTCAGAGAAGATGAAGCTGAATAAATAACCTGTTCATGGGAGTCAAGTTGAACTTGTAAAGTGTGGACTCCATGCCCAGTCTTGGCTGCTCTGAACTTCTAGTCTGTTGTCTGTGTTTCTTGATCTTCTCTTTTAATGTTGCTGAAGTTGCAGTGTGCTGGGCTCCGTAAGTGATCAATTATCAACAGTGTTGGGCAGTAATATGTCATTTAATTACACATCACTGTAATTTGGTTCCTTTTTAGTAACAGATTACAAGCCCTGGTTGATACGTTGATTGGCAGCCTCTCGCTCCTCTCACCCACACTTAAGCACCCGTCCTGGGCTACCAGGTGTTGGCCCGCTCCGCTGTCCTGCTAGAGGTTGTTTTTTTTGTTGTTGTTTGTTTTTTGAGGGAATAGAGGAACTAATAATGTAACTAGTTTTTGAAATAAAGTAATCAGAACAGTAACTTGATTACTTCTAAATGGAGTGACCAGCAATCAGTAATTTCACTACTTTTTGATGATCAATTATCAACATACTTGCTGATTAATGAATTGAGCAAGAAAGATATCGTCCTCTCAGACAGCTGTGTGTGTGTCCTGTTGAATCTGTATTATGTTTATATGTAGTCTATTGTTGTTGTTTTTTTAACAAGGGGGATGTGCAACCTAACCCCCCCCCCACCCCCACCCCCCCCCCCCACACACACACCGCAGTCAGTCACATTGTCTCAGATGGATCTCATAAAAATGCTTTGCCTGTTGTAATAGCCTTACGATGACTGGGTGTTGTAGGACTCCATAGATCCAGGCACTGGTTGAACCACAGCAGGCTTTACTGACGAACACTTGTCACTGCATACTACTAGTCTGCCTTCACATGCATGTTACTGCTCTAGACTTCTGCCCGCACGTACTTCCAGCTAAAGCCCCTTCACAATAACATACATGCACGGCACTACATACTACACCTGTGAGATGTCATGGTTTTTGGTTTTCAATGAGATTAATGTGAAAACAGCCTACAGTGTCAAACTGCAAGTGTCACTGTACAGAATGTGATATTATGTGCAAACATTTCACTCAAAGGACAAGAAGAAAAACATTCATTTGTGGAATGAGTTGCCCACCCCTGAGTTATTCAGAACATTCTCAACTTAAGCATCCCTGCTCCGCCCTGACAGAGAGAGGATGGCAGGCTAACAAGAGGGACACCATCCCCCATATATAACATAATCAGTGTGTGTGTGCAGTGTTGCCATTAAACTCTCTCATAGGTTGACTCCCAGTGGATCAGTATAGACCCATCTTCAAGTTGAGAGTGTGTTCCACAGCCTGAGGCTGAACCTGCTCACACTCCCATTTCAAGTGTTTGATATTGTGGCTGTGTTGTAATGTGATTACTGGGTATTGTCATACAGTAGGTGTCAGGAAACTGGGATATGGATCCAAACAAGCACATACGCAGCCTGACGCCTGTTAACTCACAATGAGCACAGCCTCTTTCACACTGAACATAAATGATTACAGATCCATCACAAGAGCATTGTTGCCTCTTCCGTGACTCTGGGCCCGAGCCGTCTCCTCTGAGGGAGTGATTCATGAGGGAAAGTCTGAGAATGTGTTGAGAAGAAAGGAGCAGTCATCAGTCTATGTAGAGCTGCCACTTGTTCAATTAGAGACTAATTCAGAGGCAGTCTGACTGATGAGAGTTTTTAATTATAATCATGCCGCATAACCAGTGTGATAAATGACTGAATTAAAGGGCGTAAAGTTTGATAAATGTTGTTGATTGTACAGATCAGTCCAATCAAGGCCAACACTGTGTCAGGGGGAGGAAGGCTGTGGGAGTCTTTGAAGGAGCTGAGATTTCTTTGACTTTAGCTTTTAAAGTTACCCATTTGACACACAATATTTTCTTGGCCAAGAACGGTTCAACATGTGGACAGGAGGGGCCGGGGATCGGACCCCCAACCTTTTTAATGTTGTTGAGTTCTTACATTCTTTCAAATGTTTACATCAATTCAAGTTTATCATCATAACAGTACATGTCATAGGTCACCTGTTGATGACATCACATCCTCCATGACCGTGTGTCACTTGTTGTGTTGTGGCAGAAGTTTAACATTGAAGTTTCAAGCCATATACACTCTCTACACCATGGTGGTCTCCAACAGTATATTTTAACCATATGAAGAATTTAAGGTCACTTTCACACCAGAGCTGTTTGGCCCGCTTCAAATGGGCCACAACTCGTTCTCATCTGAACTCTGATGTGGACCAAACAAGGGAACCCTGGTCCGCCTGAAAACGTGGGCATGAGTTCGCTTGCAGGTGAACCCTGGTGCAGTTCATATGCAATGTGAAAGCCCACCGGACCAAACACAGGACCAAATATAGGAAGTGTCACAATACACAGTGCATCGATAGGCTACACAGTGTGTCTGTGTAATGTTAGCAACATCAGTGCTTTGTAGTCCGTCACTGATTGTTTTTTCCTCCGGTGCCGTTTCTCCTTCATTTTTCTCATTGTAACAGTGAAATGCTCTCTGCCTCACTGCCTAACCTGATGGTCATATTGAACGGCTTGCTGAGCCATGTGCATTTGATAAGTAAATTAAAAAAAGAGCAAACACAATCCCTAAAACGGCTGACTTAACATGCTGCTCCATGTTTGCTGTTTGTTTTTGCGGTTTGGGACGGAGGGATTTCCCCTCCTACTTTGTCCAATTGACAAACGCCCCTTTCAAGTTTTTCAGAAAGTTTGTCGTGCGTCAGAAAGTGGGAAGGCAGAACCGAAACAAGTGATAAATGGCAAGGCAAGTTTATTAGTATAGGCCATTTTTAAACAGTTTGTTTCAAAGGGCTTTACACAGCATAATGACAACATCCTCTGACCTCTGACCCTCACATCGACTGAGGAAAAACTCCCAAGAAAACCCTTTAACAGGGAAAAAAAACAGGAGAAACCTCAAGACGGTGAATGCAACAATGTTACGACTTTCAGCCCCCCAGTCAAATTGAGTCCTTTTGGTCAGGTGTGAGTATAACCAAAGTCATCAGACATGACAGACTTGATTTTAAAGTGGGTAAAGTAGGTAAGTTGCCTAATGCATTGTTTCCACTGGTTTTAATCCTCAGGTGTGTTTGTTAAAGGGGGAAAAGGACATGAATTAAGGACAGATGAGCTGGCGTACTTAAGATACATGGTAAGGTGGGGACATTACAGCTTTTTATGAATATGGTTTTCCAGTGTGACCGACTGAACCAGGTTCCAGTCCTTAATGTTGACTCTTTGCTACTCCTTGAGGTCTGGTGGATTTTTTTTTTTAAGTATATTTTTGGGGCATTTTTGCCTTTATTGGACGGCACAGTGTAGAGTAACAGGAAACGGGGAGGCAGAGAGAGGGAGAATGACATGCAGCAAATGGCGCCAATGCAGGATTCGAACCAGGGCCGACTGCAGCAAGGACTATAGCATCTGCAGATGGGGCGCCTGCTTAACCCACTGCGCCACGTGGCGCCCCAAGGTCTGGTGCATTTAATGGAGACAAAGAACTGTTGATTGTTGAGTCTTTGTAGGTGTCTGCAGGTCTATCTCAGTCTTTGTGATGTCACTGTCACTCCTTATCATTTATAATTTTTGACTGACAGGCAGCCTCAAGAGGGCAGGTCTTAATATGAGCCAGTCTGAGGGTAGATATCAGAGAGGGGGGTGACACGTAATTGGCTGCAGTGGAGAGCACAGGTCTATCTGTTGAGAGTGTGATGGACATTGTGTAATAATCCTCATCCCTCAAGAGTTTTGGGTTGATTTCTGTCTGCATCTAATAAATGAACCACAAATGATGCAATCTCAGTGCACAGGAGCTGAAGTGAGGAGAAGGCTGAGGAACCGGCAGCGTCAGGAAGTCAGTGGAGTAAGGTGGGGTTTAAGACCTCCACCCATTCTCTGTTGACTAACTACATGAGGCACCTCTTTAACTTGTGGCCTGTTAGCAGCTGGTACTGACCTAACACTTGACCTAGACCTTAAATGCACCCCTGTACCAGTGCTACCTGAACCATCTGCTCTCACATACAACCACCTCTTATCACATGACCAGGCTCCACATGATGATTTATACAGTACTGACAAAAACAGAAGAAACGCATCAGTTTTACAATATGAAGTATGAAGAGCTAACATGCAGTAACTGTTGTCATCCCACTCCTCATATGTCTTAGACTGTCTGTGTGTGTGAGTAAATATGTGTGTGTTTGAAAACACACGGAAATAGATATGTGACACATGGACACACATCCAAACACCCGAACACTTTACTGATACAGTCAGAGGAGAAGACAAAGTAATACAAACATTAAAATGTGTGTGTGTGTTTGTGTGCATCTATGTGTGTGAGAGTGTGTGTGTGCATGTGTGTGTCTTCAGGTCTGTGCCATCTGCCTCCTCAGCCAGGCTTGGGACAATCAGACCACAAGCAGCTTCTAAATACTGACCTACTTTGCTGCAAATAAAGACACACATACACAGACTCGTGTTTGTGTGTGTGTTATTTAGGGATGAGCAGTGCTGGCATTGTTGAAGCTTCAGCTTTTGTCCATAGCTTCATCTCTCTCTGTCTGTGTTTCACTATCTCTCTCCTTCTCTGTCTGAGTCACAGTGCTGAGATGAAAATGTGCTGTTCATTTTCTGTGCTGCGTAAGAGGGACCAGGTCTAAATCTGGAACAGAGCTGGGCTGCTTCGTATCATCGCTCAGTCCAGTATCAGTTAGTCTCATTGTAGTATCAGCTGGTCTCACTGTAGTTATCAGCTAGTCTCACTGACGTTAGCAGTATTAGCTATTGCAGTAGTAGCTGGCCTCATTGTAGTATCATTTAGTCTCACTGTAGTATCATTTAATCTCATTGTAGTATCAGTTAGTCTCATTGTAGTAGTAGCTGGTCTCATTGTAGTATCAGTTAGGGCTCTAATTTTGTACCAGGTGCAGGCGTGGTGGATGGTGGCGAACCCTGCGCAGTGCTGATTTCATCCCGCACAACACGGCAATTTGGTAGACCAAGTTGCGCCGAGCTGGGTGTGGTAGCGCAGTAGGGGGAGGTGTCGACAGATTCAGCTTGGCGCAGTGATAGTTTTGTGCCAAAAGGTTGCCCCAAAAGTCAGCTGAAAGCTCGCCAGCTCCAACCTGGTCTACTTTCAGGACACTCAACCTGACTGAATTAACACAGCTGAAGCTAACGAGTTCACATCCCTCTCAGCCAACCACAAACAGCCTTGGCATCAGATAGTGAGGATATATTCAGCATCTCAGAAAATTCAAAATAAAAGAGAAAAAGAGAGACGCTCACCGACCAGGACCAGGCCATGGAGCTTGGTGATGTGTCCTTTACTCACAGGTGCTTCAGATTTCATCCCTGTTACACATGGTATTTGTTTATGTTGTGATCTGTGATCTGCTCATCTTTGTTACACAGGGTTTAAATATAGGTTTCTAAATGTGAGCGTCTTTATTAGTGGAAAAAGGGTGTTTCTCAGTGTATTGGGACCAGAGCTGGCCCTGGCCAGTTTGGTGCCCTAGGCAAGACTTTAGCTGGCGCCCCTATATAAAGATATTTTAAAAGAGCATTTGAAAAAAAGGAGTAAATGTGATCATTGACTGTTACATCATCATATTAGTTAAATATATATTGTTCAAGCTGCTGATGGTGAAACCAAGGCGATAGCCAGGCAATATAAGTTGCTCCTATCAAATGTAAGAATCATTCTGCACTTTTTGATGATCCCTCTCGGCGCCCCTAGCATTTGCCTATACTGCCTGTGCCACGGGCCGGCCCTGATCAGGACCAACCTGATTAACAATATCAGTAACCTCCTCAGACTACATCTGCTTCATCAGTCCGTGGAGGTCTGTTCGTGTTACCATATGTTCGGCCACTGTGAGCTTGGACCTCCTGGACCAAAACATCAGTTTCCTCCTGGGAGAAGTCTGACCATCTGGTGTCGCTGTCTCCTTTGTCTATGTCGAAATATAAAATGACGAAAGTTGCAGTGCGCCCCGCCCGCAGCGGATTTAAAGGTGAGGAGAGGAGCTCATCTGATTGGTGAAGATCTGAATCAGCTGTATTAAACCCACGCCTTCTCTCCTCCCTCTTTCCCACTTGCGCCGGTAATAGGGACGGAGGTGGGAAAGAGGAGGACCTGCGCCAGGGTGCACGGTGCACGAATCTTGCAAAGTGCGCCTGGACACTGCCCGTTGGCGCGGCGGAGCAGCGCTGCGCTTCCGCCAGGTCTACAAAATTAGAGCCCAGTGTCTTCATCACTTCGGGCTCAAATTTCGTGATACACTGATACACCGAGAAACACCCTTTTTCCTTTTTCCTTTTTCGTGTAACAAAGATGAGCAGATCACAGATCACAACATAAACAAATACCATGTGTAACAGGGATGAAATCTGAAGCACCTGTGCGTAAAGGACACATGACCAAGCTCCGTGGCCTGGTCCTTGTCGAGCTTCTCTCTTTTTCTCTTTTCTGAATTCTCTGAGATGAGAGATGCTGAATATTTACTCACTCACTCAGCCATTCATTGTTGAGGAAAGAAAAAAGCAGAAAAACTGAGTTACCTCCTTGCACAATCAATACATTATGTATTCAGAAAAAGGAACGAAAATGATCAGTCCTCTGTGGCACTGACACAACTCCGACCAATCCACGCTCTTCGGTGCAAAGGGCAAATACCAATCAGATGCCTTCATGTCTAGTTCTGTCTCCGCCCCCTCGATCCCTGTCTCCTACGCGTGTGCACAATCTTCACATGTCGCTGTTTCCGGAAGAAATCAGCGTACAGAGTTACAGCAGAACGGATTTCATGCTCATTTATGAGCAGTGGCTGAGAAAATGCAGCCCCAGTTACTACTTCCAGCGTTACTTGTAACGGCTCGCCCCGAGAAAAAGGCAAGGAAGAGAAAGCTGGAGGCTGAAAAGGCTGCTAACAAAAAGGCTCTGGATAAAGCCAGACATCAAACCAGAGTAAACATCAGTGTTGCTTTTGTGGAGACAACTGAGGGATTTGAAGTGATGCTGAGGTTGCTCTCTTTCTGTTGGACAGGTAATTATATGCTTTGCTTCGGGGAGGATTTGTTATTTTTATGAAATGTGTATCGTTTGCTAACGTAGCTACTTTTGTAGCTTGTATTAGCCTAATGCTAATATTAGCTTCTCTGTGGGTTTAAAACGGGTCGGTGACGCTAGTGTTGAATAGATTATAGTATATATATATATATGTATAGTACTCCTCCTGCCGCTTCTTATTGTCATGCGGTGCGCGTTCCAGTTTGTGGGGGCGTGGCTTGGACGTACACACTGACGGGAGGGGGAGGAGGGGGGAGGAACTCAGAGGAGGTGCTATTTTCAAATCTTGCTAGCTCTCCAGGATTACCAACCCCAGCTTCAATGTAGGAACGTGTTATTTAATGTATAGATCTATTGCTAATCTAACATATTAGCAATTCATATTAGATGGTGTTACTATATTTTTCAAATTTAACATAACTCAGGGAAATAGAGTCTGTTATTCATGCAGCGTTAAAAATAAAACATTATCCCATCATGTATTGTATCAAATAAATCAACAACAATAGTTAACACAATAAAACATTGTCACTAAAATAAAGGTAAAATACAAATAAAAGTTATACAAGATAATAATAACAAGATACAAGACACGGTGTCTGTCTCAACTTGATCTGGAAGCCAGTGAGAAGAGGTAGGTCTTTAACAGTGATTTAAAAAGCTCCAGGGTTTGGGCTGCTCTTATGGAATGGTAAATGGCAGCGAGTTGCTTGACCTCAGTGCTCTGACTGCTGTGTGAGGCTGGACAAGCTCAGATAAGTAGGGTGGAGCTAATCCATTCAGGCTTTTAAAAACAAGTAATACAATTTTAAATTGAATCCTAAACTGGAAAGGGAGCCAATGTAAAGAGGCTGGTATAGGGGAGATGTGGTCAGGCCATTTCTTCCCTATCAACAATCTGGCTGCTGCATTCTGGACAACCTGCAGGCGATGTAGTGACTGCTGGTCCAGTCCAACATAGAGACAGTGACAGTGGTCCACGCAGGTGATAGAAGCAAATCGAAATCAGGTGGAGGAAGGCAGGGCTTCGTCTTACTAAGGAGCCTTGATTGAAAGAAGCTCAATTTGACAAATGAGCTTTTCTGTCACATTTAAAGGCTCAGTCAAACATGACAGCGAGGTTCCTTGCAGCAGGGTGACAGTAGGAGGCTAGTGGGCCAACGACACTGCCATAGCTATGTGAAAGGTTGGATTGCGTAATTACAGTATTTTCTGTCACAGATTTGTTTTCTTTGTCTGTTTCGGGGGCCATCAATGTGTGAACGTTAGTAAAACAGATTTATGTGTGTGAAACAAGCTCCAAATGTTTCATTTGAACATGCTTACTTTTCTTGCTTTTTTTAAAAACATGCACAGAGGAAAAATGCTGCTTTGAGCTCACAGAGGCTGAGGTCATACTGTAGTTCTCTGTCCCTCACCAACCGGTGAAAAGTGGAAAGTGAATAAATAAAGAATTCAATAAACAAAATTCATGAATACATGTCCTGTATGCAGTTTATCCCCCCCCCCCAGCTAAAACAAGCAGGGGACTGCAATTTGATCATTTCTTCTTCGTCCTTGTCTATGTCCTTCTGCATGTAAATTATATCTCTTTATATATTATTATTATTCTCTTTAGCTGCAACTCATCCACTGTTAAATTTAAGGATGTGTGCCTCTAATTTAATACATGGTAACATGCTGGAGCAGCAACAACCAGTTCTGCTTCTAGGACCATTAAGCACTCGTTTGAGTTAAATACCAGAACAAAATCATTGGAATCTAAATCTGACAATGTGAGGCAGTTAGACAGCTACTCAGAGCCCCTCACATCTCTTTGGGCCCCAGTGAAACAGTCATTGTCACTACTGTAGTTATGGCTGATGATTTTTTTTTTTCCCCCAGAAAATGAATTTGTGTGTGTATGTGTGTATGGAGGGGAGGAGTGTGTTGAGTTATAGACCGTTCTTTTTATATCTTACATCGCTTAATAATATGACCTAAGTCAATGCATCATATCACTTTGTCAACATACAGTACGGCAGGTTTATTTCTCTCCAGGTCAATAAAGCAAGTATGAATTAGACTGAGATGGAAAAGGAAAGAAGCAAAGTAAGAGACAGATGAGATTCAATGAGAGATGCTGGCATTGCTCCATGTCTGCAAATGGACTCATCCAGCAGAGGTGAAGGGTCAATTTACTTTCCATTCAGCTTCTTAAGGAACTAGAGTTTCCTTTTAATTTAAGACCTGAAAATCCTTTCAGCTGAGGGAAAAATTACCTTATCAATCTAGACAGGAATTACCCAGAGTTAACTGTTGAGTGCCAGTCACAGGGAAGTATATGTGTAGGCTCTGTGCACAAGATATTACGACATAAAGCTCAACATAACAGAAACAGAAAAATAAAAAATAAAAAAATCCAAAACAGAATAAAATATTAAATAAACCAAAGAGTCATCTGGTGTCTCAGCTGATTAGGAGCCACAGGGAAGGAGAGGAGTGCTTCCAATACACTGAGCAGTGCCCCCATTAGTGCAAACAAGCAACTGGCATTACATGTATCATTACTACTAAAGGAGGAACTGCACATATAACACAGATCCTGGGTTTGACAGACCGGGGTTGAACTTAATCTGTGGGGCCTTCAGGCACCTCCAGAAAACAGTCAAGTCTAGAAGGACAGACTGAAACAGTAAACACTTTGTGGATATTTTAAGAGTTCACCAGCCCGATGATGTGGTCACAAGTATATTTCAGATTCTTGCATCTGATGCAAGTAAATCATGACCTCCTCTGACAACTTCTTCTCTTAGCATCTGCAGCATCCTGCAGACATTGGAAACACAACAGGTTATATTCACAGTTCATGTTCAAGTTTTCAGAATTTTGAATAACATTACTCATGAATTTCAGTAAACAGAGGCTGCTTTGCATTAAAATCTGAACTCTCACCTTGGATCATGAAATGCTATAACTGTAAGCTATGTCTAAGTATATAACATGAGTTCTTACTACTGTGGACCAATCACAGTTTTTTCCAGTATCTGGGTGAATCAGTCATACCTCTTGGCAGGTAGGGCTTTCTTTAGCTGTACAGGCGAAAGCCGGTAATTTAAGTGATTGTGGACATAAATTTGATATCAGGTACACCAATACACTCCATCTGCTCTTCAACTCATCATTCCTCAAAGAGCTCCGGACAGAAAGTTGAGCACAGTGTGTTAGCCAGCCTAGCTAGGTTGGCTAACGTCAGCATCAAACGTCATCTTCGGACCGTTCAACAGAATTGTGTGAGAATTGTGTTTTCTTGCATTATTCAAAGCTCTGAATTCTTGGTGACACATTGAAACCTATTTGAACTTTCCAGTTAAGCAGACCTGCCCTGTATGTGTGTGTGTGTGTTTGAACTGAAGGAACTCAGCTGACAGGTTGACCCTCGTGCCGTGCAGAGAGGCTGCTTTCCCCCCTGATGTCAGTGTCACTGTTCAACATGACCATGGTCGCTGCGGTCTCTGTGTCACTGCTGTGATTGGCTGCGTGTGTGAGTGAGACTCAGGGATGGCAGATTTCAGGGAGGGTCTTTTGGCAGATGGGCGAGGCCTGACACACATTGTAACTCAACACATTCAGCCAGGCACACATGCATGCAGCACTCCTAATCAAACACGGAGCAGGCATGATGTTTTTGCCAAGCTTCACTGTGTGTGTGAATATGTGTGTGTGTGTGTGTGTGTGTGTGTGTGTGTGTGCGCGCGCGCAATAGCAGATGGTGAGGATCTCCTTACCTGTGTGTTAGTGTGTATGTGAGTATGTAACAAAATAAGTTGATTAGGAAGATGAGTAAAACACAACATGATGAAACAGGCGTTCTGCAAACACTAATGCCTTTTCTTTTTCTCATTAAGACACCAACATTAAACTGTAGGAGGTGTGTGTGTGTAAGCAGGGTATAGAAATGACACACACACACACTTTGTTAATAGTGCCATCTCCTGGAGAAAAGACAAACAGTTAACATGATGATATTATTACCCATAAACTCGTTCGGCTTGTTCCTCGGGACGACTCTGGATTTAAAGAGAATAAATCATGGATTAGTGCTTCAGTCAGTCTGAGAAGGAGTTTCATCAATGTCAGACAGTTTTCTTTCATGAACATGGCTCTGCTGTGGTGAAACTACAGTGGTGCACTTTAAATGCTGCTGAAGCAAATTGTGTTCTTTTGCAAAGGAAGGGTGTTTCCTTTGCTAAAGGAGGTAAGATATGTGATGTAAAAGTCATATAAACAAGGAGGTTTAAACCTAACCTCAAAGAGGGGGAAAGTAAAAACTATCTTCTTTTATTCTCTTCTTAATCAGCCTGCTTTCCTCAGGCAGATTGTTGCAGATCATCTAGACCATGGTGATAAACATTCCTTCCCTTTAGTTTAGAAAGGCCAGCATTAAAGTCATCAGTAACATCCTAACATCAGGTCTCAATCTGTGGGAGGCAGAAAAAATTCACCATGGTGACGACGCAGATGTATCTGAATGAAGTAGAATATGACGGAGATCAGCAGTCTTCTCCATGATAGTGCAGCTACTGAACCAGACTAAGAGACCATTTAAAGGCTCAGTTCATTAGCTGATTACAGTGTGACACCATCAGGTTACAATAGTGAACTTTTCACTATTCTAATGTTTTGTGTAATGAATCTATAAAATATATGAGTTTCACTATGTGAATTGAACTACTTAAAAAAAAACAAAAAACTTTTCCTTGATATTCTAATTTACTGAGATGTGCCTGTGTATAAGATTTTATAAAAGCTGCCCTGCTGCTGTTGCTCTAGTCTGAACATGCAAGATAACAATTTCACACTTGCGAACACCAACTTGTTACACCTGTGTAATGCCAATTGTGTCAAGCTAAATTTATTTTTCTGTGCTTGTGTGTCTGACAGCACTTCAGGACAGAGCTGCAGCTGCAGAGACAAAGACAGCAACTTGGTGAGTAACAGCAATATCATTTTATTTTTCTCTCAAACAAGCAGGTTGGTGATCAGACTGTGTGTGCTGACTGTGGATGCTTGATCTGTTGATGATTGTAGCAGGAACTCTTTGATTGTCCATGTGGACGTGTGAGTGTGTTGCTGTCTGAGATGCTGCTGTATTTTATATGTTTAATGTAGCTTCATGCTACATTTTGTTATTCTATAAATGTACAGTTAGTTGTTAAAAGGGACTTAAAATGTAATAAATAAGATGTTGAAAGGCTCAACTGTTACGCATTTTAAGTATATGATTTTTAAAATAAGGTTTGGTTGGAAATCAGTTGCCCTTCATTTAAGGCTTGATTTTATTTTAGAGTCATATGAGCAGTAGTTGAGGAGTAGTAGCAACTAAGTAACTAGGGGTGTAAAGGTACAGACACACCAAATCCGGCGACGGATCCCATTCATTTTCCATGGAGAGCAGGAGATCCGCATCATGTGCATGATGGACACGGCACGTGGAGTTGACAGGCCAGTCGCCGTACGTGAATTTGCAGAATCACGACTCGACCTCTACTTTATGCAAATGAGGTCTGTGCAATGCATTGTGGGCGAACTCTGATCAAAAAATCAAACTAGGCATTGTTGATCAAATATAAATCAAGATTCTGTTACTGCACTGCCCATTATACGTGTAAAATGTTTTCAGAAACATATTGTAGTGTATTGTTTGGCTGTAAAATGAAATCGTATGTGACCCGGCCGCCATGTTGAAATCAGCAGAGCAAAAATCAAGCTTCATCTATCCAGTGAACTGCAGCTCGCCAGAGCATTCAGTGGTCTGTTGCGTCCGGACCCGTCCTCGCCGGATCTTGTGTGTCTGCACCATAACTGAGGCACAGCTGTGAACACTGAAATGTCTCAGAATACATCTTTGGCAGAATTTGGCAAGATGATCAAAAAAGATGACACTGTAAACTAATGCTCGGCTTGGAATAGTGTTTGGAATAAGCATGATTACCACTACTAATGCTGTCCAATGACAAATGAACCAACTGGCTTGTGCAGGGTTGTTCTATGGGTTCATCATCAACCTGCATCAAGAAGAGCAAGTGCATCATTGCTGACTGGGTAAAAACATAGCAAACCTTTACATCCAGGTTTGAACTTATTATGTCCAAGAGCTGCAGTGATATTTCAGATTGAATTTATTTCTTCCCTAGTGCAACGTAGCATTATCAGCCTTAGTTAGTGAAGAACTGGTTGGATGCTGATGTTAGTATTTGATTTATTTATGAACATGTTTTTAATATACACGTTTGTGAAAATTCATGTAAATCTGTATGAAGCATGTCCACATGTGCTCAACTAGTGTAGCTACATGTTCTTCAGTATGACCTGTGGCAGCTGGAGTTTTTGCTGGAGACAGAGCCGTCACTCTGTGGAATATACACAGTCACGAGTTGACAGATTCAGGAAAATCTCCCATTTACATTCCATTTATATGATATGAATATTTGACTTGATTTAAATCTCTGTCGTATGCAAGAAGCATGTGAGGAGAAGGAGGATGTCAGAGTGTGTGTACTACAGCTGTTATTAACGTATGTCAGACATTATTTAATCAGCTCTGTCGTATCCTCCGCTCCTTGGCGTATCTCCAGGTTGTAGCTGCTGGATGTCATCATCAGGCTAAAGACTGATGACAGATCAAAATTGAATCTTTGTCTGTGTGTCAGAGCTGCTGCAATGACAGAAACTAATTTGCAGACTGTGTGAAGCCTTCAGCCGCCCCGCTGTGTGTGGTTTCCCATCAGCTCCGCAACAGTAGAGCAGGTGTGTACTGACACATGCTAAACACTAGATGGAGCCAGGATGATGTCTATGACGTTCAAGTAGTGTGTTGACTTGAGGGCACAGTGAGGATTATATAAACGCTGTCTACATATGTGTGTTTCTGAGTGAGCAGAGTTCAAGAGAGCAGCTGTAGAGGTATAAACAGACAGAATAAAGGAGCTCAGCTGTGTTACTGGTGACAGCTGATGGAGGCCTGGGCGGTGCTCCATTCCTGGAACTGGGGCCTTTCTCGGTGGAATTTGCATGTTCTCCCCATGTCTGCTTCCTCCCACAGTCCAACAACATGCACACTTGGTTTGATTGGCGTCTCTAAATTTCCCTTGGAGTATGAATGTGAGTGCGTGTGCACTGTTTGTCTTGTATATGTGGCCCTGTGTTAGATTAGATTGATAGATGCGGCCCTTCATGGATAAGTAGTATAAACAACTGAGGGATGGATGGATGGACGGATGGATGGACGGATGGATGATGGAGGCTGACGTCTGGCAGCTTTTTACTTTCTGTCGGAATCAGTGACTATTTTAAGTGAGACTGGCTTTTTATAAGTAGGAGAGTGAGTTAATTATCACTCATCATGTAGAGTCTCACATTTTCTTCTAAATGAACAGACAGTGGGGGACTCAGTTCATCTATTTATTCTTCTGTCTTTTCCATTATTTACATTCACTGTGGGTGTACGCCATTGATTGTATCAAAATAAATCTGTAAGAGATGGTAATGCATTACAAGCAGCACCAATGTGGGCGTGGCCATGTGAAAACATGACAATAATACAATACAGCATTAGCTGCAATTTGCATTCTGATGGATTTTACTGCTCATTTTATCTGCTCAACCCAGAACAAGATTGTATCAGTCGGCTACTCTCTGTTTCCATAGGCCCAGGTTGCAGAGAAACAAAAAGGTCCCAGATAAAGTAATTTTTCTCCTAATGTGAAAAAGTTTGAAAAAGTCATGTTGGTGGAGGTGGGGGAAAAGTGTAAGGAGGAAAAAAAACATTGAGTAATGTAGGCTATATACTCGTCATGGTTATAATGGTTGTAACAGAGATGTTGACTGCAAAAGGAGAATGGATGCTGAAATACGATGTATAAGATAAAAACAGACACACATACTTAAAAAGAGCTTAAGGGTAGAAATTTCAGTTCATGGTGGACATTGAAAAGAAAATAATTAATTGTTTCTGATCAGTTCCCCGTGTTTTTGGGATTGACTGCTCTTGCCTTCCGTGCTGAAGAGGTTGACAATATATAATAAGAAGATGATGATTTTTGAACACACAGTTGAGCTGACGAATGCTAATGCGTGTCAGCATGTGACGTCTTCTCTTTCCTTTTTTTCCCATTATCGAGGTGTAACACACTTACCTGTGGTCCTAGACTCCCAGGTGCACTTGTTGCCATGGTACCCAGTCCTGTCAGGCTCCTAAAAGATGTGAATATTGACAGATATGATTGACAGATTAAGTTTATTATTATCTATTACATTTATTATGCATTTAATGATAAATAATAATAATAACAGTAAAATAACATGGTAATAACTATGATATGCGCCTGTAAGGTCTGAGGAACGTGATGCAGCAACACAAAGGATGGGACATGAAGTGCAGCTCTTCAGTAATGTGGGCTGTGATGAACACTGCAGCCTGTGGGGGGTTCCAACATGGCTGCAGACCAAATTGTTTCACGCACCACTGTAACAGAGCGCAAGTTGGACGCAGGGAGGGAAGTGATCGTCTTACATAAAAAGAAACGAGGGATGAGCAGAGGAGAAAACACTCTCAGTTAATCTGGCTCAGTGCGAAGAGACCAAAAAAAACTTCAGATGAGGAACCTTTTGTTCAAATGACCCATATTACAGAGGGGCCTCAGGGGGCCCGCAGGAGAAAAGGTCTCTCTCATGCGCTGCTTGATTATGAATGCTGCCCGGGGATATTGCTGAACTTCAGATAATTGCGGCTGAGCGGAGCCTTTGGCTTTGAGAGCCTAAACAAACTCACCTCGCTGCTGCGGCCCCCCGCTGCTCTGGAGAGGCCCCTAATACATAAAACACAGGACAGGGTTTTAACACTACTCAGCTTTCTGAAGAAAGGACTTACACACACACATGTACAGTTGAACTCCAGTGAATGACCGGATGAAGGAGTGAAGATGATGATCACGATCATTACAGATGATTAAGATCAGCTGAAAGGATGAAGCCTGCTGAGAAGATATTGGTGATCATGTGACACGTACAAATTGATGGATGAATGAATGATTGGAGTGATGCAGGGAGGAGAGAGAGAGAGAGAGATCCAGATTTGCTCAACATAAACACAATAAATCATTTGATCTTCAAATGATCTAAACCTTGCAGGTAGATTTACATCACAGCTTTACATCCCCTCATCAGACTGTCTTTACCATGAACATGAATTCATTCAATAATACCCCTGAAGGGGAGCTCGATAGAGCAGGGGTGTCACATGTGCAGCCCGTGGGCCAGAACTGGCCCACCAGAGACTCCAGTCCGGCCCACGGAATGAATTTGTCAAGTGTGAAAAACATAACAGACAGAGGAGGTCTAATATGGTTGAAATTGCACATATTTTTTGCACAGACTTTTCTGGTTGTTCATAATATTTTGTAAGGGAAAAAGGAGTGTTCTCTTTATTTATAGGTCATAAAGCCATTATTTTACTGGCCCGACCCACTTGTGATCACCGCTCTAGAAACTTTGTATATTTGATTCATTTTAATACATTTGTCAGAAATGATTCGGCCTGTGCAGACAGAACATGGCCCCCACAGGATGACTTTTCAAGCCCTTTATTTATTTGACACATTTTCAAGTCATTTATTTGTAAAAGGTTGAAAAGTAACAACAACCAGATCGCACGACACAGTTAGAAACTCAGACATGAGGGGAACTTGTGGGTGTAGTGTAATAGATTTTCCCCCCACTGGATATAAATCTGAGGTTTGCTGAGTTCTGCTCATAGATGACATCGTCCTGTGTGAGGTTTTGTAGCTGCACCATTGTTTTCCATGCTCTCCGGCTGCAGCCATCTTTGTGACACACAGCTCATTCAAAAAACTTCACAGTTGACACAACACCTGATCAGATCCACAATTACCCAGGAACAGAATGGAGCTGATCAGAGGATGAACTGGGATAGAGATTTCTCCATTTATTATTATGTTACATGCCATATCATAATGAATACCAATGAAGTCTGTTTGTTAAGTGGTGGAAAAATAGTTCACTCTTTCTAAACACAGCAACAAGAAAACACAAAATAATGATATTAAAGAATAAATAATAATGTTATAAATGCTTTGTCATAATTCATGTGTGTTACAGTTCTGACACTGCACATCACTGACTCCCAGAGACACCAGCAGGGGGCAGGAGGTTTCCAGTTTACTGTGTGTGGGTGTGTGAGTGTGCGCGCGTGCTGCCCACAACGGGACTTCATCAGTTAATTAGTTTTTCTCCCTTATTTTTACTCTTAGTCTGCCCAATGGGGATTTCTCCTCCCTCTCTCTCACTCTCTCTTGCTCTGCCCCTCGCTTGCTCTCTCTCTCTTCATCACTGTATCATCTATATCAGCAAATTATACTGCAGGGAAATCTTTTTTTTTCTTTTAAATAGCCCTCTCCCTCTCTTTCTTCTCTCACTCTTTCCTTATCCATTTCTCCCTCCATAAGCCTATTCCCCTTGAAGTGTGCTGGTTATGGATGCTCAAGTTGTCGGCCTGAGACCAGGAGATTATTAGGAGGATACATGATTAAAGAAAGTCTCATTTCCTCCATGGCTGCAGACAAAACTTTGCCAGCAGACAGATTCAGACCCTTTTTAGTTTCCTTAACACGTCTGTTGGCACAACCACACTACTGGGCCGGCTGTCTTACAATGTGCCATTAAAAGCACTGGCTGTTCTCTCTTCAACGGCCAAATGGATAATTCCTTATGTGTGGAATTCAAAGTGAAAAAGAGAAAAATGAAAAAGGAAAAAATTCTATCTGCTTGCAATCAGTATCATTTCCAGAGTATATAGGTGAGATGTGTGAACCACATGCAGTCAGCAGCCATGCTAGCAGCTCTGTGACGCTAACATCATCATGCTAACTTGCTCACAGTGACTGCACATGGAGATGTGTATCAGGTATAGGGTTAACTATGTTCACCATCCTACTTACAAGATGCATGATAAACATTATTGTCCCTACTTTAGCATCCACACAGGTGACAGCCAGAACTTTTGTTTGCCCATGCATACCCCATTCTACTGGACATGACACCTCAGTATCGTCCTGATGAAAACACAAACATTCACTTGACTCAAGAATGGAATGATCAGATTTTGGTTGTGAAAGGTGAAAGGTCAGTGTCATAACAGTGTTTGGGCCAAAAACACAATTGACTCTGGTCAGGTCGGACCATGGGCTTCCTTTTTTTTCCTTTTTTTTTTTTTTTTGCTGTGTTCAGGTTGAGAGTTAATTCTAGTGCAGTGTTTCCCAAACTTTTTTGGCTTGTGACCCCATCACAGATTTCTGGCCACCCCTGACATTTTTTCTAGAATTAGTTTTTGATCATGTTTGTTATACTGTATTGCAAATACAGAGTAGCCAGATTAGTGCACAAAGTGACATTTTATTTTCCCTGATCATGATATACATGTACAGTTAGGCCAGCTTGTATTTACAAAGCTGAAAATCATTCACTGAACAAACAATCTCTCCAAACAATGAATTATGAAAAAAAGAGCGACTGCAGCATCTTAAACTGGCCACAGTGAAGATTTGACATTTCAGACGACCCCATTTGAATTCCAGGCGACCCCATATGGGGTCACGACCCCAAGGTTGAAAAACACTATTCTAGTGAGTCGGGCTGCATCGATTCCTGCAGGTCGGGCCGGGTCGGGTTTTAATTTTCAGGCCCGTTGGGAACTCTAGCGCAAATTAAGCAGCTTAGAAACTGCTCCAATCTAGTGTGAGGGTTTGTACATTCACAAGAACTTGCACAAAAAAATAGATCCAGCTTCTTATTTTAGAGCAGCTTTAATTTGATCAAACCTGTAGCCAGACCCAGCCAGTGCAGGGGACTGGCGTCTGTTTGAGACTCAGCTTTTATTTAAGAAATGATGGTACATAAAAAAAAATAAAAAGTAAAAATAAACACATGAAATAAATGCACTTTATTCATAATTTTCTCAAATACGTCAAGAAACAAGAATGTACAGAAATTTCTATCAAGGCTGCATGCAGCATGCATGAGAGCTGGAGTCCAGAGCCAGACCACAAAGCTCTGAAACAGGAAACGCTGCTGCTTTACCAAAACGCCAACTAGAGCCAGCAACCCTCTGCACTCTACAACACAGCCAGCAATCAATACATGACTTCAGCATTTTATATATGACAAAATCAATACTTTTTAATATTTTGCTATTCTAATGTATTCTACTGGACACAGCCCAGGGCAAGAGAGCAGAAATATGCAGATGATCGCAGCATCTGGGCTACAACACATTCACATGCTACACAAACATCTTCCTTCCATTTCCACGAGTATAAATTTAACCTGATTCATCAAAGTGTGGGTGGAAATCAATAGAGGAGAGGTGATGTTTTCAAAGAAGAAATAAAACACATGCTTCCATACAGACAAGGCATGAGAGGGCCACTTAAGTGCTTGCAGAGTAATGGAAAGTGAGGGTGTGAATGGATGTGTAGCATGAGTTCACACTCTGTCACAGAGTTACAATTAATGTCTGTCTCGGCCTTATTAACCATGAGCACAGTGCCCCCCCCCCCACTGTGACTGGAGCTAGGTTGTCGTGTGCAAAGTGAGAATTTCAAAAACGTATGTTTATCTAGAACCACTTCCTCGTGATTGTCTGCCTCCTCCACACAGACTTGGTTCCAGGCTAGAGTTCTTAAGCTGTGGCTAAAAAGCATTTTGTGAAGTCACTCTGACTTTGACCTTCGACCTTTGTGATAAATCAGTCAAGGTGTTACTGAGATATGGTGTATCCAAGAGAATAAGATGTACAGACATCCTGAAACAGTATCAGGCTTTATCTTGCACTGATGTAGCACAATAGCACTGAAGCTTACTGTTCCTCACTTGTAAGTCACTTTGGATAAAAACAAGTGTTTGACAAATAAATAAATGTAAATGTAGATGAATATGAAACTTGGTGTAAACTGAACCTTTCTGGCACAACTTCACCAACTTGACACATTTCAGTCTAATAACACAAAACACATCACAAGTAACATTTCTGTTCCACACTTCCTACACACTTCCATTGGGTGATGGAGGGTAAGTGGATGGCTGAAGGATTTTAAGAGTCTCCACAGAGGAAACAGAGAATTAGCTGTTACCCAAAATATATGGTGATGGTGAGCTTACAAACAGAAGTTTATTATCTCAGTGAATAGAAATTCCCCCTGTGCTCCTTTGGCTGCATTTCTTTGTTGTTGAACTCTTTTGTTTGTCATCTTAGATACTTGTTATGTGTAATCCTTCAAATTCCATGGCTCACTGCGACATGCTTGTTCCAAAACACAGTGTAACATTAATTTTAACTAAAATTAACTAATTTTGTCATGTAAAATAGATCATCAAATGTTTGTTTGAGTTTTGAAGCAACTTATTATTGGTTCTTTGAAAACAAAAAAAACACAGATGAAACTAACATTTGCATGGACCTTGTCCTGAAATGACCATATTGCATGGCAAGCTCACCACAAAAACACTGAAAGGCAACAGAATGCAACATAAAAACGTGGATGCTGTCATGCAAATAAATAAACAGTACATACATTAAAGCCACTGCAAACCCAGATAACCGAGCTCCAAAAAATCCAAACTGTGTTGGGGATCTTAAAAGTTTATCGCTCGCGTAACTGCTGCAGTTTGGATTAAAAAAAAAAAGATCTGGAATTTTCTATATTTAAAATCTATGCCTAGGGGAGATGTCCTGACTGATGATGACCAAAGTTTAAAAAAACACAACTTCAATCCAGGAAATAATGAGCTGATGTAATCTTTAGTCACACTAAGGAAATCTGATTGTAATGAATGGGAATTACATGATAATGCATTCATGTGAGCAGACATATCATAAAAGTGTTGGGATCTTAACCAATCATCACAGGAATCACCTGGCTGACTTCTCACTTACAAGTGTAAAGTATCAGAAATAGCTTTTGGCTGAGGCTCTGTCACTGCAGCAGAGCCACAGGAAGTCATCTCTTGATTTTTTGGCGCGTGGACCCTATCAGTCAGATCGGTGCTCTCGGAGAAGAGCCAGCGTAGAGTGACCACTGAGCGCGCCGCTTTCTGCCGCAGAAGAAGAGGGAGGAAGCTGGTAGCAATGTGGAGAGGGAAGCTGAGAAAGAGCGGCTGTGTTAGGACTGCACATGTTGAAGCCAAGTCACCAGAGGGAGGAGCAGCAGCTGGAATGACCTCCACAGATGAAGTTTTTTTTTTTTGTGTGTGTGTGTGTGTGTGTGTGAGAGAGAGAGAGAGAGAGATGGACAGACCGACAGACAGATAAAGACTCTTTAAGGCACTGATACACTGCACCCCACTGTTAGCAGAAAATGGACTTCCCATTGTCATTGAAGAGCAGTTGTCAGCCTTTTTTTTTTTTTTTTTTTATCTCTCAGGAGTGAGTGAAAGGATCCTGCCTGGAAGCTGGGTATTTCTGAGAGAGCTGCCTTCTTGACCTGCCACACCAACATAACAGGGTGACTGCGGGTCCTTAAAAAGTCTTTAATACAAAATTTACTTATAAAATGTCTTAAATGTGTATTAAATTGTCTAAAATTCAGATTGTTTATGACGTCGTGAACTGCTTTTGCAAAATGTACAAATTCAGCTGTGAAACTACACAAGACTAATGATAGAGCCGGAGAAAACAGTGAACAAGAATCAGGTATTACCAGTTTTAATTGGATTGCTGAGAGCAGCTAGCTACAAACAGGTTCTGCAATTCACAAAACCATGTCTACCGCATGTGTAAAAAAGTGCTGTGGTTTGGTGATAATGTGAAGGAGGAGCACTGAATAAGCACACCCACACCATCTTAGCCCACCCTAGACACACCCCTGTCTGAAAGAGCGGAGACCAGAAGGGCTTAACTAGCCGACAGGAGTGGTGGTTCTTAACGTCCTGGTCTCAATGGAAGCGACATCAGAAGAAACTAACCTGAGATCATATCACAGAAGTCAATATCTTCAGTTTTCCAAGAACCTGTGCTATTGCACAGATTTACCAAAGTTTAGTTTGGAGAGAAATGGATTTAATTTTCATTTTTATTTATAAATTTATTTATTTTTTGAAAACAGCTTATGGTTCAGTTGTGGTTTGTTTTATAGAATTAGTGACTTTAAGGTCAGAATATCTATTTTATAAGGTCTAAAGGATTAAATTAAAATTTTAATGGTGGTGCAGCCACCATAAGGACATATCAGGATTACAGCTACATTAAGATCTCCATCCATTGTTTCACCACAAAACAGAACAAATGAGGCAAACTTAAGAAACTAAAAACCAAACAGCTGTATTAACTTTTATATCAAGTGTGTTTTTCTGAAGATACAATCAGCTACGTTCTCCATCACCTCTGTCCTGCACTGGTCTTTGATATACATCAGAATGCATGATGCTGATCTGCGTGGCGTTCACATTGAGCTGAAGTAACAGGTCCGTCTTTGATTGATTTCATTAAGTGATGAAAGCTCGCCCACTCTCAGTCTGGACCTTATCAGTTTGTTTGGTAGTTTGTTTTCATTTGAGATGTCACACAGATCTGAGGCCAGAGTTGTGTTCGGGAACTGAATGCACTCTCACAAAGCTGTGATGTTGTCACACTGCTCTGATAATTGTTCTTTTTGTTTTACACCTTTATTCAGACCTGGTCCTGCCCCCTGTATGGTTTCCTCTTTTATTGTTCGACTCTGAACATGATGTGAATGTTACTCTCAATTATTCACAAAGCTCTGTCTAAGGTACCTGTCAGAAATCCATAGACACTGTAGAAAATCATTCAAAACTGAGTTGTGCAGGATCTGTATGGGATGTAGGGTGTTTAGTGGATGCCTCACAGTTTTAGGCTGATTCTCATCGCTTTAATGTGACACTGACAAAACAAATCAGATGCATTCAATTCATTTACCGTCATTTCAGTCCATTTGCTGTTACAGCGTAATTGATATATTTCTTCATGTATAATGAGTTGGCAGCAAATAAACAGAAAGCATTACTTACTGTTGTCCTCACATTTACAACTTTCAAACAGACACTTGCAAATCAATTTTCTTATGAAAGAAAAAAATCATTTGTGGATGCCAGTCCTGTGCTTGTGGATTTGCATTTTTCTACACACATAGTTTTGAGATGAATACTTGAAACAGTAACATGCACCACATTAAAGCTTGTGGTGAAGAGACAGGGCCTGGTTAAGGTCTTTGATAGCAGATATAGTATTCTGGTGTGGCTCTTGGTATTGATATGTGTTTTGTTTAGAAATTACAAACTGCAGCTTTGTTGTATAATATGCAGGCTGAGCTAGTGTTAAGGGTGGCATGGTTGTGCACTGCTACCTCTCAGAGTTCTGGGTTTGACTCCTGAGCCTGACCTCCTCCCTCTGCATGAGTTCCCTCCAGGTTCTCCAGCTTCCTCCAACAGTCCATATACATGCACATTTAGTTGACTAGCGACTCACCCGTAGGTGTGAATGTGTTTAGGCAACGGATGGATGGAGTTGGCGTTCACGATTAAACCAGCACTCGTTGCCTTGGTGACAGTACAACAATGATGTTGCAGAGTGAGTGGTACTGGATTTCCTCCACTGTGATGATGACAGCACATTGTAAATACACCACAATTCACACAAGTGATCTTTGTTTTATCTAAATCAATGTAAAAAAAAAACTGCTGAATGTGCCTGTGACACATTGTGTCGCCATGGTTACTGAAATCAAGTAGCGTTGGAAAATGCTGCTACTCTGCATGATTCCTTGGCTCTGTACTGGTCACAGTCAGAGCTGGAGGTACGTTGTTTTAGGGCTGTCTATCTGTGCATCCATCCCATTCTTGTGAATGCAATATCTCTCTAAGGCGTTGATTAAAGTTTGATGGTCAAAGGTTGAGGTCACAGTCACTTCACAAAATGCAGTTTTGGCCTTAAGAACACCAGCAACTCTGTAACATCTTGAGGAAGTTGCTTTAGGTTTGCTAAACCATTCAACTGGACTTAAGGATGAACTGACTATATTTTGGAGGTCAAAGGTCAAGATTACAGAGAACAGGGATGCAACCTGAAAGTTGTCTGACAGACAACTGCAAGGTGCTGATTCTGATTAGTAGTCTACCAGTCCACATACCAGTTCATAATGACTGAATCATGCCATCAGAAAGCAGAAAGAGAATACAAACAAGTCTTGTGTGTTTACAGGAATGCTGGCTGCTTTTCTGGGGTCATCCCAGTGACAGCCTCACAGCTCAGCAGCATCGTGTGCACCTTCCCGCTCTGAAATGTGCCATTTAGAGCACACCAAAATAAAACTGCAGCGTGCAGCTTTCATGTGTCTGGAAGGGAAATGAAGCTCAAAGCCAACATTACATAAGGTGTTAATATTAACATCGCTATTGTGAGGAACGTGTGTGGGTGGGAATGATAATGCAGCTCCTGTCACTGTGGTGTAAAGGGAGCCAAACACTCAAACACACACACACACACACACCTTCATGTACAGCTATCTTTGTGCGGACCAATAACTGACATGATGCATTCGTTAGCTCCTTAACCTAACCTTTGTAATCAGAGGTATATACCTGACCCTCAAACAGATGTTGAACCCTTTGGGCTCCAGACTTTTAGTCCCAACAAATACTAACCTCAGGATTGTACTAAAATAAAACTACACACAAACACCATCAGTTTTTTCCCTGCCAGAGATACAACTTGAGTTCCCAACTGGACAAGACATTCCCCCAATTACAGGAGAGCAATTATTTCCCTGAAGGTGATACACTGCAAAAAAGGAATTTCGAGAAATTAAAAAAGCTTTGTATCAAGGAAATAGGTATTATTTTTTGTCCAAAAAGAAAATTATCCTGTCAATCATGTTTTGCATTGGAAAAATATCTCATTTTAAAGCAACACTATGCAGTTTCTGGACCTTAAAATAATGTTTCTGAGCTCATTCAAGTGGTAGAAAAACGGTTAACAGGATGAATCGTGCCGCTGCTGCAGCCTGAGCGGGGTCGTGCCAGTCATCAACTCGTCAGGGATTTCCAACAACTAGCAAGCCGCTGGAGGTGAGTGGGTGAGCTCTGTTTTCGTCTCTTTTCAATAGAAACCAGGCAAAGCTACCAGATGATTAATGCCTTGCTTTATGTGCCGGGACCCTGTTTCTACTTTTGACAAAGGTTGGTGCTGTTCTGAGCATTATTTGTGGCTGTTTGTGGCCTGCTCCGCTGTCCTGCTAGAGGTTGTTCTGTTTCTTTTTTTTTTTTTTTTTGGAATGGAGTAGGCTAACTAGTAATTTAACCAGTAATGCAGCTAATTATTTTTGACATATATAAAGCTAAGTTCAGAAGTTCAGCTTCCACAGGCTTATTATTTAGAGGCTGCATTCTCAGTGCCCCGATCACTCCCACTATATGGATATACATGGTTCTCGAATGGATCTAAATATCATTTGAAGGACTCCTAATGACACCAAAGTTATATGGGTGAGTAAACGACCGTATTGTATTCCAGAAATAAGGTCCAGGTTGTTAAGATGGTACTTCTCCTTTAAATTTGGAATTTAGCTGAAAAAATGATATGTTTCGCCACCTAGTGGTCATTTGTGATGCTTAGAGATTTTGATTCCAGATTTCAGAGACTGATTCCTATCTATTGTAGTGAAAGTGAAATATATGGGCTGCCCCTCATAGCTCCTAACCAGTTGCACACACCCTAACCCTGACCTTAAATGGTCCAAATGAAAATGTCAGCACCAAACTTCATCTTTGTTTTTTCTATGTATGGGTCTGCTGTAGTGAAATCTTGGTAAAATGTTGGTGTAGCAAGGAATTGTGGGAAGGCATTTCTCACACTGGGAGGTCCAGTGTTCCCTATGCTAAGAGAGATAAGATAGGAAGCTTCTTTGCTTATCATTTAGAGGAGTGGACCAGCTCTTATCATGGCTTCTGCTCAGATACTTTAGCTCATTTCACTCAGTTTGAACCTTCCCTATGAAAAAATAGAAGACTTTCTGACCGCAGCCTGGGAATCCTTGTTTTCATCTACAAAACGGTCACAACATAATATAATGGAGAATCATGGGAGGATACATCGTGACTGATAGGATCCAATCAGAGAAGCAAACATGGGTGTTTATTTCATCATTTCTGTCCGTCTAAACTAAAACACAACCTCTGACTTTTCAAAGTGGTCGAGAAGAGTTTCTTAAATTCTCTGCAGTCATGTGGACTCAGGATTGGATGTAGTGTTAGTATATGTGGATGTAGCTTCGGTTTGCTCACAAGGCATTTACACACTCTCACACACAAACATGCAGTATTGAAACATGGTTTAATTGTGCTCCAGACATGTGCAGCTGCAGTATGCACACATACAGACAGACACACATATGCCCACACTGCAGTGGTGTTAAACTGCAGAGAATAGGCCTGGAGGTGAAACTGATCAAAGTGCTCCTGATAAGTCCTAACAGAGTGTATCAATTGCCTCTGTTCTGCTGCTCTCCCTTTGTGGAAGGGGGGAGGGAGGGGCTGTGGGGGTATACACCCCCAGCAGCACTTTGGCAAATGAAGCCTCTGACTTTCCCTCTGTAGCTAATCAATTAGCAGCCTCCTCCCCTGCTGCCTGCTGTCTTCGTCTTCCTGCTCTTCTTCTCTTTTTTGTCTTCTGTTCCAAATGTTTAATCAAAAATGATCGTTATGACAGTTTCATTGCTTCTCTAGACTCTGCAATACAGTACTATTGAAAAGATCACATGATCATTCTTTTTGGCAAGACTTTCTTTATGGATGAATTGCAATTCACAATTTTAATTGTGATCTGCATTCTGCTTCTGCTCTGAATTTATTTTGAGGTTGTCAGCATGCCGTTATTCTTCTGTCCTCTTCTGGTTAAACACAACCAGTGTGTTTAAAATGAACTATTCATTTTTGTAGTACTGTTTTTTTATGCTATATGTAGGTTAGCTAGGTGTTTTGCTTTAAGGTTCAGTTGCTGCTGACCCAGCTTGCTCCGCCTAACCTGCAGGTGGTCTCAGGTTCTGTGAGTGGACTGTAAAGGCCCCCACATATGGGCGTACTGTGAGTGGACTGTATGTGGAGAGGACTCCGTGCGCAATGTCTGCGGTCGTTTGGGGTTTCATAGTCGAGCGTACCACCGTGTACCAATTTCCTACATTTACCACAATCCTTGCACGCTTTCTGTCATGGAGTCCTCCACAGATGAGGAGGGTACGTGTACACGGAGTCCGCGCGGTCATAAAAATTTAGCTTTGTGCAGATGTTTCCGGCAGATGTCTGCCTTGAGTGTGCTTGTGCGTACGGTCTATGTACGTTCCACCCGACTATGTGGGGGCCTTATCTGTAGCTGATGTAAGCATATTCTCCATAGAGAATGTGTACATGTTCAGCCACACCAAGATAACCACGCTTAGTGCTGGCTGCACTAAGCGTGCTAGCTGCATTTAGAGTGTCAAAATATTGGAGCTTTTAATGATGCAATCTGGACTGAGAAGTGGATCATACTGTTATGTGCAGCAACCACAGGAAATGCAATATATGTGTTACACAGGATCGAGCTGATGTGTGTAAACCCAGAAAACCTAGACATTGAATAAACCTTTATTACTCAGCATCTGCAGCAGATAGAAACATTTACAGTATGATATACGTCATAGTTTATTGTGTATTTTCATGTTTATACACATTAGGGTAAAGCCAGTGATTTAGACTAAATGGGAGCTACATGTTTAAGGCCTAACATGTTTTTTCTTTCATGTCTCCATCTGCCCTGGAGGCTGAGAAATGCTTTAGAGACAGCATCACATCAGGTGAATCTTTACCTCTGGCTGGCCATTATGGCTCTTACTGATCCTCCTCCTCCTCTGACAAGTCCTGCCCCGAGCCTTCACCAGCTACTCCGGTAGCTGCTGCTGTGCGCTGCATCAGTATCACTTAGGGTTGCCCTCTTGAATATGTGAGAAAACCAGGACGCACATTCGACATAACCAGGAAAAAGGAAGATGGTTAGAAGGCAACAAATGAGGTTTTATTTGAAACTATGAAATTATAAATTAGAAGTAAATCTTCACAAAAGAACTGGGACAATTTGTGACCTGAGAAAGAATATTCATTTTCCAGAACAGTTGCTCAAAAAAGGAGAATAATCCTGGGGAAAGTAGGACAGCTGGCAACAGTAGTTTCACTCCTTCAGTCAGGTTGGCAGTCACTCTCTGAGCTGTGGCTTTAAAATCAACTTAGACCACCAAAACAACAACAATTCCCATATCATTGCCACTCTCTGGTAGGAATTTCAGTGAACAACAATTCATTGGTCACATGCTTTAAAAGTGATGAAATCATGTACAACAGGTGTTTGTCTCATGTTAGTGGATTAATCACTGGATTGTTGGTGTGAGCTCCAGAGCTGGACTTAAGTCTCCATGCTACAGTAAGTTGAATTCTGAGCCGTTAGCCCCACAGCTAACACACAGACATGAGACCGAAATCAACCTTCTCATCTCGCTCTCAGCAAGAAAGGAGTTTGTGATCGTCTGAGACACAGATGCAGTTTTTGGACTCAGCAGATTCAGATCAGCTGCTGCTGGTGTTGTGTGAAGGGGAGAGGTAAACAGGAGAAGAAAGGGATGGCTGGGAGCGGAATGGAGGCTGGTGTGCGCGTGTAAGTGTGAATGTGCGTGTGTGTAATGTGTGAGTGTATTAGTATGTATGAAGAGTGTAAATGGAAAGGCGCATACTGCTAGCGTAAGGGACTTCCATGGCACGCCGGCTTCGCCTCGCCTCCACTTTGCCCCGTCCGCATATTCTATCCCTCATCAATAAATTACATATTAATGCCTACACACACACACACACACACACACGCACACACCAGCCCCCTCTTGCCCTGCACTAATCCACCTGCCCCACTTCTGTTCTCCTTCCCCTTTTCTACCTGCCTGCCTTGCTCCCCACTTCTCTTTTGTTTCACTTCCATGTGGCACTCGTGTTCTTTGGTTTGCTTCCGTCTTCTCTTTGGTCTTTATTTTTCTTTTATATTTGTGATATGTCAACAGTATAAGTTTGACATTTATAACATTTTTTCACATAAAACTGGCCCCAAAGCTCATCGACTCTGACTTCCTGACTGACTGATCAGGCCTTATGCCCCGCCCACCACCTGCTTGCTCCAGGTGCTTCATGTGAAAGCGCAGAGAGCATCAAGAAGGTCATCAGTCATCACACAACATCAGAGAGACTCAGCCTCATTTTGAGCCTCGGTCAGACCACATGAGACCAGAACCAGAGACCAGCAGCAGATTTGTCTGCTCTTTTATTGCTTTTACATGACCCTGAACCTGGATGTTATTCACTGAGCGTGCAGTGGTTTAGTGACTCATTAGTAGATCCAAGGCCATGATCCTACTGCGAGATAAGATAGAGGATGGATAAAGGATTATTTTTTTTTTTTTATGACAAAGTTCTGTTTGTTTCTAGGTAACAGACACAGAAGCTAGGTGCTTGGCTAAGCTTGGATATTTTGGATTTCCAAACCTGAGACAAGACAGGAAGAAGTAAAAAGTTGTATTCCCTAAAGTCTGTTTTCTTGACTTGAAATATAAGACAAGACGTTTCTGTAATGTGGCTCCTGGAAAACATGTATGTCCTGCAACATTGTGATCTGCAATTCTTTATCAATGCCAGACATAACGTCCATGTTAATGTGAAGAACAAAGACTGGAGACAGAAAAACAAGCTGTTGATGGGCTGTAAACATCAGTGTGAAATGCTGAAATGAATTTGTTGCCATCTGGGGTTTAATGATATTCAGCCTGAGGTTTCTACCTCTCTAAAGTCTGGACTAGTCCTGAATCTGTACTCCTGTGTAGAATTGTTATTAATCAGGTTTTAAGAAGTCACCTCCCTGTTCCTACTCTACCTCACATCTCTGGTCCATCTCTTTCTCTTCAGGTATTTCCCCTCTCTCCCCTTTTCCGTCTAATCCCCCCACCCCCAACACACACACACACACCCATCCCGAGGTAGCTTTCAGTGAGAGATATATTAATGTGGCAGTTTAATTAGCGAGAACCCACATGGCTATTGATTATGCACTTGCCTGGGGTAAAGTTTGCCTTCTGCTCCCAGTCATATTGATCTCTGGGTGGGAAGGAGCACACCAGGAGTCGCAGAGTTCGCATATCAATTGGGTGAAACCTCAGAGCGTGCACAGCCGTAACACTCACTGCGTCTCTTTAAACCAACAGTGTGCAGAATCCAGCGTGAGGTTAGGTACACAACTGACTGTGCCCACCTAAAAACACCTGTTGCTAAGGTCACTGAATCTATGCTGTTTAACCACACTGTTGAGCACTGCTTTAAGTTATCTTTGCACTTACACCACCCCTTTCTGGAGCTCTTGTAGCAACAAGTTAGTTGGCTGGCAGTATTTGTAGCAGTCGTATCAAAATCAAATTCCAGGTTAACACTAAAGGCGGGCTTACATTGTACGATTTTGCCATGATTTTGTCGTCCCAGACGAGTTGCAGCCTAATTGCATAATTGTAGAGAGATTGCGGGTCGTGAGCTTTAATCGGGACGCATAGTTAGTGAGTCCTGTCATGTCCCAATGTCCTAAAGACGAGTCGCTGACCTCCCAACAAATTTCTGGCATTCTAGAAAATTTCTCGTCGTGACGGACAATATATGGGGTCCTACGACATGATCCTGCACATACGACAAGTTTTTGCCCCCAAAAGTCTCCACACTGTTCAAAATCAAAAACAGCTCAAAATGACAACCAGAGGTCGCGGTCGAGCTCGAGCTCCCGCTTCGTGCACCCAGTGGTCCGAAGAGAAAGAGGAGAGACTGGTGGAGCTATGGAGGGAGCATGAATGTCTCTTTGTTGTGTCGGCTGCTTCCTACCATGACACAAATATGAGGGACAATAGCTGGAGAGCGATAGCGTCAGCTCTTGATCTACCTGGTAGGATATGACTAGCTATATTCATGTGGCTCCAGCTTTGTTGACATCGATGTGTTCACTGTTCATAATAATATGAGTTTGCAGTAGAGTTGCCCAATAGGCCCGTTCACTTCTGGCCCACAATCTCCATCTGCGCTTGGCGGCTTTTTCCTTTTCAGCGCACAGAAAAGCACAAACAAAAAGCGCGACTTGCCGTTCGTCAGCCATTATCTACAGGAACCAACATCAGGAACCAATGTCAATTTGAGGTTTACAATCGAGCAATTACAGAGCAGCACAAATCTCTGCGGCATTGCAAGGGTAATCATGGTGGAGAGCAATCGTAGAACGACGTGCAATTAGTGGGGGTCTGAGACTGATCTGAGACGTACGACTGAAGAGGGAAGCTCGTGCAGTTTGAGATGTGAACAGACGAATAGTCGCGCAGTGTAAGCCCGCCTTAAACCACATTTTGCAAGGTTGGATAGTGAGTGCAGGTGGGCGGGGCTTGGTGAATGCTTTGTTATGACATGACAAAGTCACAGGAAGTCCTGACAGCTGTTTTTTTTTAAGACCCAGTCTCTGAATACAGGCTGTGTGCATTTCTCTGTGGACATTAATACTGTATTAGTACTATTAAAATACTGTGATACAAAAATATATTAATTTTCTGCCCTCTTGTGGTGGCAGCTGGTAAAATGAATGTACACATTAGAAAATTAGCTTGACTGTCTTTTCTTCCTCCATTTACTGACTGCTGGCACCATATATTACTCAGTTCTTTGCACCATCTGTAGTAAGGATAGATAGATAGATAGATAGATAGATAGATAGATAGATAGATAGATGAAGTTTTGTTCCAGCACTCAGTCTAAGTATTTTTCTCCACTCAGGTATTTCAGCATGTGTAATGGATGTTGATTAACTCCAGGCTGAGCTCGGCATTAGATTAAAGTTTGAGCTTTCTTGCATATGAAACTCTTAGTTGAATGTTGAACGGTGCTCGTAATGTCCGTTGACTGCTCCAAGCTGCGGGCCACCGCTGAAAAATGAACACGCAGCAAAGAAACTGATTAGGGTCTCTGGATCAGTTTTCTGCGGCAGTCTGTGTTCACAAAATAAGATGGCTGTTTGATTATAAAAGGCTAAGTCAAGACAACTCTAAAAAACATCCATCTTGAAGAAATCACATCAGCATTTTGGCAGCTTGTTCCTTTTCAGCACAGCTTGCAGTACACTCTTGAAAGCCAGCCAAAGAGAGGCAGAGGGAGGGAGCTGGGGGAAGACCTTAACTCTGTGACAAGGATATTAAAAGGCTTTATAACATTCCCGTCTATGTCTCCACTTCACTGCTGTAGCTTTAGGCGCTTTAGCCACAAATGGCTCTGAAAGGTCAAGCTAACATGTTATTTGGGTGCAGATAATCTCCCACTGTGAATCCAGTTTCATCTAGAGACTCTTTCTGTCCTCTGGGCAGACATGCCTCTCTCTTTCACAGTGCCATCAGTGTCTGCAGTCTCACCATTGTCCATCCATATACTGTATGACCAATACAGGGCGCGCCTTGCATTCCCTCTAAGTAGACATAACTAACTAGGGTGCCCTGACAATGTGGCACAAGTAACTATGATAGAACACCTCTGGATTTATGGCACTGCCACAAACTGGTCAAAGTGGTCTGGTGCCAGTGGGCTTGTTCTAAACCTGAGAGCTTAAAGCCACTGGTGGTCAGAAATGGCACAATGACACATCACACTGTAGTGTGATGGTCCTGGGTTAGGGTTGGACATGGAAACATACAAACTTGATCCAGAGTGAATTCACTATTATTATATCATTATTAAGATGAAAAGTGGCTCTCAGATTGGTCTGCACTTCTGCATTTCCGCTGGTAAAAACAGGAAGCTATGGAGATATTAATTTCTGTCTTTGTGGCCAATCGTATCATGTGTATGTTAAGGAGCACCTGTGGGATTGTCTGCTGCTGTGGAGGACTTCTCTCCCTCACCTTCACAAACAATGAAACCAGTTCTGGACTGAGAGCATGCAGACTGTTTGAGCCTGGAGCTAAAGGTAGCAGTGATGCTGCAGGTTCATGATGCTCCAGAGTTGGAACGAGCTCACACACAGTGTCAGCAGAATGAGCTCCTTACAGCTCAGAGGTTGTCACGGTGACTGACAGGATTTACATTTCAGAGGTGGGACTTAAGAATTCAAGGAACAATGGATGCAAATTTAGGAACGCCCTCGAGTGCAGAATGAGTCATCAAACATCTGAAATCGTTTTACAGGAAGAGAAAACACATTGACTTGGATGTAACATACTTAGATAAAAATGTTCTGACAGGAAACTGATACATGAACAGATAAATAACAATTAACATGTGGATTCAAAAAAAAAAAAAAAAATCATCATGGCTGAAAAAAAATTTCACTTCATGGGGCTTTTAAGTTAAGTCTGAAATGACAGAGTTACATCGTGCATGACACATACAAATGAAATATAGATACTTAAAAAAAAAAAAGTTCATTGAGACATGTTTTTAACCCGTCAATTTACTTGTTCAAGTCTGTATTTGGCCCCTTAAGTGGGGCAGTCCTTGCTGCAGTCGGCCCCTGTTGGAATCCCACATCAGGCGGCCCTTTGCTGCATGTCAGCCCCCCCCCCCCCGTCTCTCAACTGTACTATCAATTAAAGGCAAAAAAATAAAAATAACTTTGTTTTTCATTAACAATGCCTTCAAGCAAAACGACAGTATATATATGAACAAGCTGGTGGAAATTGTATTGTGATTTCAGAAAAAGGTGTAAAAAAAATAACAGGACGAAACACCTATTTAGCCTGGTTTTCTGTCCTGTGTCATTTTGCCCGTACCAGATACTCAGCATCTTTTCTTGGCTGCAGGTTCATTTGGGGTTTTGTCCTGTGCTGAGTGGAGGTATGATCAGTGAGACGACTTCTGTGTGCTAATTGTCAACAGAGCAGCAGCTTAGTGCTTGTCTATCTATTGCTTAGTCATGACCGTACGGTAGTGTTCCAATGTATTATGGGATTTGCAGTGTGAGTGCTACAGTATGCCATTAATAATAGAAATGTGAAATTTTCTGATGGGCCACATAAAATTGCATGGCAGGCCGGATCTGGCCCCCTGGCCCCCTGGCCATGAGTTTGACATGTGGTCTATGTAAACTATGCAGAGACAGTATTGTACTGCAGACTGTATCTGCACTAGCTTTAGTTTCCTGTGTCAGAGCAGCTTAGAGCGGTCGTGTGTGTCAAGTGGAAGCTGCAGAGCAGTGAAGGACCCAGTCCACCATGAAATCTGACCCAATAGAGTGATATGTGTGAAATAATTCATGAGCACTAGAGGACAGAGAAGTGACACGTGAAGTGCACGGGTGTGTACAGGTGTGTTTGCTCATGTACAACTCCCACTTGGCTTCAATGATAAATATTAATCCTCAACCAGTTTGGGAGAGTCAGAGTCCTGCAGCAGCCGACAGCATGATGAGAGTGGGCAGGAAGAGCCTCTGCGCAACCACTGCCGGCACAGGAAGCGAGCCGAGGAGCTGCGAGGCTGGAATCCAGTCGCCTGAGGCTGAGCTGATCTAATTGGCAGCTGTCTGACATGTCAGGCGAGTCAGCGCTGCCATTTTGGGTCCTGATCAAAGGTGAACACTGGCTGTTATGGTGGAGGGGGCAGGCGGGGGGGGGTTGTTGCTACCAGCGCTGGGATGAAGGTCCAAATCCACTCCATTAGGACTCAGCTACATCCTTGATTCTGTGTGTGTGTGTGTGTGTGCGTGTGTGCGTGCCAGTCTGTCATCAGACCTATGCCAACTGATGGCATGTCACTTTTAGCAGCTTGTTATCACTGAGGTTGTGACATCATTAGGGATGGAGTAATGTGTGAGAGTGCACTCGCGTACATGCACACACACACACAGACACACACACACACACAAGCTTATTCATTGTTACTGGGACTGCTGATGTTTGCGCTGATAAAATCATTCTATCAGATGTGGAGTCTGTCCTACTTACACCTGCACTTGTTGATTTTTACTCCTTAAAATGGGAAGGACTGACCAGTCCGTCAGTTTACTGCGAGGCAAAGCCACTAAATCTTCTCATTAGAAAAATAAAACTCACCATTATGCCACACGTTTTCCACTGTCTGCCACTAATAGAAGGACTGATCCCCTTGCACAGAGATTAGAGAGTCTGGAGGTTTGTTCATTGCAGTTTGTAAACAAAAGATTCAAACTGGGCCCCTCCTCTCGGGCTCAACTGTGCAGCCTCCTGCCCCTGACAGCAGCAGCAGCAGTCAGGACTAGTCAGGACCAGGGCCATAGAAAAATAGAGTTGTGACACTCTTTGATCTCGCCGCCACGTGATCATGTGGCTCATGTAGCTCCCAATAGATTGAAACAAATCCGTGCTGTCGCCTGTTTTAATGCTTTTCAGCGGGACAGACAGCAAGTGATTATATTCACAGCAATTTCGATAAATACAGTCGCATAATGTCACTGGATTACTGTTGTGTTCTCTCATTTATATGTCTACTTCTTTATTATTATTTACAGTTATTTATATTATATAGTATAGTATAGTATATAGTATATAGTATATTATATAGTATATTATTATATAGTGGTGGAGAAACGGCATTAACCAGTTTTTCTGTGTGTAATTTTGGAGGGAGGGGGGACTGTTCCCATAACATCGGGAACACTTCCGAAAAATATGAATGCACACATATGCATTCATATTTTTCTCGAGTTTCTATGGTCGTAATTACTCACATCCTCATATTATCTGATACAAAGTGAATATGGAAATGCAGAGTATAGCATAGATTCTCAACCGAGGGTACCCTAGTGGTCCGTGGTGTTATTGCAGGGGTCCGTGAAAATAAAATATCTTTTAAAAACGATCTTATGACATTTAGAGAAATGGCATTATTTTATTCAAATGTGACTGAGACCTTTATCTACCTAAACTACAGAGGGAAACATGACTTTTTTTTCTCTAATTACATCTGTTTCACAAGTGTAATTCATATGCCAAGAAGCTAACACTTGACACCCAGGCCTTGCTGTCACGACTGCTGCTCACAAACCTCAGACTGGACATGAACACGGACATGTGAAAACACGTCAGTCAAGTGGTTGAAATATAAAATATTCAGCTCCTGCACTTCATTTTATCATAGAAAATAGTTAGTTATGGAGTTGATCATGCATTTCTAACATTTCCATTACACACCATGCAAGCATCCTGCAACTTTGAACGCCAATGAACACTGATAACTGCAATTCATTTAAGAAAAATGTAGGCCAACTGACATCTGATTATGTTAGCTAGCAAAGTGCCGCTAACGTTAGCTAACCGCATTTAGAATCTAATGAGCTATCATCTTAACAATAAAACGTTATGACGTTCAACGATGGCACTGTGTTTGGAACTATTGGTCCTTCCATGACACGCGTCACTTCCGCATTCTGCGATTACAACAGAAGTCTGTGGGAGTGTTGCAACTCTCTCTTTGTATGGCGCTGGTCAGGACTGTGAAGAAAAGGAAATACAGTCCAAGTGAAACGCTGGAGCCACAGGCCAATACCCGTCCATCATCGGTAACAGGAGCCTCAAGGGCTATGCTGCGACAAGTAGGAAGTGGGTGGTAGCAGCGTATGCTAGTTTCCACCAGAAGTGGAAGTTAGCGTTGCATTAGCAGTGGTGGATAGCATCCGCTGCTAGCACTCGCTAGCATACAGGACAGCTAGCGGGGCTAGCAGCCCTCCTACTTGTGCTGCACGGAACTTCACCTGCTCTGTCATTGGCTGGAGAGAAAACACCGTCCTCCACCCAGAAACGTCCCCGTGCACAACAACACAAAGCAAAAGACCAAAAGACAGGTGGGGGGAGGGGGCTCTGCAGACACAGCCACCACCACACAGGACTAGAAGCCCATAGGTGATGATTAAACCACATTTAATTGAAGTCTAGCGTTTATTTTGGAGCAAAACCTCCAGACTCTACCTTCAACTTGATCCCAGCTGCATCATGTCATCAATTATTTCTCTACTCTCTCTCTTCTGTTTTGTCTTTGCTCTCAGTGTTTGACAGTTCAGTGAGTTTGTTGAGAAACGGGGCTGAAAGCAGGAGGGTGGATTTCTCCTCTTCATCAGTCCTGCCAAAGAAAGATTCAAAGCAGCATCTGTTTGGCTGTGCCTGAAATCACTCACTCATTCACTAATTCTTTACAGGGAATTCTACATAGAGGACTATATAGTGAGTTATTGGTAAAATCTAAAAACTAGGACACTCAATCATCACTCTTATCAACATGAGAGTGGACAAATATGCTTGCTTTATGCAAATGTATGTTTATTATTGCAACAATCTGAAACAAGGACAAATACCATCCAGAATGTTCTCCAGAATATCCTCTGAGGTGGATTGGTTGTGCAGTTGTCGATGAGTCTCCACTGCAAACTATCCAGCGTGGTCTGCTTTTGGTGGGGGGGAGGAGGGCTCCATCAGCTGTGTGCTTGGCCAGCATGCAGTATTAGACTCAACGTACCCTGGTGGTGGTAGCTGGGTGTCTTCAGATATACTGGTGCGGACAAAGGGTGTGACCAGATGCGAAAATGATCCTTTGTTTCATTTCACACACATTTTTATTTTACTTAGATCCACCACCACTGGCAGTGGTGTTGGTGTTGCACCACTGGCAGAGTTGCATGTTTCCATAAGACTGACCGGAAAAGGTGCGTGGTACATTGTCTTTACAGGCAGTGGGAAAGGATAAAGGCCCAGCTGTGTTCGCACACTAATGGTCCGTGTCAGGGTTCGACTGACGTATTCACAAACGCACCACAGTCCTAAACACCACCTGTGTGGAAACACACATCAACAGTAAATGCAAATAACTGTGGTCATGGCGAGAGAACCATCTGGCAGGACTGTGAAGCTGAGCATGCCGTTCAAAAGAGTTTCTTTATCAGTTTCTGAAGTTTGTTTCCACTTCACCATCCACACGCTACTGCTGTGCTGCTGCAATGGATCTATTATAGTATTAGACTATTATAGTAGTCTCAGTAAGATCTGTGGTAAATGAAATGTACATGCAAATATGAAGATGCATACAGAAACACATGCATCTCAAGTCAATAGTTCGGTCATCGTCTTCATTTCTATTTATACTACCTAATACTAATACTCTAGACATGGAACTAGTAGTAAGCCGTTTCAAGGTCATAAAGGTGGTGGCATCTCTCCTTGTCCAGATCCAGGCATTTGTCCATTAAAGTTATTCATGAAGGTTAGGAAAGAAGACCACATCTTGTGAAAGTCCTCAATTTTTCCTTTTGCCATGTACGTCAGTTTTTCTAGTGCCAAGTTAGATGACAATTCTGTAATCCACTGACCAGAGGTGGGTCTCTGGGTCTCCTTCCATTTTAAGGCAATTACACGTTTAGCTTGTAACAGACAGAAATTAATTAGTTTACGTTCCTTTACAGTTACTGGGAAATCCTCAGGGTATATGTGTAACAAACATATTTCAGCTTCAACTGGGATAACCCTTTCTGTCAGTTTGGAGATTAAATCAAGTTACTAGTTAGAATTTAGAACTTATTTCCAAAATACCTTCAATTTTCGACAACTCCACATGCAATGTAACAGGGTGCCAACTATTTCCATACATTTGATGCAACAGTCAGGAATATTAGTATTAAAGTGGTGTAAATTATCAGGTGTGATATAAGTCCTAAGCAACCATTTATACTGTAGGAGTTTGCATCTTGTATTTATAGTTTGAGTTTGGGCCAGAAGACATGCCTTCTCCCAGTCTTCTACACTTATGTTTGACTGAAGATCATTCTCCCATGCTGATAGATGAGAGAGAGAGTTTTCTTTAGAACCTGCTAATAGTACACCATAAAAGAAATAGCTCTCTTTCTAGTTATTATATAACATGAACTGACGGTGGTATTGAGTCAGTGCAATGGGTGGTAAGACACACTATGAGCCCGCAGTCCAGAATCATATGATATGATATGAATGTCCTCATATTACAAACTTCATCCATCATTCCACAGCCTCAGTGACAGTAAATTGATGTGTAACAACAATCACACTCCCTGCACATTAACCTGGCTACTAGTATAATTCGACAGAGTTGGATTAAGTTATATTTACAGAACAGAATTTACATTTATCAGGCTGTTGCATGAGTTGCTATCATTATCCAGCGTGTTAGCCTAAACTTTTATCTGTTAATATTCTCTAAATCTTCTAATCTAGACAGGAACAATCTACCAACATACTTAATTACTCATGTCGATTTGATTCCAATGCACTACTGATATGAATATTTGATTCTTTAAACATTTTACCTTGAACAAGTGAAGCTCCGAAATCTGCTCCATTGGAATTACACTGAGCGACAGTTAGCTTGTTCTAACTTCCAGGAACTTTTGAGGGGCTCCATGCTCCGCCATTGCTGTGAAAAAACTGAACCATTGCAGTGAACGGAGGTGTCGCCACTCTCTCTCTCAAGGCACTCTACTCCCAATGCCCCCATCAGACCACACCCACCTTCACACGCTGCCTTATTTGGGTGTCAACTACACACGTGAAGTTTTGTGATTGACGTAACATATAACACCTGGTGAGGTTCTTGCCATTATCTCTCTCTCTCTCTCTCTCTCTCTCTCTCTCTCTCACACACACACACACACACACACAGAACCATAGGTATTGTTTTCACCAGGTAATTGAATTAGACTCCTACAAGAGTCTCATTGTCTTGTTTCTTATACTGGAGATACTTTCTGGAGATGGTGAAGAAGAGCCCTGCTGAGATGCTGACAGCTGCAGGAAACAGAGTCAACAGAATCTCAAGGAGAGAGAGAGAGAGAGAGAGAGAGAGAGAGGACTCATTAGAACAAAGCATGAGTGCTGTTTGACAGAGCAGGAGGAGGAAAGGGAGGCGGGGAACAACAGTAAAACTAAGGCCGGGGCTATTTAAAAAGGCTTAAATTAATTGAGTTTCTGTTTTTAACTGCCATGTAAATGTACACACACACACACACACACACACACAGTCACACACATACACACACACATTAAACAAAACCAACCAGTGATGATGCAGAGAACAAATCAAAGGATGAGAGAAGGGTGATTAACAGCTTAGAAAGTTGAGGAGGAAGATGAAAGAGAAGGCATGGGGAGAGATGGAGGGGAAGAGCTCCATGTTCCACGCACAGTGTTGCTGCTGGAGGAGGCTTTCACTATAACAGTCGGGACTTTGTACAGCATTGACAGTTCATCCAGCTTGGATCGAAATTTCAATTTCTAAAGGCATACAAACAGAGGACCTTTGCAGTATTTACATCAACTTTACTGCAGCCATTACAGTATAACCATTACAGCATTGGTTTGGCTGTAGGTCAGGGGGTTGTCCAATAGCCAGAAGGTCAGTGGTTTGATCCTCAGATACTCTGGTCCTTGGCTTCTCCATTCCACATGTCTGACGTTCTCACACCTGCCTTGTGTTCCTTGATCTGACCCAGTTGTGAAAAGCATCCGCCTTTGGCACACATGAACACGCCCTCTCCTTGGCAGGCGTCTTGCAACACAACTAATTTGTTGTAAGATTATGAGAAGAGCATCGTAAAACTCATGTTATATATGCTACATTTTTACATTCATCAAACAGCTTCAGAGTAATTGTGATGGTTAAATAAATGACTTGTAACTTGTTACAGGGAGAATGGAGGCTCTCTGCCTTCCACCTAATGCCTCTTGACCGAAATACAACTTTGCAAGACCAGTGCCCCTGATCTATGAGGTCGCAGCTCTTGTCTCGGTGGCACCGCAACACAAACACACCTCATGACCCGCAATCTCTCGTTTATGACAGTTAAGACTACACAAATAAACACATTGTAACACATATATGACAAATAATGTAATCCACGGCTCTACTGATTGCTTTCTCACCGGCTTTGTTGAAAACAAATGCACATGACAGGACGAGGGTTAGCAAGACAGCGGAGAAGCGTAGCATAGTTCAATGCAGTGTGCCAGCTCTCCATGATTCTTTACTTCCACTTAGCTCCCCACCCCAGACGTTACTGATTGAACGACCTCGGCATACATGTGGCTTTGTTTACAAATTCTGGTCCACTCTTCCAGGATCATGTCAGGGCGTCTGTCCACCTACTGAAGCTAAACCCTAAACATCAAAGTAAATCCACCTTCTGGAGTGGTCCAGCCGAGACCTGAATCCAGGAAAGAAGCTCTGTGGACTGAACTCACAGAGCTGCTCACACCAGACATCTGATAATGTGTCTGACTGAGGATGTTATTTTAGTGTACCTCTCATACCTACACAGACTAAATTAACAACTGACCCCACCCCCACGGCAAGAGAGACTCCAGAAATGCCACGGTTCTGCTATGCAGTGCTGGCACTTCCTCATCTTAAATAGGTGTCCTACCTGGTTATGCACTGCCTCTGCGACGTCTATGCCACTGTAATGTATTTGTCTGTCACTCTTTTGCTTTCCCCCTGAGTAACTTGATGAATGTACCCATCACAATAATTCCTTACACAACCCCCCTTCCACCACACCAGCACCAGAATAAGAAGCAGAGAGAGGGGCACAGTTCCTACAAGGTCTGAATGTCTCATTGGGCACAAAGATATGGAGTGGACCAGTGATAAAATTATTATAGGATTATTACAGCTCTCATGCTAAAGGTTTGAAGCAGCCCAAACTTAGAACAAAGTAACTTTTATATTATTTGGACTCCTACAATTTTAATGCCAAGATCAGTGTCCGTGCACGTTGTTCTGGATAACCCATTAAAGGTAGGTGCAACATCTAGTGCTTTTCCCATTTTAGGACAGGATCTGATGTGTATAGTATAAAAGAGTAGATCATTATTTTACTGTTAAGACACTTGTCCTAGGTTTGGACAATGACTAACAATCTGTGTGAGGCGATAGTGAACCTGGATGAACAAAACAAGCACAAAGACACAAAGATTATGTTTAAAAATGTTGGTGAACATTAGGGTGACACGTCCTTTACCCTGAAATGTCCAGCAACAATAAATACAAATCTATAAACAGCAGCCTCACAGTAAATTAGATTTTTCTTCCTTCATCAATGCATAACTGAATATTCTACCATGTAATGAACAATCAAATTTAGCACATGGATCATCTGTGAGATGTTTCCCCCCTTGGTTGAGTCCACCTGTGGTAGCTGACGGTGCAGATCAAATCAGAAAACAGAGACATACTCCACAAATCACTGTGGGAGCTGTTTCTAGAACTAAAAGGTCTGAGTACCACCCAGACAACATCATCTCCTGGAGAAACGTCTTTCCATCTGTTACATTATGTTACGGTGACTGATCAGCTGAATGCTAATCACCACGCCCTCTGACCTGTGCTCCACCATCACCTTTTACATTTTAGCCCTTCAGAGTCCACAAACCTGTTCAAGTCTGTAGACAATAAGCTTCCTGTGTGTGAGTTATTCTGGTGTTTTGTTAAGTTGAAGAAGCTTCTACCCTCAGGCTCTGTACAAGTAACTGTCGGTAACCAGCTGCTCCTCGGTGCAGAGTAGGAATCCATTTGAAACCAACTTGAAAATGTTCATTTGTAGCAGTTGCAAAGAAGCTATAAGAAACAGGCTGGGTGCTCATCCTCGCAAATTACCATAGAATCCCTAATGGTTGTTTTTATATTCAGAATTCAGGTTTAGTCAAATAAGATGGCTGTCTGAATCAATGCTGTTGAAGAGAGAGGGAAAGGTACTGTTACTCCTGTTACTCTGCAGCTCTACATTCAACTGAAAGCAAGGAAGGAAACGATCAAAATACAACATGTCTGGCCTTACTAATAAGACCGGGTTCATTCTGTGTTAAAACTTAGCCAAGTGAGGGCTAATGCAGGCAATTCAGGCTACAAACTCATCCAATTCAGGGTTGTAGCCGGGCCAAATCAGGGCCAAAGCTTGGCCAATACAGAATTACCACTGGGCCAACTGTTTTGCGCCCCCCCCCTCTGGTTTCTGCTGTTAAACTTGGACTTTTTATGGTTGCGCGACGCAAGATGGTGTCAAAGGTGTGACCTCCTCTTACCTGATGACTTCAGTCAATTTGGTGGGTGGATGTTTCTTTGAATCTTGGTTCAGATGTGTTCTCCTACTTGTTTGCAGTACTGAACCACCACTCATCTTTATCTTTACAGTATGACCCTCCATCCATTTCTGTGCTGTATCTGTGGTTATCTGTCGGTCTCAGGGGGAAAAGGGAGGAGGAGGAAGGAGTTGGAGGGCAGGTGGAGTAAACAGACAAGCTATCCCCTGGCAACCCATTAGTTGACAAGCCCCAGCCTCCCAACCCTCAGCCTGCCTTATAGGTCCATAATTAACTAGTGGGAAAGGTTGTGCATAGGCAAGAAAAACACAACCACTAAAATCTAACTAAATCTTTTGTTCAGTAAACCACCAAAACACAACCAAAAGGGGTTTAATGTGGCCAAACACTGGTAGGGTGAAGGGTTTGACTTCACTGCCTCCAAAAAGTTGGCTCTTTGTTAAAGCTTTAGTGGTTTTGCTGTTGGTTTTTCTAAGGAAAAGTAAGATTTGCCCGGTGCATAAATGTGTTAAAATCCCTTCAACACATCCGACCAACGTCCATATGCTTCAGAAATCATTAGAGTTATTGCATTTAAAAACACAGCCAAACGGCAACAGAGCAGTAGAGTGGACTCTGAGGACCACAGCTCCCAGCAAGTCCAGTTAAGACACCAGTGTTCTGCTCTGGTTCCAGCAGAAATTCCAATATGGCAATTTACTACCCAGAGTGTGATTAGCTCATTATAAAATTCATAATGTTTGGATTTGTGTTTATTTCTGTTCTAATCTTTATACATGTGGTTTGTGGAGGAGGTGTTACAGTTGTCTGTAAATCAAACCACGAATCTGTTTTCTGTTCAACTGCATCTGGTCCTACCCGCTGTAAACAACATATTAGACCATTACACATAATGTACACATAATTATTAGCTAGCTATACCTTCATGGGTTCACCTTGATGTGAACCCAATGCTGACAAAGCGCTGCGTGTTCCTGCAGGTCTGAGGAGACTTGGACTTTTGATTGTGTATTTTCAAAATGTGGCCTGCTCAAACCATTTTTCCAGGATCTCCAACCCTACATGAAAGGCATTAAACACTGCAGTGTAGCATCTGCAATAACTATTTGGTCTTTATTGCTGGTGACCAGTGAATCTTGGATTAGGTTGGGCTGCAAAAGATCCACTGGTTGGATTTTTTGTTACCTGGAAAATTGGAGGATGCATTTCTGCTGCATGTAAAGGAGGCTTTGATATAGGATAGTTAAGTTGTGGTGCTATACTTGATAGACAATTTGTGATTTCATGTCTATGACTAGGCATGGGCCGGTATGAGATTCTGATGGTATGACAAACTTAAGCAAAAATATCAAGGTTACATGGTATTGCAGTATTGTGATTACAGCTCTAAAACGTGTAGTTTTGAAATGTCTGGGTAAAAAACAACATTTCCATTGAACACAGTTTTTTTTAATGTTAAATAATATACGGAATATTTGGATCATTAGTAAATGTGTATCACTGAATAAATGAATATATTCTTCTAAATAAATTCAAAATAATACAGTCCTTTAAAGATACCCCGAGGAGTTTGCTTTTGGTTATAAAAGAGCCTGATATTAATGTGGATGAATCTACAGTATCCACACTTGTTTGTGTCCATTTTCAATAAATATATTGTTTTATCTTTGTAGTTATTTTGATATTATGATTTAGTGGTTGACTCACCCAGCATGTCCTCGAGAAGACAGAGCGATTTACGGCAACCGACTACGCGCATTATAGATTGTCAAAACGTTACTAAGAGTAAAACCTGTCTGTGTAATGACCTCGTCGGTGGCCATCGTTCGGTCAGAGCTCTCTGGTTCGGTCTTCAAAACTCCCACGGCTCGCTCTGGCTAGCTCGCTCATTTCAGTGTCATATCGCGCTGGCTCATTTGTGACTAGTTTGCAATCGCGTGCGTGGTGGCTCATGGGAAATGTAGTGAGAAAATACTTCTGCTTTCCAAAACTCCCTTTAAGTAAAGTTCCTTTATGGGAGGCTATTTTTTGGAAACGGGTTCCGGAGTGGGTAAGTCTCAAAACGCTGATGTTGTCACAGCCCCATCTCTCTAACCTGTAACCTGAGCCATACTGCGAGACGTTACGTAACAACAGCAACAGCTGACTACCACAGCTCAGATACTGCGCCTGAAACACGTCCATTAAATCAGCATCGATCAGCATATTTGGACTGGCATGAGTCCCAGTCAACATTTAGTCAATGTTTGACTAAATGTTTAGTAATGTTTGGAGTCTGAATACAGCGTGCGAGCTTTCCACGTCATCTTCTCTGTTGTTGGTGTGTCTGTGGCAGCGCTACTGCGCCACACCTGATACTGCAGGTGTCCCTGAGGGATTTCTGCAATGTTTCTCATAGATGAGACATAAAAAACAGTGCATACTACGGGAACGGTATGACGGAAATTTTTTGTGGTTTTGAAACCCTGACTTTTCAGACTGTAGTATACCGGTAACCGGCTCATGCCTGTCTATAACCGTGAGTTATACAACCACCAAGATACACAATGGTTGTGAAGCACAGTCTAATGTGACTGATGCAGTGTGATTTTCATTATGTTTCCCACATGTTTTTACATTAAATTCAAATTATTTACATTTTAACACAATATTTTCCTGAGAGGGAACTTTGTCAGTTACTTTTTCACCAATGGCCAGTTAAGCTCACTGCCTATAACCTCTGCCTCTAGGGGCAAACAATAACAAGATGGCGCTGGGTAATATTGGTATGAATCATGGGAGTTCTTGTCTTCAGCACCATTACCGTTAGCTTGGATTCCTTCAGTGTGAGTAGTTCAGGAAATAAACCAGGCCTTCTCATTGATACATGATGAATCAGATGGGGTGGTATCCTCCTCTCCATTGCAAATGGACCACTGGCCTAAACAAACAAAGCAGTTCCACTTTAAAAATCAGAACAAATCTCAGCACCACTCTTCAGTGGACACAGGACAGGACGTCTGAAATCCTTCATCTAGTTTAAATGTACAGTTTGAATATGATGCCATTAATAGGCTGTTATATAGATCTGCTGTTCTCATGATGAGAAGTTTGAGAATTGAAGAAAATGTTTGGGACAATAAAACAAAATACGAACATAAGTCTAGTTGTTTTTAGTTAATGATTAAAACTATTATATTATATCATTATTTTTTTTATTATTATATACATTACTTTTTTCATTATTATGGAATGATTTCTTCAAAGGAACTGACAAAGCAGATGGATCTCTGTAATTAGGTGCTAATTATATAGAAACTGGAGCCAGTGTTGATAATTGTGAATTGTGATTTTTTTTTTTTTTTTTTTTGCCTCACTCAGTATTATATCAGATCAGGCAACCATCATACACTCAAAGTCTTTTTGTGTGTAGTTGTATTTCAAACACGGGGGGAGATAGCAGGAAGACAGAGGAGCAGAGAGAGGGAGCAGCAGAGGAAGAGGAGGCCGGCTGCTGTAGGTGCTGTTTCATTAACTGCCAGTCGACAGCACATACATCAAGCTCCCACAATGCTTAGGGAGTGCAACCGTAACCCGCAGTGATCCACCAGCAAGAAGAGCTGCCAGTGATGGATTGTGTGACATGAACTGAAAGCACACTCACTCTCTCACGCTTGCTTGCTCGTGCACACACACACACACACACACAACTGAATCTCATTGAATCTGATCTCTGGAAGAAATCAAAAACACCAGGCAAGAGCAATATCACTCTGACTGAACATATTTTATTTACCGTTATGAACCTGAACATGTGTAACCAACAATTACAGATTAGAGATTTTATGGGCATCAGTATTTCTGCAGACCATGGAATGTGTTTTCCTGTCTGTCTCCATCAACCTCACATCCTCCAGTTTAAAGGTCATTTAAATAATCATCACTGACACTAGATGTTGCAGGAGGTCACCAGCAGGTCAGACCAATCAAATGCTTCATCAGCTACTTCACCCTTTACATTCAGTCAAGACATTATGAAGCCCATTCAAAGTGTCCACTAAACACACCAGACGCTTCACTGATGTGTGACCCAACAGAAACAATCTAACCACAATCACTAACCCATATTAGCATTGCCATGATATGCTCCCCAGCAGTGCTGACAGCTAGCCAGCTATTAATAACAACATCCATAATAAGGGTAGCAAGTAAGCTAATGTTAACATGTCTACTGTCACCATCATTATGAAAGCAGGCATGTTACATTATGAAGCAGCAGTTACTGACACATGGAGGAGGAAAAAAACTGTCCAGCTGGACTCTTAAGCATCCTGTAGGGTTCTCCTCTCTGTACACCAGTTCCATGGTTGGACTGGGGAAGAAATCCAGCCCTGGACTGATCCACACAGAAAACTGACAGACTCAGTGAAGAGAATAATTCTTATATCTTTGAAAATCTGAACATTGTGGCATCTTGCGGGGAATAATGTGTGTCATGGAGAGAACCAACAGTATAGAATAGAATAGAATAGAAAGAATAGAATTTATCGTCTACAGTTTGCATGCAAAGTGCTGAAATGTGTCTTTGCTCATGAGCAGAAAATTACATATGCAAAATCAGGTACGTTGAAAACACAACATATCACATCCAAGCAAAATCGCATCAAAATACATTTGCATAAAGACACAATAGAGGCTAGGCACAATAGAGGGAGGACTCACTTTCACTAACATACATATGCCATGTGTGTGACCTAGAAACTCAGGTACCAACACACACAAAGGGGGCGTGGCTTTGTTCTCTGCTCAAGACGTCATTACTCCACTACATCTTTACATAGACAGTAGTTGTTTGCCGTGTTTAAAATCTGGTTTACAGAACAATCATCTCATCCATCACAGTGCAGCCCCAGATGAATATCCCAGCACCAAATTTTCTCACACCTTCCAAACTGCAGACCCCCCCTTCTCAGTAACACCTGGTGTGGTGTTGTGTCTATTTCATGCATATGATCTTTCCACACGCTGCCTATGAGACAGTGGACAGCGCAAGCTCAGTCTGCATAGTAACTGGTGGGGTAGGCAGCTGTAATGTTTTAATGCATAAATATATCAAGCATTGAAATTACTATTTAATGGTGTGTGGAATTAGAGAAGGAAGCACTTGTTCTCTATTCACTTTTTTTTTACTTACCCTCCTCTGCTCCTGTATCACTGGCTTTCCCTCACTTCCTTTTCTTTGTTTTTTTTTAAATTGTCTTTTTTAATACAGCACACAGCTCACCTTGTCTTTTAGTATCTGAAGACGTTCTGTTGTTACAGTACAGTATTGTAATTTTGTGCAGGATCATAATATCAGTGAAATCTTATCAGCTGGCAGCCAAACAAAGAGCAGAGACCAGAGCACTGTGGATCAGCTTTTTTCAAAGTCATGCAGTGAGTGTCGTCTCCATCAGAGATAACCAGTGAGCGGCTGTCAGACACAAGGTGAAGGGAATGTTTGACTTTTTTCACTGCTGTGGAAGAATTTTGCTTCATTTTTAATGTTCTTTGAGCCACTCAGCCTCAGTCAGTGTACGAACGAGGTCCAGGCTGAAACACCGTTTTGACCTGAGTACGAGACGACCCTGATTATATAAGATGACCATCCCTAAAGATAAGAGACACTTTATCAGAGAAGTCCTGTTGGGATTTTCTCTGAGATACTGTCCAGTGATAAGGCACTCCTCGTCCTTGAAGCCTTTCCCCATGTGAAAGTCTGACATAAAATACACATTTATCTATGTAGTAGGTTTCACCCCCATGGTGACCACAGGCAGAAACATGGTTATATTAAGCAGTTCCTCCAGAAAATCATGGTTATGCAATCACATAATTCAGCATAATCACCCAAAGTCGCATTTTTTCAAAGATGCTGCACTTTTGCCACAAAAATTGCCAATTTCTGCACAGAATATGCAAAGTATGCCGGCCTTACATGATTGCATAATACCTGCATTTCCGTTGCAAAAAAGTCCTACATATCTTTGCAGAAAGTTGAAAAACGTTGCATATTTACTTCACACAGAAGCAGCCATTTTCCCCCTGTGTCTTGGGAATTTTATGAAATGACAGAATGTATTTTTTTTTTTCTTTTGTATTCTTTATTTTGTAAAGCTACAGAGCTTTTTAGGCCCTGGAATGTATTTTTTTTTTCGTTTGTTTTTTTGTTTGTTTTGCCTTTTTCATCAAATTGCATTTTGTGTGTGTGTTTTTTAATTGCCCCTTGGGTACAAATAAAGTTTTATTGAATTGAATTGAATTGAATACAAGGCATTCCACAGGTCCACAACATGAAGTTTCTTGCAGCAGTGTAGCTCTTTCTTGTTATTTTAAAATAAAAAATAAAAAAGTCATCCCGGGGTAATTTGAACATTGTACATTTAGCGCCATACAGCGCATTTAGGGTTAATTAGTGTTCCAGGGCAACCTGTCCATGTATAGCTGTATGTGGATACAGGACGCATTACCATTTACACCATGTTATGGGTGGGCCTAACGGGCCTGGGCCCACCCACTTGTACAACTGGCCCATCGTAAATGACAGGGTGAACACATTTTCTTATCTTATATTTTTAATTATTGAAGAACACCTATTATGCTCATTTCAGGGGCTTTTAATATGATATTGTACCCCAATGGAGCACTGTTGAAAACCCCATACTTATCACATACATGCTGTCTGTGGACTCCTCCATTCTGTCTCTCTTCTGCTTCGCTCTGAAACGCTCAGATTCAGCCCACCTACCGTGCCGACTCTGCTCAGATTGGTCAACATATTGAGGGGCTGCGGCATAGTGACACAGCTCCTCTCACATTACCACAGGGCACTGAGGCCAGAGCCAGGCCAGTTACCATATAGGGTCCTCTGCTAAAGTTGTGACGTTACAAAAACAGACTCGAGTGTTTGCAGCAGCTCAGAGCTCCTGAAACTGCCCCCGGGGATTACTACAACACACCTCATGATGTGCTCTTCCACGTCCTCTAAAGCAAGTATCCAACATTTAACCTTGATGTATAAAAAAGAAAGATCATATTTATTACTAACGTGTGAAGTCTGGACCAATCACAACATTTTACGTCCTCTCAGTACAGTTCACACTTGGCCAGCATTTTATGTTATTTAGCTTACCGGCAGGTGATTTGATGTGGCTTTCCCAGCAGAGAGAGAGAGTGAGAGAGAGAGAGTTGCACTGAGTGAGCTAGATTAACTTTTGACAGGAGAGAGAGCAGCACACCGTGCAGTGATCGTCTCAACAGAAGTGGTGTGTGCTTTCAAGACCATATAGAGACAAACGAGTTGGGCAGGAATCATTTCCAACTCTATGCATGTTAGTATTAATTTCTGTATTAAGTGGCCCATCCAAGATTACTCTGGCTCATCCAAAATTGAAATCCTGGCGCTGCGCCTGGTTTACACTTGTGTTTGTGTGGTTTGGCTGATCGGATCACAGTCCGTCCTCAATGCATCTGTGTTTAGACCTGTACTTTCAAGTTGTCAGGCACTATCTGACTGCAGTCTGATCACTGAAAACGCATGTTAATGCAAACGGGGTTGACAGTTACCTCGGTCTATAGGTCTATAACCCACACCCAACTTTTTAAATAAAAAAAAGGGGAAAAAGTGTGACTTATACACCAAATTTTACAGTAATTAAACAGTATTTAACTCAAGCGTGTATAAGGATAAAAGAAACTGGGGATATTTTATATCCAAAAAGATCAAAGGTTAACTCTACTGTGACATTAAAATGTTCTGTAAAAGCAGTTCTGGCCATTAACAAACACTGTCATTCAGGAATCAGATTTCCTGTAACTTGACTGTTCTCTTCTCTAGTTTTTAATTGTCACTGACACTGAGTTAAACAGGTCTGGACCTGTTTCTTCTGCTAAGGATTCAGTGCTACTTAAATCCAGTGTTGGGGGTAACAAGTTACAAAGTAATGGATTACTGTAACCATATTACTTTTTTGGGTAACGAAGTAAAGTAACGCACTAAAAATATTGGTAACTACACTACTTTACTAGACTATAGGAACGCGCTTTCCTGCGTTACCCAAGCCGTGTTTGCCTGCGTGTAGAGTTCTGATCTGTTTAAGTGGTGCGTGCGTGCGTGTTGCCTGTGTGCGTGCTACTTGCCTGAGCACGTTGCCATAGAGATCAATTTGAGTAGAGTGACGTTGCTGCTGGTTCAAACAGGAGAGAGGGAAACAGGGACGGAGACGGAAACAGGGGGTTTCGGCCTGTGGCGAAAGGACAAAAATATTCGAGTGAAATGCACAAATGTCTTTCAGCTGCTGCTTGTCCATGTATCTACACGGTAAATTAAAGGTACTATGAGGAGGTTCGGAAAGTGTTTTCACACTACATTTCCCATGAGCCTCTGCGCTCACAAACTAGTCGCAAATGAACCAGAGCGATACGGCACTGAAATGAGCGAGCTAGCCAGAGCGAGCCGTGGGAGTTTTGAGGACTGAACCAGAGAGCTTTGACCGAACGATGGCCACCGACGAGGTCATTACACAGACAGGTTTTACTGTTAGTAACGTTTTGACAATACATAATGTGCGTAGTCGGTTGCCGTAAATCGCTCTGTCTTTCCGAGGAAATGCTGGACGAGTCGACCACTAAATCATAATATCAAAATAACTACAAAGATAAAACGATTTATTCATCGAAAATGGACACAAACAAGTGTGGATACTGTAGATTCATCCACATTAATATGAGACTCTTTTATAACCAAAAGCAAACTCCTCGGGGTATCTTTAAGAAATGAGAAAGTAGAGTAATAAGTAGTGATGTTACTTTTCAAATGCAGTAACTAGTGAAGTAATCTCATTACAATTTACAGAAGTAACTAGTAATAAGTAACTAATTACTTTTTTGAGTAACTTCCCCAACACTGCTTAAATCTTGTAAATTATTATTTTGCATCTGAGCTCTCTGCCAATATGCTATGTGGACTGCTAATTTCTCACCCTGGATCAGCCTGTTACTCTGCCTCTCATGTACACACTCAAAAGAAGGTCTCTGATGAGGAACACAACCTAAGACAACCTACAACTGCAGAGGAGCAGGATGAAGCTCATGGTGAAAGCAAAGAAAAAAAAAAAAAAAAAAAAAACAGGACATGGAGAACCTCCAACATCACACAGCTCACAACCCAACCACTGAGGGGGTTTTCTCTACAGAAGCTAATGACTCATCTACTTCTCCACAATATGCCAGCAAATTGCACACATCCACCAGATAGCACGGATACATACACCCCCATCTCCACATGGGTGATCACAACACAACATCCTGCTTGGTCCTCCAACACACAGGCTCTGGTCCAACATGATTCTGAGCTATTTCAGGAAATGCTAATGTTGCAATGAGGCCTGAAAGGTTCTCTGTTAAAGGAATACAGCTCCGAGGCTTTGATTACAGTTTGGTTGTAGTGCAGTTATACTTTATGTTGCACATTAGACCACAATTAATGATTGCTGTAAATGTTCATTTACTTAAACGCAGTGTTGCCACCTTGTTGTTGCTAGCTTCTCCACTCAGTCTGTTCTTCTCTTTTTCTTTACCTCTGTTATTTCAGACTCTGTTTCAGAGTCAGTGTGAAATAATTCATGTCTTACCTAATTGCTGTTTGGAGTCTTGAGTAATGGCTAAAAGTGTTTTGTGAGGTCACTGTGACCGTGACCTTTGACCTTTGACCACCTTCTAATCAGTTTATCTGTTAGATACTGAGATCTGATCTGACCTGAAGAGCTTTTCATCTACAACATTAGGAACTGACAAACCCATGGCATCATGAATGCTTCTGAACGCTGCCACTTGATCTTAACAGCCATGAAGTTGCTACCATGCATTGTATATTACCACAGCCATGACAATACCATTGATTCCTCTCATTGTTAAGATGAAGGAGCTCCCTCAAAGATACAGGGGGTGCTCTGGACACTTCCATTCCTCATGTACTGTACAAATTCCCATTAGTGGTACAGTAACTGGTCGGTTAAATGTTCAAGAGTGCTACACTACCACATCCTCCCAAAGAGCTCTATGTTAGCATACAAAACAAGTCATGTATTTCCGGTGTGGCTCATACTTTCTTTGTCCACTGACCCTTGTTGTAAGTTGTACATGCGGGATTTGCTCCACTCAATAGAGATAGAAGCTTGGTGGGATGCAGAAAAAACCTACACCCTCAAGGACCTTGTTGAGACTGCAAATCTGATCAGAATCCGATCTTACTCACTGACAGTCCACATTACATATTGCAAGTGATCAGATCCCTGTGTGTCCATGTTGCATCTGTGTTATCCACATTGACACAGGTGTCAGTCGTTTAATAGGCTTTGAATTAACCTCTGTCTTTCCGGAGCTACATTGTTGTTGTTCTTATTTTTGTTCATGTTGCACTGCGAGTGATGCTTCGAAAGCCTATTTGAGGGACCGAGACGTTCAGATTGAAACAGATCTGTACAAATCTGATCAGGTATTTTGGATGTTCTGACTGTCAAAAAATCTAACTAGATACAACCTGGCTATAATAAAAATCAGATCTGGAGTGGCAGTGTGGACAAGGAAACGCAGTTTTTAGCAGATCTGTTATAGCTCTACATCTCTTGTTAGATCTCTGTGGGTCAGTTAGAAAAAGAAATGCATCTTTCCCACCAACTCTGCATCTATTCTGCAGAATCTCTCCAGAGCAGTGAAGTGAAACAGATAACCTGAAGATCACCCAGGGTGACATCAACCATGCTCGTCATTATTATTGTTACTGTTATTGTGACCAAAGCTTAACAAACCATAACACACCTGTTCAACCTGCATCAATGTGACCATGTAGAATGTGAAGCTTTAATGTGCTGTCTCTTCAGTTACAAACACTTAAGCAGCTAACAGCTGTGTCACAAATAACTGTACATTTGTTGTCTTACCTTAGTTATCTTGTAAACCGCTGCTGACTGAGACAAGAAGCCCCTCCCCCCTCCAGCAGTAGTAGGTTCAGGCTCACAGGAAGAAGATGTTGTTTATTATTTCTATTCATCAGAATTCCATTGAATATGATATATGAATATTTTTAGATTACTTACCAATGAGGTTATCAAGTTTATTTATAAGAATATGCACCTAGATTTACCCATATGCTATGCATACGGTAGCCTTGAACACACACACATACACACACACACACACACACAGGATTCATGTTTTGTGGGTTGTTTGACACATTCCCTCGTCTTCATTTTTCTCCCTCTCATGTACAAACTAATTTTTTGTTGTAAACTGTCACTCAAGCAGGGTGAATGTGTGTGTATATGCGCAGTATGCAGTGGTGCACCCATTGTTACTGTATTTGCATGAGTGTGATGTTTCATGAGTGATGGAGCCAGAGAACTTATTTGTATTTAAAGCTTTGACTGAAAATCTTTTCCCATCACCATGTACTTCCTGTTCCTGATCTGCTTTGTGTGTGTGTGTGTGTGTGTGTGTGTGTGTGTGTGTGCTTTGTCTGCATGTAGATTGATCAATGTGTCAACTACCATCAACTTTAACATAAAAGCTCTTTACACTTAAGTGGATGTCGTCCTGCCTGCTCTTCATCTTTTAATCTTTTAGCTGTGCTGCCTCTAACTTCACTCTGTGTGACACACTAAGAATTACTAATCTCTTTATGGCTCTTCCTGCTGTGATCACCTGTTTGAACATATCTACTTGTTCCCAAATTGATGATGATGATTTCCAGAAATCAAAGCAAATAAAACAATATGATCAGAAATACAACATTTCCGGGCGCCGTGTGGCCCAGTGGGTTAGGCAGGTGGCCCATATGCAGAGGCTATAGTCCTCAATGCAGTCGGCCCTGGTTCGAATCCTGCATTGGGCGCCCTTTACTGCGTGTCATTCCCCCTCTCTCTGCCTCCTCATTTCCTGTCTCTCTACACTGTGCTGTCCAATAAAGGCAAAAATGCCATATATGCATTAAAAGAGAAATACAACATTTCAACAAAAAAGATGAAAAAAAGTAGTATTTGTAATTTCAAATACATTTTCCTCCTCACGTAACGTTTACATGCTTCACGTCTAGATCACGTCTAAATGTGGAGGATGATCACTGAGTGGCCATCTCCAACATTAAACCCAGAATGGACTTGCTGTGCTCCACTCACAGTGCCCGCCCATCTCAGTTGGTGAGATTAACGCTGAAACATATTGATTCCCAAAATGTAAATTTGCACAGCAACAACATCCACATGTTTACTCAGTACTATGGTTTATGGATATAACTTTGGCTGAGATATTCTTCTGCTAACATTGAAATGAAAGTAATGTGTTTGCACATGACAGCAACAGTGTTCACTCATAAGTTACATGGATATTACTTTGTCTGCATTTTCTGCTTTTATCTTATATCTTATGTCAAATCATATCCCTGTTGTGAGGCTGTTCTGTTATTTTGTGTTGTCGATATGCCTGTGTTTAGATATGCCTATTAGTTTTTTCATTGTTTTAGTCACCTCCGGGGATAGTGGGGGCTGTCAGTCTATGACACCGTTATTTTGGTTGTCATGGGCTGAAAAGTTGGGGAACCCCTGTACTAGTTGGTGAGGATTAGGTACTGCATACTTTACTCATAAGAAATAACTCAGAAAATCCAGGCCACGTGTGTTTGGCAGCACAGCCTCATCTCTCCTCTCACGACAGTATCACAGCTCATATAGACACATCAAGTCTCCTCTAATCTGCTGATTTCTTCCATTTTACCATTGAAATTAGCATGTTCATATACAACACTGCTCTTATCCCAGACTCTGAACCTCTCATGGGCCTTTGAATCTAGATGAGCTGCCAGATCACATGAACTGCTTTTAAACACACAACTTCAGATTTAGTTGTCTGTCAGAGTGATGGTCTGTGGGAAGAAACTGTTCTTATGTCTGATTGACTCTATATGACTCTGGGTAAACAGGCATGTGACCTGAAACAAGTGGAGTGGAGGATGCAGACAAGTGCAAAGAGGTAATTGTAGTTTTTAATGAAACTTCATGGTGAAACAGGAAAAAAGTCATGGACATGTGACTTTTGGAACCAGAAACTGAACAAACATAACATCAACAACATCATGTGCATATGGCACATGAAATCAGCAGGAATATGGCTTTTTAAAAGGTGGGCCAAAATCTGTGGTGCTCTCAGGTCGTCTGGGAGGGCATTCTGGGGGGGTCGACACAGCAGAAAGCCCAATCCCCCATTGTATGGAGTTCAGTCCTCTGTGTTTAAAGGAGATAGGTGGAGGAGGAACAGAGGGATCATGTGGATGTGTGAGGGGTGAGGAGATCCTTGAGGTATGTGGGGGCAGTTCCATGGAGACATTTGGGACTTTAAGCAATGGTAGATTTTGCGACAGCTACAACACACTGAAATAAATCTCTCCTGATGCTGGTGCCGTAGCCATCAAATTCACAGTAGTCATTAAGAAAGCTGCTGCGGTTACTGTCAGATCGCTCACCAAGTGACAGGGGTGGGGGTAAATAAACACAGCTCCCATGTCAACTATACTTGTGGTTTGACCTGGAAGAAATGGAGGAGGATGAATGCCTGGCGGAGTTTCGAATGAGAAAGTGCGACCTCCCAGTGTTGGCAGATGTCCTCGGGATTCCAGAAAGGTTCATCTGTGATCTGAGAAGTGTCGTGGGAGGGATGGAGGGCTTATGTGTGCTCCTAAAGAGGCTGGCATATCCATGCCAGTATAGTGATGTGATGTCAAGATTTGGTCAGCAGCAAGTACCTGTCCTGAGCATGGCCACAGATTGTGTTGTATAATGTATAGTGGGAGTAATGTGGTTGTATTCTCACACTCATGCGGATCCTAGCAGCGCTGTTCTGAATGTATTGGCGCTTTTGAATGCTCTTGCTAGGGATCCCAATGAGGAGTTGTCCAGCCTGGAGGAGACAGAGGCCTGGACCATCTTTTCTGCATCTGCCAGGGTGAGTGACAGACAGAGTTTAGTGATGTTCTTGTGGTGATAGAATGAGTTTTTGGGGGCATCGTAGGTGAGATGGGGGTCCATTTTTACACCAAGGTTGGTGATGGCTGGAGACAGTGGAATGTCCTAAACCTCACAAGTGTAAACTCTGGTTTCTCTACACCAGGCACATCCAAACTATTCCACAAAGGGCCGTGTGGCTGCAGGTTTTTGTTCCAACCACCCAAGAGCACACAGTTTGACATCAGCTGTCTTAAGACTGAGATCAGTTGATCAAATGAGTCAAGTCTGTTGTTATGCTGCTGCTTGGTTGGAACAAAAACCTGCAGCCACACCGGCCCTTTGTGGAATAGTTTGGACATACCTGTTCTACACAATATACATCTGACTGTTCTTCATTCCTTGTACATTAAAACACATATTTGCAGAATATCTAATGTTCAGCAAACAGCCACCCGTCAACTACTTTTGGCTTTCGGGGGGAATATTGGAGTGTTTTAATTCTTCTCAGCGCAGTCCCGGTCCACCCTGGTGGATAAATGTGACATGATGTGCTCTGAACAGCACTGGAGTCATCATGAACAATGGGGCCGATTAGGAGGAGTTTCCCTGGAGGAGCGGGGCTGCAGTCAGCAGTGGGCTGGAATGATTGCACAGGCGTCCCCTCTGTTTGTTTTTAATTTCACATTATCTCTCTGCTTATTTTTGAGGAAATAATGAGTCATTAGTTAAAGGGAGAACGTGGACTCCAGAGTAGTTTGGCTGAGAGATAAACGCGTGGTGACGATGTCGTCCGGGGACAGATCCTGGAGCTGCTCGACAGACAGTGAATAATGGACAGGATCCTCTGACTCCGTGACAGCAGCCCTGCTGATCTGACTGGGATAAGGGGACTTGATGCTCTAAAATCCAGCTCAGGGAGAGTCCTCTCTAGGTGTACATATTGATTTGACTGATGTCAATCTCTGCGATACCACAAACTCACTTATAAGGTGGATTTTCATATCTCGGCGTAAATTCAGAATCCGTACGATGCCGACAGGTGTGTCACGACTTCTCTGGAGCTTTAAGACAAAGACTCAGGTGCTGTTTGTCCCTGTTTAATGTGTGGATTCACTCAGACCACAGCACAGAGCTTCATATTCAGACGTATCTGATACAGCTCAGCACTGGTTCCTATAGGGTTATTGCAATTCAGTCAGATAACTCTCAATTCAAATGTTTATTGAAGCTTCATTATACATTTAGGTTTGGCATCTAGGCTCCAAGCTCATCACTCCTGAGTAGGATCACAGTAGATTTACATAGGAGTGATGGGGAAATATCTTGACTATTAAAATATGTGCATGTCCTGACCCAGGCCTGTTTTTAACGCACGCATATCTTCAGAAGATAGATAGATATATAGATAGATGCAGGGTTAACTAAAACCATCACAATACTTTGCAGACAGAGAAGCGTTGCCATACACTAGTCTTAAATATCATGCAGCATCCCCTGTTTTTTGTTAAAGAACGTTAAGCAACAGTTTCATTGAATCCAGTGGGTGATTTATCCCAGGTAATGAAACCCAGGCAAAAGTGTTCAGACGTGCAGGGTGCAGGTATGATTTCCCAAGAAGCTGCTTTAGTGTGAGAGCTTGTTAAATCATGATGCAAAAGAGCGACGAGGAGTTAACCTCTGATTGGTAGAAAATAACTCTCTGTCAGCACAGATGGCCTTTCTTTTCTCCTGCTCTCTCTGTCTGTCTCTCTTTCATTATTTCTCAGCCCTCGCCCATTCTGCTTTTATGAGACTGAACGATCAATAAAGGATTGTGCAGGGAGGCAGAGCGCCTCACATCCCCATTTGGGAAGATAATTTGCGTCAGAAAATGGCAGCTGCTGCACAATAGTATATTGATGTATTAAAGAAAAGAAGCGGACGGCATGCATTACAGGGGAGAGGACAGACAGCGAGAGAGGGAGAGAAGAAGAGCCATAAAAAGTGAGAATGAGAAAGATAGAGGAGCAGGTGGGAGGGTGTAAAAATAAAAATACCATGTGAGATATGTGAGTTCAAAAGAAATGCTTTTCAGTTTCTTAACTGTTGCCGCTGTTCTGTACAGTATCTGATGGAACCAGGAAGTGCTGTAGTGCAATTATGTTGCAGATCTCCCATCAGCCCCTCCTCCTCCAAGTAGTGGGACAATGACATTCAGACACCACTGAGACCCAAAGAAACGTCATTATTCAGCTCATCCCCTTTCACCTGTTACTCATAAATCAGTGAAATTTATAAGCTTTTTTTCCTACTGTATCAAACATAATGGTGGATATTATGTGTCCATGGTTACAGTGCAGATAAAAGTAGAATCACCTCCTTGTGGATGTTTCCTCCACCAAGCAGCCAAGTGTCAGGAAATCTGATCAGTCTGTTCCTCCTGAGTCACAGCACTGATCAATGCCCTGGGGTGATTCTGCAGAACATTATGATGTCACAGTGAAGTTGAACTTCCTGACAGAATTTGTCAGCATTTCATTTTCACATTTGTCATAGTTACTGGATGGATTTGTGAGTTACAGCCAGAAATGTGTTTTGTGAGGTCACAGTGTGACAGAGGTGATGGAATGCCTTCTGGGCATTTCTGATGGATTTTATTGACAAGAAAGGTGAGGTCACAGTCACCGTGACCTTTGACAACAACTTCACCTATATGATTTGACAAATATATCTATATATTCTAGTATCAGATGATTTAACCACTTTTTTTCATTTCATTTTGTAAAATGACAAAAAAAATGACAAATATATTAAAAGAAATGTGACGCCTGCCCCACACCTCCTGTTACACTTGGATTTTTGTTGAATCAAATTAAAAACTTATCACTGGTTTTACATGGTCTATCTCAACGTCAAGCAAAAACTGCACTCTGTAGTGAAGTTGATGGCGGCGCTCCAGGTGACCTGGCTTTTTTGTCATGTGTGCCCAGCATTTTATCATTTTATGTATTGTTATTTACAGGGTTTTTTTCAGCAGTAATATCTACTACAAAGATTTCTAGTTACGTTGCAAGTTACATTATGGACAGCGGCGCATGCCGACACTGTGTAGCCCAGGACGATTGGGTCAGCCAGCCTGGTCTTCAGGACTGGAGAAACACCATGTCGTGCCACTGCCGCCCGCCGTGGAGTGTGAGGTCCAGAGAAGTGTGGTTCTTCCTTGGCCCAGAGCTGCCAACACCCTGCGGCCGGTGGGAATCACATCGCCATGTTTCGGTCACATCTTATATACGACAACGTAATGGAGATAATAACGTCTTTCTCCCACAGTGTTGTGGATGGTATCCTATGGGATTTCCATTTTTATTTCATATCTGGTGGAAAACAATCAAACAAATCGCAAAATACACAAAACAGTGGGCTTGCAGCTGGAACTGAATATGCCCATGCCCACATAGGTCCTGAACCTGTCAGAAAGTGTCTACCCACGCACGACCAGGGCCATTTTGGGGGGATATTTTCTGCCCTGGAACTTAATTTAGTTCCTAGGTTCCTGCGGTCGAAAAGCACATAGCTCCAGGGGAAAGTTCCTGGTTCCAGGAACTAGTTCCTGCAGTGGAAATACAGCTCATCTACCTATCAAGCTAGCAGCCTCAGACAGGCTACAGTCATTTTCATTGCAATTCCTGCTACATGGATGGGAAGAAGCATCGTGCGGTCTGGTCAGAGTTTTAGCCAGTCTTTAGTTACACATTAAATTTAGTTAGTTTAGAAAGAAAAAGATGCAGAATGATGTTTACAGTAAGTCACAAAGCGCAGCCTGGTTTTGGTAATATGTATTGGTAATATAAACAGGAATAAAACCAGGACCTCTGCTCCCCCCTGAAAGGAACCAAACCAAATGAAAGTGCAGTGTCAAAGAGATAAAGACAGAGGAGCAGACGACTTCCTGACAGTTCAGAAACATGAGCTCTGCAGCCACCACTCAAACTATTTGTCTCTTTGCTCCTCTGGTTAAAACGTTGCCATCTCAGACCATTGTTGGATCGATAGCTCTGAGAAAAGATTAAAAGTGGGTGGTGGTGGTGGTGGTGTGTGTGTGTGTGTGTGTGGTTGAGGTCCATAGAGCACTATGGTTGAGCAGTCGCCTCCATTAGTCTCCTGACTTCACGATAATTCCTGGAAGCTCCATTTGTTGTGCTTCTGTTCTGCCTGGTCTTTGCTTCACTTAACGCATTCAGACACTCAGATGACTGCTGCTTGTTACCTCACCTAACTCATCAACTCTCAGTGAGTGAATATACTACAATATGATGCAATATGATACGATACAGTCTAGATTTAACACAGCTGAAAGTTCCTTTTTAGCAGCAGCTATGATGTTGTATATTTTCTGAATGGAGAAGTTTATATCAGGGACATGTCTCTGGTCCTCATCTGACCGCTTGTACTCACAATCTGCTCCGCCTAGCATTTCTTTTAAGAGCTTATTCGATCACTGAATTGATTTCCATGACTGATCACTCAATCTATCATTTTATTACTATTCCACCTCATTTGAATGTTTTTGATGTCACAACACTGCTCTTATCATTTTTATTGTTATATCTTTTCATGTGCAGCAGTTGGTGCTGGCCATTTCTTTGTTTTAAGGCTTTTTGTGCTACATTTCTTGTACTATCCAGATAAAGTTGATCGTTATTACCTAAATGTCCACTGTAGGAGTGGGGTCCAACTGCTGATGTCTGATGTGCAGGATTGAGCTTTGCTACATCTTTCATCGGATACTTGTCCTCCGCAATCCTCTGGAGCTTCTGATGCTGCAATGGATCAGAAGTTGGTATTAGGGTTTTATTTATTTATTTATTTCCAGAACATGTGTGTTGAATATCATTTCCAATGTGACATTTGACTACATGAGCCTGAGGCAGCTCTTAGTGAGTCCAAGGATTACTGTCCTGTGGGTGAAGATACAGGCCACGTCAGTTTTTATATACAGTTATATCAAAACATCCATCCATCTTCTTACATCTCTGACTTCTTTGTAATGACATGTGATGCTCCTTTAGAATCATCCCCTAACTGACATCATGGATAGGGTTGCAACATTTCCAGGAAACTTTGGAAAATTTCCAAATTTGGGAAAATTGGGAAAATCGCCTAAATTTCCAGAAAATTTCTGAAAGTTTCCGGAAAATTTCCAAAATTCTCGGTAAATTTCCAGAAACTTTGGAAATTTTCTGACACTTTGCAACCCTAATCATGGAACATAAAATAATTACATATAATACTCTTACCCCATGTATCTGTTGTGAATAAGCATACCACAGGACCAGAGTGATGCCACTGGATCGGAGCTCATCCAGGCACATAGCAGCCACAGGATATTGCACATTTCTGTAACAGTGCCCTGCAATGCATTAGGGAAATAAAAAGAGAGGCATCTGACAGCTTTGCTCATTGAGAGGGTGGGTAAAGAGCTTCATGTTCACATCCAAAACACATCCATATTTCTCTGTTTCACCATTTGTTGATGAGCCAAGATAAGGGCTCCTTGCCAACGTGGTGCCTTGTGAGCCAGTCCTCCAGCAGCAGCAGCAGCGCTCTGTTCAGACATCTTAAAACGACCTACAACGTTTATACAGACAGCGCCAAAGCAGGAAGCTGAGTGGTGTCTGTGCAGGTGTGAATCCCTGTCCCAGACAGAGATGCTGCAGATGCTTTAAGCACATTTGACACCATCATGTCCCAGGTGGTTTTTATCAGTCTGCTCTGTCTGGAATTGGATGGATTGATCTGACTGTACTGAGAGGATCATTCAGCTCTGGTCTGACAAACTTGTTAGGCATGCAATAAATGATATAGGTTTCCAAGTAACATCATAGGTGAGCCTTACATGCAGGGGGCAGCGGACACACCAAAGTGACTGGGAGCTGTGTGAGAACAGGTGTGTATCCAGTGGTATTTCGGAGCTTGAGAACTGATTCCAGTTAGACACTTTTCAGCATGCACATCAAACTAATAATTACTAATATACACTCTGTCAGCAGTTTATTAGAAACATCTAGCTAAAGCTGATGCACTCCAATACAAGAATGCTGCAATGAATCCTCCTCATGAAGTTTATAATGTTCTGTAATTAAAATGATTGCAAAGAGTTGTTAATTGGATTGTATGATCACGCTGGAGGATGCAGGGGGTAGAGCGGTGTTTCTGATGTTGATCCTCATGGGCCATAATGGGATGGGTAAATAGGAGGCCATAAACTAGGACCATATCCATACATAAACAAAACCAACCGGATGTATTTGGGCCTATCATCCACATCTGAACAGTGTTTTTGTCCTTAAAAACAGATTTTTTGTTTTATTTCTGGATAGTAAACTTTAAAAAAAGTTATTGGTTTGCACAGGGATCTGGACCAGGGGAGTGAGCTGCACACTCCAGCAAGCTCTGAGAGCTGGGTCGCATGTTGCTGCTGGAAAAGCAGATCTGTGGAGCTGATGGTTAAATCATTTTATGACATGCGGCGCAGTTACTGCACCAAGTGCATGCTGCTATGGCATTGCTTTGGGTTGTGAGTGTGCTTGATGCACATCTACATTGAAATGGATTTGTGCTTGCAGAGGATGCTGCATCTGGACAGCCCCTAAAGGGGTCATACACGCCACACTTATGACAGAAAGTATGGATGGTATTCATGGGTATAGTATACAAGATCAAACTGGAAGTACGCCTCAGTTCTCCAATGCTATGCTATGATTGGTCAATGTATTTTTAAAAGTTCAAATTATATCACCACCTGCTGGTGTGGTATGAAGTGCACAGCATTTTTATTGCGTTCTTGCATTTACATGTGGACAGAGATTTTTTTCTTTTTTAATATGCTGGTGTGGATGGCAATGTTTTTGAAAATAAAGGAGGGAAAAACTCTAAGTAACTGGGTACATGTGGACTAGGTGTAAGGGACCATGGACATAGACTTCATGTAAAAGTATATACTATTAAGTATCAGTAACATCTTGATGGAACTTCAAATTTGGCACAGATTCATTAGAACTGATGGTGAACTGGTGAAATGTTGGTGGTCAAAGGTCAAGGTTCTTGAATAGGGTATCTCAAGACCACCTCAAGGGAGGGCAAAGTTCAAGGTCATGATGATCTCACATTCTTATGAATGTAACCAATTAGGATTGTTGAAGGGATTGTATGACTTCTAACACACTGTGACCTCACAAAACATACATAATAACTCCAGTGCCTACAACATTAAATTAAGCAATGACATTTTATAACCCAAAGGTCGAAGGTCATATTCACTGTAGCAGTGAGGAGGGAGCAATTGTGACCACATTTCCTGTCCTGTGGCTGATTGGTGGAGGGTGCGATGACTCTGGTTTGTTGGTAAAAAAAAAAAATTATCACACCTGTTAGGGAGAAATTGCAGAAAGAAGAAGCACTGGAGTCTTGGTTGTCGTATACTGAAGAAGTTTAATAGACTTGATCAAGGAGAACAGAAGAGTCATCGACACAACATGAGTGCGTGATGCCACCTCAATTCTGAGGGCCAAGCTGCAAAGTTCAGATTCATATACTAGGAAGGTGGACCGAGCCCACAAAGGGAGATGTGCTAACATTCCATTGGCTATTGGGCATAAACATCAAGACAAAGACTCACACCATCTAGGTGACACGAGAACAACAATGGTCTCTCTCTCACCCAGAGTGTTATCTAGCGAAGGCGCCAGGGGAATGAACATGGCCTTGGCATGTCCCTAGGAGAGAGTGCAGGACAGATAAACTGTCTCTAGCAATGTATCTAAAAGAAAACTTCTAATTCTCAACTTTCACCTGTAAACAAAGAGGGATTGACCTTTAACTACACAAACTATACAGAGAAGTGAAATTCTTCCCTAACAACACCCTCGTGGATATGAGTTAATACTTTTTTTTGGATGAGATAACCAAGGGCCTTGGGCCGTCTCCGGCTTGTCTCCTGTCTTCCCCAGATATGGCTCAATCTGCCACGCGTGGAAAGTGACTGAGAAACACAACAGCCACATCTTTAGTCCATTGATACATAAAAAGATTGACAGACATATGGAGAAATTTTTGTGTTACATCAGCAGACTTTTTACAGACAGGTTGTGTCAAGGAGGAAAATGTTCAAAAGGAAAAATATATTCCGCCTATAGCAGTGTGTATTTTAATGCTATTTATTGTAATGCTATGTATCAGAATGTTATTGTTATTTATTGCAATGCAATAAAAGCACAAAACACACAAACAAGCACAAAACACCTTTAGCTGACACAATCTAATGTCAGTGTTACTGTACATGTGGTTTATGACAAAGACAGAGTCTTGAATCCTACAAGAAGAGCCATCTTCCTGAGTCAAATTCTGTAGATCACGTCACCACATGCAACAGGCTGCTTACATGATGTGATCATTACTTTCCTTGCCACATAAGCTACAATACAAGTAGGGTATACTTATTAGTAGTGTTTATTACCTGCCTGGCTTTGGGGCATGTACACTCGGAGCGGTACACGCCGGCGAGGAGAAGCAGCCCCAGGAAGGCCAGTAGCTCCGGTACGTCGACCTCCTTCCAGCCTGGTTTGCGACGCCCCTCCAGGTTTGTGGACTCCAGGACTAGCTGTAGGATTTCCTCCATGACAATAAGGCCAAAGCACCTGGAGATGTCGAAGATTCGGTTGATGGCAAAAGTTGTTATTCCTGACTTGGGAATCCTCTTCGGGACATGTGGCAGCGTGAAAATGTTGTCAGGATACCAGGTAATGATTTCTGACGGAGCCCCACCTGCGCCGCGCCCCTTTCTTCCCCTCCCAGCGGGGCCCAGGTTGGTCCTCCTCTGGCTCGCTGCTGCTGGAACTGCTCTCCTCCTCGGGTTGGAGTGCCGATGCCCAGTCCGCATCCTCTGCCAGCGAGTCCGAGTCGCTGCTTGGTGAATCATCGGCTGAAGACCGGGGGATTCCTTCCTCCCCTTTGTCCGGGGTGGTTGTGAAGGAGGAGGAGGAGGAGGAGGAAGAAGAAGAGGAGTGCTGATTACTGGCGGTGTCCGAGCGGCGATGAAGAGGCCGCGGCTGGCCGGGGGCAGCAGCTACGGCTTCACGTTGATGCGCCTGCGATGGATCCATGTTTCTCTTGGAGTGCCTTCGCGTATCCAACTTGGAAGGTACAACCTTGATGATAAACCTGAGAGCTGGGAATACACTAGGCTATTTTGGCCAAATCTCCACCTGTAAACATGGCGCTGCTCCCACGGTTTGTTTATTTTGTCCCCCAGCTTTGAGCTTTGTTGTGCCGCATTGTCCTTTCATCTACCGCTGCCGTTACCCAGAGGCCTCAGCGAGTCCTTCGCTGGGTGAAAGCTATATTTCTTTTGAATCTAACACTACAAAAAAGTAAAAAGGCATAAAAATTGATATTCCCCATAAACATTGCCTGACCTCAGACAGTTGTAATCATTTTTTAAAAACCCAGAGAAGATTTAATTTGGGGCTGTTTTTTGTATGAGAATGAGTGGTACATCACAAGGACTCAATGAGTCCTTACTGGGTGAGAGCTATAAATTTAATTACAGATTGAAAAAAATATATATCTTTTTTTTTTTTTTTTTTTCATTTCAACAGATAAAGGCCAAACTTCCCCAAAGCATTTTGCTATAGCATGATTACAGCCAAAATGCTGCTCAATAAAGGAACAGGCAAGGGCTCTTTGAGTCCTTGCTGGGTGTAAGGGTTAACCCCTGAGGGGAAATTTTATTGAAATAATCTGACAGCTCATCTACCATTTGTATAAGAATTAAAAACCTATATAGGGCTATAGGTACAAAGGATCTTCGATGCCCTGTGCTCTGTCTTCGATCATGTAAACACGACTGTTATATCTGTATCTGCATGATTTGGTCAAGGGTCTGTAGCATATACATATAATTTGGAATTGAGGCAGACCCCTGGAGAAAGCAGTCAGTGATTTGTGTTGTAGCACATGCTGTAGCTCTGCTTTGTTTAACCCATTTTACACTGACTTGCTTTGTACAGCGGCAGCAATTCACTTTCCCTTCAGGCCCCATTTTTCAGAATTAGAGGGCCCACACTGCTTGCTCTGTCTGGATGGTTGCGTTTGCTTGTCTCTCGGAGAGAATGAGAAACTTCTAAGTATTGCATAAAATACACTTTGTCGCGCATGCACACACACCTGCACACACACAATCAGAAACCCCCTTTGACAAGCACCTGAGGGGCGGGACTTATCGACTGATCCTTGGACTCATCAGAAGATTGTTCAGTTGGGCCACTCGCATTAATGGTGAAGTAAATTGAAAAATGCAATCAATGATTGGAGTGAATGCTCAGCGGTAATGATATCAGCGTGAGATAATCCAATAATTGCCAAGCTGATGTATTCTCTATTGGTATTTGGCCGTTCTGCCTGTCACTATAAAGTATGCTCCCCTTTTCTTTCCCCTGGCCACAAGTGGAGGGCAGTGATATCCAGAGAAAAGGAAGCTGCAGCCTCTGTGAGAGTGCAGCTAATGGCGGTAAGGATTCCTCAGTATAATGTACAGAAGGTTTCCTCTCTATTCATTTGAATTGATTCATTCAGCAAATAGCCATGATTTTTTTTTAAATGACCGCAGAATATGAACTGTTCCAGGAACATTTTCTGGAGACAATTACTGCCTTGTGGTTGTATGACTCTAGTTTCAGATTACATCATATAGTGTTTTTTTTTTTTTTTTTTTTTTTATAAATGCTGTGTCAAGTCTTTAGTAGTAGCTAGAAAAATGTTTTGTGAGGTCATACTGAATGTGGCCGTTGATGACCAAAATCAAATCAACTCCAAGTGAACATTCCTGCCCAATTTTATTTATTGAGATATTGAATTTACAGGGCCAAAATCATGTTTTGTGAGGTCACCATGACTTTAACCTTTGCCACTGATTTGGAATCACTTCATTCTTGAGTACAAATGAACATACCTAAACAAGCTCCTTTTCATGCCATACAACAGCCAGAGGTATGCTGGTCTAGTTTTTATTTTTGTGGACGTATCTCAGTCACACCTCCATGGAACTTCTTCAGATTTAGGACAAACATCCACAAGGACTCAAAGAAGCAGTGATTGGATGGTGAATTTGCTGGTCAAAGGTCAAGGTGGTGGTGACCCCACACAATATAGTTTTGGCCTTGTGACCATGGGATTTCAAATGGAGATTGTTCATTCAAGGAAGAGCTGATGAAGGTAGCTTCTGGTGGGCAGGCTGGGCCATATGCAGGAAAAGCAGGGAGAGCAGGCCATCTTAATGCAAGTACTGGTGGGCAGGCTGGTTCATAAGCAGGGAGGGCAGGCTAGTTGAGAAGCAGAGAAGATGAAGTGATGCAGGTGGTGGTTGGTGCAGAGGGATGGAGCTCTGGAGTCTAAGAAATCTGTGGAAACACAAGCACCAATGCAAGAGATTTACACAGTACTGAGATCAGATTATCATTTTTAAATTCATGAAATGATCCTTTTATTTTTGACCACATGTTATGACATGAATAATTCTGTGCTTCTCTTCGTCTGTCTGCAGTGTCAGAGTGAAAAAAGGCTATAACTGTGATATTAATCTTAGTATTCAAATACAACATTTTTATTCCCACACTATCATGTGATAGATTTGTGGGCACATGTGCTTTTTTCAATTATCTGCCATTCATATCTTCCAAATCCACCACTGACACTGCACATAGCCTTGAATATTTATAACACGTCAGACAAGTAATACTAGGTTCAAACAACAAAAAGGCCCAAAGGCCCAGTTCAAAAATCTTAGAACCACAGTAAAGTGAAAGATGTATATTGCAAGACCCAGAGGGAGCTTTGTCCTACTCTACCTTCATTCTCCTCATGCTTGACTCTAAGATTAGCAACATTGCCAGTATATATATATATATATATATATTCACACAACCCTCATTATGAACACTGTGGCCTCTAAGATTCGCTAGCAGGGCTCCAAACCTCCAGCCTCTCTTTCAGAGTTTGTTATGAGCTGACTGCAGTGGTTGAGGTTCAATCTCCCACTGGGGACTGCAAACATTCTGGCCTACTCAGCATCTTCTTGCTCATTCTTGCTTTCCAGCCTCTCTCTGTTTCTATCCCTGCCTCCCAGCCTTCATTCCCAGCAGGGTTGGGAGTGGAGTGAAACATACATTTGTTAATTACCTACATAACATTCTCCTTTCCCTGCAACTTTTCAATAAGAAAAAAAAGAAGGGAAATCTAGGTCTGCATGGGAAATGCTGATTTTCATGATTAGATGAGAGTGTAGGGGAGGAAATATTTAGAGACATTTATCTATTATCTCGTATTCTGTCCTTCTGGTGTTAAGATGAGGTTTTATCAAAGTAAAGTAATGAATTTATTCAATCTGACTCCATTTACTTAAAGATAACTTTATTCAGAGGTATTAGAACATGATACGCAGTCTTGTCTGTCCAACTCAGAGGTTAAGGGTGTGAAGAGCGTCCAGTGAAACTTACCATATAACTAAGGTCTTTGGGATACAGTATTTAACTAGTCGCTATCTCAGTTCAGGGATGGCAGATATAGACTCAAACTATTCAGTGACCTGTTTAACATAGAAGAACAGCCCTGACACCTGGGTTGAGATATTCAGAGGTTATAGAACATATCTAAATAATTACAGAACATGATACTCAATCTTTTCTATTCAACTCAGAGGTTAAGGGTGTGAGTGTCACCCAGTGAAACTGACCATATAACTAAAGACCTACTAGGTATCTGATAACAGATCCTTCACCACTTAGAACAAAAGTCTCATCAAGGCAATATTAGAAATGAATGGTTAACATTCCAGTTTATTGTGATGTACAGTAAGTGAACAAACTCTAGCCAATAGCAACAATACTTGAGAAACAGATATTGCAACACACTCGATGTGTGGGAGCTCTGGTAAGCAGATCAACTCAAAAGAGAGAGGTTCTTGCTCTTTCCCTTAAATATCCAACCAGAACAAAGACACTTTTAAATCACATGTCAATAGGAATTTACATGGAGACACCACTCACATCTGGAGACCTTTGATCATCAGGGTGTATGTCACAGGACAATAACTTCACACTGACACCATCAGACATGTAACATTTCAAGGGGAAGTCAGGTAGACAGGAGGTGTTAGGGAGACACTAACCAAAAGGCATAATACACAAAGTAGTTTCTTCCAGTCTGTGGGAAACTTCCATTGTTTCAGGGATGAGAGTTCAGGGTGGTGTTGAACTGTCTTACAAGAGACAATGTGAAACACCCACAAAGTATATTGTGCAGTCTTTAGGAATTAATTTTCCATTTATGGTAATATGCTGTTCACACATTGATGGTACTGCATTCTCAAACACATACATACCTTACCATACCATACCACACCATACCATATTGTCAGGTTTTGTCAGAGCATTCCTGGTTCATGTAAGTAAGGTGAATGGTTTGACTTCAGCAGTCACAAAACCGTGTATGTTGTTTCACTAAACCTACCCTAAATGACTATATCATAAAACATATTCAGGCCATGTTACAGCTTACAGACACATTCAACTTGTTTGGTGAATAAATTTGAGCTGTGATAACTTGCTGTCAACTAATATGCCCAGAGAATTCTCTGAAAATTGTAGCTTAATTTGATCAGACTGACCTAAGATTCCACAACTTTATCCACAAAAGGATTTCAACACACAAAAAATATTGTGCTAATTTGCATACAAACTGGGTGATATGACAGCAAAGAGGGAAGGCCTGAATGTTTGATGGTCCAGTTATCCACTGACTTTTCATATCACTGTTATGCCGATGACACCCAACTATACTTGTCATTCTGTATTAAAAATAATAATAATAATAATAAATAAAGATAATTAAACTTTAATTAGCTAGCAGTGTTCCTAACAATGCTCCCATGTGCTTTACAGAATTCAAGCTGCCATTAAAACACACCCTAATACATGAGAAAAAACACACAAAGAAATGGGCAAATACACACAGCAACATATCCAACATTCATTAAAATCTTTTTGATAAGAGAATGTTTTAAGAAGACTTTTAAACTAAACTCAAAATATTGCCTGTCTGATGTCAGTAGGTAGGTTGTGTGGGGGCTCTAGGTGCAAAGTCATGGTCTCCTTTTGTAACCAGCTGAATTCCCTCCACCAAACCAAGTACACAAGTTAGTTTTTGAAATTGGAGTTGTCATTTAAAAAAGGTTGTGTCATAGTGTGTTTTAAAGAAGGAGGATATATTCCTTCTTCTAAAGCAGTGATTCTCAAAGTGTGGGGTGTGCCCCATTGGTGGGGAATAGCGATATGACAGGCGGGGGGCGACAAGCTGACTTAGACCACTGTGGCCAGCTGTGGTCACTGGCAGGGTTTCCGCTGCATGTAATTGATTGGTGCACCGCCACGGCAAAATAAAAGCCGCCACGCTTCCAGAATGATGATTTTTTTTTGTGCACTGTGTCCTAATGGGTTGCAGAGAAATGGGGAGACAAAGAAAAGCATCAGTGTACAATCACAACAATTTTGTACATGCCTTTCTCACCCTTGATCTCTCCCTTCATACTGTAACATCACAGGGTTATCCGTTCTCTAAAATCAATGCTAAAGTGATGAGAATCACTGCAAACCCCCGAACAGGCTTCACGGGAGAGACAAGGGCAATGAAATGGAGCGCAAGAGAAACAGCAGCAATGAATAAAAGACAGAGGCAGGCTGGATGTGGGGATTAAGGAGGTTAGTGGATGAGTTAGAGGCTTTATGTATATCTGAGTTGCTTTGGAGTGAGGGACATAGGGCAGAACCAAGAAACAAGACAGCTGAACAACTTCACATTTTCAGCAGCCCCGTGACATGTGTTTGATTCTGGACGGACTGGCAGTCTGTCAGTCCAGCACATTCATCCTCAGGACGAAGAACAGACTACCAAAGAATTTGGATATTCATGGACGTGAGAGGATGCTTCTGATGGACTGCCTTCAGAGCAACAGTACAGCAGTGTACAGCAGACATCTTAAAAATGAGATTGAGATTGTAATGTACTCATATATGAGCGTGGAGACCATAACTATAGGCTAGAGATCAATTTTGATTCCAACCAGGCTCCCAGCTAATTCAAAGACGAGAAGCAAGGCGGGGCTGGCCTGGAACTGAGACTTATAGGTTCATGCCGGTTTAATAACTGCGAAAAGTATAAACTCCGATTTGCACAGGCCATTGCTCCGAGGCTAACCCAAGGCTGATTTAATTGAGGGGTAATTAGCTACTTAGCAAACTAAGCTAACAAGAGCAGACACCAACAACTACTAATTAGTGCTAACATATAAATAAATAAAACTAGAGTTGGAAACACTACCTGCATGTCATGTTCTCTGGTCTTTTGAAAGCACAGTAGGCCCAGGTGTAGTGCACCACACACACATCCACCTTCATGACCTCCACTTCCTCACATTCTGCCATGCCATGTAAACGACTCACTACTTCCTGTGTGTGTTTAGAAATTGGGAGGTTAGGATCAGATGTAATTTGTAGGAATACAAGGCTGTGTATGTCACGTCCTCCGTTTGTTCTCCTTTGTGAGTTTCACACTTTTATTTTGAAAATCACAGTTTTGTGTTTTCTGTGTCTTGTTTAGTAATGAGCTCCACTTGTCCAATGGAGCCTGCTATGTTAATCTCTTCTCCCAAAACCATCTTACTACAGAAAAAAACTACATGATCAAGCAACACTGAGGTCAAATATTCACTGTATTGTCTGGATAGTGTCTGGAGTGCAGGAAATGGGGAGGCAGAGTGAGGGGGAATGACATGCAGCAAAGGGCCGCCTGATGTGGGATTCGAACCAGGGCCGGTTGCAGAGAGGACTGTAGCCTCTGCATATGGGGTGGCTGCTCAACCCACTGACTGACTTTTTATGTAGCTAAAGATCATGTAGACTAGTAAAGGTTTGTTTTGGATTCACACGTGTTAAGTGAAGCTTTGCATCGAATTATCATCATTTCTTCTCCTTTAACTTTGTGAAACAGTCACACTTGAGCTCTGGTGTGGTCCGTTTTTTATGTGAACGTACACATACACCTGTAGTGCATACATGTGTCTCCATTGTTAAGGTCTAGCATTACTTCTCAGTGTCATTGTTAGAATCAGGACTCATGGAAACATGACACTCTGCCGGTGGTGTGTTGTTTGGACCAGACTGAAAACAAACGTGTGAACGTGAACTGTATGAGCTGAAAAATGAAACAATGTGTCATTTTTGCATCTGGTGTGCACCCTTGGGTCATACCACTATGTGTGAAAACACCCTTAAAGGGAGAGTTTGGGTCTGGGTGTGTGAAAGGATGTGCAGTTGTGCATGTGTCTGACAAAACAATCCATTTATTCCCATCGAATCCACGTGAAGCTGAGCTCCGTCTGATGCACTCAGGTTCATTTTTCATTTGCAAAAGATCAGTTTTCCTTCAGCTCTCACTGTCTCAGCTCCAAATGTCCAATGTGGTGAATAAGTCAATAGTTATTGTGTTCTGTGCTAACTGCTGACCTGAGGAAGGTTTTATGAACTGATCACTTTAGATAACTGTTCCTTTTCTTGTAGATTTCAGGCTGACTGATGAGCTGTGAGCAAGAGCAACTGAGGGTAGGTCCTGTCTGTTACATGTCCACAGTCTGTCCTGAACGTGCACAGTATGTCTGTGGTCTTCACATGTTTTACTACAGATCTTCAAGTGCACACACTTTCAAACACATAAAAAATTGCATGAGCACTGTATTTGTGTGAATGTGTGTCTCTGCAGTGTTGTTACACATACTGAAGAATGGCCTCCTACTTGTTTGTGTGTTGACCAAACAAACTGAGACTAATTGGAGTTTAACTGGTCAGACTTCAGGGTGCCAGGTGTTGATGTGTCAACTTCTTAACACGAGTATTGCACCTAAGTGTGTGAATACTATCATTGAGACTAACAAAAAGCTGACAGGTTCAAAAACACTGGAGACCAGAGAATGAAATGGATGTAGATACTGTTTGTATTCATTAAAATGACAAAGAATCATTTTTCTACACATTTGTTAGAACCTCAAATAAATTGCACAATACTCAACAGGCCAGTTAATTCACCACTGGATGCAAAGGGGCACCCAGAGGTAATTAATGGAGGATAGGTGGCCCTGATGCTACCACCACATTTGAATGCCTCACAGCATCCAAATGACACCCTGTCCAGTAAAGGACCTGCATAAGAACCAGCCACCACCCACCAACTGCAAACATGGCTGTATAAAAAAAGAGGAGGGAAGCAGAAAAGAGAGTAAAAAAAATCAACGACATGACAAGAATGAACTATTTACAGTAAAAGAACAACTAAATAAACAAATACACAGACAACAACACACTGGCAGCTAGATCATTACCAGCAGGCTGTCTTAAGAATATCATCCCCTAAACCCCAAAACAATCAACTACAAAAAAAAAAAAAAAGGAAAAAGAAGAAGAAGAAGAAGCAAACAAGCATCCCATGCTGGTAATACTGTTGCCAACCAGCTGTGATACAACCAGAACACCCAGAAAAACCTCTCTCCCCAAATATATATATATAATTGTTATGTATTATCACAACTTTATACATAACATACAAAGTACAAAGTCAAACTATACTATATAACAGCAGATTTAACTTGGTTTACAACCTTCAGAAAGCCGGAGTAAGTCAAGGTATTTCTTAAGTACTAAACTATACTATACTACTGAAATCACAGAAGTAAAAGCAGTATTCAGTTGCATGTACCAGAGAAGAAGCAGTTTCCAAGACTGCAAGGCAGCTCACTGCACACAGCAAACCAGAGAACAGGAGGCGTAATTTAGTTACAGGCCCGACAGAAGCTGCCTACAATAAGAAGAAGCTGAACAAAAACAAAGCTGCATGAAGGCAGAGGGCAAGGGAGGCACACTCTGAACCAGCAGCCAGAGGGCAGGAAGGCTAGGCTGAAAAGCAAAGGAGCAGAGGCAGGTATAACACCACAAAGCACCTGCCATCAACGTGCAACAGTGCAAAGAAACTGAAGACCAACTCAGCCAGATTATTTAGAGACGCGTGGAGATGACATCAGAGAAGGAGTCACCTGCATAGGTAGAGTGTGATTATGCCGGTCAGGCTAAGGTTAGCTGGTTAACATGGAACCACAGAGAAGAGACAATACAAACAAGAAGCAACACCAGTGTTTGTTTCCATCTCTGGAGACAGATGTTTGTGCTCAACTAATAATGTTTTTGTTTTTTTTTCCTAACAGCTGTTAGCTATGTAGCTACAGCTAGACTAACAAATGACATCTTTAAAGTTATGAGACAATTAATTAGTCATTGAAGGGGAAACAATGAAATGATGTTTGGTTTTACTAGAAGTGGAAGTAAGATCATTTTTATTACTGCTTGGTATTTGCTGAGTTCACTGTGGCTGATACACTCACTGGAGTGACAGAGGAGTGGTGTGACTGAATCCACCCCCATCACAGTATTGCACGGTACTGAGCATTAAAGTGACATCTTGACTTTTTTAAATCACCAGTCTGAGTCATCACAGCTCAGCTGTAATGTATTCAGGTAAAACCAAAGAGAAACCACATTGTGTAGGTTGGGTTTGGCTCCAAATGGAGCTTTGAAACCGGTGTGTTCCCTTCGGATGCAAAGCAAATTTTTCGTGCAACGAGATTACATACAGAGTCAATGCAAAGATGCAAATACATGTGAATTTGTGCCGCCGCGCGACTGACGGGCTTGGCACCACGCGAAAACGCAAATTTGTCCAAGTTCAAAAACTTCAACTTCAGCGAAATATTCACGTAACGCAGTGTCGGGACAGCCTATCAGCGTCGAGATTCTCCACAGGCAGGACGCCAGGACGTCGGTGACTTGCTAGATGCGGTGAATATTTATTGATTTTCCCACACCAAAAACTGCCACTCACCGGGGGCAGATGGACAGGTGCTCCACAGCGGAAATGGAGTGCCTGTAGTTGGTGTCCTGTCGAGAGGCCGATCCTACAGGTAATAAATTGGGCCCTAGTGAGCGCTGGAAGCAGCCGTCATCTGGACACAGGTCCTGGAGAAGTTGGTGATATTCACTGAGCTGTGTGCACCTTTAGAAGATATTATTAATCCAGACATGACGGTGCGAGTTGTTTGTACGCACAAATGCTCCCGCAGTCAAACTCACATGAGTAAAGAGAGGCGAAAATTCGCTTTGTGTCCAGTGTGAACGCACTGTAAGATTTGGGACTGCTCTGTTGTGACATCCCAATGTTACAGAGGTCCTGACAGCTGGTTTTAAAGCTCAGTTTCTGAATACAGGCTGTGCGCAATTCACTGTGGACTGAATCACACTTCACATGCATATCTACCTTTGTAATGTACAAGACCTTTAAGATGATGAACATTTTCAGAGGGAGTTGTTTGGGGACATTATAAATGATTTGCCCTGCTTGCACCCGAACACCACAGAAACAGACAAAGACAATTTAAAGGTCAGGAATGTACCAAACTGTAGAGAGCTGCTTCTGCTGCTTGTTTATTGTCTGAATCCAAACATTAAACATGTTAAATAAAGTCGAGGAACAACATTTGATGTGTTAAGATATGAACATCTGTTTAGTTACAATTCTTAGCTGTCTGTATACCTTATAAAACTGACACATACCAAGCATCCAGTGTATTTAACCAGGGCCGTACAGTAGCTGATCCACAGTATCCATCTGTCTGCCTTTCATCAGCGCTGTGTGTACTGTACATGTTGAATCAGATGGTTCAGATTACAGGTCGTGTCATCCTCATGTTTGCCTCAGACTGTGCTGAATGTATGTTTTGATTCGGCTGCTGTCTGAAGCATCTGTATGATGAGCATGTTTTGGTCTCATTACCGACTTGACAGGAGACTTGAGGATATCAGTGAAGCGGGAGCCTCATTATAAATTTGGTAGATTGAGCAGAGGTAGCTCATATCCACACTTAATTAGTCCGAGATCTCGCCTCTTTGCTGCGTTTGCGCCTCATGGGAGTTTGAGTCTGGTTTCGTATTATATTGCCAGGTTGAGCAAAAGTGATTTATTTATTTTTTAATATTTTTCCAATAACCAGCCGTGAACCTTAAAAAAAAAGCCAAAAAAGCTGTTACAACAGCGTTGAGTGGAGCCGTGTTTCACTTTGATGCCGTGCAGCATAACTCTCATTAAATTGTGGGAACATTTTGAGTCTAAAAATAAACTTCCAGCCTTAGTTTTATTATTCATGCCACAGCGTCTTATTGCAATCCCCTCTACACACAGCTACCAGCCGATTTCATTTCTTTTTAATTGTCCATAGCCATAAAGAAATGAACAAGTATTTCCTTCAGGATAAAGGGAAATGAGAAGCAAATAGATTACACTCTCAGACTGGATATGGACTCAGATTTTGTTTTTATATTTTCTCTGTGGTTATTTGGCCTTTGGGGCATTTTTTTTAATAAACACTTTTTTTTTGTTTCATCACACAGATTCTTCCATCACTTGTTACTATTTCAGTTCATTATTTCTCCTTTTCCTCTCTGGGGTCAAATATGCCAAACTGTTTCTCTGACCCTGTGCAACCTATTAAAGCCGTGCAAACCATGTTATGGAATTTTATCAAATATATTTATAGATATTTCAACATTGGGTATTTAATATTATAATCCCATCTGGGTTTGTGTTTTTCGTGTTTGACCTTTGTGCTATGTCTGAACCTAAAGCCCCAGGATCAAACTGTCGTCACACGCGTTTCGCGGTTAACGCCATGCAGATGAAACATAGACATTACTGTTTAGCCAAAAGGTTGGCCGCTGCCCAGGGCCGTGTGCAAATATTATGTCTTACATTCAGCATCACTTTAACAAGAGGCAATAACAAGAACAATTTGGTTTAACAGAGGAGTTAGATGGAGCTGGCAGCCATCATGGAGCTACCCCCCTGCTGTCATGTGTAGGATCTGTAACTGCCGTAATGTCTTTGTCTCACACACACACACACACACACACACACACACACACCTCTGTTCCACGTCTTCCCTCTGTTGTTGGTTAATATCTGCCTCCTGATAACGTCCTCTCAGCACAACCTGAACCAACAGACTGCACAGCTTATTTTGCATGCGACCTATTTCCTTTTTTCCACACAATCACCTTCAGCTACTCTAAGGCTGAACTCTCAGTCTCTCTACCACAACATCAACATTTCCTCCTTGTCTCATACTCCAAGCAAAGTCTTTAGAAACCTGGGTGTCACGTTTAATGACCAGATCACCTTCTCCACTTTGCTCTATGATAGGGTTGTGAGCACTGATATCAGTGACTGATAATAATTGATGATTGATTGCTGATTGCTATTATTATTTTTAGTGTTTAAAATAATACAATATTTAATTTCTGTGCTACAGTTTACTGTGGAGAACCACATTTAAGCATGATTGTAATGGAACTGCTTGCTGTATGGAGGTGTAGGCAGGAGCGGTGGGCATTCTTCTGTTGTTGCTTTCTATGATAGTAGATAAAAGTTTGATCAGTTGTCTCTCATTCACACATATTCATGCTTGAACCAGTGCTCCTCTGATGGATCTCTTTCACAATCCTAGCACTAATCCAGATAGAAGATTATGTTTGGCAAGTAAACTTAATTGATAAAACAATTCATAACTAGCTGTCCATTTGAACTCACTTAATCCAATCAGCTAATCATGTGGCAGCAGTGTAGACACAGATCTCACATATAGCACGTCCAGACTTGAGGTGGACAGACAGCAGAGAATCCACCTTCTATCTAAGAGCAGAGACCTAAAACTGTACAGGACTCACTAACAGTGGACACCTGACGACTTGTCCTGAGACTAAGCTGAGTCAGCAGGTGCAGGGGTCAGAGTTGGAATTTGAGGACCTTCCTGCCTTATGTCTACATAGTCCAGGTGGCTGCTGCTGCTGCTGGTGTGATGGTGTCGGGAATGTTTTCTTATTTCTAATCAGTCATGGTCTGAATGTTCACCGTCTTCTAAGGGAGAGCTCCAGGGTAACAATGGTCCATATCTGGCTGAGTTCATTAAACTCATAGCTCTGGGATGTGGGAGAACAGGAAAGAGGCAGCATGGATGTGCAGCTGACAAATGTACAGTAACGATGCGATGCGGTCGACATGGAGCGGAGACAGAAAGAGGTGACGCTGACAGTAAACTACCCCATCGCATTCTCCAGAAACCTAAAGCTGCAGATGAGTTTCTGCATCGTGTCAGCAGCTCAGTTTGATCCATGGAAACAACTGGCCTATTGCTAGAGCAGCAGTTTGCCCACAGGGTTAGTGGGTTTGTTTCAAGTATTGACCCTCTTTATTATAAAGTCACTCCACTACGAGGCTTTGAGTCTGTAAACTTTTTTTCTAAAGACAACCTGCAGCTGAGTAGTCTCAGTAGTGGTGTTTCATTAAACAGCAACTATGAGAATGTTTCCATTCATCACCTTAAAATGTTCATTAATTATGTGCTACTAACAGCTCTTTACAAGGACACTTCAGCTGTGTGTGTGTGTGTGTGTGTGTGTGTGTGTGTGTTCTCCCCACCTCTGCTCTTCAGTCTCCCTCCTTCCTTTTCTTTGTGCAGTGGCGTACGGTAGCATCCTGCTGCAGAGTAGATTTAGTCGTTAGCCTCTCTCTCGCTCTCTCTCTCTCTCCCTCACACACACACACACTCTGAAACACTTGCGCATACTGAAACACTCACTCAGAGAGAACTGGTGTCCGAACAGGATTTTTTTTTTTTTGTACCCCAGAAGGAGGAGAGGAAGAGAGGGGGTGGTGGGGGGAGTCACAGGGAGAATTAAACAGGGTCAGAGACGTCTTCCCGCTCCCTGAAGAGTTGTGTCAGTGAGTGTGATGGTGAGCTGGTGACGGACGATAAGCACTTCTGCAGGTCGCACAACTTGTCTTTTAAAGTAAAGGAGGAGTCTGTGTCGGCGCACCCAGCTGTCCAGTCACCATGATGATGTATCTGTGGGTAAGTTGTGTGTGTGCGTGCGCGGTGTACGCAGTGTGTGACAGTTTGTGTTGTAAAAATGTGCTGCAGGAACTGTTCTGATCAGTGAGGCTACACTGTGCGGATGCTGGTGCGTGTTGGGATGTGTGTGAACATGTCCACAAGTGACGGATGCAAAGCCATATGTTCAATAATACATCCTCTTTACAAACAATTTACCTCCAGTGAATGATATGATGTATGCAGCAGCACTGGGATCAGAACAGGCAGGACCAGGGTTGGCTGGACCATCACAGGTTATGGCTCTACTCATCCCATAACCAAAACCCAGCTCCTCCTGTCCATACACTGATATTGACACAGACATAGCTGACATGTCATTCCTTCATCTTTATTAGTGACTTGCGTAACAGAAGCAGATGGGACATAAACGGGACATATAATGGATAGACTTATAAAAGACAGACAAAACGATAAGCACTTATCAAGACATACAAGTTAAATGAATATAACAAGCATGTGTGTCTGTGTCTGTAATTTTCATATGATGTAGTCATATCTATGTATGTTATGTGTTATGTACAAAGTACAAAATGTACAAAATTTTAAGTGTGACATTAGGGAATGTAATCAGATATATTATAGAACAATGAGGAGTGTGATGAGAGAATAGAGTATAGTATATATTGTTTGTATAATATGTAATTCTACATGTTATATACATCATTGCATTATATAATTCAAATTGAACTACATGAAGTTACATAGTGATGTGTGTTGAGGTCAGGTCAGTTGCTGGTATTACAGACACACTAAGAAGGAGTTTAGTTAGTGAGCACATAATTACTAATAACACAGACTTCTTCCAGCTATTTTCCCTTGAAAATGGGGACAGAGGTGAGAAGAGTTCCTGTGTGAACCTTTTCAAAGACCATGTGAAGTTGGACGGAGCTAATGCAGTAAAAACATTGGATTTACCCAAAAGAGGATTACAGTAGATGTGATATCAAGTGTTTATGTAAACAATTAACAAGGTAAAAAAAAAAAAAGAAGAGGATGGAGGGCTGGTGGTGCTCTCGTTACCCCCGTGTCCTCATTATGAATTTCCTCTGGACAATCAGCTTTGACTGTCAGTCACTCACATCCTTCTCCTCGGCCTTTGTCCCAAGTGATCAACTTCCTTAAAATTGATTCTTGGAGGGAATGAATCACCAGGACCTGTCTCAATCTGATCGGCGATAGAGGAGGAAAATTAAAACAGTTTATCACTGATGAAACTCCGGGCTCTTCACTGTCATCATGTCCCTCAGTCTGGACACTTTTACACATTAAATATTTTCATTCTGCATCCTTTCATTTTGAATGAAGAAATGGCTCCAATATTAATATACATGATTACACATGACATACAGATATACATTGAAAAGATATGTAAAAACTACACATTAAATCATTAGAAATTTCAGTTATTAACATATATGTGTCTTTGTATGTTAAATAAGTCTGCCAGTATATGTTGATATTGAGATCGTTTCTCCAGAATACGATACAATACAAATTTCCATATTTGTATTGTATCGTGTGTGTGTGTGTGTATATATACATATATATATATATATATATATATATATATATATGAACTTGCATATATAAATGAATGAAATTGATAGTGATATAAAATGCATAGTATAACAGAGTGCAGCTGGTGTGGACAGGCCGCTGCTGACTGTGGGACCACCTCTGTCTTCAGCTGAGAGCTGAGTGCTCTGTGGTTTGGTGGAGACTGTGCTGACTTTATTTGTAATTTTCATGTACACGGTCTCCAGTGGGCCCAGTACATGGTATTAGCTAAACTGGTTTGGACATGTGGTCAGGATGCCTCCTGGACACCTGCTGTCTGAGACTTATGAGATACTTCTGACACTGGCTGCAGCCAGTGAGCCTGCTTTGTGTGGATGTTTATGGGATGTTTTAGTGTGTGCGTAAGCTTCCTCGTGTAATGATTTTTTAATGGCGATGCTTTTGGATTTGGGGCAGGGGTAGTTTTTGGGTATGGCAGGTAAATGGATATGGGGCAGGGGTGATTTGTTCTAGTTAGGCAAATATTGATGTGTCGTGGAAAGAAAACACTTGTAAGTTAAAAAAGCGCTTTGGATGCACCAGACGATGCATCACCGCTTGATTTGTGGTGACACTCCACCTGAACTCAGCCTCATGTCCTCTCCCCTCTCTCATACCTTGTGTGTTTTAATGCACTTTACTTTGGATCTCATATCACTCTCCTCATCACATGCAGGGCTGCATGAGCACGAAGCTGGTCCACTGGCTGATGTGAAGGGAATGCATGAGGGGTCATCTCAGGTCATGTGGGTGTAATCTGGGACTTATTGCACCTGTAATATAAGTCAGACTGGGAGGAGAAGGGCTCGTATTTATTAGGTTTGTACAATGGACCCAGTTAATTGGACAGAATGTACTGGAGGTTTCATGAGGATAGCAGGAAGATATCAGATATTTCCAATGCAGAGCTGTGTGTGTGTGTGTGTGTGTGTGTGTGAATCCTTGTCCGCATGAGTGTGAAGATGGGATCAGCACAGTTGTGTGGATATATGTTGACAGGGCTTATTGGTCAATTATGTAACTGACAGCTGATTGATCAGCTGTTCATTGGTCAGGTTGGGAGTTCACCTGCTGTCTGCAGTTGGGTTCTTGATGATGCGTTTCAGTTCCTTTTCACACCATACTGTTTGCTTTGGTGCAAATCAGTTGATGAATAGGTGAACCGAACCAACACAAGTCAAGTGAGACATCATTCATTGGCCAGATATGTCTTGGAAAAAATTTCCTAAACTGGTGTTCAGTTGGTCAGAAGTCTTAGGCTTAGGCTTAATGTGCAGGTCTTCCAGCAGTTGGGTAGGACTAAAGTCAGATCATGTTCTCACAACAAACAAAATGGAGGTTGTTTAAAAGCGTACCAAGACCACAAGGTTTGTTTTCCTCATGTGTATATATATATATATATATATATATATATATATATATATATATATATATATGTATATATATCCTGGAGTAATGAAGTAATGTGAGCAGCAAATCAACCTCAGAAAGGCACAGCGATCTGTTGTTTACAATCTTACTTATACATGGCTGTTATAATGATAGCTTGTAGTCCTCCCGTGATCCTGTGATCTCAAGTCTCCAGCTGCTCTGGGCTCAGGAGACAGATCAGAGACACAAGGCATCCAGCAGGCGAGGGTTTGATCTTAATCTGACTCTGGATGATCAGGGATGTAACCCAGAGGTAATCTGAGATTCAGCAGTTTTCGAAAAGAGCAGTAGGCCTTTGTCATTTTCTGTTGATGAGGCCTCTGAAAGGTTGACAGTGTAGCCTTGTTCGATTTTGCGGTTCTCCACGCATTCATTTTTTTGTGAGGTGTTTAACCTCTTAAAAATTGCAGATGTGGATGAAGCTCTATTTTTAAAGCTCTTATTCATTTGAACACAGACCTTTCATTCAGAAATGCTCTTCTGCAGATTCTCTATAATATTTTCAAATCAATAGCAACACAAAGCGAGCCTTCCCTTCAGAGTATGTTGCAGCTAAATCTTTTTGACATTTTTATGAAGCGCAGCCCCACATCACACACAGCGGGCCCCAAATTGAATATTGATCTAATGATCTCTTCTTTGGGGCTGCAAGAGTTTGAATCTTAATAAAGAGGGGAGAAATCAGAACCATTCTCAATTTGAAGAAAACTTCACACAGAGCCCTGGGGAAATTCAGCCGTAATGTGATAGATCGTTGGGCGCTTCGTTCACCAAACAGATTCCAGTGAACTTTTTTTTTTTTTTTAAGTGTGGTGAATCTTTTTGTAAATTTGTTTCGGTCTCTCCAGAGCACACGCTCCGTGTTGGGGCTGTAATCTCAATTAAATATGAACTCTTCAAATGAAGTGTACGGCTGCACAGAGAATAGGACTTACTAAAAACGTATCAGGCCTTCTTTCATTAAAGGTGTCCTAATATTTCTCAATTAACATGTCCCACTGCCAAAGCCCTGGAGTCAGGGAGAGCACAGACATTAAAAGACATCTGAAGGGTAGGCTTTCATTATTATTATTTTTTTTTCCTAAAATGTAATTTTACAGGCTGTTTTAATGATGGGTGATCTTCATCCTGCACCAGTGTGTGGTGAGAGTTAAGCTTTGAAAGCACCCAGTCAGGGTGAGTGAGTAAAGCTTCATTTATACAGCGCATATCAAAAGACACACAGCTTATGTAGTATATATAGATATCTTAAGTATCTTGCTGTTTCCTATCAGTCAGTTTTAAAAGTTTAGACTGTTAAATCTTTTGTTTTTTTTTTTTTTTTTCACTGTTAGTGTTGTAAAAGTTTAAATCTGTTTTTTATGGTTAATTTTCTTTGTTTGTACTAATTTTATTCTGTCTTGTAGTTGCATTTACAGAGCTGCTCTGTATGACTGTTGTTACTTTAGTCTGAGCTGAAGGAAATTCGCTGCTGTGATTAGCCTCTCATTGGCCAGAACGAGCCACCTGGCGGAAGTCCCGCCTTCCTGTTGCTGTTTTCACAGTCCCCTCAGAGAAAGGAAACAACAGCAACAGGAACTGCGGATATTTCAGTCTCTGAGTTGAAAATGGTAACGTTTGATGAAGATTTGCAGACTGCAATAAGGAAGGCACCTTCTTTTGGTGGATGACTGTAAAGATATTCAAAGAGTATGTTTACACCATTTGGTATCGAAGAAGGACGTTCTGGCTCGTTTGCCAACCGGCTATGGCAAAAATTTGATCTATCAAGCTTGGCCCATCATGTGATATTGTTTAGTAAAGTTCTGCAGAAGTCACAGACATCATCTGTGGATTTGACTGTTGAACTCTTATCTCCTCCAGAGCCAAAGTGTAGTCGGGCTTCACCTGTTTAACACCTATAACCAACCCATGTTTGTTTCTTTTATTTGTAAAAGTCATAGGTGTTACATGTTACAGTGATGTCGCCATTTTTCTGCCTGAAGCCGATTTTTTGGTGGGCGTGTTACACCAAAACCTGTTTCCCCTGGCAATATTTTGCAAGCGCACCATTGCTGTGGCACCGCCCACAACGATTGTGATCGGTTGAAAGAAATCCAAACATCTGGGCCGTTTTTTTGTCCGATCTCAGAATCTGAGTCGGTCCAGCCAGTCTTCTCTGGAGAAAGGTCTGGTGAGTGAGACTACACAAGGACAGGCAACCCAGGCAGTCCCGAGGGCCCCGAGCTGGAAGGGGGGCCCCCACACGGCTGACATTGGTTCATATCAGTGACAACATGACATTGCCAATGGCAATGTGTACACAGCCATGCATTAGCAGTAGAATAATGCATATGTTGTCAAATGCTAACATTGTATACCAACATCAAAACTGTTACTAATTTGTATTTGAAAGAGGAACATATTATATATCCCCTTGAAGTTTCATGTTTAAATGTTAGATTAAACAAAATGTTTACATTGTTACTGCAAAATTGAATAATCAACAGTTTTGGGTTCTTAATATTTGCAGCCTAGGGGGTGGGGGGTACAATGCCTCTTGCCTGGGGCCTCCAGAGTGTCTACAAACGCCCCTGCCTGTCAAAGTGTACCCTGCCCCTTGTCCTCAAATAGGCGATTAACAAATGGATGATGCACGGTATCATGTAAAATGTAACACCTCTCTATAGCAACCTGGCGAAAAACAAACCAATAGCTAAGTTAGCAGATGTCTTACTCTGATCCAAATGTTTGATGATTAAATATTTTACCTGGTTAGAACATGGAGATAAAATGAGGAAACATATCATTAAGTTATTGTCCCATACTGGACCAGATGACTGTTTGCTGAAGCTGTTATATAAGATGTTGATTGTGGAAGAAGTAGAATCAGCTTCCTGTGGTTCTCTCACATCCAGAAGTTGTTTAATGACTCTGTCTCTCCTGAGTCATACAAAAATATGAGCCATTTGTGTGAAATTGTGTCATCATTGATGTCTGAGGCTATGGCTAAAACATGTCACACTGACAATGACCTGTGACCTTGGGCTACCAAAATGTATTCAGTTCCTCTTTGAGCCCAAGTTAGTGTTTCAGCTGAATCTGTGGAAAATTTATCCAGTTGTTACAGTTACATCATGTCCATAGGGATGGGATGAATGGATGATCTGGAACCTGTCACCAGCATCGAGTCATAACACATATGTATAAATAGTATATATTTTATTTTATTTAAACTGTACTGTAAAGAAGAGATCAATTGAGATTTACAACACACACACACACACACACACACACACACACATATATATATATATATATATATATGTGTGTGTGTGTGTATATGTATATATACACGTGTGTGTGTATGTATATATATATATATATACTCATATGTATATATTCATTTCTGAATTGCACTAGATATTTTTTAGTGAAGCATTATTTGTCAATTTCAAAATAAGACACAGCCCTTTAAGATGATACTCAATGGATTCTGACTTACCAGACTATAAGATAAAATACAGTAGAATACATGATAATGCTGTTTCAGTTTTGACATCATTTATTCTCAACAACTTTGAATAAATATCAACCACTTCATCTAATAACAGCCGCCATGATACTGAGTGTAAGTGGTGCTGCGGGCTGCTGCACAGTGGATTTGGCCGTGTGTCGCCGTGCTCGCAGGGCTACCAGCGTTTCCTGTTTTGTAGTCAATTATGCAGGGTTTCCTGAGTGCTGGCTGAGCAGGCTCTCCATATATTCCAGCAGAACAGCAGAAATATGATGTGGGCACAGGCGGCTGACGGGTATTAATGGCAAGCACTGCAGCAAGCGAAGTGAGCACCACGGTGATACTGTAAGGAGGAAAGAAAAACAACAGACAATTCAGATACAGAGTTTTTCAGAGGACGACAAATCAGTGCAGGGCTATTTTACAACACATGGAATTACAGCGTTTGATGCAGGGCTCTGTTAAAGAGGCTCCAAGAGCCCACTCTGTGTGTGTGTCTGTTTACCAGTGTGTGGATGTACACACTGCCTCTCTTGTCTTGTGTTTTATTCATTCGATTTCTTTGTAGTTGGCTTTATTCTGTTCATGCATTATAGAAGACAGTGAGACCAGTCAGTGTGTTGTGTCAGAACTTCCGCAGCACTCTTTTTTATAGAATTTGCTGTTTCCATGATTTGTTCTGATTTGTACTGTGTCAACTCGCTGTTTGAATCAGTGCAGCCTCATTTTACAAATGAAAAATATGGTCATTAATCTTTCATGTACTTTTTTTCTGACTTTCCTGCCACTTCTTACTGATGCACATCTCTTTAAAAAGCCTTACACCAGGGGTTCAATGTTTTTCAGGCCAAGGACCCCCAAACTGATGTAGATATGGAGCAGGGACCCCCTACTATATATATTGTATAAAAATGTGTATTTCATTAAACTGGGCCCCGTGCTATGTATCAACGTACCTTGTTATTGTGCATTCAATACTAAGCTACTGCTAATAGTAATATGGTTCTTCATTTACACAACTGCCCAGGATACCCTTATTGCCTGCTGGAGGCAGGAAAGGAGAGAGACCTTTATTTCTAACTTCCTCCCTTAATTTTTACACATTAGTGACTAAGCTCATTGTTCAGTAGTTCATCCTCATCTTCCTCTCATACTGCTTGGCACCTGTTCCCCTCACTGCGCTGTTGGAGCTGGGTTTCCTGCACCAACCAACCGCCGCCTCCATCACCTCCTTTCCCCCCCCCCTTCCCTCCCTGCCCACCAGGAGCTTCCTTCATCATTTTTTGTTAACTGACTGATTCCATTTCCATGTTTTCCATATTCCATGTTGTAAATTGTTTTCTTGTCTGTATACAACATCTATTGCACGTCTGCCCGTCCTAGGGAGGGATCCCTCCTCTGTTGCTCACCCTGAGGTTTTTCCCTGTTAAAGGGTTTTCTTGGGAGTTTTTCCTCAGTCGATGTGAGGGTCTAAGGGCAGAGGATGTTGTCATGATGCTGTGTAAAGCCCTTTGAGACAAACTGTTTGTAAAAATGAGCTATACAAATAAAATTGCCTTGCCTTGTCATTGCGCATGCCGTAGCATTTTGCTCTAATTCATATCAATCAGAGCATTTGCTCTTGCTCACAGCATGTGCTGTGGTCCATCTCTAGTCCGAACCGGGCTCCCGACACAGGGCAGATACCTGTCGTCTGGTGGTGCAAAGCTGTCCCTCTCTGAAGCAGAGGATGAGGTCAGCTTCACTCCCATCAGTCCTCACAGACAGTCCACAAACTCTGAAAGACCTTCTGATCATACACTTGTCAATTTGTCCCAGGTGACTGATTTTTGTTTTTTTTTTTCATCTGGCCCATGTTTGAGGCTGGTCTTTATTTGTTCATGTAATTAAGGCCCCAGCCATGAGATGAGACCCAGCTGCTAATTGAATACCGCCTATTAATTGAGGAAATACGGTAATCAAACAATATGAAGGTTCATATTAAACATATCAACTACATGATAATGATGCATACAAACTATTCAAAATGAGGTTTTTCCTTTAAACATATATGTTGAAATGACAACCCCCCCCCCCAGTACCTCTGTGGACGCCCTAGGGGTTGCGGACCCCCTTACACGTTAAAGACCCTAACATGAAGCTCAAGATTTTAGGTCTTTATATAATACAAGATATAAACAACTTGCACATGTGTGTTAAACACAAACACACACACACACACACACACACACACACACACACACTGCTATAAACATTGTAGGCCTAGTTATTAAATGCATAACCAGCCACTAATCCATAATGTATAGAGAAGGTATTCATGCACAGACTCCACCAGGAGATGTTTAAAGGTTTAGGTTCACATATCAAATTCATGTATGTGGTTAACATGCACAAGTACTTTGCACCTTTCTTTATCATTTCACTTAACCTCAAACTCTGTAACTGCACTCACTAGTGTTACTGGTTATCACCTGTAATGTGTGAGGTCAGAGGGCGGCCGGCTTACCCTCCAGCATCGTCCTGACTGATCACAGTGTGGCAGTGGCCATCTCATTGGCCATCATTCGCTGATCCGGCTGCTGGTCTGTGGATCTGGTCTGAACAAACTCCCCCTCTGAGTCTGGTGCTGACTGAGGCTCACACATGAGGCTGAGTCTCCCTCTGAGCAGCTGCAACTGATACTGACTAATTTAATTAAAAACGTGTGACAACAACCTGTGTGAGAAACGTATCAAGGTGCAAACAGTGGATCAGCTCATTTCAAAGATAAATGAACAGAACAACATCATTAGTGAATGGGAATCAGAAAAAAAGGAAGAAAAAAATCTGCTCTGATGATTAAACTAAGTCAGGAGGCTGAGCGTCTTTGATGAATGATCATCAGATTCTTAGCTCAGTGCAAACACAACATTAGAGAGTTCATATACAGAAAATACATGTAAAAGTACAATCAGCTGTTCACTGTTAATTTTATACTTTTAATCACTGATGGTGTTTGGTTTTGTGTTTTATGTGTGTTTTTGCTTTCACTGTGTTTTACATGTATGTTTTTAGTGTGGATGTAAATGGCTGCAGATTTCTCCGTTCATCAGCCAGACACTCTTGCAAAAGAGGTTTTGAACCTCAGTGAGTCATTTTCCTGATTAAATGAAGGTAAAATAATTAAATAACTGATCAAGTGCATCAACCTGCAGTAAAAACGGACTGAATGCTGTTTGAAAGTCAGTGACAGTGAAGGTTCCAGGTTGGATCCTGCTCCTGGGTGTGAATGGTTGTCTCTACAGCCCTGTGAGAGTGTTCCTCACTCTTACCCAGTGTCAGCTGTGATTGGCCTCTTCCCTCTTCCAACCCTATAATTAGAAGAGTTATGTTGTATTTGTTTTAAATGTATTTTCACAACACTGACTATTACTGCCATTGTGACATTGTTCCTCCACTCATCTAAGTGCAGGGTCTTGAGTGTTTCTTCATGAGTTCTTTTATTATTTGTTACACAGTCATTTGAGCACCCAGGAGTGACACTGAGTGTGTTTGAGGAGATGTGTGTGTGTGCGCTGTGTGTGTGCGTTATCCTGTGAGACACACATCAGGTAGGCAGTGCGGTGACTTCACATCCTTCCTTCATGTGAGGCCGTGCAGGACAGATAGAAAACGATGACGTCCATCTTCCAGGGACACATACATGATTTTACCAAAAGAAAAAATTGACTTCATCCTGAAATTACACAACACGCTTCCTCATGTGCGCATGTGTGTGATCCACTTCTTTATCCAAACTTTGCCTCCTACCTTTTTGCCCAGCAGCTGTCTTGATTATTGACCAAATGGGCTATTTGTCTCACACAAGTAACCATCACTATTTACCAAATCGTATTTCCCTGCTCACTGGGCTCCGGCGGGGCTCATTCAGCCACATCAGGCCTGTTATCGGCCCTATCATCAAGCTTGAAGCGTTTCCACGCTGTGCTCCACTCAATGGAGCCAGTGAAAAGACAGGCTTCTCTGCCTAACAGCTTGCACCAGGCAATCTGTACTATCACACACACACACACACCAAGGCAATCTGTGGTATCTATTAGCTGAGAGCTGAGCGTAGTCTATTCCCCATGCCCTGAACAGTACTCTCCTCCTCAGACATCTCCTCAGATTCAATCAATAGCAGCTAGTTCACCAAAGAGAGCACTGTACGTGTGTGTGTGTCTTTGTGTGTCTGAGGTCCAGGTATTACTCATCTTGTGGGGCCCTAAATCAATTTACTCTGCCACATTATGGGGACAAAAAGCCCCCAATGTAAATCATTACATTTTAAGGTGAAGACATGTTTTATTTTATTTCCACAAAAAGAGACAAAATGTAAATGTGTGTGCTCGCGTGTGCTGGTTCACACAGAGGAGGCGAAAGACGGAGGTGGGGCAGGTGCAGGTGCAGAGATGTAGTGGAGGCTGGGCTGAGATGGAGCGATGGTGGAGGCAGAGGATGAGGATGAGGATGAGGGATGATGCTGCTGTTGCTGCTGCTGTGACTGTAACCAGAGCAGCACTCAGTCCAGCCTGACTCTAATTCAAAGGTGCTTCACTGGCAGGAAAGTTTCAGAACAACATTGGCAAAGCATCAAAATACAATCCAGCCAAGTTCACAGTGCCAGAGAAACTGAAAAGTAAAACAAGATTGATATATTTATTCCACATTAAAGGGATAGTTCAGTTACTTTGAAGTGGGGTTGTATGAGGTACACATGGCCACTAAGTAATATCTGCAGTAGAAAGGTCTCTGCTCCCCCCACTGAGAAGTACTGGGGCATCATGCTGCAGTGAGACACAGTGGATGTGAATGATGGATTGTTAATCAGTGTATTTTTGCCGCCTACGAGAAGTCCTGTCTCAAAATAATACACCAGTTCAAGAGCACGATATAAAGTGTCAATTTACAATGCATCAGCTGGTCGGAAAAAGGGTAGTTTATCTGGAACTAACCAACTCATTCAGTATTACTCCGCGCAGCCAGGCTCCGCGACGCACTGGATCAATTCATCTATCAGCTGTTTTGGTATTCCTCCATGCAGGCAGGCAGAGGAAAACCATTTGTACCTCATATAGTCCCACTTAAAAAAAAAAACTGAACTATCCCTTTAACAGAATATTCTGTGTGTGTGTGTGTGTGTGTGTGTGTGTATGCCTTGAAATGTCCATATAAAGAAGTAAATTGGCTAATTTCTGGATTCAGCTCTTGTGTTTGATGTTGTCTGAATATTAACTCACTGAGTGCCGCGCTGCTTTCCGAAGCTTTAGCCCTGAGTGCCAGTGATCTAGACCATTGTTGATGCTTTTTGTAGAGCCACAGTGTATTCTATATTATAGCTATGGACACATACTATGGCTCATTTGAAAGGTGAAACTTTATGCTTTCAGTGGGGACAAACCGTTTATTTCCGTTTTCCCGAAATGTGCACTGTTAATGTTGCCGTGTAATGCATGCGCCACTGATTCGACAACCACGCGGCAAACAATGCGGCAACCATCAAAAGCTGAGTTATGATACAACGTTCAGATCGTGAGTTTTCATGAGTTTCCATCATCATCTATTTCAGTTCGATTCATCGTAGAGTTCCCAAATTCACACATAAGGTGTGTTAAGAGTGTCTGTTTTCATCATTAAAAAAAAAAAAAACGAAAACGTAAAATTATGTTTTTGGCACTGAATGAGTTAATGATCAGTGGGAATCACCCTGGTTTTGTGTATGTAGATATTATTCTGGTGTTTATCCCAGTGGGTAATGCTCTCTCTCTCTCTCTCTCTCTCTCTCTCTCTCTATGCACTGATGTGTTAATTGCTTTGTCTTCTAAGTGACAGTTAAACATGGTCTAATCAGTTTATACCCACATTTTAAACATAGTCACTTCACACAGAGACCTGTTCTGACTCAAACAGACACTTCAGAATCCACTTGTACAGGCGACTATTTTTATGATACTGCTCTTTATTCCTGTTGGTTTTATCTGTCTTCTGATTTTGTGTTGTTGAGTTTTCCGGACCACAGAATGTGGGGTCAGTGTTATAATATTGATCTGACTGACTGATCATATTTCCACCATCGGCAGTTTCTGCTGCAAACAGGTTCTGTTGGTGAATGTTGATAACATAGCTCATTGTTTCTAGATTTGGAGACTGGATATAAACCTGGTTCATGTCTGTGCTGTGCATGGATGACGACCAGGGGCTTTGGGTTACCACCTCTTTCTACTGAGCAGCTCAGGTTTCTCAGCTGCTTTGAGACCACAGGGAACAGGGAGAGCACTTTTAATACACTGAGCCTCACCTCATGATCCCTATACTTTACCTGTGCAGTTTTTTTTTTTTGTTTTTTTTGTTTTTTTTAACCACCACAGCCCTGTCTTACTCTGATGATGACCTGCATAGTGTGGAAATGTAGGATGCTGCTGTATGACCATGACTGAACATTGGATCTAATTTTTCCAGATCCTGTCTCACTTGTTTTGATCTTCAGCTGGCTGGTGTGTGGAGACTCCTTCACCAGTTATGTCCCCAGCTCTGTATGTGACAGGATGATGATCATTCAAAACGCCATATGTTACATGTAGATGTTAGCCAACGCGTCAGTGTGTACTGATTATATTGTCCAGCATTCGTACTCTTAAATACTTAGGTACAAGTTAGATACTCATTTCCTTCCATCTATTTCCAGCTGTTAACGGCAGCTAGACAAGAAATGTAGCCCAAATGTTAAGTGTTTAAGTTCCCTCAGTGTTTTTGTTTGATGACACCAAAGCCCAAGTCAGCTAAACACACACACACACACACACACACTTGCTTTTACATCATTTCATAGCCTTTCCTGGCTGACATTTGAGTCCCACATGCAGACTGAATGACTGTTGCCATTGCCTCGTTCTGTCATGTGTTGGAGGTGAGAGACCATGCTGCCACAAATAAATATACACACTCACTCTCACTATACTGCACACACAGTTACACACTCACTGTGGAACTGACCTGCAGATGGGAGTCTGCCTGTGGCTCAGGCAAACGAATAAAACGCCTGTCAGCATTTCAGCACAGCCATAAGAAATCAACCAAGTACTATAAATTCTCCAATGAAAGCTTGTAAATGTAAAGTTCAACAGTAGGTGTGAGGCTTTGACAGCAGCATCCCCATCAGCATGACGACAGAGACACAGCTCTCACATTCTTTTCTTTTCTTTTTGTGCTTTTAATGTGAAATACCTGTGCACAATGTTGTGTTAAGTTTAAACAGCAGCATAACAGTGATGGAAAAAAATCTGATGGCGTGATGATTTCAAAAACTATTTGTGTTAAAAAAAAAAAAAAAAAAAAAGAATGTGGGGACAAAGCTCAGTGGGTTGAGCAGGTGCCCCATGTAAAGAGGCTACAGTCCTTGCTGCAGCTGGCCCCGATTCAAATCCCGAATCATGGTGGCCCTTTGCTGCATGTCATTCCCTCTCTCTCTGCCTCCCCATTTCCTGTCTCTCTCAACTATCCTGTCAATTAAATGTAAAAAACCCAAAATATATACTTAAAAAAAGAAAAGAAAAAATGAATGTGACAGGAGAGAAGTCTGGCCACTATTTGGATACAGTAGTTTTAAAGGGAATACATTACATACAGTACAAAGCTGTACTGTACTGAGTCTCTCAAACCAAGTAACACATTTGAAAGTTCCCTCAGAAGCTTTAGTTTCTCCATTTTAGCTGCTGATTTACCACTATTCTCCTCTGGTGATCCCCAGCTCTTAGTTTAAAGCCTCCATAGTCTTCAAATGTCTTAGACTTGTTGTTGTTAGATTTGTCGTGTTTAGCAAGCAGGCAGGCAGGGCTTTATTTATACAGCACATTTAATACCAGTGGAAGTACAATGTGCTGCACAAAGTAGGAGTCATCAGGGAAGATGCACAAAAACTGAAATGTGAATAGTGTAAAGACACAACTTCAAACAGTGTACAAGTAGGCCCAGTTGGATTTAAAAAGTGAAATTCGTATAGAGTCTATATTCATTACAAGTAGAGTGAAATATTTCAAGCCTGTTTTTGTTTCAGTTTCACTTTCTCACAGCTCATGGATATCAAAAATCCAACATCTCAAGTATTTGAATGTCTCCAAAGATCAATCAAAAAGAGATTTGCAATGTTCTGAAAATATGTCATTTTATGCATTTAAAACACATTTGCTTTTTTAAGCACCTGTTACAGTAAATGATATGCATCTAATGAAAACCATTTAGAAAATAAAATAATTAAGACCAACAAATGATGCTGGGTATGTAAATCCAAACTATTTTATTTAAAGTAGGTCTAAAATGTGTGTAAGTGAAGTAATTATTTTGCCTTTTGATTTGAATTTGTGTAAATTTGATTCCTGACTATCAGTGTGTCTATGTGCTGTATGTTTGATGCTGTCTTTGCTTCTGGTCCAGGTCATCATTGTAAATGAGAACTGGTTCTCAACTGACTTATGTGGTTAAACAAAGGTTAGATAAAATGAATAAAAAAATAATTAGCGCAATGAAAAATAACACACATCAAATAAATAATGAATAAAAGTGGAACAGCCTCGTCTCAGAGCCCCAGCTTGCTCATAGCTCAGCTGCAAGACCAAGTATGGCCCTAAAAGCAGGGAAAAGACTTTAGCTTATCTAACATAACAACGTCAGTAAAGGTGTCCCATGACGTCCTGAAATCTAAACGTGCACAGAAGACACTTGTTCAGATGAGACAGGACTCGTAGGCTTAGCAAGAGGAGGAAAACCGTCTCTTGTGTTTCCAAAACCATTCATCTTTACATCACCTGTGCTCCATTATAATCACCACAACCTCTAGATGTTGCCTAATATACCTATGAAGTGAAACAAGCATATGGCACGTGCACTTCTTTAATGTGTGTGGGTGCGTGCATGCATGTTTGTGTGTGCATGTGTGTGTGTGTGTGTGTGTGTGTGTGTGTGTGTGTGTGTGTCCGTGGACATGGTGTGGAACATGAGAGAGCTCTGGATTTTTGATTGGCTGACTCTGCACACCGCTTCTGTTTGTAGTCGAAAATGTCACATCCCTCGAGGAGGAGCTAGTGCTTGCACTGGCTCATTACACACACGCACACATATACACACATACACACACATACACACAGAGACTCTAGAGTACACCTTCAATTACCTTTTAAAGAAGCTTCATTGATTTAGCTCAGAGTGACGATAATTTTCCTCTTCATCAAACTTGCTGCTGAGAGCTGCTGAGAGTTGAGCTGCTCTGCAGGTAACAAAGCAATACACACACGCACACACACACACACACACACACACACAAAAAAAATACACACATAACACATTTTATTATACCCACTGAGGTCCATAATTTCAATAGTAATGTCAGTGGGTCACTTCACTAACAACCTGAATCTTTATCTCGGGGTGTGAAGATCAATCAAGAATCAGAGCCCTGAAATCTCTTTATTTCATCTCTTTTGTTAGATAGAGATGGTGAAGTCAGACACGAAACACAGGGAAACCAGACAGTGTGACACTCAGTAAAGGTCCACAAATATAATTCATAAAGTGAAGGACAATCAGGAAGGTCAATCAGGAGAATACAAATATGAAATACTTTATTAATCCCCAAAAAGAAATTAATTTGTCAATTAGCTCATCAACCATTTGCAGAAGAATTAAAGAGTCTGATGGCTGTGGGTATAAAAGATCTTCTGTATCTCTCTGTCCTGCAATGAAGAGAGAGGAGCCGTCCACCACCGCTGCTTCTTTGATCCATCAAGGTGTTATGAAGAGGATGATCTGTTGTTCAGGATGGCCTCCATCATCCTCATTGTGTATCTCTCCACCACCTCCTCCAGAGAGTCCATCTTTACTCCGATCACAGAGCCAGCCTTCTTACAAGCTTATCCAGCCTCTTTGCCTGCTTTTTTCCCAAACTTCCTCCCCAGCAGACTGCAGCATAAAATAAAGCACTTGCCACCACAGACTGATAAAACATCTGCAGCATCTTACTACAGATGTTTAGAGATCTGAGCTTTCTTAGGAAAAAGAGGCGGCTCCGCCCCTTTTTGTAGAGTGCATCTGTGTTAAGGGACCAGTCCAACTTGGTATCAAGGTGAACACCTAGATATTTATAGGTTGTCACCACCTCGATGTCCACTCGGTGTTCAGCATGAGGCAGTTTTTGTGACTCCAGTCACTGAAGGCTTTTATCAAATCCCTATATTCAGATTCCTGTCCATTTCTAATACATGCCACAATAGCAGTGTCATCTGAGTATTTCTGGATGTGGCAGGACTCAGAGTTGTATTTAAAGTCTGCTGTATACAATGTGATCCAGGAGACAGATGACCTGACAGAAAGGCCACAGTTTGTCAGGAAGAGAAGACCTGAAGATGAAACCATGTTTTTGTCTAAAAGGTTTTCAGACAAAGAGGGACTCATTTTCTCCACCCACTCCATCAGCATACAGCTGGTCTCATTGGATCAGTCCGAGGCTGAATTCCTGTCCCAGTCTAACCGTGGTGCCAATATTGGTCTGGGTCACTGAGACATGAACCCTGTGAGCTGCTCACGGGTCCAGCTGGACTCATGACAGTTTTTCTCCATCATATGTCAGCAGTGCTGTACAGAACTTCACCTGCTCTGTCATTGGCTGGAGAGAAAACTCAGACTCTCCACCCAGAAGGGCGCTCTGTAGACAGTCACCACCACACAGGACTAGAAGCCCATAGGTGATGATTAAACCAGATTTCATGTGTATAAGTCAGTAGAGGAGTTTTAGCTGTGTTTCAGTGTTTCAGACTGAAACACATAGACAACAGCACTGCCCAAACAAACGACACTCCATATGAACCGTGAAGCACAAAGTGTGTTTGGTTTTGGCAGTGGACAGCCCTGTGGGTGGAGAGCAGCAATGAGTGGACGACGATCTGAAAGAGCCCCAAGATAAAAAGATTTACAGCACTGTGCAAATGTTGTAGGCTCTGTAAGTAAAGTGAAGATGCTTTCATGAATAGTCTTTATTTAAGGATAAACTTCATCCAAAGTTCAGTCAACAGAAGAAACCTAAATCAGACCATCGTTTGGTGCGACCACAGCACCAGTTCTCCTCCAGACACTATAGTTATTTTGACACTGTAATTTTTAGGTCATTGTCTTGCTGCAGAAAAACTGTGGGGCCTCTCAGAGGCCTCTCAGATGTTATTCCATAAATGATCAAAATCTAAAATGCTGAAGTGCATAAACTTTTGCACAGTACTGTAAATCCCATGTTCCAGTCAGGAATTTCAAAATATGAGCTGGAACAAGATGCAGAGATTTGTGAGTTGAGTGAGTGATGGGCTTTGTGTCCAGGCAACCATGTTACAGCTAGTCATGTGATCAGATCTGTGGGGAGACTCAAGATCATGGAGAAAATAACGGTTATTTTCTCCATGATCTTGAATCTCCCCATTTTGTACTGGTTATTAACCAGTACAACAGCTCATACGGTACATTTATCATAAGAAATGTGTATATTGTGACTCTGCTCACTGTTGTCACTATACATTTCATCTCAGCCACACCCTGCAGACTGCCATGTGATCAGGACTGAGCGCCCCTGTCTCTAGTGTCTGAAGTGGAAAAAAAAGATCAAATGAAAAATCTCAACATTACACAGAAATCAGCTTTAAGAGGCAGGAGTGAAGCAGGTTTCTGCTGTCTCATTTAGTCTCCACCCAGCTCCCGCAAATTAGATCATCAATTACTTCAACCAGCTCCAATAACTGCCAATATTTACCCCATGTACACAGACACGCACACACACACACACACACACACACACACACACACACACACACGTATACACACATGCATTTCACACACACACTCAACACACAGCGCTTAGCTCATTATGTGCTGCAGTATTTATTTTGCTGGGAGAGTGCTGCTTCTTTAGTCTGCCATACAAAAAGAGGGCAGCCCCTTTTCCTGCTGCACCGTTGTTTAATTGAAGGAACAGACTCTTTCCCTCCTCTAATTACAAGCCGTCAGGCCGATGGAGGAAAACCCTGAGATATGGCTACTTTCTCTCTGCACAGACAGCCAATTATGGGAGTAAATTGGAATAGCTGGGTTGAAATGTTTGCTGGCTCTGCACAGTGGGGAGTTTTCAGGAAGCTCAGTGTCCAGTACTTTTCCAACATTTTTGCCTTTCAAAAATCCTTCTCAGGCTTTGTGTATGGTTCATTATCTACTTTATACAATATGAAGAACTGTGTGTTTTCAGCATTTTAACTTACGCTATATGTTGTTTTAAATCATCATCGTAATAATATTCATCACACACGATAAAACAACAAAAGCAGGTAGTATTAGCTGGTTTTTCAAGCTGGTTTTGGTCATCTGACCACATCACCAAACACATCAAGGCAAGGCAAGGCAATTTTATTTGTATAGCCCATTTTTACAAACAGTTTGTCTCAAAGGGCTTTACACAGCATCATGACAACATCCTCTGCCCTTAGACCCTCACATCGACTGAGGAAAAACTCCCAAGAAAACCCTTTAACAGGGAAAAATGGAGAAACCTCAGGGTGAGCAACAGAGGAGGGATCCCTCACCCAGGACGGGCAGACGTGCAATAGATGTTGTATACAGACAAGAAAACAGTTTACAACATGGAATATGGAAAATATGGAAATGATCAACAAGAGCTGATGAAGGCAGCTTCTGGTGGGCAGGAAAGGCAGGGAGAGCAGGCCAGCTTAGTGGGAGTACTGGATGGCAGACTGGTTCGTGAGAAGGGAGGGCAGGCCGGTTTAACAGCAGGGGAAAGGAGGCGATCATCATTAACATCAGGTAAAGACAGAGACCTGCTGTGATTGGCTGTAACATGATCACTCAGAGAGACAGTATATCTTTTCTTATTTTTTCTCTCGGACCATGGGTCTTAGGCACATGGATGCGATCACTCTCAGCCAGGCATAAGGTTTAGAGCATGGACAGTGCCACTTGGTAAAAAAAACAATTATAAACAAATACATAATAGAAAAATTGTTTGCAACTTAAGAATAAACAGGTTATTTTCATGGGAGTGGCAATTACTTTTTGTTGTTGTTGGCACTATAGACTGATCCATAGTTGGATTGATCATCAGGAACAATGGGCCACCAACCTTCCATTCATTCACTGAGAGCGTGCATACAGTGTGCATGTTCCAGGACTGGGCTGACATATGTAGTAAGTCTTCACTGATGGGTCCCGTGCTGCTGTATGTTATATCAAACCAGAGGTTGACAGGCATTCCAGGCAGTGGTGTGGCTGAAGAAGGGTTTCTCCTCCATATTGGACATATTCTGATGTTTACACAACACTGCATGCTCATTCTGCACCCTGTTCCTGAACCAATGACCAATGATGGGACAGCATCAAAGACATCATTGTCCAGTTGTGAAAGTGAAGCACAAAAATGGGTCTCTATGCTTCAGTTCTGTCAGAGGGTGAAGAGAGATGGAGCCCTGCATTCAGATCATTAAGTCTGCTCAGTCTGAGGACCACTCGTTTTTCCCTTCACAGTTCTGTAGCCATGCAGGCTGTTTTTCAACTGCTCTCTGAACTCACCAACCTGTGCAAACTTCACCATCGTCAGTCTAAATCCACACTCCACATACCACCCATCAAAGTCCAGGCTGCTGTTTGGCTGGTTTTTCTGTCTCATCCTTTTGCTGGACAGTTTGTAGATTCAGGAATGGTGATGTGTTATTCAGGGATTCATTTGAGGAGTTGTGAGGTTCTCATCATGCAGCCAGTGCTTAGCTTTTTGTTTGCTTTTGTTTCATTTTACAATATTTTAGCATCATTTCATTGAGGTCCTGACCCTGCCTCAGCTTCATGTCTGAGCCTTGGTCAGACTCAGAGGAGGAGTCTCTGGAGACCAGAACCAGAGACCAGCAGACGGATCAGAACAGTCAGCGTAGTAAAGATCTTTTATGTGATTTGTTTATGTATCATGTTGGCTTGTAACTAATAGTGACTGACACAGTGCTAGTACTTTGCTATTGCAAACCCTGTAAAGACAAGGTTTGAGGTTTACTTTTTCTTTTTTTTTAGCTCCACCCCCTGTTCCCACAACTTGACAGGACTGGTTCATTAGGTTTATGGCTATGAAACTCTGGCTGTGTGAATCTGTGAGTATGAGACTATCACAAGTTAATTCCAACTGTACATACAAACATTCAGTCATGTTGACTGATTATTTCCCTCATCATGTGTCAGGAAACACATATCACACATTTAGAAGTTTAACTTTCAACTGAGGGGAGCTGTAAATGCTAAATACAAGTAATTGGAGGTTTGTTGTGTCCCTACAAATACCAATACCAAAACTACCCCCATGGCTTTGTCAGTTACAAACACTGAACCCCAGTGGACTAGTTCTCCACAGGTAATCCACTCGGTCCCTCAGATCTGCAGCTGCACTCACATCTGAAAATACCAAGTCTTATGGCCATTACCTGCTGTCTGCAATGGTCTCAACAAAAAGGTGCTGCCAACAGTCAGCACCTGCTGCTTTTGAGCTTGACAGCCAATCAAAATGACAACGCACAAAGGATGGAGAGGCTGTAAGTGAAATTATTCCCTTAATCTGTCTCTCTCACTTAACTGTAAACAGATGATGATGATGATGATGATGATGACTGGTGCAGAGAATCCTTTGGCCCAGATCACCACTGAGGTGTATTCCTCTCCACACACTTGATCTGAGGACTGATACTTTCATTCATTACACTGAGAGAGTGCTGCAATGAAAAGGAAGCTGAAAGCCAGCCAGCGCATGCAGAGCATTAGTCATCAGGTTAACACTAAACGCATGAGTCAGCTAAACACATGCGGCTCTGCTTAGTGCAGATCATTTCAGTTTTCTGTGAGAGTGTGAGAGTGAGACCAGAGCCTCATATCCCTTATGCCTCAAACATATTTGAATGCCTACGAAAGGATTGCTGGAGATAATGCATTCTGGGAGTTTTTTTATACACTTAGCTGGCTAGCTTAGCATGGCTCCAGGCTTAGAGATGCCAGCCAAGCAACACCTGGACAATCTCCATAGCTTCAGTCATTCTCTGATTTTTCTTGTGTCCCTTTAGTGGACAACATACACTGATCAGGCATAACATTCTGACCACCTGCCTAATATGCGATGCGATACGATATGATACAATGCGATATGACATGATGCGATATGATACGATAGAAATTACTTTATTAATCCCAAAGGGAAATTCATTTACTATTGTTTTCTTTCCCTTTTTGCTGCCAAATCCACAACAAAGTGTGATGCACTGTGTATTCTGACAGCTTTCTATCAGAACCAGCATGAACTTCTTCAGCAGCAACAGTAGCTAGTCTGTTGGATGGGACCACATGGGCCAGCCTTCTCTCCCCATGTGTATCAATGAGCCTGTGGCTCAACAGTTCACCACTGTTCCTTCCTTGGACCACATTTGATAGATCCTGACCACTGCAGACTGGGAACTCCCCACAAGGGCTCCAGTATGTTGGGGTGAGTTGCGCCATGTGAGTATTTCTTCACTAGCCGAAATCAAAATAACATACATACAGTACATTCATCCGCTGGTCTTGTCTGAAAAATCAACCATCCCCAAAAATAGTTTTGGAAAATTGCAAGGTCAGAACAGTGTCACATGTGCTTTTTAGTGCTTTGTGGAACTCGGCCCAGAAGTGTTTAATCACTGGACAATCCCATATGCCAGTGGTTTGCTTCCTGAAATCCACACAGTCCACAACACTTGCTATCCCCTCCCATTAAACATGTTTTCTGTTATGGTGAAATAAAGGGACAAATAATCCATTCCTACCCTAAATCTCACCACATGAGAGTTGGTGCCTTTCCACAGTTTAATCCTTATTTGATACTGAAAGGTTGACATCTATTTCCCATTTCAGTTGAATATATTCTATGACTAGAAATAAAACCCTTGCTTAAATCATTTAGAAATTAGTTAATAAATATCCTTAATATGGCATAATTAATGTCTTAATTCCTGGAGATATTGGTGTGAAGCTGAATTTTTCAAGGCCATATTCTACTCTTGGGGTCTCAGAATCGTTTAACTGCCATTTTTTTTAAGGGAATAGAATTTTATTATCCCTTTGAAATCCAGAATTTAAATCTGCAATACATTTTCTTAGGTGTGAGCCTCAGATCAGAGCACAGCACTGCACTTTATAATCTAGTTTAAATATTATTCTCTTGCCATATCCCAGATGGTTAACTGGGTTTTCATTCACTGAGCTTGCATATTATCTATAAATCTGCCAAATTTTCACAGACCAGCACTGCCTGAATCGATGAGTCAGTCATGATGGAGAGTTTGATGTCTTTCCATCTAGCATGGAATATTGGGGTACATGTGTTAATTAAGGATTTAGTCTGGGCTGCATAAAAGTAATCCTCAAAGTAAGGTAATGCCATCCATCCGTCCTGCTTTGGGAGCTGTGGTGTTTTGAGTTTAACTTTGGATTTTCTCCCCAGCCAAATGGAGGTAGAACTCATTTCATGGAGTATACAACTTTGTTTCGAAGGCATTCCTATAGAGGAGATAGAGATACTGTGGAAGAGGTGCATGGGAGGGCCAATGGGGGGAATGGAATTCTGTTTTTTATATTATAATGTTTTAAATCCAACATTTTTTTCACCAGTGTCAGCATATTCGTTTGTATAAATATGTGTTCTGGATCCAGTTGAGGTTTGTTTGGAGTGTAGAATTTGTAGTCAGAACTTCTGTAGGTTTGTATCCTGCCAATCCATGAGACATTTCTACATGATTTACTGAAATCAACCAAAATATCATCTGCATATAGTGTCATCTCGTGGTCTTGTGGATGCCCATGCTCGAGGCTTTGTGTCAAAATGACAAAAAATCTGTGAAAGTGGGCAGCCCTGTCCCAACCCATATTCTGACATGATTATAACATGTTACCACAGCTGGTGTTCTTCCTGCTGGGATGGGTAGGTTCACTTTGTATTGTTGTATTGTATTTGTATTTTATTTAAATTGGGACATACATATTAATGAACATTCTCATGCAAATATGTTTGACATTATAGCGTAAGGGTAATTTCCATCTCCAGGGCCCATTGACAGGTTGGTGTCAATCATAGAAAAAAAACATCAAGAGACATATTAATAGTGAAGGAGATTAAAAAACAGAGAAAACATAACAAGGCAAACTGATAAAATTGTTGATCACACATCAGAAATGTTCACCAGTGAGGTGCTAAAGTGCTTTAGTGTTGATCAAAGTGCTCGGTGCTTATTTTTCATGGAATTTTATGGTATTTTAAAGTGCTGAAGGATTTGTACAATGCTACACAGGTACACAAATCACAAGGGATCACATGTCGGGTCTGTTTTCAATAGATAAACAATGCATACACAAAAATATGTTGCATACAGTACAAGTAAAAATTAGCTTATGAAAAATTGTGGGAGCAATTTCGACTGCCCAGAAACCATGTTTTCAGATGCCTAGTAAATGAACTGAAGGTAGGCAGATCATGTATTTCCTGTCCAAATGAGCTTTTCCTAATTTGAACCAGAACATAAATCCTGCTGGAGATGTCCTGTCCTGTGTCCACTGAGCAGCACCTGTGAATCACTGATACACTGTTGTGTAGTGAAATCGCTTCATTCACTGTTTCCTCTAGTTTTAACCCCTCAGTATGTTTCTTCTGGAGAAGAGGACCCCTCTGTGGATAATTGAGCTGCTGGTGGACGCCTGGTTCATATGTTTTCAGAGAAACAATGAAAAGAGGTTGAATAGGACTAAAAGTGTAGCTTTCATGGAGGGCGCGGTGAAGCTGTGGAACATGAGTGTGGCGAGGACCACCACCACAGAGGGGTCAGCCAGCAGCTACACACATACAGTGTCTAAGCATCAAGAATAAGGCAATATAAGAACATCTGAAAAAGAGGATGGCTCCTCTGCGAATAGCCTGGACTCTCCAACATTAATGTGTACATACTGTGGAGGATTACAAGTTTATGATTATGGATGTTTCGCTGCAGGTGAAAGTTGTTTACTGTGTTAATGTTTGTGAGTTGTGTCAGTGTGGACTAACTTCAACTTTTTTAATTGCTCAATAAAAGCTTGTTAAAACTCTGCTCCAAACTTTATCTCTCCGTCTCCCTTTGTTTCATTCACCTGGGGACTTATTATCTGACTGTTGGCCCCCAAGACATCACGCAGCGATAACCCCTAACAGGCAGCGCACACACACACCAAGGAGTGTATACACACCTGAACACTCATGTATACTCACTCGCTAGTTACACAGAGATACATGCTCTGTGTCTCATCCATCACTGTCAGCTCCAGCAGGGAAATGAGCTGCTTCAGAACTGATGGCATTAATTACACTTGAACTTCTGATACAGATCAGAGGGAGGAACAGAGATGAGACTCTTTAAACCAGACTGCTCCACGGACCACCACTGGGCTGCAGATACATTTGGTTTAATTGTTGCGTTTTGCATGTCACAAATAGTCAGTATGGCATTTGAAAGGAAATGTAGATGAAGCCAACAGTTAGTTTGTCCTGGGATTCTGCTAAATTTTGTCTTTGATGTTTGTTTCGTGCTGTGACTCTCACTTTTTTAGTTTGTTGTGCTATCTGTCTTGCTTGGTGTATTTGAGCAGCACAGTATTTGGCACTTTTAGTCTAAATCAATGTTTTTTTGATATTAGTAACAATAAAGTTGATCTAATCGCATCTAATCTAATATAATGAAGTGCAGATTGAAGGGCCCTGTCCACCAAACGCACTTTTTGCACTGCACTCTCAACCTTACTAGTGCTCTCTCTCTTTCTCATCAGAATGCTGCTGTTGCTATGTTACAAAATGAGTCCTCTGACACTTCCGTGTTGCTGCCTTGTAATGTAAACACTACAACAAAATCTAATATACAGTAGCATTAGCGGCAGCTTTTGACATGACCCTAAGGTTGGCCTACCTTCAAACGAGTGTGGGTGCATGATATAATCCTGTTGTGTTCTTGTCGGTAACGTATTTCCGGCCCCTTCTTGATTCTGATTGGTTGGTGTGGGAAAAGTGACATTGACGAGTGCTGCACTGTTCTAACACAGAGTGTTTTTTCCGCTGAGGGCACTGAGAACTGTGAATGCTGAACTTCATATCTGTGAAGAAAGTAGATGTTGTGGGCACAAAAAGAGCATTTGGTGGACACAGCCCCTTATACAAAAGAAATCCATCTATGGGCTTCTGCTCATGTGTGGTGGTGACTGTGCCTGGAGAGCCCCCGAACCGCCTGTATTTTGATGTTTGGCTGTGTTTATGTGATAAGCTGCATAAATAGCACCACCTGTTCCCATTCTCACACAGTACTACTACATATGTCACGTGTTATGTTGGTTTAAGAGATGTTTGGGGAGTGTGTAACTTCTGCCTGTAAGGATAGTCAGTCAAAACAACGGCAAAAGATGGTGTTAGAGGATGTTGTGAAATTGCAAGGGACCATGGGAATTGTCATATTTGCCATCATTAGTGTAAGCTCCTCCTGGTTGTGATTCCTTCAGTGCCAGTGGTTTGTGGAATCAAACTGTGTGCCACTGACACCTGTGTAGGGCTGATTGCTGTCAGCCTTTGTTTTGATCACTTGATCACTGATAACTTGAGATGAAGATGTTCAGAGGTTTTTTAGCAGGACCTGAATCAGCCACAGAGGTGTCCTCCTTCTCCCCCTCCCCCTCCTCTTGGTTAAAACCAATAGAAACACCCTTAAATCAATTTCACTTCAGAAATCAGTGAGTCACCGACGTTGGTCAGTGGACACAGGACAGACCATCTCCAGCAGCTGCAATTTCCTTGTTTCTCTGGTAACTTCAGATCCAGATGTTTGATGACTGAAATCCTTTATCTGGTTCAAATATAGAGTTGAAAACCACAAATGTGTAAAAAGTGTTTGTGGCTTAAAACTAGATAAAAGTCAATGTAGAGCTTCTGTCAGACAAACACACTGACACATAATCAGACAGGATATAATGTCGCTGACTGGAGACCAAGGGCAAAATGCGGAGAATATTATAGAAGTTACAGAATACTCACCAGATATTCAGTTTCACTACAAACAGTTGGATGATGTGAAGTGGACAGAAGATATTGTGAGGATTCAGAGGTACTGATCCTGGAATCGATGTATTTTTACCACCACATTAACATTCTTGTGTGTGTATGAGAAGTGACAGGACAGTGATGTGACCCAGACACTCTGCACTTCACTGTTGGTGCCAGTGTATGATCCTTTACTGTGTCATGCAGAATAGTTATATGTAAAGTGTGATGTTTGGTGGTAATTACGCAACAGAACAAGTGTCTGACCTCTGACCTTCAAATAGTTCCAGGTTTTACCTTATAGCTGAAGCTGTCGTTGTTGTTGTGTTACGTTAGTCACAAAAACCTGAAAGCTGACAGATACTGAGCGAATGCAATCACAGCCTGCTCACAGGTGCTGCCGGGAAATTCCAGGTGACCTCACATGACTGTAAAGTGAGGCACAAACACACAGAGTGAAAAAGACAATCAGGCTCTGCCTGAGCCGAGGAGCCGGGGTTTAATATAAGAAAGATAATGAGATAATAATTACATGCAGCTGAGGCAGGAGGAGAAAACACGAGGGACATCTCGTGGACTGACTGAGAAAGACAGACTGAGGAGGGACCAGAGTCAGCTGACATGGGGGCTGTGTCTAATGTCTGGGTTTATATTTGTCAGGCACAGAAAGGTAAAATTCAGGCTCAGAGGGGAGGGATTTCAGCTGGGGGGGTGATCGTGACATCTGACTTTCAAAGGCATCTCCATGAACCTGAACATCCTCTCACTCCTTAATCTCCTACCCTCCTGAAGACTCTGTGTTTTAAAGGTTACAGATATTTACTGTTCCTGGATTCATTTTACATCAGGGAATTATTTTAATATTTATGATTATCATCACTGTATTCATTTTTACCTTTACCTATCATAATATTTATTATAACAAAAGATCTAATGACACATCCATGGTGCATTCAGGGCAGATTGACCACTTTTTACCAGCCCCACTTTTCTACACGCTGAATTTGTTTGTGTGTTGTCTGTTTGCATGTGTTTCCTTGCATTCCAGTGTGTCCAGCTCTCAGGGCACTGTGCATTGTGGGTAAAGAGGAAACCCTGAAACTGTGAAACTATATAGTGTGAGCATCTGTGTGTTTCTTTGTCACCAAGTCAGAGGTGACACATTTTACTCACTGGTTTCCCACCATGTTGCATATGCCAGGATTCCCACCTCATCTGGCTCCTGCAGACCTTTGAGCTCTAAGGGGAGAATCCTACAACACACTGTTGCAGCATCTGCACCCATAGTGTCCAAAATGAAGCCATCAATTTCCAGTTAATGAATATCGTTGTGCTTGCAGTACTGGAGCTACCTGAGCAGGACTCTGTTCACAGTGCTGTCCCTGGTGCTGAAGTAACAGTAAATTGTCTCTAAAGCAGGGGTCTCAGACTCATTCCTCAAAGGGCCGTGTGGCTGCAGGTTTGTGTTCCAACCAATCAAGAACACACAGTTTGACCAATCAGCTGTCTGAAGACTGAGATCAGTTGATTAACTGAGTCAAGTCTGGTGTGTTCTTGATTGGTTGGAACAAAAACCTGCAACCACACAGCCCTTTGAGGAATGACTTTGACACCTCTGCTCTAAAGCAATGCTCAGTGATTGAGTGATTTTGGTTTCCAGAAGAAGTAACAATTTTAGAGTTAAATGTTCTTAGTGAGCTTTAATCTGTAAGACAGAGGGACATTTCTGAGTATGTACGAGCTGCTTTGCTGTAACCTCAGCTGTCGCTGCATTGAGTCATGTGTTTATTGAAACAAGCAATGGTGCACAGGTACCATGGTGGAGTTTAGGGACGCACCGCTCCGATATTGAGATGGAATATATAATAGCTTGATCGGGTATCAAATAATGTGGCTGATCCATGATGCCGATCTATTCACTTCAATTCTGTTTTTGAGGTGCTCTACATCATGTGTCAACAGGTGGACAACAAACACAGAGCAACAGCATTTTATAAAGTGATGTTAAAGTCAAGCCTGATGCCTTCACTCTCTTCCACATGGCAAAGTCTACAGTGTAGTAATTCAACAGTGGTTTTAGATTGGCGTCAGGTATCAGCTAATACACAAACCCAGGTATCGGTATCAGAAAAAACCAGATCAGTGCATCCCTAGTGGAGTTCATGATGGAGAACATTTTCAACATGATGCGTTTAGCACAGAGGTTCTCATTGTCTTCATCCAGACCTCCTGGAGTGAAATCTGATGGAGAACTCCATTTTGGAGCCAGAAAACAAGCCTACCTGCTGACACAGCTGCAGATGTAGCAGGAGGTAAAGACTCTTTCTTGTCGTCTGTGGACTAAAATAATGGAGGCATAAAAATAATGGACAGACAACAGGACCTGTAGACCTTCTCATTCCGGTGGTTTTGTGTTAATAAATCATATTTAAATCTTCATGGTCAGAACATGAAGACATGAACATGTAAAACCTAGAACCTCAAACTGACTTAAGGTATAATGTGTCAATATTAACAATCTCATTCACTCCTTCAAGAACCTGGAGACTTATGTAAAACAATGCAGTGTAACAAAGCAGCCCTGCAGGATAGCCTTTGTTATCGACAGTGTTGGGGGTAACGAGTTACAAAGTAATGGATTACTGTGTAACGATATTACTTTTTGGGTAACGAAGTAAAGTAACGCACTAAAAATATCGGTAACTACACTACTTTACTAGACTATAGGAACGCGCTTTCCTGCGTTACCCAAGCCGTGTTTGCCTGCGTGTAGAGCTCTGATCTGTTTAAGTGGCGCGTGCATGCGTGCTGCCTGGGTGCGTGCTACTTGCCTGAGCACGTTGCCATAGAGATCAATTTGAGTAGAGTGACGTTGCTGCTGATTCAAACAGGAGAGAGGGAAACGGGGACGGAGACGGAAACAGGGGGTTTCGGCCAGTGGCGAAAGGACAAAAATATTCGAGTGAAATGCACAAATGTCTTTCAGCTGCTGCTTGTCCATGTATCTACACGGTAAATTAAAGGTACTATGAGGAGGTTCGGAAAGTGTTTTCACACTACATTTCCCATGAGCCTCCGTGCACACGGTCATAAACTAGTCGCAAATGAGCCAGAGCGATACGGCACTGAAATGAGCGAGCTAGCCAGAGCGAGCCGTGGGAGTTTTGAGGACTGAACCAGAGAGCTTTGACCGAACGATGGCCACCGACGAGGTCATTACACAGACAGGTTTTACTATTAGTAACGTTTTGACAGTATATAATGCGCGTAGCTGGTTGCCGTAAATCGCTCTGTCTTTAGGAGGAAATGCTGGGTGAGTCGACCACTAAATAATAACATCAAAATAACTACTCCTCAGAGTATCTTTAAGAAATGGGAAAGTAAAGTAATAAGTAGTGAAGTTACTTTTCAAATGCAGTAATTAGTGAAGTTATCTCATTACAATTTATGGAAGTAACTAGTAATAAGTAACTTTTTTTTTTTTTTTTTTTGATTAACTTCCCCAACACTGGTTATCAAGGCAATAATGTTCAGGTTTTTATTGATTCTACAGTGTGATTTTCAGGGTGTTATGTATGGTGCTGTTGAGCTGTGTTATATCAGGGTTGTTTCTGTTATGTAGCCTACCATCACTGATATAGACGGGACAGTGTCCAGAAAGATGAAGACATATTAATGACATGAACCAAATTGCCACTTGTTGTTACTATCTAGAGTTATAGCAGCAGAAGAGAGCAGCATGCTTTGTTGCAGCACAGCACGTCTTGATGTCAAATGGAGAATGACATGCATTTTCTACCACAATGTCTTTTGTCACACTATCAATGGAAGTGTTGCTAAAATCAAAAAATGTCAAAAACACCTACACAAACCTTCACCCATCACAAAGACAGTTTGATAGAAACTGAACTGGTGTGGGTTAAACAAACACAATGGCACACTGACAAGCATTTAAAAACAGAGCTGATCCTAAACAAGCAAGAACAGTGACATCATGGTTCACAACTTGGGGGGGAGCCAATTTATGTGTGTGTGTGTGTGTGTGTGAGAGGACATTTAAATCTACATCTTCACGACTTCAGGTTGTGTCCCTTTTTCTCATTGCTACTAAACAAACACTAAATACCAGCTGTGCCCTCTGGACTGATTCACTCATGTATCCCAGACTGATTTTCCTCTTCATTTCTGTATTCCAACAAGCAACGAGTTTTCGGAACAGTGTTGTTATGAATTTAGTGATAAATACAACAATAAATACATGGCTGACTTACTATTTCAAGTTGGAATTTTTCCAGCTTGTCTTGTAAACCCTGGTTGTACTGAACATGGGCTAATGGTGCATGTTTGGTAGGAAAGCAAAGATGTGCTCAAAGGATTGAAATGGAAAAGAGAGAAGAGAGAATCTTTGGTTGAATGAATGAATGAATAAAAGGCAGCTTCTAGCCTGCAGCTGTACAGCTGTGGTGTTCCGCTTCATCCCATAATATACTCGCATTTACCTTTATGTTCCTGTCTCTCACACACAGTCACTCACAAACTTGTATTTCACCATGCATCAAAGCAACAGACAGCTCACCGTCCAGTTCCAGTGTATTATCCAGGCTTCTACTGCTGCTGCAGTTTGTTGCTGCAGGTGTGACAGGATCACATTCTGCCTTTTAAATGGATCATTTTCCAAAAACAAAACCCAGCAATGTCCAGTCATAGGCTTTGAGGTCAGTGCACAAACCTGTTTCTGCATAGTTGTGACACAATTTGTGATTTGTAATCTTCAGAAAAAAAAACTGCTTACATCAGGATCATGTATCAGCCAGACACCTTGTCCAGTTATTTCTAATGGTTTCCAGTTGAACAAGTGAATTGGTGGACTCTGGACTCATGGAACTGGACCATAGTCATCATGTTGTAACATTGGTGTTATCATGTGGTCCTGAGGCTAAGCTGAATAAAATGTCACGCGCAGATACAGTATAATACCACTATGTCTATAAGCAGCTTGATCCATGTACATGCTAATGTTGCTAATGGTGGTCAGTTGTGTGACTTAGCTCCGAGAGCGGGAATGGTATGTTTCACACCATTTATATTTAGCTGTGTTGAGCTTCTTCATTATTCTGACATTCAGCTCAGCTCAGCAGCCAGCGATACTATTGTTGAAACGATGGAAAAGCTGGTGACACAACACCTTAGATCAGACTGTCTCATAATGGTTCAGCCTTGGTCTGTGACATCTACAATGGCCCACAATTCAAACTTCAGAGCTCAAACTTCAGAGCTCGTCTTGATTGCCATGTCACATCAAGTGGGCTTCTGAGGACATCTTTAGTGGACTGCACAGTTATCATGTCTTATTGCTAAAAATGCATCAGAAAGTCAGGTTTATCCAGGTTAACACACTGTGTATGGTATTTCAGTTTGGGATTGTTTGAGGGTGAAGGCCAGTGTCTGAAAATGTTTGCTTGTAGATTGTTCTCTGGGTTCCAAACTCTTGCATACAGCTACACTAACAGATTTCTCTTTCTAACCTCCATCAAAACACCTCTGATGTCAATCTTTGTGTTATGTAATGTCAAACTGTCTATGCAATCAAACACACTTCAAGTTCAAAATTGCTTCATTCTTTGGTTACATCGTGTGAGTCTGTAGGTCTTATATTTTCACTAGTGTTCCTTTAGTTTTTATAGACCAATCACCATTGTCGTGGCTGTGGAAGGAGGATATGGAATGTATTCAGCATATTTGCCCATGGGGACATTAAAGTGTATCGCATCGTATCATATCGTATTGTATCGCATCGCATCACATTGTATCGTAGCGTAGCGTATTGCATCACATCGTATTGTATCACATTGTATAGTATCGCATCGTATCGTATCATATTTTATTCATTACAACTAACAAACTGCTGAAGTTTTTGTCAATAAGCTGTCATTATCTTCACAGCCAAATGTCTGTTTTGCTTGTGAAATTTTTGATTTGTGGATCAGACAATAGGTTTTATTGGTCTATTAACAAGGAAATTAACAAGTTATATTTATGTGCTTATGACTAGCACAAAATGAACTGAATTTTGAATTCTAGAGACTGGCCATTTTAATGAGTTATAGCCTGCCTATGTTGATGAGGATGAACGTATTTATTCTGTCACAACATGCTCAGACCCTCCAATGGGCTGTATGAGGTGAAGGACAGGGTGTAAGGCTGCTGTTAAAGATGTTGTGAAAGATGGTGGCATATACCAGCATCCATTGTTTGTGGCCATTGATCTAAGCTAGGTTTAATCAAGCTTTAGCTATCTGCTGTGACTCCATATATATATATGTATATATATATATATATATATATATATATATATATATATATATATATATATATATATATAGTTTTATCCAAATGTTTTCTTGTAGAAACTAGGTTGGTATAAAATGATCAATCCTTCAGACTGGAGAGAGAGGGAGGATTGTATTGTTGCTGCAGTCAGCATCCACGATCGCCTCCAGTAACACATGTCAGGGAACTTCAATTCATCAACAGAGAGAGAGGGACGGAAGGAGAGAGAGAGAAAGAGAGAGAGATCAGCATTTTTTGCAGGAAACAACACACACAAGCTGGACTCTTTCTCTCACTGACACACATGCGTGCACACACAGAGAGAGAGAGAAAGAGAGAGAGCATTAGAAACACACATACAGTGACAATTTTGTGCCTCCCTCACGCTCCAGCGATCGCAGTCACAGTGACTGCTGGCTTGCCTCCACACACACACACACACACACACACACACAAGCACACACACTGAGTCACACACACTGCAGCACAGCTCCCCCCATTCTCTCTCTTTCTCTCCCTCTCTCTTGCTGTCTCTCTCTCTCTGCCAGCACTCGTCCCACCTAGCGAGCAGAAAACACTCCATCGTACGGGACCGGCTGCTGCTTCCTTTGAAGCTCCATCTCTCTGCTCGCGCTCTGCCAATCAGTCTCTCTCTCCCTCTCTGTCTCTCTCTCTCTCTCTGCTCATCCCGCTCTCCCTCTCCCTCGCCGCTCAGACCAGGGTTGAGTATTGTCGGGGTTGAGGGGGTTGTGTTGTCAGTTAGAGGAGGGAACATGCAGCATCCTGGTGGAACATGCGTGGCGTTACCCAATGTGGACGCCTGTCCTCAGCTGTCCTGCGCTGCCCTTACCTTCATGTATTTACAGCAGGTGAGTGAGTGTGTGTGTCCGTGTGTGCTTGTATGTATGTGTGTGGTTTTGTCGACATGAATTTACGTCTTGTGTAGGCTACATGCCATTTTCTGCTGCTGCTGCTGCTGGACATGTTCCTACTTATAGGGCACAAGAAGAGGAGCACAGAGTGTGTGTGGATGTGGAGCAGCTGTAAATGCGTAGCTCCAGTTTGTGGCAGTTTAATAAGCATCGGTCCAGCTCGTCCTGGACACTGGCTGATGCTGAGTCTCTGAGTGTCCAGGTGTTGGCACAGGAACCAGGTTGAAGTACACTTAAGTGGTGTTTTGTGCTGGTCAGGAGGACCCTGCTCCAGGTTCTAGTTTGTTTATAGCCAGTAAAGGCATAAAGTTTAATACAGTGTAAACAGAGTAAACACATGCCTTCATCCTTTTATTACCATTTTACATCATCATTATTAAGTCCTGTTTTATCCAACAAGTGTCCTTGTCATGTTTTATGTTGTCTCATATTTAACTCCATCAGAAATGAGCTAACTTCAAATGGTGACGTCAGTTTACAATTTTATCTTTTTGTAAACTAAATGTTCATTTTAAAATAGCAGCAGCAGTCCCAATGATCTTGTTTTGTATCTGACATGAGAATAAAAACAAGAATAGAAATAACTAATGTGTGCAAAATGTAAAATGGTCCACATAGACCTCCACACAGCCGTCACTATCCTGCATTTTAGTCAGAAGATATTTAAAACAATTTTTTTTAAATATGAACATGGATTTTGTGTTAGATCAGCTGCACGTACAAAACAATCTTTACATAAAAGAATTTTAATTTTCATGTTAGTGGAAAATATTGTTGTAATATTGTTGCAAAGAAACAAGCATGTGAAACAAAAGAGATATTTCTGACAATTTGTAAACAAACTGGAGGAAGTCATTATTATCATAGTGCTGTTACACACACTGACTGTAGTCAACACATGGTAGTGAACATAACACAGAATACAGAATTAGCTCTCAGCCAGAAGAAAAAAACATTTCTGCTCTTAAAAATAACTTCTTTTAACTGATACATGCTATACATGTATAATTTTACTGACCATGTGTGTGTGTGTTTGTGAAGGGGTGTGTGTATAAGACTGAATGTACGAGCAGCGTCTCTCTGTGGAGTGAAAACATGATAATGTTTGCAGCAGTGATGTTTACACCCTGTAGGCTGCTGCTGCTGTACTGACCTCATGTTCCCCGATCATTACACAACCCCTCAGATCAATCACCAGCTGTGATCAGTCCCAGTAGATGGCGCTACATGGTTACACATCCATCACACTGGGGTCCATACTTGTAGATGGAACACCTTCACAAAATAATCTTATTTAAATCTGCAGCGCTGATCACAAGCTATTCAAACACAAACCAAAGAGGAGCTCCCGTTTAAATTCCAGTCAAAATAATAAATGATAATACTGAGTATAGATGGAAAATAAGGTTGCAGGGGCAGGAGGAAGACTTCCGAGGACAAAGGCTTCAAGAGAGTTCCAGCAGCAGGTCCTGAGCTCTGGAAGAGTCTGGTTCTGTGACCTGGAGCGGTTCAGTGTGGACTGATGGATGCAGGAGGTTCTAGTGAAACTGAGGAGGATTTGCTGAGGCTGGATGAGAAAGTTTCTGCTGCAGGGACTGAGAGCGTCAGTGGCAGGGGCCTGTAGCAGCGATCTGATTTAATTACACTGTAAAGACTTAAAATAATGTGACTTACATTAATTTAACATTATTTCATTATAGAAATTTCTGCGTAATGTACATGTTTTGAAATGTGACAGCAGCTAATGGTTTTAGTTGTGATGTATAGTGCTGGAAGGCGGATTTTGGTTTATGGTTCTAAGCCATAATTTTAACTTTTAGTATCTGCTCCATTATTATTTAATTATCTTTCTAAAGCTTCCTTCAGGGGCGCACAGACACACACTGGATATTAAGAATAAATACATGCAGATGGTTTGGTGTTGTACAGGTTCACACTGGGGACTTTTACATGAGGCCTCTTGCAGAAAGGTTACTGTGTGTGTGTGTCTGTGTGTGGGAATTTGGTGCAGACCAACAAATAGCATATTCACAGTTACTGGCAATGAAATGTGCAATGAACACATTGCAAAAGACTGAGTAAGGCAATGAATTGAAGAGAATTGTTTACACACACCATGCAGTGAAATGCAGCCTGAGCCAAATGAAGGGGGCGGGGTGAATGCTGTATGTATTATGTATGTGTGTGTGTATATACATATATATATATGTATGTGTATATATACACACACACACACAGCAGCGTTACCTGCAGCAGGGGAGGGGGTATGGAGGAAGTGACCGACAGTGACCAATGGCTGTGTTCTTCACCCACTTGGTGTTTTCATGTCAGGAAGTCAGGAACATTTTCTATTCTATTGATATTTTACATGAATATCCAGAGACATATTATTCAGTTTATACACAGTGACGACTCAAGAAACTTATTTTGTTCATTCCAAACCTATTGTAAATTTTTATTATTTTTAAAACGATAATAATCAGAGCCACTATGGATAACAATAAAGAGCTGGATAAACTGTACTGTATTAATAAGATAAGAGAATCATGAAATATATTTTATAATGTTACTTCCACTGTGTCACTGTTGCTGCATCAGCATGAGCTTCCTGAAAGTCACTGTGGTGTCTGGGAGGTTAAGCTAGGAACTGTATATTCACACTTGACAATTTGTTTAATTATCACAAGTCATATCATCATCTCAATATTGAACAGGGTTATTGCACATTACAGATTTTACTCATATTATACAGGACTATGTGGATTAGGCTCATTCCTGTTTAGTGGGGGTTTCTGGGTAAGTGGGATGTTTTGGAGATGGCTCCAGATTCTTTTTACTTACAGTATGGTATCTCAATATGGATTCGCATGTCCTGTAAATGCACCGATCAGGCATAACATCATGAGCACTGACAGGTGAAGTGAATAACACTGAGTAACACTTCATCATGATCTATCAAAAGTGGTCCAAGGAAGGAACAGTAGTGAACAGGCCACAGGGTCATGGGTCATGGACAAGGCTCATCAGACCAGCTGCTGTTGCTCAAACCGCCGAAGAAGTTCATACTAGGGATGTGTATTGGCAAGAATCTGGCGATACAATACATATCACAATACAGGGACCATGATACGATATATTGCGATACTATATTTTTTTCCTTTTTTTGACTGTGCTAAGTTAGCTAACAGTTGAGTTCCGTTAGACTGGAGGAGTCAGTGCCTGAATGACTGCTGCCAACCATCAGAGGTTTATATGCAGCACAAAAATCAACCACTGCCGCGAAGTTTTGCTGGTAAATTTGATACAATGCTTTTGAATATCGATACAGTATTGCGAAATGAAATATCGTGATATTTCATTGTATCGAGATTTTGATATTTCCTTACAGCCCGAATGCGGGTTCTGATAGAAAGGTGTCAGAGTGTTATGCCTGATGGGTGTATGTTCATTCACCGGAATAACTCCAGACTGAGATGTCTCTGTGATATCAGTGTGTTGGTGACAAAGAGGCAGGTCGTCTCTGACTGGTCGGTCCACACAGTCTCTGAGTGACAGCTGAGCTGTGTGAGGCTCAGGACAGTATAGAGTTTACAGTAGGATAACACGGTAACAGAAGCTTCTCTGTACACAATCAATAAACCAGAACGCTTGTTAAAGTGCCACGTTTCTCTCCTGCGCTTCTTTTGGTTTCCATTTCACAGTGTTTGCAGTCGAAGCGTGAGGAGTTGTTGGGCAATGCTGTGGGTTTTTTGACCCAGTTTTTGATCACATCAGCATTGTACCGCCTTCTGCTGCCACGTCTGGAAAGCAGAGAAAAGAAAGAAAATGCAGGGGAGCGAGCGAGAAGAAAATGAAAGTGTGACCGAGCAAAAGCCCGGAGCGGAGGAATATTTTAACGGCATGAACGGGATGAAAGAGCTAAATGACGAGCAGAGAAAATGGCTTCTGCAATCTGACAATTTGTCATTAAGCAACTTTCCTCCATTAGTCTCATTCCTTTATCCAGCTCTTTCATCCCTCACTTCATGCTGTGAGTGTGAGTGTCTGTGTGTATGGCAGAGAGAGCAAGAGAAAGAGACGCAGCTTTTGTTTTTAGATTGCAATGTTCGAGTATCCCAGATTGTGCTAATGTGTTGGCATGCTAGACCATTGTGTGTGTGTGCCTTGCCTGCATAGGGAATCTGGGTCTTTGAAGCTATATATAGTCAAGCCGTGTAAGACATTTTGAATACATCTGAAGGCCTTTGGGGATTCTCTCTCTCTCTCTCCCACTCTCGGTCTGTGTGTGTGTGTGTGTGTGTGTGTTGTTCAGATTGCACCACACATTAATTATTTTTGATGTACATTTTGATTCACCCTTCAGTGATTTCTTGATTTATTTGGACACATACATGTCTCATGTCTTTCCTCTTTACAAAGAGCTCAATAGTGACAGACGCTTATGAAAGAGGGTGTTCACACACATGCACGCGCGCACACACACACACACACACACACACACACACGTTCCTCTCATATCTTGTATAGATGTTGTCGGGCGAATCAGTTGTGGGTTCATGCTCAGTTAGTGAGTGAGACTTGTCGTGCGGTGTGTTTTGCCGCACACCATCTGATGTGATGCTGTAGTGATGTCGTCCAGCCTGTAAAACACAGACAGGTGTGTAATGAAGGCCAAGCTGAAACAACAGCAGAGCCTCAGTCACTGTCATGAACACTCACTACATTTGTTTACTGTCATGCTGCTTTACTGTTTGTGAAATTAAACACTTTCTGCAAAGGTTTCACAATAAAAGCCTCAGTGGTGGGGCCTACATGATTTGAAGGCTAATGTGAAACACCTTAGCAAAAAAAAAGCAAAGAAACAAAAAGGGAGGAGGTTGATTGATTGGGTGGAGATGGAACATTCTAATGGATGATAACAACATGGAGGGAGTGGTGTATTTATGAAACAGCTGAAATAATGATGAGCTGGTTCTTTCTGAGCTTTAGGTGAGTAAACCACTTGTCCTTAAATAAACACTGTTATCAGACTGTGATTAACAGTAGGTCAGATGTGTGTGTTGTTCGGTGAGCAGCTGCGGTTTGAGCTGGACGCAGCCTCTTCACTGTAAATGTGCTTTGGATGCTTTTCACAGAGCTCTGTGTTGTTATGGGGGAAGTGAGCCCTTGTTGAGAAGCAGCTCTTGTTCAATGAGCAGATTAAAAGTACTATTGTCAGACCTGCAGAGAGACAGAGGCAGAGCGCCGGCTAAGAGACGGGGAGATAAACAGCAGAAACTGCCTCTGTAGCCTACACCTTCTTTTTTTTTTTTAAAGGTTTCCTCCATCAGCATAACTCCAACAGTTTGTCAGGTTTACTGTGTGTTTCAGTGAAGAGGTGACACAGTGAGTAAAAATAATTTTCCTTTAAACCTTTTTTTTTTTTTTTAATTTATTGCTGTGTCTTTACACACCATCCAGTTTCTGTTTCCCTTCTCAATAACCTAGGTCATAGGAATCAGTTTTGTACCATCAAATTTTACCACCGAAACCTATAAAAGCAAACAAGAGCCATGCATGAGCAGGTAGAGTCGTGCACGTGTGTTATTATTACTCTTGTGCAGTTTATTCCTGCTGTGGCCTGTCAGTAGGAAACCGTTGCTTTGAGCACACTAATGGAGTCCTTATATGTGTGTGTGCGTGCGTGTGTGTGTGTGTGTTCTCCATTTGTTGGCAGCTACTGTCACTGACCTGTTTGGAAAACTTACACCTGTTCACTCACAAGTCCAGGATTTGATTTCGACAGTAAGTGGGCAGATCGCAGCACTGTTGTGCAAACCACATAGCCCACTTATATAAGTGCCCTGAGGCGATTTGATTTGATTTGATTTATTTAATTCTTGCTAGTAGTGGTACCTTTAAGGACCACTGAAAAAGTGCAGAATTTGACAAGAATGAAAAAAACAAGAACAAAAAAAAAAAAAAAACTTTAAAAAGCATTTCAAGTTTAAGATTTCATAACAGCAGAAGTTTAAAAGCAAGTGATGCAGCAACAATGAAAGGATGGGTTATGTTTTAAAAGTCTCATTGTAGAGCCTCACTGCCATGTGTAGAGTGGACCTTCTCAGCCTCTTTGTTTTGGCCTTGGGTTCATTCAGCTTGTGCAGGTTTCTGAGTGTCCTAGAGGTACAGCTACCTTGTGTTGCTGGTAACAGGTCGTGCAGAGGATGCTGGATTTTGTGCATGTCTTTTATCAAGTTCACTGCAGCCTCCTCCCTCCTGGTCAGCCCTTCTTCTGATAATCCTACAGGCACATTTCTGGACTCACTCAAGCTCAGCTTGTTGTTCTTTTGTACAGCCCACCAGCAGCACTTTTGTACAGCCCACCAGCAGCACTTTTGTACAGCCCACCAGCACAGTATTCCAGACATGGTCTTATGAGGGTAGTATAGACTGTGATAAGGTCAGGTGACTTCATTGTGATATGCTGCTATGTAAATCAACTTGATTCTGATTCAAAAATTCAAATTGAAATATAAAATATAAAATATGAAAACAGAAAATATCACAGTATAGTGTACTGGTTAGAGACACTCTTAGAGCCACAGACAAGAGACAGAAGTGAAGAGTTGATGAGAGATGCAGCTAGATGTAGGAATTATAACCAAATTTTATATATATATATATATATATATATATATATATATATATATAAAATATGGCTGAAGGAGAGCATCTTCTTGACAATAAGAAAATCTAGCATCATCATTATCCTCCATTCTCCCACTCCCAGTCAATTATACAGACTTGTTCAATGTACTTCTAAAATTTAGGCCCTTGAAAAAATGATTATCATCACTAATATATTACATTGTAAATGAGTGTAGATTGTGTGAGGTTATGTGCTTAGAAAACAAGTCATTTTTTGTACTGAAATTACATGGTGATTTTTGCAGGGAGGAGTGTGCTGGAATGTAACCACTGTGTAATGTTTAATTAGACGTGTTTGCCTCCGAATGAAATTGTGTAGCAATGCATGTGCGTGTATGTGTCACTGATACGGCTGAATGAGTGTGTATGTCCTGCTCTGAGGTGCTGTGTCATTTCCTGTTCACTGCACATGCCCATTCCATCTCTCTCTCTCTCTTTCTCTCTCTCTCTCTCTGTGTCTCACACACACACTCTCTCACACATGCACACACACAGAGTCACAACACACACACTCACACACTCAGTCCATGGTTGTGTTCATGTAATGACACGCCAGCACTGCATGGATGAATGGAGGAGAAGATGGAAAGAGAGAGAGCTGGGGAGAGAGAAAGAGAGAGAGCGATAAAAGGAGAGAATGAAGAAAGAGGATTAGAGGGAGAGAGAAAAGAGAACTAGGCCAAAGGCGAACCAACTTCAGGCTCTTTGTTCACAAATACAGTTCAGATGTTGGTGGAGACTGGAGAGGCATCAGGGCTGCTGTAGATGCTGCTGCTGTAGCTGCTGCTGCTGCTGTAGCTGTAGCTGCTGCGCTGCTGTAGCTGTAGCTGATGCTGCTGCTGATGCTGCAGCTGCTGGTGTAGCTGAAGCTGTTGCTGCTGTTGTATCTGCTGCTGGTTTAGCTGCTGCGGCTGTAGATGCTGCTGCTGTAGATGCTGCTGTAGCTGCTGCTACTCACTGTAGTTACTCTGATAAAGTTTGGTTCATCTCACGAAAACAGTGCAGCTCAGCTCAGCAGGTTAATGCACACATTTGATCCACATCTCTGGATCTCATCTCAGACTGTTTTTCCCCCCTGAACTTGAGTCATGCATCATAAATCAGATGTGAACATGTTCACTAGACTAACATGTGTGGGATACAAAATAAAACAAATCTCATTGTAATTATTTCGGCAGGTGAAATGAGTCATGATTTCATTTGCACTTTGCACTGGTTGTTTGCATTTATTTTCACGCGCACACACACACACACACACACACACACACACACAAAACCTCAATACAACTTCATTTGTCACCAGGGGTTTATTAAAAATGCATATAGTTTAGATATTAATGAGACACACATAAAACACACAGCTGGTGTGTGAGACGAACTGTCCACATTAAGAGAAAGGAGAAGGACAAAAAGAAATCAATGTTACACAACAAAACCAGCTACAGTGAAAAGCCATTCACAAGAGAGAAATAAGAGAATGCAAAGACATAACTGCACACACAAAGAACTGAAGTGGTGCTGAATGGACAGCTCCTGTGCACTGACCTAACACACACAGTACATCTGCAGTGTTTGTTACTGCTGCTGACGCTGAAGTGTTACTGAAGTCTGAATAACTATTTAATCCTTCTTGAATAACCCTCAACCTTTTTTTTCTGAGAAAACAATGTGTGTTGTATTACATCCAGTCCCTTCCCTCTGGTTCTGTGCTACTGAATAGAAACACTTGCTGAATGCAGAACAACAGATACTTCAGACCTGCTCAGACCTGCTATTAACATCAGTCTCAGGTGGTCTGATCACAGGTCCCAACACAGTTTCATTATGAACTCAAAGTAAAACCTTATTTCTGCTCTGTGAGCAGCGCAGTTACTCGCTCACACACACACACACACACACACACACACACACAAGAACACTGAGACTGGAGTTGTGTGTATCGTGCGTGTGTGTGCATAAACTACAGTGTGTGTGTTCACTGCAATGAAGGAACGTGTGTGACTCACCAGCGATCTTACAGGAGGATCAGTTTACTTCTCGCGAGGAGCTGCTGCTCTGCCCAGCCTGCGAAAACACAGCTCTGATGATGTCATGGCGATGTCATCTGTGTTATCTGAGACTGCATGTTAACTGTGCTACAAACTTGAGGGCATGGAGTTTGCAAGTTGTTGGGTGTCTACAAGCGGACTGCTTAAAATATTGTATTATTAGTTGCATTGTGGGAAATGCAGAATCCACCATATTTGGAAATTAGCCTCTGCTGCTTCGATTTAGAAATAGGACAACTATGATGCGTAGGCCACCTTCTATTGAAGAGGAGAAAGAAAGATGAAGAAAGAGGGAAATGGAGAGCAGAGCAGTGAGCAGGGAGAGATGAAGAAAACTGGGGGAGTGGGGGTGGGGGGGAGTGGTAGACTCCACAACCTCATTATGTCTGTTGGCATTTTAACTCCTTTTGATGATTTAGTAAGAAGAGGGGATGGAGGAGGAGGAGGAGGAAGAGGGGAGGAGGAGATGTGTTCTCTCCTCTGTCCATGACACCATTTCAATCCTCCACTCGCCCCACTCTTCCCACGACAGAGGAGAGAGAGAGATGGAGAAGAAAGAGAAGTGAGTGTCTTTAATTTAGAGGGATCCCGAATGCGTGAAATCCTTTATGCTATCTGGGTCACAGTGTGCCTTACAGGCTGAAGAAACACACACACACACACACACACACTGCAGAGCCAGCCTGCTGATTTGTGCGTTGAGTCGTTTTTGTGAGCCTCTCTCTGCTACATGCAGTGCTTTATGGTATGTATTGTGTAGGTAGGAATGCTGTGTTCATACGCCACACAGCATCCCTGCAGCTTAGTGTTGGAGCAAGCGAAGGCTACAAGTCAACTCAGCCCTGTGTCACACCCTCAGCCAACCTGCATGGACATGAGAAAGAACATGGAGACACTAAACTCATGTTTGTTCCAGAGCCAAGCTGCAAAATCCTCAGTGTTAATTCAACACACACACACTCTCTATCCCTGTGTGTATTCTCTTCAGCTACTTTTACTTTTTCTTTTTACATCCGTGTGTCTATGACACATGAAGGTGTATTTCTAACATCCAGTCATGTCATCCTCTTTCGTTTTTAACATTGTGTGTTGTTTTATTAGGGCTGGGACATATTGGCAATTGTTTGTAATTTCTAACCCTTTACAGGCCAGTAACCACATCAGATAACTTATTAAATGTTTTTTCTTTACACATTTTTATGTATTAGGAAGTATTTTAAATCGTATATACACTTTTTGGAAAGATGACTACCTTTAAAGGTTAATAATCACAGCAGATGTTGGTCTGGACCATTTATTGTAGATTAAGTTGTATGTGGCCTCTGACACCATGCACAGGTTTGTGGAGAGTGTGTTATAGGATCAGAGCAAACTGCTGTACTGTCACCATCCCATCAACTCCCATCGTCCCCTCAATTATGCAGAACTTAGACTATGATGACATGTAAACAGGTGAGTTTCTTCTCCTTCATCACGGCAGGTTTGCTCCAGTTCACCCACAGTGATTTCCTGATATTGGTCAGACTCCACCATCTTCAACAGCTGCACTTGTTTCCTCACTCTCTTCACTCTTCTGCTGCTGTTACTGCAACCAAACGACACATAAATCTGAAGAGCCACTCAAGCACAAACATCTACCAGACTGCAGAAACTCAGCTGACAGCATACACGGGGGTGTGGCTTTGTAGGCTGCTCAGGACCATTACTCCACCATATCTTCACATGCAACCCAGTTGTTTGCTCCTGTAATAAAATGAAATTTACCTCTTGGAACTTGGTTTTCCTCAAACCTCATCCTCCACATCCTGGTTGTATCAGAGGTCCCACTTTTCCTGTAAAAGCAGAGTGATGGTTTTGGAGCAGGAACAGTTTGATGTGTCATGTCATGATGCTCATGCTTTAAATGCACAGTTGATATTAGCCATGGAGAAAGCATGGTGTTGACTATCTGCAGTGGTTTATTCTAATGTTGCAGCCACTGCTGTCCAGGTTAACCCTTAAAGGACCATATTCCTTCTCCAGACACAAAAGCATAAATGCTACAACTGATCAGGTTTTGTCACATCTTCTAAAAGTTACATAATTCTGACTCTGAGCTGCCTCCACATGAGAAGTCATTCATTACGTCCAAAGAAAAAATGTTCAGCAAGCTCGACAGAGGAGTGGATTGTTAAGAGTCAAGCTCTGCTTGTCTGAGAGTCTGAGTGCGGCTCACTGCAGTGCATTTCAAAAAGCTCCTCACCACGCAGGATTATCTCAGGGGTCATCCTCAGTGTAAACACTCCCAGGCCTTATCTCCTCCAATCAAACGCAAACCGCAGAAATAACGTCCACTAAAAAAACAGAGTTGCGCACGTTCCCCGGTTATCTGACACGGAGGCGTGGAGTTTTCCAGGGAGTCATCGAGTCAAGGTCGTGACTCTGCAGTGTTTGGATGTCATTAATCAGAGGCTGCAGGACACAATCAAAGTCACGTGGTTTCACATCTTCGCTGTGGCACAGTGCAAATAAACAAGTGCTCATCGTGCACTGGGATTTGAACAAAAGAACCTGCTTGTGACAGGTTTTACTTCGCACAACAGTGTAAACACAGCTTCATACCTGTACATGTGTGAACTGTGTTGACCCAAGCACAAATTAACATGATGTCAACTGGCTCCACAAGCTTCTGCTTCTCGTTCAGATACTTTATTCCTACGGGATTATCTTCAGGATCCAAAACACTACTAATTATTGAAATAGCTCTCTGTCACAACACTTCCTTGGAATTGTTCAGTTAACAACAATGCCATTTAAGACATTGCCATTCCTTTCCTCCAGGGGAAGAGAATGTCTGTGCAAGTTGTTTTTAATTCTAAGTCAATTTAACTGAGAAACTCATTGGTGGGATTTTATCAAAGGAGATGTTCAAAGGGCACAGAGTCTATAGCACTAGTGAGGCTGTGTGGGATACAAACCAAGTACATCATGTCCTGGTGTCATCGTCCTGTATGAGTCCCTCAGCAGCTTTCAGAGGCCCAGTCCACTGATTCAGGTGTCTGACCTTTTCAGGGCTCAGAACCAAACAGTCCCTTGACATCTGAACATGTAGAAATGTTCATTGTCGTGCCCCCACTAAAGGGAAGGATAGAAAGGACAACAAAGACATGATGCAGCTACGGTCAAATCCACTGTTGTATCCTACAAGTGTTAGCACCATGTTCCTCTGCACAGGCTGAACAAGACATCAATAATCAATAGCAGATCGATATTTGAAGCAAACTTGTCTTTAAACTCACAGAAAAAAGAAACATTTTAAAAATGCTTGACATTCACTTCAGTGAAGTACTTTTTTTCTTTCTTCTTTTCTTTTACAACTCTTTGCAACATTTTAACACTTTTACTGTTTCACTTTAAACTTTTAAACATTTTTTGAGTGATTTAATTCAGATTTTTCCATTCATTATATATTTGCATGTAATATTATTACCATCCTAACCATTATAACCATTACACAGGAGAGTGCTCTCCCTGATTTTAGGGACCTCGTGACCTCTCCTCACTGACTGAGGTAAAGAGGAGTCACTTATCTGGGATAGTAGCTAAAATATAATCACTGTGAACAGCTGACTGGTCCTAAAGTGTTCACTCTAAAATAAGACACTGAAACTTTAATAATGTTTAAATATGGATACAGATGCATGTCTGCTTCTATAATGTAATCAGAGCTCTTTGTATGCAGACACTGACCACACACAGCACTGTCTGTTGTATTTGGCTGAGTTTACATTGAGGCCCTGTTTACACAAAAACGATCTGAACAGAAAATGCAAAGGTGGTGTTGCGTTCTCACTTTCTATTCCGCATTTAGACAAGCGTTTTTGGGGGGGATATCTGTGTGCATATGGTGACGCAAAAGTTTGTGGAATTCGATGTTGTATGCACACCAGGCGGCTAGGTGGCAGTGTGAAACACTTCGTCTTCTTCTTCTTCTTCTTCTTCTTCCTGATTTCCGGCAGGCTGTACGCCGAGCAGCGTAATGCTGCTCTCCGTGCCCTCCACAGGTCTTAGCAATCAGAGCAGACTTTTGCATTTTCATCCTTTAGATGGTGACACGTTGGTGGAGCGTTTTTAAGACTTCCACTCTGGAGGCCCCAAAAACGCCATCGGCGTCTAAACTAAAGGCACATCCAATAAATTATTTTGTCGTTTTCATCC